>JAYESA010000004.1:57711635-58361635 GCA_036927795.1 Iris macrosiphon
CTTGTTGATTAAATTAACTAGGTTGCTTAGTAGACAAGTTATCTAGATTTATATTATGCTAGTCAACCTCAACTATATTTAATAAATTTTAATCATGATTTATTGATTTAAATACAATATATCAAGTTTATATCTGCAAATTTATATATCGGGCCACAACATGCAAATTTAGACAAGTTTTTCAAGCACAAGGTTAATGATCTTACTTTGACAGTGCGTACAATAAGATTATATATTTCAATGGCATGAATCTCTGGAATTGATTGATCTCAGTTTTGATGCACTCATTTTGATATATAGTACTGTTACGATCTAATTATAAAATAAAAGACATTATCGACATGAAAATTGGTATAATAGGTGGAAAACTTAACAAGATCGAAACAGAGAAGTAAGATCAAAGATCCAACAGTTAGATTTATAATCGCCAAATGATTAATTTTGGTTAGCATGTGAAATTTGGACTCGAAAATGGTGCACGACCAAAAATTCATCATCCAACCATTGAATTAAACTAGACAGAAAGATGAAGATTTTGAAGATAAAGTATGATCGATCGAGCATCGTAGAGGGGCTGACATTCAAGGGGGCTATTGGACACAAACTATAGGACATGGCCTATTGTTGGCTTGAAGGGCCTGGTTGGACTTGGATTCATGTATAGGAATTATTTTGAGTCTTTATGAGTGTGGCAAAAAAGATTATGATCCTTCTCTCCTTTACCTTTACACCTTAATAAAAATAATAATTCTTATTAGTCTTTGTTTCTATATTTTGTAAGATTGTTTATGCTAAGTAAAAGAACAAAAGATAAAAGAGAGTAATCTTATTGTTGTTAACTTACGATTTAGAAATATGGAATATTGTACTGTTGTAATAAATATATAGAATATTGTACTGTTGTTATAGGCATATAAAATATTGTACTGCGGTTATAGATAAATAAAATTATAGAAAAGGTTTAGGATCGTTAAGTTGCAAGTATAGAAATTACTGGATTGGAAACAATAGAATTATGAGTGATAACTCAAATTGTTATTTGAAGTTTTTATTATCATATGTGTTATATTTTAATAGTTAAGTTTCATATGCATGCATTTTCTTCAAAAGTGCACCGCAGTGCCAATCTATTCGAAAGTGCATCGCAGTGCCATTTTCTTCAAAAGTGTGCCACAGTGCTATTTTCTTCAGAAGTACACCGTAGTGAAATTCTCTTCAAAAGTACATCGCAGTGCCATTTTCTTCAGAAATGTGCCAGTCTTAAACCGACTTCAAAATGTGCATACTATCCTAACCGATAGTGAGCAGTTACAAATGCGTGTCTTACACGCCGTACTTCTTGCGAAAGGTGTACAAATAATTGTACCCCACGACCTATATTTTTCTCGTATAAGAATCTACGTGTCAAGCATGCAGCAAATTATGCACCAACTCATGTAGAACGCAGGGTGTTAATCCACCAAAAGGGTGCACATAATGGTAAAATAGTGTTGACTGTCCATAGTGCGTGCATACTCTCGTAACCGCTCCTAAACTCTATAAAAAGAGAATACACACAGAGCAGACACACACAGACAGATAGAGAAAAATGGGGCTAGAATTCTCAAGTCTTTGAAATTCAAGAGCAGAGTGAGAGAAATATAAGCTTCTCGTGCCGTTGTGCCAGAGCTTTCTTATTGTTCAACTCTCTAAGTTGTTCGCAGCAATCTTCAAGTCTTTAAAATTAAAGAGCAGAGTGAGAGAAATAAAAGCTTCTCGTGCCGTTGTGCCAGAGCTTTCTTATTGTTTAACTCTCCAAGTTGTTCGTAGTATTCCCTATATTTCTTCGCCTTCGTACGCAATTCTCTGTTGTCGTGTTCATTTCTTCATTGTCGAGTGGTCCAAGGATTAAAGTGATCGTCCGTAGACCAGATCTCTACAGTTATACTTTCCTAGAATCAATTGTACTTAGATTCCTATTTATGATTTTTTTTGTACTTTTTTTCTTTTCAACAGTTTGTAACATAAAAGTTTCGTATAAAGTTTTTCACGTAAACAAAGATGGCGACTCTGCTGGAGACTTTTTTATCCTCTGATGAGAAGGCGATAGCACAACTCGACACTTCTTCGGTAGGCTCGACGGAGAAGACCTAGGTCGTAAAGTTCGACCGACAGGCATATGAAGAAATGCTCCATTCTGGGGGTAGTGCTCACCCTTTATCCGCACTCAAGTCGAAAAAAACTCACAAAGTGTGGGTGCCCAAAACTCGTCATGCATATCCCAAAGTTGCTGCCAACAAGGAAAAGAGCATTCTGATTAACGAGAGTTCCTATGTCAATTTTGTTCAAATTAATGACTTGGTGGACAATTCTCTTGCGTTAAACAAGGGATACAATACAAGGCAAGCAAGGCATGGACACCGCTGTCCAAACCAACTGGTGCACAAATAAATTGTTGGCCAGGGAGAATCATTCTTCTATCATCTTGATTATGCGCACAATGGAGGAAAAATTATGCGTCACTCGTGCGCCAGTTCAAGACCTCTAAGCAAAATTAAATGTGTGTAGACAAACTGTGCCAACTTTGTGCTACCTGTTCTTTGACGGTCGAAAAGCAAAGTTGTGCCACAGAATGTGCGTCAAACAGGGGAAATCTCTACACAACATGTTAATTATGTGTGTGTGCATAAGATGACTGTTAGAGACAACTTTCTCTTCTCTCTGAAGCAAACTTGCCGGATATCTATTGGGGTGAGGCTCTTTACACTACTGCTTATATTATTAATTTATCTCCTAGTATTCCTTTGCAGGGTGATGTGCCTGAAAAAGTATGGTATGGAAAAGAGCCGTCATATAATCACATACGAGAGTTTGGTTGTAAGGCCTTCGTGCATGTACCAAAGGACGAAAGATCCAAACTTGAGCCGAAGACGAGACGGTGCGCCTTTGTCGGCTATGGTCGGGATGAGTTTGGATATAGACTCTACGATCTAGTGGAGAGAAATCTCTACAGAAGCAATGACGTTGTGTTCGTCAAGGATCATACCATAACCAACACTCAGGATTTTGAAATGCCTTATGAGGCTAAAAAATTGCATGAGTTAAAGTCATTTTTCTTCGAGCAGTTTCCAAAGGACATCACAGAGGATCCAGTTATAGGGGAGTCAGTACATGGAGTTTCTCTCAACCTTGATCATCAGCCTGCCAATGGTGGTCAAGGTGACCCTCAGGAGGTTGAGCATGCCGAGAAGGTAGTTTATGTAGGGGAGGAGGCTGTTTATATACAACTAGCACCAGTAATTCCGTTGAGGAGGAGCGATAAATAGCGTCGACCATTTACGAGATACTCACCGGGTGAGTATGTGCTATTGACTGACGGAGGAGAGCTCAAAAGCTTTTCAAAGGCTATGGAAGACGAACACAGGCAGAAGTGGATGTAGGCTATGCAGGAGAAGATGAGTTCCTTATATGAAAATTCTACTTATGAGCTGGTGCAGTTGGCAAAGGCCAAGAAGGTTTTAAAAAATTGATGGGTATTCAGAGTGAAACAGACAGATGATGCTACTCGCCCTCGATACAAAGCGAGGCGTGTAGTTAAAGGCTACAGTCAGCAGAAGGGCATAGATTATGATGAGATCTTTTCGTCAGTCGTCAAGCAGTCGTCTATTCGGGTTGTGCTAGCATTGACAGCCAGTTTTGACTTAGAGGTCAAGCAGATGGACATGAAGACAATATTTCCTCCACGGTGATCTTAAGGAGGAGTTGTACATGGAGAAGCCAGAGGGATTCTGTGAGAAGGGCAAGTCACACTTGATCTGCCGGTTGAGAAAGAGCTTGTATGGTCTAAAGCAGGCTCCGAGGCAGTGGTACAGGACGTTCGAGTCATTTATGGGGGAGCATGACTATGCACGGACGATGTCGGACCATTGTGTATTTGTGAGGTACTTTGCCGAGGATGATTTTATCATTTTACGGCTCTATGTTGATGATTTTCTATTGGTGGGTCAGAATGCCACTAGGATAGCGGAGTTGAAGCGCCAAGTGGGTGCGGCCTTCTCATTGTAGAATTTGGGCGCAGCGAAGTCTATTATTGGGATGAAGATCAATTGATAGAGAGATTCTAAGCTGTTTCACTTGTCCCAAAAGAAGTACATTCACCGGGTACTTCAGCATTTTGTGATGAATGGGTTAAAGAAAGTGAGTAACCCTCTTGTGGCCCACTTTAAGTTCACTAAGGAGCAATGTCCATCTACCAAGGAGAGAGGAAGAGATTGATGGCTATTTCGAAGTGGAGATCGGTTTCGGGTAATTCTTTTCTCGTCGCCTTTGTTCTTCATTTGTTTGTGATCTATTTTCTATTCCAAAGAGTTGTGGTGATCCGTTTGGATCGGTAAGAAGTTTGTAAGGAGTTGGTATATTTCTTATTCCATTAGTGGAGGCTTTTCAAGGTTGGACTCCGATCGTCCCGTAGTTTTTTTCATTTGGATTTTTCACGTAAAAATCTTCGTGTCTGCGATTTTTGTTGGCATTTTTGGTTTGTGTGCTTTTGTTCGGTTCTCTTGCAAGTACTTTCTGGTTTTGAAAACGGTTTTCGCACTTTCGTTCCCAACACAATGTTCTAAACCTATTGACATTATATTTTTTTACAATAAATAGTACAAGAAAACTACTATACCCTTTGGTTGAATTCGTACTCGATCGAACTCAGATGTGAACTTGAACTAGACTCGATTTATTCACACACCTATTTGGGGAAGAATATGTTTCTCATAATTCATGGAAATTTTTTTTTTGGACATTTAAAATTTTTAGAAATAAATTTTATAATTCAAACGAAACATCATAATAAATTTTTCCACCCTATATTTTTTTAGAAATTAAAAAAAAAAAAATCCCGCTTACCAAAATGATGTCTTTTGGTGCTGTCAATTTATGCAGAGAAAGATACATCTCCAATTTAACAAATGTATCCTAAAAACTAATAAATTATTTCTCCTTTTTGGATTTTTATTATCCTCTTGGGTACATCATAACCTATTTGGAAGAAAAATAAAGGAACAAAAAATAACAATAATTGTATTCAGTGACATCTAATTGTCTTCATTCTGCCATGAGTGGTCATGGACCCTCTAGAGGGGGCAACGATCAAAATTTTGATGCTCTTGGTGGGGCTGAGATAAGCATGGATGCCTAGCCTTTGGTTTTATTAGTGGGTGGCATAGTATCAAAAGGGAGATTTATTAATTTGCAACAAAAGGCCAATGAGCCAATTATATGTTGATTGAGCTCTTTAGGACCTCCAATTATTGTTATATTATGCTCTATAGAATACTATTTTTTTCTCGTACCATATTCCACCAGAACAGTGACTATGAGGAATGTAATAGAATTTATATTTAGGTTTTTATACCATATTCCACCAGTACAGTGAGGAATGTAGTAGAATTTATATTTAGGTTTTTATTTGCTTTCATGTTCGATTCAAATGCAAATCATAATCTAATCTGATAATATTTAAGATTTCATATTCTGAAGTTGAAACCTATTGCCTTGTTTTATTTTTAGCATCAAAATCTTATTCTTTAGTAAAAGCTGGACCAAAATTTTTATTTTCTACGTGCCCAAATGTGATTCTTAATTGAAAAAACCAGTATGATTAAGTCTAGTTTTGAGGACTACTTCCCTATATGATGATAGCCCTAGGGTGGGGGTGGGTGGGGTGGGGTGGGGTGCGTCGTGACAGGCAATGCAAGGTATTTCGAAAATGGTAATGAATCCAAAAGGTAATGATCCGTTTGGATAGTCTTTCTGAAATTTTGTTCTGAAAACAGTTTTCTGAAAGTAAATTATAAAGTTGTTTTCTAAGTATGAAAATTTTGACTTTGTGTATTATTACTTTTGTTTTGAATGTGATTTTAAAAAACAAAAATTACAAATTATGTTTGATAAAAAAATTTAGAAAGTAATTTTTTTAATTATATTTATACTGTTATGTGCCCAACTGTGTCCCTTCCATAACTTTTTCGATCATTTGACCTCGTCCACCACGTCGTCCACCCTCACCACCTTCATCGTCGAGCTCGACGACCCTACGTACCGTCGAGCTCGACCACTCCACTGCCTTCCTCGTCGAGCTCGACCAACCCACCGCCGAACTCGGCCACCCCATCTTTTTCCTCGTCGAGCTCGACCACCCCACCATCGAGCTCATCGTGCTCGACCACCCCACCGTATCATCTCCCAGATCTGGATGAGGAATTGAGAATAGAGAGGAAGAGAAAAAACGGGTGAGGAGAGGGAGCCGGCTTGAGGTCGTCGACAACGAGGAAGGCGGTGGAGGAGCAGGATTGAGGTCATCAACAATGAGGGAGAGAGAGGAGAGGGAGGAGAGATTTGAGAGAAAGAGAGCTGAGAAGGAGGGGGAGTGGGTGAGGAGAGGGAGAGGGCGGAGAGAATGAGAGAGGAGAGATAATTGAGAAAGAGGGGGGGGGGGGAGGGATTTTTTTTTTTAAATTTGAAAATCACATTTAGAGAATGGGCTGCCAAGTTTTCAGTGGTTTTTGAGTTAAAAAGCAGAAAATTGCTTTTAAACTCTGAACCAAACGGGCCATTAGTATCTTAAGCTAGCTAAAGTGTGTTTGGAAATTTTTGTCGGAAGAAAAAGAAAATTTTGAAAGAAAAAAAAAATAAAGGAGAATAAAATAAAGATAAAATTAATTTTTATTTTCATTGTTTACAAAAAGTAGGTAAAGTAAAAGTGAAAAAAAAAATTGTTTGTGAGATAAGAATATAATTAATAGTAATCCTTGGCTTTCTCAAATTATAATTTACGTTTACCTGTTTTAGTGGAAGTTTGATAAATTCTACAAATATTATCTCTTATCTTTTCATTCCTTCCTGATTTTGGAAAAAAAAAATTTAGTGGTGTCCATATGATTTTTGTCTTCAAATTCCTCTTTACCATTTTTTTTCTACTCATTTCCAAACACCGTAACTTTTATTTTATTTTTTCCATTTTCTTCTCAATTTTGTTTCCCTTCCTTATCAAATAATATGTAAGGGTGACAAAATAAATCTGAAGAGTTTTGAGAAGAGAATAGCCTGGGACATGATTTTATAGGACCCCATAGTCATTTGGGGTCTCCATGCACATTATTGGATGCTGAGCTAGCTGATCAATCAATAATCTGTTACCGGAAGGATACAAAAGTTCAATTATCAAATTGAAAAACTATACTTTCGGTAATTTTGAATATTTATATAACTTAAGTTTTAATTACTCAGCGACCAAAAATATATATAGAAAGTGGTTAAAATTTAAGTTTTATTAACATTTAATAACAACCAAAAATATATATAAAAAGTTACTATAATTTAAATTTTATAAACATTCAATGATCAAAAGTATAATTTTTTTCATTATCAAATAGATAGCTAAGGTCTAATATCAGTTTTGAAAGAAGAAAAAGTTAGCGCATAACTAACACAGACACTGACCGCAGATTATTTTGTCACTCCCAATTTAGTAAAGTTCATGTGCAGAGACTCAAGCAAACGAACGCATACAAACTGGTAGTTGCTCAGTCCTCTATGCATACATTATGAAGAAAGAAGAGCAACTGCATTGGCTTTTCTGGAAACATGTGGCAAACTCCTTATCCTCCAGTCTGGTTCCATGCATGCATCTCGTCATGAAGAAGGGCTTCCATAATTGCCGCAAATTCAATTATATGACTTCGTCACAATGCATGCTTCAAACTCTTCAATTGCAAGCCAGCTTAATGGCGTCGGCTTGAGTTTGTGATCTCACATATTGCTCCCAATAGTATCCATATAGGATCTCTAAGGACTGCAGCTGCCAAATTCCTTCTCTCCTCTTCTTTCTTTCTCTCCTCTTCTTATATGACGTTGGCAGGGACGGATCCAGAAATATAAACTAGAACGAACAAGACTCGGTTAGGGTGGACTAGGTGTAGGCAAACTCCAAAAGAAAAAAAAAAAGCAAAAAAAATAAAAATCATATGAAAAAGAAGGGGAAAAAAAAAATTGAGGTTGACCCTAGCCCACCCCACTCATACCCTGGATCCACCCCTGCCTGTTGGGGGTTTTGAATTTGAACTCTATAAAATAGTTTCACATTGATGTGGCTACTCCAAGTGTGTATTTTAAAATAAGGTTCTTCTTTTGTTGACTTTTACGCGTTATTGCGTCATTCTGGGCTCGTTTCCGTGTGAGTTCCGTCACAATTTTTGTGTTGGCGCCGCGCAGATGCAGTACGAGAACGCGTGGGCAACGCTTGGACGTCGAGGGCCATATTTTTTTCTTAGTAGCCTCTGGCACTAAAATAGGGGCCCAGAACTAAGTTTTAGCGCAGTGATGGTCAGTTGTTGTTGGTGCGAAAATTGATGTTTGCACGAAAATGGATGTTCATTGCTTCCTAAGCATAACTGTCATTTCATGGAGATTAGGGAGTTATACTCCGACTTTACTGTCCATTATTGGTAGTTGGCTGTTAGGAGAGATTTTCTCCCTATATATACACAAGTTTTTCACTCTTACAAGTGAGAACAAGAGATTATATGCTACGAGAAGAGAGTTAGTACCAGTTTTCGAAGCAACGAAGTTCTGTTCGTGTTGTCCAGGAGTCCTGCCCGTGCAAAGGGTGACGAATGAACACCCTATAAGTTCATCTCTTTGAACTTGCTGGTTCCTAGGAACAGATTGACTGAAAATGATCGAATCTTATCTTTGAGCAATGATGATCTTTATCACTCCAGCAAACTATTTTCTTCTCAAAATTAATCATTTATGTTTCTTGTTGTATCGCATGTGTAGCAACAATTTTGCTAAGTTTGTAAGCTTTATATTACAAGAAGTTGTCTTTTTCAGTTCTTGTAAGGTTATTGTAATAGTTGTCTTTTTTTCTGTTTTATCATAATTTGTATGATCTTAATAACTATGGAGCTAACAATCTCAAAGCAAAATCCAAGTAACAAAGATGGAAAATCGTGCCAATCTTCTCGACACAATTTATCATAAACTTGGAAAGTTCGATGGAGAAAACTACAACAACTGTAAGAGGAAGATTAGTCCCAATCTTCAACTCGTAAACGTTGAGTATGTGTTGATAGATCTAGAGCCTACTTTTCCAAAGACAAAAGATGTGTTAGCTATTGCTAATGCAATAGACAAATAACACAAATGAAAGAAAGACAATAATTTGTTTAAGTAGTTGATTCAGAATGCAATAAGAGATTTCATGGCAGAGTCATACAACAAGAAAGTTAATGCAAGAGAAGTCTGGAAGTCTCTTGAAAAATAGTACAGGACTAACGAAATGTCCAATATATAACTCGTTGACAAGTTCTTCAAAAAGCAATTAATTTGAAGATGAGAAGACCATGTTGCCACAAGTCAAGTAATTACTGAAGTTGCAGCAGATTGTAGATTATGCTGAATCAATAAGTCGCCACCGAGCGTGATATTGTACATGCCTAAGTTGTGCTTATACAAGGAGTGTTCGTGTTCTTTTTGAAAAAATGTTGTTTAATAAAAGTTTGCAGAATAATTAAGCAGAGAAATTGAATAACAATATGGAACACAACCCTTTTCATTGATAATTCACATTTGATACATTGGTTCTCAAACATCTAAGTTAAGGGTGTCATACTGGTTTACAACTTAAACAAGAAAATGGTATACATTGTTTCATACATCATATCCCTTTACTAGAAATAAGAGTATAAACAACTTCAGTGGGAGTCTTCACAATGTGACTTTTGAAGCTTCAAAATAGATATGCACAAGCTTCTTGTTGGACGAGACGAATCTTCAATGCCTCTGTGCGTCTCCTTGGATTCCAGCACCTAGGAAATACGTAGGTCAGCACATTTAAAATGTACTTGTGAGTGGCAAATTAACCCAACTCACCAAAATTAACACAATAATCGTATGAAAACAGTCATTATTATTACTTATCTTTCTATTTTGTCCTTAGATTAATTTATACTTCATAAGATAGAAAATGTAACCGCACAACATATATCTCACAACGGAGGTTCTTATCCACGGCCGATATGTTTTCCTTACCATGTTCTTTCCTGTGAATCAAACTTCATTAGCTATACCATCTTGGACTATCCATGGTAATAAGAAGATCCTTCCGCGTGCGGGTAGTAACCCTACCGAAGGTCCCAAAATTATTGTGGATACGTAGAACTTATTCTCTTGTTCCCCTAGGTCGATGTGATTACGGTGTCCCAATAATCGTTCGAGGAAGCCAAAACTTGTGCACAAGTTGTCCATGATCATGCAAGCCTAAAAACTTAGTTATTAAAAACATAGCATACAAGATAATAGAAACTTGATAGAAGCCACCTATGTATCCGTAGATCCTTGCACCTCTTCCTGAGCAGCATCACACAACATTCATCTCCTTGGTCGCGCTCGCGATCGGCGTGCACAAGTAAATCCCGATCTCTTCAAAGGACCTATTGGTATTGCTTTGAAGATGCTTATGCAATATAGTGATTGACTAGCGGCGACCCTAGTTATAGTTTACTTTTAGCGACAGAATTCATGGTTGGCTCGTGGTTAGGTTTCTCACGGTTAGCCTACACTTTCTAGCTAGTGACGGCTTTAGTGACGGACCAACGATTAGTCTCCTAACCATTACTTCATGGTTCCGCCTTGCTCCCTACAATATAAATGCATCATTTACCACAATATATGATTTTCACTTACATTCAAACCAAACATACCCTGTAATTTTTTTTAATGTGTCGGTAAGGATATGATTTCATTTATTTGGCGCTCGCGACATTTCGTTGAATGAAAAATGTTGAACAAGAAAGACTGCAAAAACTAGTAGAAGAAACTAATTAGATGCTTCATTGGAACCCAAGACATTCTTGATTCAATGATAAAATGACATGAACAATAATGCATTCCCACTATTTTGGTTGCTGCCGACATGTAGTTCCTTGTTGATTCACCGATTATTCATAAAAAAATTATTACTCTCGTGATCCATTAATGAACAAATTTTCCTAGTTCCATCATAATCAATATGCCTCAAGGTTCCCAACTAGGGGACAAGCAGGGCTGTCCTGAGTTCATTGGGATTCTAGACGAACTTTCAAAATGGACTCCCTATATAAAATAAAATAAAAAAATTGAAATAAAAATAAATTAAAAAAAAAGTTATCAACAAGATTTGATGAACCTAGGGCTTATAGGTGTGTAAGTCTAACATAATAACCACTACACCACAATTGTTTTATGTTAAAGAAAATTTGAGTTGCACCCTATCTTATTTAATCATATTCAAGGTGTACCACACTGCTTTACCATAATGTATAATACCTCCCACTTCAAAAACTAGGAGTTGACCGTTTATTTTTGACCAAAATACCCTTTTCCTCTTTGCAAGCTGAGGAGGAAGGACTGTTAATAATGGTAATTTGTTAGGAATATTTTGGTCAAAAATTAACGGTCAAATTAGTTTTTGGCGGAAGTGAGGGGCCTTGTACATTATGGTAAAACAATATGATGCACCTTAAATATGGTTAAATAAGGTGGAGTGCAACTCAAATTTTCTCTTTATGTTAAAATAAGTCCATAGTATATACTAGTTATATTTTAGATACAAGATTATTAATATATATATGTTTAAACTAATTTTTTTAAGATTCGTCTGGTCTGTAGGTCTTGAGCTTTTATCCTGACTGTTCTGGATCAGGATCGGCCCTCACAAAAGAGTAAGGGGGAATCATGTGGTTGCATGTGCATTTTGGATTAGGGGAACTTGCTATTCTCTTCGCCAGTAAGGATTTCCAGCATTATGTGCCTCAACAAATGGATAGTGTTGGGTTGCTATATGCGGCTAAAATCCAAAATCCAACGAACCTAGCTATCATGTTTAATATTTGGCTTAGGGTTAGGTTTCCCTGTCACCTACTAGATTTGATTATGGATACAAATATCATATTTAGTAGTGTTTTCCAGCATTATGGATTAGGGAATCATGTGGTTGCATGTGCATTTTGGATTAGGGGAACTTGCTATTCTCTTCGCCAGTAAGGTTTTCCAGCATTATGTGCCTCAACAAATGGATAGTGTTTGGCTGCTATATGCGGCTAAAATCCAAAATCCAACGAGCCTAGCTATCATGTTTAATATTTGCTTAGGGTTAGGTTTCCCTGTCACCTATCAGACTGAGTATGGATACAAATATCATATTTAACAGTGTTTAAAACTGACAAAAATCCAATCTGAAATATGCACTGGATCAGGTCAAACTGGTTCAACCAGTTGGTTCAACTATTGGATTCAATGATGGATCCAAGTATAGGGTGGGCTGGACTGGACTCTAGTCCAACCCAAAAAAAATATGTTACTTTTTTTTCCATATAATAAATTTTTTTTTATATGGATTAGTCCACTTCTAAGTCGGTCGAATTTATGATAGCACATCTTAACTACAGTTTCTGGATTCGTCCCTGACTGGATTAATCTAAGTGGTTCAAGTTTAATTTTTTTTTGACACTGATTTTTACGAAAATATTTATTTATAACCAGATTTTTAAAAACAGTGGGTCAATACTGATCGATACGACAAAGCTAACGATTTACGGATCAATCGGTTGAATCGGCACTAATATTCAGTGTTGCATATGAGGAAATAGTGAAAATGCCAAACATGTGACAATTCCTCACCCCCATTAAAAGTATTTAATTTAAATGCATTCAACATGGAACTATCAACTCTAGTTTGCAGTCTTTTCTAACTTCTTTGTTAGCGTTATAGGTACAGACTTTAACTTCAACGAATTCAAATTTTGCAGAATGAGTAATGAAGGAGATTATACAAAGAGTTCAACTACACAAACTCAAATAAGAACTCATGAGTTCAACTTACAATAATGAGATTGACAAGAGAATTTTTTTTTTCAGTTTAGACCTTTATATTTTTGTATTTAGATCCTTTAAAAAGTCAAAAAAAAATAAAATTGTTGTAATCTAACAGATATAAATTGTATGAGTTTAAAAAATTAAGAACACATAAGTTCCTTTACAATTTTTGTTATACTAATAAGCAGATTTTTTTATTAATTAAATAATAAACTTAAAAAAAAGTTCAGATTATTGCTAGTGATTCATTATTCAACGACCAACTTTAAATAGAGACATGAGAAATACCTGTCTTTCCTAATCCGTCGAAATTATGTCACTAATTTATTTTACCTGTCTTTCCTAATCCGTCGATATTATGT
This sequence comes from Iris macrosiphon, assembly GCA_036927795.1. Taxonomy (NCBI): domain Eukaryota; kingdom Viridiplantae; phylum Streptophyta; class Magnoliopsida; order Asparagales; family Iridaceae; genus Iris; species Iris macrosiphon. The sequence continues at coordinate 57,724,889 of JAYESA010000004.1, forward strand.
CACTAATTTATTTTAGTGACGGAATATATGAAAATATCAATAGATTTTTCTATGTCACTTCTCTTGTTTTACTATTGTTTTTAGTTAGCAGTGTAACTCTTCACGAGTTACTCAGAATTGTGTAATTCAGCCCCAAGTCTGGAAAGAAAAGATATAACTTTAGTATACGACATAAGAGGCCTTCAATATGTAGGGCTCATTAGGTTTTGGTGCATAGTTGGCAGTATCGGATTTAAGATTTTGAGATCCGAAACGAACTCTAAAGTAGTACACCCTCAAAACTTTAATATGCATATAATAGTCTCTTTATCAGTTTCTCTATTAGTTGATTTCAATATCAAAAATAATAACCATGTGTATAGTGGACTTTAGTTCCACATCGGATATAATAATAGAGGGAGAAACTAGTCTCTCATATATATATGTACTCCTTTATTGATAATAAATAATTTAATCTATTCCTTTCTACATAGTATCAGAGCCAAAATTCTGAATCCTTTCTCCACATTAAAATAAAAATAAAAATCCTTACTCCACCCACCTCTCACCTGACACCCCAACCCCCCCGTTCGCCTCCCTCTGCTCTAGTGGAAGCCCCCCTCCCTTTGTCCGAGTGGAAGTCTCCCCTGTTGCCGACCTCGTCCTTGTCGTACGCCGACGTAGGCAAGTTATTTGTTGGGTCGTGGATAATCAGAGAGTAGCTCTTGTGTGATCCTCTGATTTCGATCGTAACGTAGGTTCTGAGATTAGAGAGTATACTCAGAGGGTAGACAATGATTTGTTTGCATGAACCTCTGACTCTCGACGAGGGTATCAGGAGTTAACAGAGAGCAGACTTGGGTTTGCGTGAATCTATGTTCCTGACCCGGTATCCACGCCATGATCTAACAAAAAGTAACCTGAGTTGCTTCTCTGTCCTGACTTGTGTGATCCACCTTCACTCTCTACTTTCTTTGCGCAAGCCAGTTTTGGCTACGTTGATCACGCATTGGCAGAGTTGATGTGATTATCGGGTCGGGACAAACAAACGACAGTTGAATCAAAAATATTGAAGGATGACGAACACTGAGGCGAATAGTAGTGCTACTAACATAGTGCCGAAAATACAGTGGCGGGAACATTGGGCACTGGCACGACTGTTTCATCGGTTCGACTTGTCGATAGACTGTTAGATGAACCAGATTGTTACTCGACATGGCGCAAGAAGGTCAAGAAGACGCTTCGGGGAATGCGTTTGTCAAAATATCTGACTGACAATCCTCCAGCAGTAAGTGATCCCACATACAAGCAGTGGGAGACTAATGACAGTCGACTGTTCACCCAGGTGATGAATTTGATGGAACCATCAGTAGAGGACATGGTTCAGAACACAGACTCGGTGAAGGAGTTGTGGGAGGTCCTTGCAATATCGTTTGATGGAAAACACAATTTTTCTAGCATCTATGAATCGGTCGTTGGTGTCTACCGAGCTGATTAAGGAAAAATTTTAAATACTTTCAATTTTCGTGCCTTCAAGGCACTAACTGATGAGGTGGATCGCGTGCTACCCTTGACGAAAAATATTAATGAGGCAAGAACTCAACGCCAGCATCTCTACATCATGGCGTATCTTGTCTCCCTTCGTCCTGATGCAGATTTTGCATGGTCTCAGATCATTGCTAGGGCTGAGATTCCGTCTTTGATGGAAGCCCATTTTTGTATCCTACGGTCAGCAAAAGTTATTGATACTTCTTCAGGTGATGTCCCTGGTAATCAATCTGTCCTGGGTGTTGCTCGAAGTAGATTTCGTGGAGGTCGTGGTAGTCGGTGTGGTGGCCGAAATGTTGACCGTGATGGTGGATGAGGCAACGGCGGTCGTGATGGCAGAAGACCGTGCACATGATTCAATTATGGTCAACAGAGCCATTTCTAATGGTAGTGTCCTAAAGCTCCTACTGCCAATGTTGTATCAGATAATCCTGATGGGATATCCATACAGATAACGACAGAGGCCTATGCCAAATTTACTGAATTTTAAGCTCAGCGTCATAGTGAAGGCTCCATATCTAGATTCATAGTCGGGTACTCAGCAACATGTGTGATCAAGTCAAAGAAGTGGGTGGTCGACTCTGGTGCATCGGACCACATGACAGGTGATATAAGTATACTGAGTGATAATATATATGTCAGTCGTGAATCAGATATTACTGTTCAAATGGAAGTTCTCTGAGGGTTTGTTGAAAAGGAAACTCCCATCTTTCTCCTGGTCTGACACTTAGATCAATTTTACACACACCTGGCAATCCATTCAGTCTGTTATCCATTAGAAGAATTACTCATGACTTATAATATTTTATAATATTTTTTTCTGATGGTTGTGTTTTTCAGGACCTAAAGACTGGGAGGACTATCAGTAGGTGCATGTGGCTGGAGGCTTGTACTTGTTTGATATTAATTCTTTCATTTCCTGTGCCAGCATAAAACTTGATCTGTTTGGGTTGCACTATCTGTTATGTCATCCATCTATCAAAGTACTCTAGAAGATGTATCTGTTTTTGAATTTTTCTACTATGTTTCATTGTGAGTCATGTAGTTAGGCTAAAAATTATCGGGTACTCTATCCGGTGAGTCTAAATAAAGTTACATTAACAGGAATGAGCTAGTGCACTCTGATGTATGAGAACCTTGCCCTATTGAATCTATGATAGGATTTAAATATTTTGTTTTCGTTGTTGATGACTACTCACATGTCACTTTTGTCTACTTAATAAAAAATATCTCTGAATTATTCAATATTTGGTACAATTTTTATGCGGAATTCCAAAACCATTTTGGGGTTCCTATTAAGTATTTTTGAAGTGACAATGACCATGAGTATTTATCTCGTGAGTTCAATTCTCATCTGGCTAGACATGGTATTATTCACCAAACTTCATGTTCTTACACACCACAATAGAATGGTGTGGCTGAATACAAGAATCACCATATTTTGGAAACAGCACGTGCTCTTATGTTTCAAGCAAGTACTCCCAAAAATTTTTGGTCTGATGCAGTCCTTACAGCTTGTTATCTAATCAATTGAATGACATCTTCTGTTTTCAATGGTACTACTCTATTTTCTCAGTTATATCCCAATCGTGAGCCATTTCCTCCACCCCTTAAAATTTTTGAATGCTTGTGTTATGTTCGGGATACACGACCTATTCTTTCTAAGTTGGATCTTAAGGCAATAAATTAAGTATATTTTTTTGGGTATCCAAAAGATCAAAAAGGGTATTTTTTTTTTCTCCAACTCTGAAGAGGTATTTTATGTCTCGGGATGTTACTTTTATTGAAACTGAGTTTCCTCTACTCCCACCAACTAAAAAATTTGTTTCCAAGGTTTACCCATAAGAGGATTTTCTGTTGTTCCCAGTTCAAACACAATAGCCTCCCGTAAGGGTGCCCTCCCCTGCCGAGCCAGTCTTCTGGTCAGACGGTCCGTATATATTACCCCAATCAGAACCGGTATTGCCAGTCTCACAAACCCCAATAAAACAAGCATCACCAATGGTTACCCCTGGCCATCGTGCCATTGTCCTCCTACAGCTCCACTAATTCACCAGTTTTGACAAAACAAACATCACCGATGGTGCCCTCGATTGTCGGACCATCATCCTCCTCCAGCTCAACTAATTCACCACCGCCAGTTATACCGGTTTAACCCCTTCGTGCAAGCCGCGACTATCCTTTGAGTTGTTGGAACTGCAATGGGCTCATGAGTTAGACCCAGTCCTTGGTGGCAACTATTGATGAAATTTAGATTCCCAATTCTGCGGATGAAGGACTCAAACATCCTGGTTGACGTATGACTATGGAAGAGAAAATACAAGTGCTTCGGGAGAACCATACATAAGACTTGGTGGATTTGCCAACGGACAAGAAGGCGGTCGGTTGCAAGTGGGTGTTTACAATCAAGATGAAACCAGATGGCACACTTGATCGTTTTAAAACTTGATTGGTTGCTAAAGAATATTCTCAGACATAAGGTAAAGATTATTTTGAGACATTCTCCCTAGTTGCCAGGATGACTTCTGTGCGAGTGCTTATCGCATTAGCCGTCCTCTATGATTGGCCCCACCTGCAGTTAGATGTGAATAATGTCTTTTTTCATGGAAAACTTGAAGAAAAAGTATATGTAATACATCATCCTAGGTTTGTTGCAAGGGAGGGTAAATTATGTTATCTACGGAAGGCCCTCTACGTCTCAAACAATCACCTCGTGCTTGGTTTGGTCATTTTACAAATATCGTTACTCCGTTTGGCATGTGTCAATCAAAGAAGAATCATTAGGTATTTTACTGACAGACATCAGCTGGAAGAATATTATTTGGTGTCTACGTTGATAACATTGTGATTACGGGAGATGACAGCCAGGGTATTGTAGGGCTAAAGAAGTTTCTGGGTGAACAAATTTAGACTAATGATATGTGAGCATTGAATTACTTCTTGGGCATTGAGATCACACGAGGTAAGAAGCACATTATAATGTCTCAGAGAAAATATGTGCTGGACATCCTAACTAATGTCAGAATGATACAAGCTAAAGGAGCAACCTCACCCATGGGCCCAGGGGTAAAGATACTTTATGATTAAGGGACAATAATGACCAATCCGGACCAGTATCATCGAGTGCTTAAAAAACTCAAATACTTGGCGGTCATGAATCGCCTAGATATTTCTTTTGCCGTAAGTGTCTCGAGTAGATTATGGCTTCTCCACGAGTTCCGTATCGGCACAGAGTTCTCAAAATCCTGTATTATCTAGCCCAAAATTGGGGAAAAGAAATTTGGATGGAGCATCAGGGACATATTCGTCTAGAATATTTTACAAATGTTGACTGGAGTGCATATCCTATGGATAGACGGTCTACATCTGGCTATTTAGTTTTTATTCGCGATAATTTAGTGTCATGGAAGAGCAAGGAGCAGAGTATTGTCTCGCGATCAAGTTCAGAAATGGAGTATCGAGCTATTACTCATGGCACAACAGAGGTATTATTTTTGCAGCATCTTCTGAAGGAATTGGGAGAAGAAAAAGCAGGATCTGACACTGCAGATATGTGGTGTGACAATTAGTTAGCTATCCATATTGCACTAATCCCGTATTTTATGAAAGGACAAAACATATTGAGATTGACTGCTACTTTGTCTGTGATGAATATCAAAAGGTATTAATAAAATTTTACCATGTGAGGACCGACGATCAGATAACTGACATTTTTATGAAGTCTCTTTTAGGCCCTCGGGTTCAGTTTCTTTGTAACAAGCTCGATTTGATTAACATATATGCTCCAACTTGAGGGAGGGTATTAAAGTATTATTGGACTTTAGTCCCACATCGGATAGAATAATAGAGAGAGGAGGCAGCCTCTCCTATATATATCTACTCCTTTATTGATAATAAATAATACAATATATTCCTTTCTACACCATGCAATATAGTAAAATATGACAATGCACTCGACAAGATGTAGTAGAGGAGTTGTCAAAGACATGAAAATTATAATTTTTTATTTACCAAGTACATCATTAAAAATTTTGAGGCAGAAAATTGAAACTAGTTTTATAAATTGGTTTTGTCTATTTCATTCATTCTCAGTTAAACTATTTTCTGAGGTATTACTGGATAATTCAACAACAATTTATAAAAAATAATTAATAAATTATAAAGCTCGCCTAATGGAAATCGACCAATTTTAGTAGGTCCTTTAGGAACAAAATTAACTCATAGTCGTCGACTCCAACCACTAAATCGACTCGGCATGAATAACTATAGGTATTAGACAAGTACATATTTTTTCAATAAATTGTAAGTCAACTACAAATAAGACAATCAACAATATATATATATATATATATATATATATATATAAGTCTTAGGGACGGACCACAAGTTTCTTTTAGGGAATTTTTGAACTTAGTCTCACTTAATACTATGATTTAGACTTACATCTCACACTTTTTTGTTTATTAGACTTACATCACACTTTTTGTCACGAAAAATATTTATTTTGTCACGAAAAACTGCCGTCAAATATTTTTTATGACAAAAAGTGGGATGTGAGTCTAATAAACAAAAAACTGTTGGATATAAGTCTAAATTATATTATTAAGTGGGATTAAACTTAAAAATTCTCTTTCTTTTAAGTTAAGAAAAAAGAACTAGACGGCCACAATAGTCTGTCTCTAAAAAAATCTTAAGAGTATTCTATATTCTAATCTTTCCGTGACTTTTAGTGGCTTTAAATCTAGCTTCTAATCTTGTTGTGGCTAAATGTGTAAATTAGATACATCAATTTATTTTTTAGTCCAAAACTCAAGGTTGAGTGATATTTTTTTGGACTTACATACACTATAAATTATTTTTGGATTATATGAACTACAAAAAAGTGTTGCCTTTTAAAAATTTTTAGCACAATACTCGAACTCATCTTTGTCTGGTGTCACGTCTATGTATGGTCTAATCCCATCAAGGTAAATTCCATAGAGCCTAACAAAAATTGATTCTCAATCAACAATTAATGTCAACAATATAGTTCCGTGGTAGTAGATTTTATTAAAGTTTAATTTGATTTGGTATTATTGTTGCTTTTCTAAAAAGCAATAAGAGAAGCGAAGTATTTCTTCTTGCTCTGAAAAAGATCTAAACTAGTTTAGAAAAGATTTTATATTCCATACACCTCCAATAGAGTTTAGAATAAAGTGGTATTTTTTGTCAAAAAAGATAAAGACAAAGAATAGTTAGAATTAAAACACCTGAACATATATCTCCAACAGTTATAACCCTTTGTCACTCTATTTAATTAACTCTCTCTCAATCAATCAATCTCTCTCTCTCTCTCTATATATATATATATATATATATATATATATATATATATATATATATATATATATATATATATATAATCGATCAATTAGTTAATAATTGACCTCACTCCTCTTCACTTAATTAACTTTCTCTCTCCCTTACACTTTAAAAATTCTAGAAACTAATTAATAGTTGATCCCACAATTTTGTAGATAAATTATATTTTAAAGTTGATTAATTGATTGGATTGTCTATTTTTTAACTTTCTAATTTTAGCATTTTAAAATATATCGAAACCTTACTAAAATTTTAATTAAATATTAAATGTATTTTATTGTATATATGTCCATTTTTTTAATATCATTTATAGATATAATTTATTTGGAATGTACTTTACTTTGATATTTTATTTATTATTATTTATTGAAAAAATATTCAAAAAATGTTGTGAGGCACGAGTCACCATTCCAATAATATTATCACTATATATATATATATATATATATATATATATATATATATATATATATATATTGACAAGCATCTCTAGCTCAAGCGAATAAGGTGGTAGTAGTCATCTCACCACCCAAAGGTTTTTGGTTCAATCCTTGGGAGAAGCACTTTAAATTAAGTGATGGGGAATTAATGTGAGCAGCCGGATTGGAGCTACAAGTCGGGTGCGGTCTAGGAAGAAGTAGGTTAGGAGGTTGGGTTGTTGACCTTCAGGCCGGGTTGTGGCATTCGGACTGGGTTGTGGGCCATTTAATGGTCGTTATATATAACGAAAAAAACAAAAGAAAAAAAGACAACGGCAGGAGCTATGTAACACCCGTGCCCGGATTTCGTATTTCTAAATTTTTGATATTTTTAATAAATTCTGACAATGTATTGTATTTTATATGTTGGTTCCTGTCAAATATATTATATATATTTTTTTTTATTTATGTTTATTAAGAGAGACTACCCGAGGACAGTAGTGAGAACATTGGCAATTGCCATGAACCCGTACTAGGACCCGTATGTATAATGAATACATGATCCGGTTCACTTTTGGACCACTGAGCTTACCTTAGATGGTTGATATTGCATGATATTACTCATGATTAGATTACATTTTCTCCTCACTTGGTATATATATATGAGTTTTCTCTCTCCTCTCCCTTATTCCTCATTTTATTACTTTCCTTATTTCTTCTTCCCCTCCTCTCCCTAAGAGCTGCCTTGCCCAACCAAACCCTAACCCTAAAATGATCTCTGAAGTGGTTTGTATATCGCCGGATATAGAGACTAGGAAGCCACAAGACAAGTACATCTTGGTCAAAGTGGTAAAACCATAGATTTTTAGATTTTTTCATACATACAGTAATTAAGAATGTGTTTGATCAAAAATGTTCCTCTTTATGTTCTCTTTTATTTTAGTTCTTGGAGTTTTTTATTTTGATGAACAATTTTTGGTAGATCTAAGTTTCAAAGTTAGAGTTTTCATGGGTTATATGTATTTTCTTGGTTTTGATCTACTAAACTAGTTAGTTTTGAAAAATAATAGTTTTATGTGACAGAGCATTAAATTTTGTATGATTTTGGCTTTTGAATCACTTAATTTGGAGTTAAATTAAAATTTTTATGGCCAAAACAAATTCTTGACTCATATTTTCAGACCTGTCCAGACAGGGGCGATGAGCAGTATCGCACGCAGTGCGTGGTGCACAGAAATCTGGCCGCGTGCAATGTGATGTACATAAATTTTTGGCCACGCATGGAAGTGCATCACGTGAACCACCATGTCGCGGGCAATGCGCCGCGCATGGATATCTGGCCTCGGGCAATGCGCCTTGCATAGAATTCTTGTCGTGCGTTGTCGCGCCCCGATCTCCCGCAGGCAATCGGCCGTTCCCGCAAGGCAGGAATCACCTTCGCCAGCGCTCCCGCGGAACGATCGCTTAACCCATCCGGGCGTGATGCCGCACGAGCGTGAACCGCGCCCGTGCAAGGCCGTGATTCATTGGCTGGCGATAAGAGTTCTAAGCCACAGAGTCGCACAGATTGTCCGAGTGCAGCGGAGTCATGAACGTATAGCGATTCGGTAACAAGTTCTCTGAGTTGACAAATATAGCGGAAGCATTGAAACACAAGTTGAAGTAAATCAAGCTCTTTATTGATATAAACAAGTGTTACAGGCGGCGTATAGCCGAGATTACAAGTCGCTGAAGCCTCTCTCTCTGAAACATAAAATTGTGCCAAGTGGCTACAATTTTGGAATGATTGTAGAGGCGATGTTCAGGCGATGTTCACAACTTATGTCTTGTATATGTGCTTCAGTTCCGAACGCACCGTTGCTTCGGAGTGATGTCCATGCCTTAGCACGCACGTTGGAGGCATCCGCACCGAATGAGGTTCTCCCGCACCCTGCACACAAACTGATGGATTATCAGTACATTGAATGCACTGGTGGGGAAGCTACTCGCCCGCTCGACAAATCCAAACAAGTAATACAGGTTCCGTGCACAACTATTAAGTTATCTTTCTAGTTGCCTTAGGATCAGTTTCATGCAAACATTGAATAGCTTATCGTATCGGGCAGTGCGCCGTGCGATGTTTGAGGAAACACGACGAGACTTACCAACTTACCATTTCTCCTTCCCTGTCCAAGGCAAACATGATTAATTCAAGCACGGCAAGTATAAACATTCAGGAGGCATAGCATATACAAACAGGAGGGTTCTTATAACATGATCGTTCAGGTGTTAAGTTATTCATTGATGCTATACAATGACTCGCACGCGGATAGCCGCTAAGCGAGGATGACTTATCTATATGAACATAAGTCGCTGGCGTAGCCATTATGGACGGTTCACAGTCTCAAGACACAGAATGATATGCAACGCAGGTGGCGAGCCCCGCTGCATAACATCTTGCCCCATAACATACGACTGCTCATACGTCCCGTCCGGATCGGATCGGTCCCGGTGCCCCAGTGACCGTCCGCGGAACTCAACATAACATACCTTGTGCACAAGTTGTCCGCGACAATGCAGGTCAGGGTCTATCCATATTCCATAGCTTGACATGATAATCATGAAACTTAAACTTAATCTGAACGAGCATATTGCTCCACGAGCTGGGATTCCATCAGTACATAACACGATCCTCGTTCAGATACATACATAGCATGATTATCATTCAAGGTAATTTACGTTCAGTATTCATTCTTGCTTAATGCATTCCCCTGGTTCGGGGATATGCCTTGGTGACCTTACGGACCCGGATACTTACAGGTTCATTCAGGCACGGAACGACTACGTAGTAGTCTCCCGGAGTTTAGATGAAAACACGTTAACATTCAAGCAGACAAGCATGCGTTTCTAAGGAACATAAACAGGCACGTTAGCTCGGACCCGAAGGTAAGCCGAGAGAGGAAACCGTTTAAGGGACTTAGCATGCGAGGGTCTGAATATAAGCATTATTTCATTTTTCATGTTCTAGCAAGCAATACAAGTTAGGATTATTCCCTTAGCTAGGTGCGTTGGATTTATTAGCATGCAGGGGGTTACCACCTAGCGACTAGCATGAATATTCCAGATTTTATGTGTGCTGGCTAAGCAAAGACAAGTTCACCGTAGCCACCCACCTTAGCGATGATTCGCCTCGGTAGAGCGATACGTCTGAGCGAGCCTCTGAAAGTCCAAGCCGGATTCCTGTAGGGACAAGTCTGGATATCCTTTGCTTCTTGATCGAGGCAAAGCGGGTCGAGACAGCTGTACGATTGCCGTTTGAGACGGCAGTCCGCTTGAGCGGAACAGGGTGTTACATCCTACCCAACTTAGAAAAAGTCTCGTCCTCGAGACTTACTAAGGACAAGCAGTAATCTAGGGTTGAGGCAATCCTAGACAAGTCGTTTGTACTTGTTCATTTGGAACTTCACTTGCACAAGCTTCGAAATTAGCATATCGCTTAGACTGGATCGTGCGCACCTTTGACATGCATTTCTATTGTGAACACGTCATCCAGCTTAGTGATAGCGAAGTCTCAGCACTCTAGTTTCACCTTTTCTTAAGTCTTGGATGGTGCACTAGTTCAAGGTGTCCCTCGAATAGATGCATTCAACCAAACTTAGGGTTAGTAAAAATCGGACAAGCTACTAGCGATACTCTCAAGGGCTCGCACAGGTTGGCTCAAAGGCCACTCGCAGCATACAACCAGACAAGCAAGCATATCATTCAAAACATATTTTGAAAGTATTTAGACTTATTGTTGGAACATCCCATCGAGGCATTGAGAGAGAGCGCGCACATAACCCACGAACGAGCTTTCAAAACAGAGATATCGAATTGAAGTCCAAAGACGTAGAAGCCAGGCTCTGATACCAACCTGTCACGCCCCGATCTCCCGCAGGCAATCGGCCGTTCCCGCAAGGCGGGAATCACCCTCGCCAGCGCTCCCGCGGAACGATCGCTTAACCCATCCGGGCGTGATGCCGCACGAGCGTGAACCGCGCCCGTGCAAGGCCGTGATTCATTGGCTGGCGATAAGAGTTCTAAGCCACAGAGTCGCACAGATTATCCGAGTGCAGCGGAGTCATGAACGTATAGCGATTCGGTAACAAGTTCTCTGAGTTGACAAATATAGCGGAAACATTGAAACACAAGTTGAAGTAAAGCAAGCTCTTTATTGATATAAACAAGTGTTACAGGCGGCGTATAGCCAAGATTACAAGTCGCTCAAGCCTCTCTCTCTGAAACATAAAATCGTGCCAAGTGGCTACAATTTTGGAATGATTGTAGAGGCGATATTCAGGCGATGTTCACAACTTATGTCTTGTATATGTGCTTCAGTTCCGGACGCACCGTTGCTTCGGAGTGATGTCCACGCCTTAGCACGCACGTTGGAGGCATCCGTACCGAACGAGGTTCTCCCGCACCCTGCACACAAACTGGTGGATTATCAGTACATTGAATGCACTGGTGGGGAAGCTACTCGCCCGCTCGACAAATCCAAACACGTAATACAGGTTCCGTGCACAACTATTAAGTTATCTTTCTAGTTGCCTTAGGATCAGTTTTATGCAAACATTGAATAGCTTATCGTGTCGGGCAGTGCGCCGTGCGATGTTTGAGGAAACACGGCGAGACTTACCAACTTACCATTTCTCCTTCCCTGTCCAAGGCAAACATGATTAATTCAAGCACGGCAAGTATAAACATTCAGGAGGCATAGCATATGCAAACAGGAGGGTTCTTATAACATGATCGTTCAGGTGTTAAGTTATTCATTGATGCTATGCAATGACTCGCACGCGGATAGCCGCTAAGCGAGGATGACTTATCTATATGAACATAAGTCGCTGGCGTAGCCATTATGGACGGTTCACAGTCTCAAGACACAGAATGATATGCAATGCAGGTGGCGAGCCCCGCTGCATAACACCTTGCCCCATAACATACGACTGCTCATACGTCCCGTCCGGATCGGATCGGTCCCGGTGCCCCAGTGACCGTCCGCGGAACTCAACATAACATACCTTGTGCACAAGTTATCCGCGACAATGCAGGTCAGGGTCTATCCATATTCCATAGCTTGACATGATAATCATGAAACTTAAACTTAATCTGAACGAGCATATTGCTCCACGAGCTGGGATTCCATCAGTACATAACACGATCCTCGTTCAGATGCATACATAGCATGATTATCATTCAAGGTGATTTACGTTCAGTATTCATTCTTGTTTAATGCATTCCCCTGGTTCGGGGATATGCCTTGGTGACCTTACGGTCCCGGATACTTACAGGTTCATTCAGGCACGGAACGACTACGTAGTAGTCTCCCGGAGTTTGGATAAAAACACGGTAACATTCAAGCAGACAAGCATGCGTTTCTAAGGAACATAAACAGGCACGTTAGCTCGGACCCGAAGGTAAGCCGAGAGAGGAAACCGTTTAAAGGACTTAGCATGCGAGGGTCTGAATATAAGCATTATTTCATTTTCCATGTTCTAGCAAGCAATACAAGTTAGGATTATTCCCTTAGCTAGGTACGTTGGATTTATTAGCATGCAGGTGGTTACCACCTAGCGACTAGCATGAATATTCCAGATTTTATGTGTGCTGGCTAAGCAAAGACAAGTTCATCGTAGCCACCCACCTTAGCGATGATTCGCCTCGGTAGAGCGATACGTCTGAGCGAGCCTCTGAAAGTCCAAGCCGGATTCCTGTAGGGACAAGTCTGGATATCCTTTGCTTCTTGATCGAGGCAAAGCGGGTCGGGACAGCTGCATGATTGCCGTTTGAGACGGCAGTCCGCTTGAGCGGAACAGGGTGTTACATGCGTAGTGCACCGAGCTTGGATTTTTGGCCGAACGCATGCAATGTGCCACGTATGGAATTCTTGTAGCGATCAATGCCCCGCACATGGATTTCTGTCCGCGTAGTGCTTTATGCACAGAATTTTGGCCGCGCGCATTGCACCGCCCGCATGTTGACTATAATTACTGTTTTTGCTATTAATTACTTTTTTACTGGAATCTCATAAAAATCAAAATATAAAAGTTGTATATCTTTGTCTTGCCTTTTCAAATCGTTTGTAATAAGCTCATTCGGTCGGATGAGTAAGTTATGCCCATTTTCCTAGAAGATATCAAAACTGTCCAGAATGTAGAATTTCATACGCCAATAATTTGATGTCTGATTTTGACCATGATATTGATTGAGTCTCAGAAAATACAAAAAGTAAAAGTTGTCGGGCTCTGTCTTATTTTTCTTGCTATTTTTGAATGTTCTCATTTGGAGTTCGGATAAGAGAGTTATGCCTAGTTTTCTAAAATGTGTCAAATATTGATTTTGAAATTTTTTTGGACATTATGTTTTTATGTGTTGATCTTAGTAATTGCAAGTGTGTATGGATTAAGTGTAACTATGTGATAGAATTAACCATGTATTAGATCCGACCATGTGAAGACTTAGACCATATGCCAAGTGGCTATAGTACCTATGTACACGACTTTACTCATTTTGTTCATTACCAGAATAAGAAAAATTAGCGACACATAAAAGAGTCGCCAAATTGATAAATTACGTCGCTAATACTAAGTAGCAACGTATTTAGCGATGTTTTGATTTAGTCGTCTAAAAGTTAGTTGTTGATCAAAACAATGTCAAAAAAAGGCGTTGTCGCGATGTAATTTAGTGACGTTACAAAGTCGCAAGAATAGCGACTCTTAGCATCGCCGGTCGCCAAATTTATGATATTTTATTTTAGTCTATAATTGTCGTTAAATTTAGCAAAAACTTGTGACATAATTAGCGACGAAAAGATGACATGGCCAAAATTGCCATGTCAACAATATTTAGCGACGTTTAGTGACGATCAACGACGTAAAATAAATTAATTGACAATTTAGCAATGTCATTAGTGACTCCTATGAACGTCGCTAAACGTCGCTAAATATTGCTGAACGTAAAATAAATAAATTCACTGAACGTCACTAAATGTCGCTGAACGTCGCTAAGGTTAAAAAATAAAAATAAATAAATGCCTGCAATATCACAGTATAACATGCCTAAAGTATGATCATATTTTAAATAAATAGACAGACCCAGATCAACCATCCGTTGAATTTCCTGGGTTTATCGAACCCTTCAGTGGAACACTCAATACTCTGTCCTGGGCTCGCTGCGACTCTTGGGAGGGCTGTGGGATATGTACATAGGCAGAGGGTGTCCTAGAGGACTGTGATGCAAAATAGGCGGAGTAGGATTCCGTACCATATTACATACCCCTATATAGACCACCAAAGACTCTCATCCACAGCTCGTCATCCGTCGGAGCTGGGTGGGCCGGGGGTTCCGAGGAACTACCCCGCTCTCCATGTGTGGGCTGGGTCGACCCTTCGCGGAGCCTCCTATACTCATCCTAGAAAAATATGTATCTATCGATAAGCATACTACTTACTATATATCTTAGGTATTTATTACTAATTACATGTATTTTTGCTAAGTTATATCAAAATTAACAAAATATAAGAGTAATACTTACTTAGCTCTATGTCGCCCTATCATCGATAAGTTGTCTCCCCTTCTTTTGAGTGGCGAGGAACACTGTCACCATGTTCGCGTCCTCACCCCTCTGGCCTGTTAAAAAATATATTATTTGATATTAAAGTAAAAAAATTAGGCCACAATGATTAAAAATTATACGTATACAATAAAATACGTATCAAGCGACAGAAATGTTTCATCATCGGAATCAACCCACCATACCACTTTCCCGCCCTCTGCCGAGCCACCTTGGCCTTCTTCGAATTTTTCCTATACCTATCATTATTGAATCTAGCCCTCATCGCAGTCCACTGTTCAGGCGTGATCCAGCATTGGATCTATTTTTCTTCGTGATCATGAGCCTTTTGGTCATCCATAGCATCACAGATGAGCATGGCGGCGATGAAAGAAAACTGCTGCTCGATCTGCGGGGCCGGTATGGTGGACAGAAATATGTTCTCTAGAAGAATTAAAATAGTTAGTTATAAAATATTAACATAAAAATATTAATGATGTTAAAATCAAATATACTTTTACCCTGAAGTGCCCAAACCAGAAAGTCTTTCTCCCTTCCGAGGCATCCGAGTAGTTTATCCATGGCCCACTATAGTTTTGCCTCAAAAAATGTTCCAATGCTCTCTGTACCGCAGGAGAACAATATATATATATATATATATATATATATATATATATATATATATATACATTGATAATTAAACTCATTAAAAGGTGAATATATATATATATATATATATATATATATATATATATATATATATATATATATATATATATATATATATATAAGAAACAAATAACTAATTAACTTTATAGGTCCATCGGCCCAAATCTCTATTCTTGTCTCATTCGACAGAGCCCACGGAGGATTGCTCTAATATGGAGATGGAGTCGCATCTACCGCCATCTCCTCATCTGTCTACATGGTACTGTTAGTAGCAGGAACACTAGACAGAGCAGGAACACTAGACGAGATACTCTCAGGCCTGGAATTGCTAGTCTCAGGAGTACTGCTATTCCCAAGAGTACTTCCATGTTTGGTCGTCGGAGTCGCAGTCTGAGGTACTGTTGATCGATAGTATAGAGTACTCGAGGACGAGGATCGGTAAGGAGTATCCGCGTCCTGAAGAGGACGTCTAGAAGATCTACCACAGGAATAGGATCTGCGTCGTCCAGACATATATGAGAACAACATATAATGATAAAATAAATATACAGAGATATTTAGATTACATGACAGAAAAAATACACAGAAGTTGTGAACTAGGCTACAATAAAAGTCTAAATGATAAAAGTGTCACCATTACAAAATATAAGTATGTATCACAATCACAAACATAAGTATCACAAAATTAGGCAACAAATATACAGAGTTATATATGTATTATCACCACAAACATAAGTATCACACAACTAGGCCACAAAAAAAAGTAAAAATAAAATTTATTTAATTTTCAATTATCTTCTGAAAATTTATTTTGTTCGTCTTCCTTCTCCTCCTCCTCCTCCGCATCTTCCTCTCCATCTTCACTTTCATCTACTTCTTCATCGTCTTCTAATACTTCTACCTCTTCTACTTGATGAAATATGTTATGATTAACTTTCGTTGAGTCCACATCAACAATATTTGCAATAAGTGGTAGGTCGTCTTCCTGATAAGCTATTTCGTCAACGTCAAAGATATTTCTAGCTTTAGTCTTATAAACTTTTTACTAATCCGACCTACTCGTTCTATATTTAGGATAAGTTGTGAAGTACACTAGCTGAGCCTGACTTGATAGAATAAATGGTTCACATCCTTGATATCGACGCTGGTAGTTTATATCCACAAGATCATGCTTGTCAATTTTTTAATATTGATCTTGGATGAGATCGAACCACTCATATTTGAATAACACGATCTTAGCAGGCTCTATGTCATAATTATATGTCAACTCCATAATCTCTCGTAAGATGCCAAAGAAATCAGTGCCTGGATCGACTTCTTTGTAGTTCAAAGATTTGATACACAAACAACTATTTTTCGTAGAATCGAGATCCAGAAAGTTGTCACTTATTTGGGCATTTGTTGACATGAACTTAAACTAATTCATACAGTAAGTTGGCCAGATCTTGATGGCATAAATTGGTCCCTTCGCTAGAGTTATAATAGATTCATTCTTAAGCGTTGCCTTTGGATGATCGACCTATATATCATATAAGCATTTTTAACTTTAACATTTGTTATTGTTCAAGTATACATACACAAAAAGTAATTACCGTGATCCTTATATATGATGTAAACCTTGAAGGAAAATAAAGCCTCATTTCTTGTTCTATTCTTCATCTATTATGTATGGTCTACTCGACCTTACCGCATCATTATATGTGCTGATACACAATGAAGCATATAAGGTGGATTAGTGCAATAGTTGTATTAAGATGATATAAACGTTGAAGTATTACTTACCCCTCTAGTTTCTTTCCCTCATCCTGGTCGCAGTTGATTAATAGATACAACTGAGCGGCCCTAAGCTCGTCGTTATTCAGATATCACTTTTTTATTTTACCCTAAGGCTTTCCGAAAGCATTGAATACTTTCAGTATTGTCTCATTAGATTCATGATACCCGTCATCATTTCTGGGAGCTCTCGTTTTATTAGTAGCAACATGAGGCTTGAAATACATCGAACAAAAGTTTGTAATCTTCTCAAGAACATAGGCTTCACAAATAGAACCCTCCACTTGTGCCTTACTTTTTACCTTCCTCTTGAGGTGGTTCAGATACCGCTCGAACGGGTACATCCACCAATAACCAACAGATCCACCAATGCGTGCCTCATAAGAAAGATGAATCGGTAAATGCTCCATGAAGTCGAAGAATCCAGGAGGAAACACTCTTTCAAGCTTGCAAAGTGTTACCGCAATGTCCTTCTCCTGCTTTTCTAGACGATCGATGAAAAACTTAGTAGAACAAAGATCTCTGAAGAATATGCTAAACTCTGTCAATGGATCCCAAACTACCTGCGGTATGAATTTTCGAAATCCAACCGGAATTAACCTCTCCATAAATATGTGACAATCATGGTTCTTCATATTCGTCAGTTTGTTCTCCTTCGGGTTGACGCATCTTCTCAGATTCGACACGTACTATTTTAGAAATTTTAGGCCCTGGATCCACTTACAAAGTCTTCCTTTGTCCTCCTTGTCCAATAAGAAAATTGACTTAGGCTGCTTTACCTTCCCATTTTCTTCCTCTATCAAATGCAACACATGTCGTCTGCATATTTCTTCTAAGTCCAACCTGGCCTTAGGATTGTCTTTCGTCTTTTCCTTTACGTCTATCACAATATTTATGTTGTCAAATACATTCTTCTCGATATGCATGTCATTAAGGTTATGTCTGATCAAATTGGTCCTCCAATATGGCTGGTCCCAGAATATGCTCCTCTTCGTCCAGTTATGAGTTCGACCAAATCCATCACACTTTAACCCCTGGTAGGATCTTCGATAGCACTTGGAAAATATCTGACCTCCTCCTATATCGTGTCTCCGGACCACATTGGCGGTGGATCGGCCTTCTCCACAACACCGGCACAAAACTCATTTTTGTTCCTCCTGAATGGATGATCTTTCGATATTAATTGTCGATGGCAATCAAAGAAGCACAGTTTTCTGCCATATTTTAAACTGAAAGCCTTAGTATGGTCCATGCAATACGAACATGAGAGATGTTACACCCATTCCCAGATTTGGTATTTCTTGAATATGTGATATTTAAATTTTTTCCTATAGATATATTCATGATGTATTTACATATAGGTTCCTGTTAATTAAGTTATATTTATTTAATTACATTCTTGTTTATTATAGAAGACTGTCCGAGACCAGTAGTGAACATCTTGGCAATTACCATAAACCCGTGCTAGGACCCGTATGTATGATGGATACCAGACCCAGTTCACTCTTGGAACTACTAAGAATATTTTGGATGGTTAAGATTGGTTGGAGAGTGCCATGGCTTAATCCTAGGGTAACCTCATTTCTCGACTTGGTATATATATGTGGTTTTCTCTCTCCTATCTCATTCTTCCTTATTTCTACTTCATTTATTCTTTCTTCTTCCTCCTTTGTAACACCCCAGTCCAAAATATATAGGACTAGAAATACATAACATGCTAGCTACGCATTCAACCAGACTCTGGTCCGACTCGAATACGTATAAGTTGTATAATAAGGATAACTATCTAAGAATACTAAAAATATCTATCTCTCAATATACATAAAGAACAAAATATCAAGAATAAACTACATGTTCTAAAGTCGGTTGCTCAATAACACAAGCTCGAATAGACTCGATAAACAAAAATGAGTCTATAAAACTAGGCTACATCAGCAGATGAATAAACAATATAAATAAATAACCATAACTTTAACAGAAATAATATAAGTACCTGGCACCAATGCCTGCATGACAAAGCAACACACATCAGCAACTCTAGGTAGGCTCCACAACGGTTTTTGCTGTAAAACTGGCAAGGGACCAGGTACTCAGAGGAACGTAATAAGGTACAAGAAATAATATGGCAAAGTAAAACAGTATAATGTCACATACTCAAGGATAAACTACTGTAACCATCTAAGTGATATGCACGTGAGGACATCACTCGTACTCAGGCAGAAACCACTACAGGCTCTGTGTCGGGGAGCCCATAGCAGCAGGTAAAATCATGTAGTCCAGTATATGTGCCAAAGATCAGAGATAGAGTCTAAGGCACCTCCAGTAGTGTAGTATATATATAAATAATCAACTTTTAATATAGTGTCTCTTCCCACCTAATGTAACTCATGTCTCATGTCCATAACATGCAAGATCATGACCTCTAGCTAGTACAACTAGTCATAATAATATCTATATAATATGCAAGTCTCATATCATGAATCCTGTAAGCCTATACAAAATTACCATGAATAACTCAATAAAGATTCTTTCACATTAAAGAGTGTCAAGTGTCCTAAGATATTACATACTTGGTAAAGCAAGTACGTAAAATAAGATCGTGGAATCAACTTTCTAAGTGACGTTACACAACTCCGTGTACGGCATTGACACCCGAATCTTGTTCGAACGCTAAGCAATATCTTATAATCCTAGGTTGGGCAGGCACATCATATGAGTACATATATATTCAAAAATACAAGCAGATAATATAACAAGATCTACTGTACATTGGCAAGGTACACTTGTATGGGTTCTGAACTCCGTCTTCTACTCTTGTAAAAGTAGAATCTGTAAGTACGCCTCCGGACACTGAAACAAACATCACCATTGTTCTCAGAATACTTGAAATAGCTAGGATTGACTACCCATAAGTCTAATTTGGACAGGGGCAGAATTGACAGTTTTGGGTCAAAGCGGGGTCCACATATAGTCCACTTTGCACTGAAAAATTTGTCAGAGATAAAGTTCTCCAAATCTAACAAACTTAGGCTTTACGAGTTCAGAACGATGATACGAACTCAACGGAGTGTCCAAAATTGGTTTTGGTGAGCCGGTCACGAAATCACCCGTCAAGTAAAACCGTGTGACCCGTAAAATGGTGTTTCATTAACGTTCTCAGAATCGAACCATTCTTGGATCACAAGACTAGCGTAACACTAAGAATCTGATGGTGCAAGTTTTGTTACAAAACGACAAGCACACACGAAGTTATGACAAGTGTCAGAACAGGCAATACGATATTTTTTGACGGATATGCGTTGGTTTTAGTATGCACGCATATCCAAATCAAGTTTTGAAAAATCTCACATGTCCGTATTGACAATACGTGCCTTTCAGAATAATCCTCATGCGGTAAAGTTGCGTCGTTTGGCGGGATGTATCCCGTTTTGAGATATTTTGGGTTTTTAGAAACACGTTTTTGGTCGAATAAATTAAACTAATTAAAGAAATTAAATCTTAGTTATGTTATCTAAAATACTGTTCAGTTGGATATTTAAAATGGTTAATAATTTGGGAGAAAATAGGCCATGAACATGGTGGTTTGGGACAGTTTTGAATCTGTTTTGAAACAAATTTTTAGTCGACTTTGGATTGACTTTTCTCTCGATACAGAGCACCAAAAATCGATCTACTTAAAGGGGATGGAAGAGGTTTATGTTGTGAACACAACTCAACTGGCCGTTCGAGAAATGATACAACATGGAGGAAGATAATGCACCTGAAACAGAGGGGGTTGAGTTCGCGCTGTGCTGCACGTGGACGACTGCAGGCGGCGGTGCACTGTCGTCGATGGCGGCGGGGGTGTCCATGAGTAGCGCACGGGGTCATCGATCGTCGAGGCTCACCAGGGAGGTCGTCGAAAGATTGCTACTACTGTCGTTGTCACCCGTGCGCCTACACGCGTATTGTCGCAGTCGCGAGGGGAGACTGCGGTCAGAGCCGGTATTGGCGGCGGTGCCGGATGTCAGGGTCGACAGTAGCGGTAGTAGTGGTCGGATGATGATGGCGGGGGGTGGTTTGATGGTGATGGCGGTAGTGGTTTATAGAAAGGGGGGTTACGGGAAGAAGAAGCTGAGGGGTTTCGGTTACTATACAGGGAGTAGGGGAAAGGGTAGCGTGTAGGATTTAGTTTTTGGTTTGGGTTTTGGGTTCGGGTTTTGGGTTTAGGTACGGGTTGGTTTGGGTTTAGGATTTAGGGTTTGGTTTATATAATAATTTTTATTACTATAAATATATATATAGTCATTATAAATAGGTTTGAACCCCAAATAATTTTCAGCAAAAATCTATAATACTTTAATAATATTTGTACACCCAAATATATATATATTTTTGTGCAATATTTCTAGTTAATTATATATACATAAATATCTGTCCATGAATTTATATTTTTCTAATTAGCTAAAATAACAAATTTTCTCCCTTAATCTCAATATAATTACCTAATACCAATAAAAATAAAAAAATTTAAAATTTAAAAATCAGGGGGTTTACAATCTACCCAACTTATAAAAAATTTGTCCTTAAAATTACAAATAACCATGGTAGAAAAGTTTTTAGTTAAGCAAGGTTGTACTTGTTTATCAAAAGATGGGGTACGCAGTTACCAATGGGATCCTAGTTTGACGTCATATTCTATTAGCAAGGATACACTTAGTTTCAGTCACTACCCAACTTATAAAAATTAAGTTGGTAGTAGAAACTATAATCATGATCATATTTTTAAGTGTTTTAGAAATTCTAACTTTAAGGAGGTACGAGATGTTTCGGCTTTTGTGACCATAGTCACAAACTATCAAAGAAAATCTAGGTACTACCATGGCGTTAATGAGTCAATATCTCTATAAAGAAAGTTTACCAGTTCTCCTTGATCCTAATTAGGTCATGAGTCTACAAGACAATAGAAAATATCATAGCCAAATACAACTAGGGTAAAATGGTACCTAGAAATACTTCATCACATATCATGGATACCGTTGAATGGTTCAGCAATAAGTGTAAAAAGGTGATATAACTCATCAAGGTGATTAGTATTGTGTAAAGAGTACAAGAGGTTTAATTTAATGCAATACTAGTGTCATGGACGTAGTTTGGCTTGAGTGGTCTACGAGTATGTCGGTGGTTAGGGTAATTGGGTTGCCGATGTACAATTTAATTTAATTGCAACAGAATTAAATATTTAAGTATAGGATTTTTTTAGGAGAAGATATACCATGAATGTTGTGGGGTCTATATGGAGCATAAAAATGTATATTTGGGTGTAACAGCTGGTTCTTCTTGTGTGAAGTAGGTCTAGTCAGGCTCATAAATCTCAAAGTTGTCGGAAGAATTGAGTCAATATTGCGTATTAAAATTGCCCACAACGGGAAAGGATATCTAGGTGTCTTTTGCGTGTACAAATGCATCGTGAATGTTGTGCAAATAAACGAAGAATAGAAATATGAGTTTGTGAGTGAGAGTCATGTCATGGGGGTAGAGTGACTAGTCTAGGTCATATGGGTGGAAGTTATTGGAAAAGAAATGATAGTATTGTGCTCCAAATATCCGAGCCATAACCAAGGTATTGAAGGATACAAAATTAAAGAGGTAATTTAATCTGTTTGGAATTAATCCTAATCAATACCAAATAAATTCAAATTTACCCTGAAATTCCAAAATAATCCTACACTAAAACCAGGGGTTATGATCTACCCAACTTATAAAAACTAAGTTGGTATCCAAAACTGAAGTCAGGATCCTGCTAGCAAGATTTTTGTAAGGGCCTACTTTCTAATAAGGATTCAAGAGTTCTAGGGTCTACTTGCCATAATCTAATATTCTCTAAGGGGACCTAGATATTATCAGGGTGCTATTGGTCAACAACTCTATACGGAAAATTGCTACCAAAATAATATTGCTCCTATAGTTCATGTCTTCAACAAAATATAGATCAGGGTTTGGTCGGGTATAACTCGGGTAAGGTGGTATAAAGTCTTCAATCATCGCATGACATTGATGATGAGAAGAAAGAATCATGGGAATCACAAAGGGAGGAATCTATAGACCAAGACAAGAGAAGTTTATGATAAGTTTAGGGAGTATGGTCACAGGATTGAATAAGGTACTATTAGACAATTATCTTGAGAATCAAGTCACAGTGACTAAATCAGAAAATTTAAAATAGAAAAGAACTGATACCTTTAGTGAGATGGATATTAAAACCATGAAGAGGGTACTAACTAAAATTTTCATTTCTACTAGGGCACGAATGGGAAGGAAAGAAGGATCTACTCAATTTTTATAATTAGAAGGATCTTTGTTGCTAAAGCACGAGGCTATATATGCAAAATAAGATAAAAATTTGATAGGAAGGATAGTAATACAGTAGAGGGAGTAAGACAACTAATCCTTAAACTCAATACTATATTCTTATAATTTATATTCTATATAACCTCTCTCATACTTTTAGCAACCTACTTCTGGCTATAGGTAAATAATATACGTTCTTACAACTTCATTTTCCTCGCATATTTCTAACTTGGTAGGTAAGGGTCTAAACAAAGCATGTACTTAGGTCTATCACTCATGACACACTATTTACTAAGGACATTCTTCAATACTCGTCTAATCTACAATTGGAATGCCTACCCATTTTTGTACAACGTGCTCTATTCTATTGTCTATCTTTCTGAACTATTGGTCGTCTAGTCTCTGCCATTTAAAACCTATCTTCCTTACGAGAATCTTTCGACTAGGCTACTACCCTATTACACAAGCATGATGTCATGGTTATCTTGAGTGGAAATTCTTCGAACTCAATGAGATGATAAGATTTCTAAAATCCAAAAATCCATAAGCTATAGTAACTTGGAAATAGGTTCTCATCACCTACTACTAAGGATAGGTCCAGCAAGCTCATACCCTATTAGTCAAAAATCTAAATTCCTAACCCTCATCAGTTTATGTGTAAACCCACAATATTCAGATATCATTCTTATAAGACTTATATCTTCCATTTATACTTCGCTACCATGTGTAAATCTATATTCTAAGGGTCTTGGGATAATCCTCTATAGAATAACAATCAAGTCAGTATGTGATTCTGAACCTGTGCTTAATTCCTAGCCCTAATCAGTTTGTATCACTTCGAGACTGATCAACAAGTTCTACTCGCACTAAGTTCTCAAAATTCTAAAAGTATTACAGTTCATAAATACTAAAATTATTATCCCTCAAGTCCATATTATAATCCCTTCTCCTTGGATTATGTGACCATAATGTCTTTCCTTTATCCTTTGTTTCCTATGCACCTTCATATCCTTTTAGTATGTTAATCTTATTTTTTAACTATAAGCTTCGCCAATCATAACCTAGTACTTTCCGCTTTGTA
Source organism: Iris macrosiphon (assembly GCA_036927795.1). NCBI lineage: Eukaryota > Viridiplantae > Streptophyta > Magnoliopsida > Asparagales > Iridaceae > Iris > Iris macrosiphon. The sequence goes on from JAYESA010000004.1 coordinate 57,749,622, forward strand.
GTATATATCTTCTAGGCAACTACCGAGTGATAAATCTTCAGTCTTTCCTAGATCCTTATCTTAATTTAAAATGCCCAAGATCATGTACTCCTCGTGACTCTTTTTGTTACCATTCTACCTTCTTCACCTTGAACCTAAGATTTCTCCTTGTTTATTCTATGTATACCCTTCATCCAAACTACATGGTTACCATCTTGTTATAGCTTATCATCTATTATAGGCAATTCATTATATCTAACTCAAGACTATAACATGTATCAAAACTCTCATCCTTCAACCTATTAGCTCTATCACAGATACTAGCTTATCTACCCAAGTAATCACGGGTGGAACAGACTTGTTCAATTAATACTGACAACCCAAATAATCAAATACATCTAATTTGATTTCGAAAGCTATATTTTAGTACTTGAGTTATCTAATCACTCAAACATTAGGTCTAGCAATCTACATATCTATTTAGTCCATACCTATAGTCATCAATAATTTAAAAGGGTCATAAGATCTAGTTTTGATACTAAAAGTCACAAGGTAACTAGAGTTTTAACCACTATGGTCTACTACGTAGGTTCCAATTACTTAAGTTCATAATACAATTTCTTGTATCATCATTATGGGCCACAACTAATCCCTAGCATCTAGCTTTGTATTCTATAAAGTTTTCCAGTGTATTAGAATCAACCCATCTTTCTAACTTCTAATACTTTTAAATTACTGCTACCTTATGAAAGGATAAGGTTTTATTAGTTCTAGGCCTCTGATACTATATTCAATTCTCATGCAAACAATCTATACTAGCTCTAACATATAGGAATAATCTATCTACCTGCCTTACTAAGGGTAACCATCTTCTAAAAAAAAATGTCCAGCATGTCATCTTCCGCCTTGACTAGGATCTGCTTTTGGAGGAAACAACACACACGAACGTCCATTTCTCTAAAATAAGGAGAGATTATAAACAATAATAATGATGTTAAGGGGAGTAAAATAGTACAATTATGAAGTCTAAGGGCGATAACCAAATGCTATAGAATTTTCAAATCATTTATGGATTGAGATACTAATACTGCTAATCCTGATTACAGGCTCGCTCGGTACCGAAAAGTAACTAAAATAATTTAATCAGACCTTCATGGGCCACCACAAAAACATGTAACATCCCAGTCCCAAATACGTAGGACTAGGAATATGTAACATGCCAGCTACGCATTCCAGCAGACTGGTCCGACTCAAATATGTATAAGCTGTATAATAAGGGTAACTATCTAAGAATAGTAAAAATATCTATCTCTCAATCCACATAAAGAATAAAATATAAAAAATGAACTACATGTGCTAAAGTCGGCTGCCTAATAACACATAAGCTCGAATAGACTCGAGAAAGGAATATGAGTCTATAAAACTAGGCTACATCAGCAGATGAATAAATAATATAAATAAATAACCATAACTCCGATATAAATGATATAAGTACCTCGTACTAATGCCCACATGACAAAGCAACACATATCAGCAACTCCAGAAAGGCTCCACAATGGTCTTTGCTGTAAAACTGGCAAGGGACCAGGTCCTCAGAGGGACGTAACAAGGTACGAGAAACAATATGCCAAAGTAAAACAGTATAATGCCACATACTCTAGGATAAACTACTGTAACCATTAAAGTGATATGTACGTGAGGACATCACTCATACTCAGGCTGAAACTACTACAAGCTCTGTGCTGGGGAGCCCATTACAACAACTAATATCACGTAGTCCAGTATATGTGCCAAAGATCTGAGACAGAGTCTAAGGCACCTCCAATAGTATAATAGATATATAAATAATCAGCCTGTAGTATGGTGTATCTCTCCCTACCTAATGTAACCTCATATCTCATGTCTACGATGTTTTATGTCCATAATACGCAAGATCATGACCTCTAGCTAGTACAACGAGTCATAATGATATCTATATATTATGCAAGTCTCATATCACGAATCCTGTAAGCCTATACAGAATCACCATGAATAACTCAAGAAAGATTATGTCATATAAAATAGTTTCAAGTATCCTAAGGTTAACATACTTGGTAAAGCAAGTACGTAAAATATGATGGTGGAATCAACTTTCTAAGTGGCGTTACACAACTCCACGTACGGTATAGAAACGCGAATCACGTTCGGACGCTAAGCAATGTATCACGGTCTTAGGTTGAGCAGGCACATCAAAAGAGTATATATATGGAAAAAAACCAAGCAGATAATATAACAGGATCTACTTCACGTTGGCAAGGTACACTTGCCTGGGTTCTTAACTCCGTCAACTGCTTCTGTAAAAAAAGAATCTGTATGTATGCCTCCGGATGCTGAAAAAAATATCACTATTGTTCTCATAATACTTGAAATAGCTAGGATTGACTACCCATAAGTCTAATTTGAACATACGAGCAGAATTGACAGTTTTGGCTCAAAGTGGGGTCCACATGTGGCCCACTTCGCACTGAAAAATGTTTCAGAGATAAATTTCTTTAAATTTAACAATCTTAGTGTCTACGAGTCTAGAACAATAATATAAACTCAACAGAGTATCCAAAATTGGATTCTAGTAAGCCGATCACGAAATTGCCCCTCAAGTGGAACCGTATGGCCCGCAAAACGGTGTTTCATCAACGTTCTCAGAATCAAACTAAACTTGGATCATAGGACCAGCATAACACTGCAAATCCGAGGGCGCAAGTTTTGTTGTAAAACGATAAGAACACACAAAGTTATGACAAGTGTCAAAAGAGGACGATATAGTATTTTTTGACCAATATGCTTTGATTCCGGTGTGCACGTACATCGAAATTAAGTTTCATAAAATTTTACACGTCCGCATTGACGAAAGCGCATTTTGGCATAATCCTCATACAACAAAGTTGTCTCGTTTGGCAGAACGAACCCCATTTCAGGATATTTTGGGTTTTCAGAAACATATTTTTTGTCAATTTTAATGCTGAATAATAAGCAGTATAAAATAGGATAAATTAAACTAATTAAAGGAATTAAATCTTGGTTATATTATATAAAATACTGTTCAGTTGGATTTTTAAAATGGTTAATAATTTAGGATAAAATTGGCTATGAACATGGAGGTTTGGGACAGTTTCTAATATGTTTCAAAATAGATTCTTAGTCGAATTTGAATTGACTTTTCTCTCGATCCAGAGCACCAAAAATCGATCTACTTAAAGGGGGTGGAAGAGGTTTATGTTGTGAATACAATGCATTTGGTCGTTCGAGAAACGATACAACATGGGGAAAGATAACGCATATGAAATAGAAGGGGTCGAGTCTGTGCGGTGCTGCCCGTGGACGACTGCGGGCGGTGGTGCACAATCATCGACGATGGCGGGGGTGTCCACGAGCAGCGCATGGGGTAGTCGGTCGTCGGGGCTCGTCGAGGAGGTCGTCGACGGATTGCTGCTGTTGCCATTGTCACTCTTGTACGCGCCCACGTGCCTACGAGCGTATTGTCGCGTCCGTGCGGTGAGGCTGCGGTCGGAGCCTGTGTCAGCGACGGCGATGGAAGTCGGGGTCGAAGGTGGTGGTGGTGGTCGGATGATGATGGCGGGGGTGGTTTGATGGTGATGACGGTGGTGGTTTATAGAGAAGGGGGGTTACGTTAAAAAGAATCCGAGGGGTTTCTGTTACTGTACAGAGGGTAGGGGAAATGGTAGCAGGTAGGATTTAGTTTTGGATTTGGGTTTCAGGTTTCGTGTTTTGTGTTTGGGTGCGAGTTGGTTTGGGGTTAGGGTTTAGGGTTTGGTTTATATAATAATAATAATAATAATAATTATTATTATTATATATATATATATATATATATATATATAGCCATTATAAATACGTTTTAACCTTAAATAATTTCCAAAAAAAAATCTACAATACTTCAATAATAGTTTTACACCCAAAAATATTTTTTTCTAATATTTGTAATTAATTAAATATACATGAATATCTGTCCATGAATTTATATTTTTCTAATTAGCTAAAATAAGAAAATTTTCTCCCTTAATCTCAATTAATTACCTAATACCAATAAAAATAATGAAATTTAAAATTTAAAAATCATGGGGTTTACATCCTTCCCTCAAGAGCTCCCAACTGAAGTCCTAACCCTAGACTTGGTTCTAGGAAGTAATTTTTTAGTCCACCAAGGCAAGTACATCTTGCTAAAAGTGGCGAAGCCATAGATTTTTAGATTTTCATATATATGTTGTTTTAAAAATATTGTTGAAGAAAAATATTCTCTTTGAGTTGCTGATTATATTTAGTTCATGGAGTTTTAGATTTTGATGTATAGATTTTTTTAGATCTGAGTTTCAAGGTTTAGGTTTTTACGTGTTCTTTGAGTTTCCTTAATTTTGATATACTAAAACTTAGTGTTTTCAAAAACTAGTTGATCCTTATGTTAGAACATTTTATTTCGAGCATTTTGACTTTTGTTTCACTTGAGTTGGACTTAAAATAAATTTTTTATAAAAAAAATAAATTTAGATTTTGGAGCTTTTCTGCCATGGCCGAACCTGTTGTTGGAGAAGACAAAGTTCTTATGCGGCCAGCGCAATATGAGTCATTATCCATATAGGGCTGGACTGTTTGTCGCATAGCTAACCAGCATGCGTCTATCTTTTTGGATGTATGACTGCTGATTTACACAAGTGTCCTTGAACACTTTTGTGCATTCACTCGCTGAACGAATAAGAAATTCTCTAAGTCCAAAAGATACTACATGCGACATCGAACTTATGCGGCAAGCCGAGCATGCAGTCTCCTTCCCTTGGACGTATGACTCTAAACTTTGGTATATCTTTGGCGGATCCATAGTGCATCTTTCTATGGTTTTGTCTTTTCTTCCTTACATATTTTATGTCACATCATAATTTATGTCACATCATACTTTATATCACTTCACCGACACACATTTAATGTACGTCACTTCGGCACTTGTTCCAAGGACTGGACTTTGCCTTGACGCTATGCAGCACCGACCCCTATGCCGCACCTGCCTCATGCGGCAAGCAGTTCATGCAGCCTGGGGACATATGCGGCTAGCTCATCCATGCGGCCAGTGCTCATGCGCCTGATCAGTGTATGGGGCCTGACCCATGTGACAATTCATGCATGCACTTCTCATGCGCGCATATCCTATGCGACCCTAGTAATCAATGTACACATTCCATGATTTCTTGAGTTTAATTATTTTATTTGAAATATTTCTATGTTCAATATAGTTGGTCATGACAATTGCATGTTATTGATACTAAGGAAGAAATGGACTTAGTAACTGGACTGTGCTAGACCTGGCTATGTGCTAGAACTGACTATATACATAATATGATTATATGCTGTAGTAGGCCATGTGGCAACCCAAAGTGAACTCAGATTAGTAGATTAACTTATCCTTGGTTCATCGGATAAAGTGGGGGGCATGGTTCTGCCTGGAAGATGATCTGCAATCATGGTCCTTGTTTGGTTTAATGATTGTGGATCTTCTCCAGAGTGGTTCACACTTTTTCCCTTACTCACATTCGGTGGCAAGTTATTGATCGATAGTCGGTGTACCTGATTTAAGGAGGTTATATTTTGACCAAGTGTCCCCATGTGATAAGACTCATATGAACAACTGTATGTTTGGTGATTCGATCTGATTTTTTGTATCGTGCCGATACAATTACTATGTGCTACATATATACGTATTATAATGTGCACTGAGGTACGACATAACTTGCTACGTGCTATGAGATTACATGTTTTGGGTTATGCATCGAGAATGCCTCATATATAATACAACATGTGATATTATTATATTAATTCTCTAGCGCGGGCATAGTATGTGGGTCAACTACCAAAATATGGCTAGGACTTGATTGATTGTTGCATCACGCTGGGGTGAATCTAAACTGACCTTCCAAGTGACAAAGCAGATTCGTATCTTGCATGGACCATACTATGGTATAATATATAAGGAGAGTAACATGTGACTATGCTATGTGATTCTAACTAACCATAGGGTTAACTAGGCAACTAAAATATATAGAGAATTGGGAGGGAATGGAATCTCGAGATCATGCCTAACTAGCCACCTCCAGTCATCTGAATTGGGGTATGCAGACTAGTCCCCATGAATATTATTTAAATCCTCATTAGTGGATGGCAATATTCGACTATTATATGATACTATGTGTTCTATGCGATCTTAGCACGGTGGCCTTACGAAGGACTGGTGCATACTATTATATGCTATACGTCAATTTGTGGCTCGGCTAACCTTGCTAGTACCTGGTTCAATCTGAGGATTCCTATATACATAATATCTCTGGGATAACCCGGACTCCACGTATCAAGCTGTAGGATTGATTGACCGATTAAATGAGTATGTGCTGGTAGTCTAGGGACATAAACTTTTGTGGTACAATGGTTTAATCTATTTTCTTGTTTGGTTATAAGGTAGCGCTAATGTGTCATAATAGGTCAAGTACTGAAGCTGTATATTATACCTATATATTAGCTTGTATTATGGAATATATGTCTTGGATTATATTGATGTGTTGTATCTTTGTCGTGTTCATAATTGGTTAGTCGTACTTTGTCTCAGAGTAGTGCGGTACCTCTTATCCTTGTTTAGTTGTGGATGTTCCCTACTACTCTGATAAAAGGTTATACACTTGCAATTATAGCACAGATTATCCTATTTTATGTAATTTATTAATATTTGTTTTATTCACTTGTGCTCCTTTGTGGTACTTGCTATCGGGGCCTGACCCCGCTGGTTTTTTTAGCCAGGTTTAGTAGCAGAGTCCGAGGATCATGTCTTGTATCTGTCCGATGGCGCAAGCCAGAAGGAGGTCCATCGAGGAACTTGTGTGGGTTTTTTCTTCCCTACTATGAGTATTATTCTGTTTTACTTTTGGCATTTAGCCGACAGCATTTGATAGCCGATTTATTTGGATATTAGTTCCTCTATATGATTGTATATTATTTAGACCATGTCTGACTTACAGTCATGTACTCTTGAAAATGCACTAGTGTACCATCCCATATAACTAGTTTCATGATCATTCTGATAGAGCGTCAGGGACGCCTAACTACTTTATCTTACATGTTTATTCCTACTATTTTTTGGTTGATGATTTAAGACATAGATGTTCTTGAACCTAGATGACTTGATTATAGCATATACCCCCTTGTCTCTTGACAACCTTAGCACATTGTATCTTACTTCGGTATTCTGCAAGGTGTGGTTGGCTGAGTCACTCCCCTACTCTTTAGTATTCTGGTTATGGGGCGTAACAAAGTTTTAGTGGTGGCCCATGCAGGTCTGTCTTTTAAGACTTATGGGGTGTCTTATTTTAGGAGTCTCAATCAAAACTATTTTTTTAATATCCTGAATTCGGCTTCTTCATTACCGAGCTTGAACTATCAGCAGTTTGCTTCATTGTTCATTCATGTCATGTCGTTTGATATCTTGTGTCCTTTTTTTCAGGGGCACCTCTTTCCCGCTTGTTAGAGCAGCAAATATAGAAGAACAGCTAGAATAGCAAGATCTTATTGAACGCCAGCAAGAGACAATACTTCCTCAAGATCAGCTTTGAGTAGACCCATGGATGGACAACATGTACCAGAGATACCGGTACCCCCGACAGTTCCAGTAACACCAGCAGCACTTGATACCCTGTTACTGTTAGAAATTATCAGAGGTATGATAGCTACACAACAACATCAGATGGTAGTGTAGCAGCACCAACAGCTTCAACAACAAGAGCAGAACGTCCTGTTAAACCAAGGACTGCAAACGGCTTTGGAGGAAAGTGAAGAAGAAGATGATGGGACATCATACATATTCTGTCGACTCAACTCGGGCTATTTTGAAGGTACGGAGGATGCTATTACGGTAGATTCTTGGCTTCAAGATATTGAGACTATCATGGCGGCAGCTAAGATTCTAGCAGAGAAGCAAGTCAATCAAGTCCAATTACGACTATAAGATCTTGCTTATGATTGGTGGGCAACGGAGAAAGTTAGCTTGAGGCATCCTATGTCTTGGAAGAACTTTAGGACCAAGTTTAGAGCCAAGTATATTAGGGTAGTGGTGCAGTACGAGCTGCAATAAAGATCTATTGATCTCAAACAATCCGATAAAATAGTGGATGGATCTGCAGCAGAGTTCTTTAGGCTCAACAGGTTTACTCCAACTATGGTGACGATGGAGAAAGAAAGGGCTATGAGACTCCAGCAAGGGATTTATCTACAGATTCTGTAACTAGTTAAAGGACATGACTACCAGACATTCGATGACGTATTGATAACAAACAGGAAACATGAGCTTAACATCCAGATGTTAGCTTCAAGGACTGGAGGACATAAGAGATCTCATTCCCCTAACACAGTTATTTAGCACTACGGGGTCTAGTGGCATCAGATGAGACAATGATAACATAATTATTTAGCACCACGACAGCCGAGACAACATTAATAACATCCGTTGAATTCAGTAGGATGTACCTATTATGGCAAAGGAGGTCACACTCAGGATGTATGTAGGATTTCAAGTGAAAGATGCTTGAGGTATGGGGGTTCTGACCATATGATAGCTACTTGCCCATAAATGCAGAGGAAGGGAGGACAATATCGATAATTTTGTATTAAAAGCCAGTTTTAGCAGTACGACCATTAGCCCAACGTCCGATGTTGATGCAAGCACATGTATTTCACTCGAGACAACGTCAGCTCAAGAACAGGTGTTTCACTCAAGACAACGTTAGCTTGGTCAGCAAAGACATCCTCATGACAGAGTTTCAGCAGCCCCGAGATTGGAACAAGTAGTGTTTGGCATGTTAGAACAGATGTCAGCTCAAGAACAGGTCTTCCAGTTTTATCTATCTTTTGGGTTTTGTATAATCGACGAGTGGTGATGATCTTTCATCTCACTCATCTACCTTCGTATCTCATGATACATGATGTATGTCATATATCCCAACTACGAAGGTATATCCTGGGAAAAGTCATGTTCATGACTAAGTCATTGGTACCGATTTATCTCGAGACTTGATCCATGTCCATTTTGGGAGTTAGCATAGGCCAGCGGGGACGGGTTCCTATTTTGATTGACTCAGGAGACATATGTATCCGTATGCCTCCTGCTCTTTCTCTTTCCTTTTGATTATATGGATTGCTTGCGCCTTTATTTATATTGTTGTTGCTTTTATTTTCTGCCTATTTTATTTTGCTTGGTATTCAGTTAGCTGTAGTTTATGAGATTCGATAGTTCATAAGATTTTATGGATCATGAGTTTTATGACTGAATCATGAGTCTTCTACATGGTCTATGAGTTTTTTTGCTTGGTGATCAGCTCGACTAGCCTGGCGAATTTCGAGGATAGAATTTTTCTAAGGTGGGTAGAGATGTCACACCCTTTCCCAAATTTGGTACTTTTTAAATTTGTGATATTAAAGTTTTTTTTGTAGATGTATTAATGTTGTATTTACATGTAGGTTTCTGTTAATTATGCTGTATTTATTTAATTATATTCCTGTTTATGGTGGGAGACTGCCCGAGACCAGTAGTGAACATCTTGACAATTGCTATAAAACTGTGCTAGGGCCCGTATATAAGATGGATACTAGACCATTTCACTCTTGGAACCACTAAGCCTATTATGGATAGTTGAGATTAGTTGGAGAGCGTCATGGCTTAATCCTAAGGCTAACCTCATTTCTCCACTTGGTATATATATGTAATTTTCTCTCTCATTCTTCCTCATTTCTACTTCATTTCTTCTTTTTTCTCCCTCCTTCCCTCAAGAGGTCCCAACCGAAGTCCTAGCCCTAGCCCAAGCCCTAGCCTTGGTTCTAGGAAGAGGTTTGTTAGTCAACCAAGGCAAGTACATCTTGGTCAAAGTGGTGAAGCCATAGATTTTTGGATTTTCATATATATATTATTTTAAAAATATGGTTGATGGGAAATATTCTTCTTGAGTTGCTGATTATATTTAGTTCTTGGATTTTTGGATTTTGATGTATAGATTTTTGTAGATCTGAGTTTCAAGATTTCTATTTTATGTGTTCTATGAGTTTTCTTGGTTTTGATCTCCTAAATCTTAGTATTTTTGAAAACTAGTTATTCTTTATGTTAGAGCATTTTATTTCGAGTTTTTTGGCTTTTGTTTCACTTGATTTGGATTTAAAATAATATTTTATAAAGAAAACAATTTCAAATTTTGGAGCTTTTTTGCCATGGCCGAACCAGCTGTTAGAGAAGATGAAGTTCTCATGCAGCCAGCGCAATATGTGGCATGATCCTTATACGGCTTAACTCTTTGCCGCAAAGCCAACCAGCATACGTCCATCTTGTTGGACGCATGACTGCTGATTTATATAAGTGTCATTGAATACTTTTGTACATTTACTCGCTGAACGAATGGGAAATTTACTAAGTCCAAAAGACACTCCATGCGATATCGAACTTATACGGCAAGCAGAGCATGCGTCCATCTTCCCTTGGACGTATAACCCTGAACTTTGGCGCATCTTTAGCGCATCCTTGGCACATCTTTCTATGGTTTTGTCTTTTATTTCTGATACACTTTATGTCACATCACACTTTATGTTACTTCAGTGACATATATTTAATGCATGTCACTTTGGCACTTATTTCAAGGAGTGGAATTTGCTTTGACTCTATGCAGCACCGACCCCTATGCGAAACCTGCCTCATACGACAAACAGTTAATTTAGCCTGGGGACATATACGGCCAACTTGTCCATTCGGCCAGTGCTCATGCGCCTAATCAGTGCATGGAGCCTGACCCATATAGAAATTCATGCGTACATTTCTCATTCGCGCATGTGATCCTATGCGACCCTAGTAATCTATGTACACGTTCCATGATTTCTTGAGTTTAATTATTTTATTTAAAATATTTTTTTGTTCTATGTAGTTGTTCTTAACAATTGCTTGGTATTGATCCTAAGAAAGAAATGGACTTAGTAACCAGACTATGCTAGACCTGACTATGTGCTAGAACTGACTATATGGATTATATGATTATATGCTGTAGTAGGCCATGTGGCAACCCAAAGTGAACTCAGATTAGTAGATTAACTTATCCTTTGTTCGTCGGATAGAGTGAGGGGCGTGGTTCTGTTCGGGAGACGATCTGCAATCCCAGTCCTTGTTTGGTTTAATGATTGTGGATCTGCTCCAGAATGGTTCACACTTTTTCTCTTACGACGGCAAAGTCATTGATCGCTAGTCGGTGTACCTGATTTGAGGAGATTATATTTTGACCAAGTATCCCATTTGATAAGACTCATATGACCGACTGTATGTTTGGTGATTCGACCCGATTTCTTGTATTCGTGCCGATACAATTAACACGTGCTATGTGTACATATATTATAATATGCACTGAGGTGCGACATAACTTGTTACGTGCTATAAGATTACATATTTTGGGTTACGCATCGAGAATGCCTCCTATACTACGCGGCATATGATATTATTATATTAATTCTCTAGCACGGGCATGGTATGTGGGTCAACTACCAAAGCGTGGCTAGGACTTGATTGATTATTGTATCACACTAGGGTAAATCTAAACTGAAATTCCAAGTGACAAAGTATATTCGTATCTTGCGTGGACCGTACTACAGTACAACATATAAGGGGAGTAACATATGACAACGATATATGATTCCAACTAACCATAGGGTTTACTAGGCAACTAAAATATATAGAGCATTGAAGGGAATAGAATCTCGAGATCGTGCCTAACTAGACCCCTCCAGTCATCTAAATTCGGGTGTACAAGCTAGTCCCCACGGATATTATTTAAATTCTCATTAGTGGATGGCAATATCGGACTATTATATGATACTATGTGTTCTATGCGATCATAGCACGGTGGCCTTACGAGGGACCGGTGGATACTACTATGTGCTATACGACAATTTGTGGCTCGACTAACCCTGCTAGTACCTGGTTCGATCTGAGGATTCATATATGCATAATATCTCTGGGATAACCCAGACTCCATGTATCAAGCCATAGTATTGATTGGCCAATTAAATGAGTATGTGCTGGTAGTCTAGCAATATAAACTATTGTGGTGTGACGGTTCAACCCTTATCCTTGTTTGGTTGTTGGGTTGTGCCAATGTGTCACAATAGGTTATATATCAAAGCTGCATATTATACCTATATCTTAGATTGTATTATTGCATGTGTGTCCTGAATTATATTGTTATGTTGTATCTTTGTCGTATTCATAATTGTTTAGTCATACCATATCTCGGAGTAGTATGGCATCTCTTGTCCTTGTTTGGTTGTAGAGGTCTCCTACTGCTCCGATGAAAGGTTATATGCTTACAGTTGTGATACGGATTATCCTATTTTATGTACTTTATTGGTTTTATTTACTTATGTTCCTTTATGGTACTTGTTATCGGGGCTGACCCCGCCAGTTTTGTTGGCCAGGTTTAGTAGGAGAGCCCGAGGATCCTGTCCTGTATCTATCCTATGGCTCACACCAGGAGGAGGTCTGTCGAGAAACTTTAGTAGATTTCTTCTTCCCTACTATGAGTATCATTCTGTTTTACTTTTTGTATTTAGCTGACGACACTTGTTAGCCAGTTTATCTGGACATTAGTTTCTCTACATGATTGTATATTATTCAGACCGCGACTGACTTACAGTCATGTACTCTTGACAATGTACTAGTGTACCATCCCGTATAACTAGTTTAATGATCATTCTGATAAAGCATCAGGGACGTCTAACTGCTTTATCTTACATATTTATTCTTATTATTTCTTGGTTGATGATTGAGACATAGATGTTCTTGACCCTAGGTGACTTAATTGTAGCATGCAATCCTTTATCTCTTGACAACCATAGCACATTGTGGCTTACTTCAGTATTCTGCAAGGTATGGTTGGCTGAGTCACTCCCCCGCTTTCCAGTATTCTGGTTCTGGGTGTGACAAGAGACGACCATGTGTGCTCCATCTCAATAACATTCTATAGGCCAAATATTCATTGATGGTCCACATAAGTGCTCCCCTCATCTGAAAAATCTACTTTTTGGAAACATCATACTTATTGGCGCCTGCTTTCCATAGCTGATTCAACTCTTCTATCAACGGCTGTAAGTACACATCAATATTTCTCTTAGGATTGTTCGGACCCGGAATGTTAACGGTTAGAAATATATATGGAGTATTCATGCACATCCAAGACGATAAGTTGTACGGTGTGACAATCACAGGCCAACACGAATATTGGTATCCCGAAAGTCCAAATGTGGCAAAACCATCGGAGGAGAGCCCCAATCTGACATTACGCGGATCCAAAGCAAAATTGGGATACTCTCGATCAAAGTGCTTTCATACTTCTCCATCAGATGGATGATCCAACAATCCTTCGATCTGTTTTTGCTTGTGCCAACTCATATTTTTGGCAGTCTCCTTCACCATAAATGACCTCTGTAACCATAACGTTAAAGGGAGGTAGTGGATCGAACCAGTCGACTTCCTTGCACTAGGAGTCTTTCCAGTACCAATTGCCTTGTAGCAATCAGCACTACATAATCTGTACACTGCTTCATCTTTGTCTTGTTTATAATACTACATGCACCCGTTGCGACACAAATTAATTTTTTCATATCCCATCCATAGCTATTTAACCATTCTCTTAGAACGGTAGAAGTCTGTAGGTAACTTGGCACCCTCCGGTAAGATCTCTATAATCAACTCGATCAGTCAATTTTAGCATTATTGCGATATGTTAAAATCAGACTTTATGCTCAGCAGCCTGGTGACTACCTCTAATGGTGAATGATTCTTACATCTAGGATACAATAGAGTCCTTGCATTCTCCAATAACTCCATAAATTTTGCAGCATCGACATTCGGTGCCTCCTCGACTTCTTCATGATTGTCTGGATTGAAAGTAGGCCCCACAACATCGAAAACCATGTTCACGTACCCGTCATCAAAATCGGCATGCTCATGGACATTCATATATTGCTCCACATAAGGCTTCTGCTTTGATGCTAATGGCACAAGCTCTTCATATGATGTCCACTGATAGTAATTCAGAGTGAAACCCCTCGAGTATAAATGATATGTCACATCCACTTCTAGATAATATTTTAAGTTATGATATTTCACACACGGACACTTAATTTTTGTGCATCCATGTACTCAGGGAACGCATTGGCGAACTTCAGGAACTTCTCTACTCCCTCTATGTATTAATCTCGCGCACTGCACAAGTTATCTGGATGACGGTTGTACATCCATGAACGATGATGCAGGTAGTAATTCCGATCCATTTCTAGATACATCTGCAAAGATGAATAGACATCATTCAAGTATATTATCCAAATGTCCATCAAAGTGAGTATTTAGGTCATATCGTTAGTATTCGAGTTGTGATGCATGAGTATCTATATCGTGACTTATGAGTATCCATAAAATAAGTAAATAAATAAGATTGATATTGATTTCCAAATCTAGTAGACATGTGGACATAGAACACGTAGACACTCATATACTCAATATACTCACTTGTATTTTGACCTAGCTAAAAACCTAATAAGAAATAGATAAATAAAACTAGAAGCCATGAGACCTTTGGCTCTACCTTACGTTCTGGTACCGAAAGCCATGAGACTGAAATATGAAAGAGAAGAGAAGACTTATGTCTCATGGATTCTGGTACGAGAGCAAAAAATAGAGCCAAAGATTTCAAACTACAGTAAATGGACGTCTCATAGCTTTCGGTACTTTGGGTTCCAAGTTGATAACTGGATTGGCCTATATATATAAACTAGTCAATACTAGGTTTATCAAGTCATTCTAGGTCAATACATTGCTATACTAGATTTCTAAGTTATACTAGTTAATAAAGACTATATTATGTATTATATACTTAATATAGATTATATATAATAAATAGCTTATAATATTGTAACCTAATACCCATTACCTAGCTATATAATAACACATCACAATAATACTTTAACCAAATATCCATATCTTCCTAAAAATTCTAACAAACTACTATATATCATAGTGAGAATCAAATAGAGAATATATATCTAAATTGACACACGTGAACATAAATAGCTATGTACTACCCAAATTCTGAATTATGCAACCAAACTTCCATATTAACTAGGGTGTGTGTCGATGTGTGTCTGTATGTATGCCCGTATGTGTCTGTATCCATACGTGTCATATGTATCGTGGATTGTGTCCTCTGTGTATGTGTCTATATGTCCGTGTCCATGTGTCAGGGTTAGGCTTGTGTCCTGTGTAAGTATGTCTATGTGCCCTGTGTGTGTCCTGGTTATGTCATGTGTGTGTGTGTGTCCTAGTTGTGTCCGGGTCTGGATTAGGGTTTACCGAGCGGGGTGGAAGGGAGGAGGAGCACCTAAGGGAGGGCTCGACGGAGGAGGACTACGTCGGAGGGGAGAAGCTGCGCCGGAGGGGGAGGAGTCATGTTTGGGGGTTGTGGGAAGAAAAGGGCCAAAGTCCGGGGGTCGTCGCGGCGGGTAGGTCTCCAGGGAGGATTGGGGTTGCCGGGGCAGGTGGGTCGCCGGGGGTCGGAGGCGGTCGGAGGGAAGAAGGGCTGGAAATAAAAATTTTGGAAAAGAAATGAAAAGTCGAACCAACCATCAGAACCCAATATTAATTAATTTAGTGACGTCTATGCCTGACATCACTAAACGTCGTAAAAGTTTTAATATATTATGACATATAAAGTGTGGAGTCGATAAACGTCATCGTTATTAAAAATATAGCGACGTTTACCGACTATTCGATGACGTTAGATTTCATAATACTAAAGGTAGTTACTAAACATCATTGAAAGTCGCTGATAGCGACATATTGCAACGCCTTTTAGATA
This sequence comes from Iris macrosiphon, assembly GCA_036927795.1. NCBI lineage: Eukaryota > Viridiplantae > Streptophyta > Magnoliopsida > Asparagales > Iridaceae > Iris > Iris macrosiphon. The sequence continues at coordinate 57,765,560 of JAYESA010000004.1, forward strand.
CGTGGCTAATTACAATAAAATTAGCGACGTCGTCTTCCAAAGTCGCTAAATTCGTCGCTGATTTGACTTATTTTGGTTGTGGTTATTTTTCTTGGGTTGGTCTTTTCTTGGATTATTTTGATCCTATGTATTGACCTGGTGAGTTGTGAGTGCTATTGATTTAGTACCTGCTAAGTGAACCCGAACTACTAGATTAATTACCTTTGTTCATCAGATAGGGTGAGGGACATAGTTATACTCGGAAGATGATCTTAAATTTTGGTCCTTGTTTAGTTTAAGGATTGTTGATCTACTCCAGGGTGTTGATACATTTATTACTTGTTATGCATTCCTACATGCTATGTATAACCTGTGCACTGAGGTACGACATATCTTACAACATGCTATAAGTTATATATTCTACTATTCCAAGAGAAATGTGATATTATATGATTTTCCAGCACGGGCCTTGTATTTAGTCAGTGATCATAGCTTGGTTATGTTGTTTTCTTGATTTGTTGTATTACACTCGGGCGAATCCAAATTGATCTATTGACTAGTAAAGTAGGTTCATAGCGTACACATAATATAGTACGTTATTCTTGGAGGATGATCGTATGACCATGGTAGGATATTCCAGATAACCAAAGGGTTAAGCTAGACAACTAAAACTTGTAGAGCATTGAGAGGGATGGAATCCCGAGATCGTACTTAACTAGTCACCCTTAAATAATTGTCTGGGAGTGCAGGCTGGCCCCATGGATATTGTTTAAATCCTCATTAGTGGATTTCAATATCAAAACTATTATATTGTATTATGTATTTTATGCGATCTTAGCACAGTGGCCTCATAAGAGACGAAGCATAATAATATGTGCTATATGGTGATTCATGGCTCGGCTTGCCCTACTAGTACACGACATGAGGATTCCAATAACGAATTTTCTTCTGGGATAACCTAGATACCACATAATAAGCTGTAGTACTAATTGGCCAATTCAATTGGATGATCTGTGAATTTGTTGGTAGTTAGGGACTGTTGGTAGTTAGGGACATAAAATATTATGATGCGAAAGTTCAACTTTTGTCCTTTTTTGGTTGTAAGATTGTGCGATTGTGCCACAATAAACCATGGACCGAAGCTACGTTATATGTGTATATATCTATATTTTAGCCTAGACTATGGCCTATGTATTCTTGTTCCTATTAAGTTTTATGCCATCTGATAGTAGTCTAAGGACATGGACTAACGTGGTATGGTGGTTCAACCCTTATCCTTGTTTGGTTGTAGGATTGGGCTATTGTGCTACGATAGGCTATGGACCGAGGTTGTGATACAGATATATTTTACTTGTGCATAATTTGTGAGTCATACCCTATTTCAGCGTAGTATGACATCTCTTATCCTTGTTTGGTTGAAGATGTGTGATACTGCTTCGATGAGAGCTCATACGCTTACGGTTATGGCATGGATCTTATTTTATGTACTTTATTACTTTTTTCTTCATTTACTTGTGCTCCTTTGTGGTACTTGCTATTGGGGCTTGACCCTGCTGGTTTTGTCGGGCCAGGTTTTGTAGCAGAGCCAGAGGATCCTGCCTTTTACCAGACCGATGGCGAGCACCGGGAGGATTATCGCCGAGGGACTTGAGTGGGTTTCTTCTTTACTGCTCTAAGTATCATTTTGTTACCTTTTTGCGTTTAGCCGACGGCACTTGTTAGCTATATATATGGACATTAGTTCCTTTACATATTGTATATTATTCAGACCGCGACTGACTTACAATTATGTACGCTTGGCAATGTACTAGTTTATCATCCTCTGTAACTAGTTTCATCATCATTCTGATAGTACGTCAGGGACGCCTAACTGCTTTATCTTATATGCTTATTCTTATTGTTTCTTAGTTGATGATTGATACATAGAGATTCTTGACCCTATGGGACTTGCTTGTAGTATGCACCCCCTTGTCTCTAGACAACCTTAGCACATTATGGGTTACTTCGGTATTCCGCAAGTTGTTGTTAGCTTAGTCATACCTCCACTCTCTAGTATTCTGGTTCTAGGACGTGACAAGCTCTCTGGCCCAAAGGTGACCCCCCTTATGCAGTAGACCCATAGCCTTCTGAATGGGGCAACTTGGCTAGAGGGTAGGATAGGGATAGAGGAGGGCTGGACTACGATGAAAAGAAGGAGGAAGGGGTTACGAGTCTCCATACCAAAGAGATACCCCACCTTATTTAACCATATTTAAGGTGCAACCCACTACTTTACCATAATGTACGATACCTTCCACTTCCGACAAAAACTTAACGGTCAACCGTTGACCATTAATTTTGGACCGAAATACCCCTTCCCTCTTTCCAAGATGAGGAGGGGGACTGTTAATAGTGGTAATTTGTTAGGGGTATTTTGGTCAAAAATTAATGGTCAACAGAGTTGGCCATTAGTTTTTGACGGAAGTGGAAGGTATTATATCCTTGAATATTCAAGGTGTCATACTATGCCGAAATAGGGCACGACTCACCTTGAAATATGGTACGACTAACCAATTAAATAATAAATATTAAAAAAAAACTCATATTATTGATCGTGATTCATTATTCAATGACCAACTTTAAATAGAGACCTGAGAAATATCTATCTTTCCAAATTCGTCGATATTATGTCATTAATTTATTTTAGTGACGGAATATACGAGAATAGCAATAGGTTTTCCCATGTCACTTCTCTTGGTTTACTATTATTTTTAGTTAGCATTGTAACTCTTCACGAGTTATTCAGAATAGTGTAATTCAGCCCCAAGTCTGGAAAAAAAAGATAAAACTTTAGTATACGACATAACAGGCCTTCAATATGTGGAGCTCATCAGGTTTTGGTGCATAGTTTGTAGTGTCGAACTTAAGATTTTGAGATCCAAGATGAACTCTAAAAATAGTACCCTCAAAAGTTTAATATGCATATAATAGTCCATTTCTCAGTTTCTCTATTAGTTGATTTCAATCTCAAAAATAATAGCCATGTGATAAAGTATTAGTGGACTTTAGTCCTACATCGGATAGAATAATAGACAGATGGGCTAGCCTCTCATATATATATATATATATATGTATATATATATATATATATATATATGTATATATATATATATATGTATATATATATATATATATGTACTCCTTTATTGATAATAGATAATTTAATCTATTTCTTTCTACATGGTATCAGAGCCAAAACTCTAAATCATTTTTCCACATAAAAAAATTCCTTTCTCCTCATCCCTCTCACCCGACACCCCCTCCCCCCGCCTCCCTTTTTTCGAGTGGAAGCCCCCCTGTTGCAGACCTCGTCCTCGGTGTACACCGGCGTAAGCGAGTTGTTTGTTGGTTTGTGGATAATCAGAGAGAAGCTCTTGTGTGATCCTCTGATTTCGATCTAAACGTGGGTTCTAAGATTAGAGAGAATACTCAAAGGGTAGACAACTATTTATTTGCATGAAACTCTGACTCTCGACGAGGGTATCAGGTGTTAATAGAGAGCAGACTTGGGTTTGTGTGAATCTCTATTCCTAACCCATTATCCACATCAAGATCTAACAGAAAGTAACCTGGGTTGCTTCTCTGTCCAAGCTTTGCGCAAGCCAGTTTCGGCTATGTTAATCGCACATTGGCAGAGTTGATGTGATTATCGGGTTGAGATGACCATACGACAAAAATATTGAAGGATGACAAACATAGAAACGAATTACAATGCTACTAACACCAGTACCGAAAATACAGTGGTGGGGACATTGGGCACTGGCACGACTGTTTTATGTTGGACCGTTAGGACAACTCTAGAGGGAGTGAATAGAGTGCGTATGTGCAGCAAAAATAATAAATCCTAATTAAAAATTATGCTACGTAAAGACAGTATATGTACCAATAGATATATCAATTATGAATATGAAATAAAATAATAGTTGAGAAGAGCAAACACCGTAATTTTATCCCGATTTTTCTCTGAGAGGACTAGTCCAAGCCCGAGAACTCTTGCTTGGAGTTGGATCCACTATAATCACCAATAGTGAATCACAAGCTTTAATTTGAAGGCTTGCAAACTTCTTACATCGAGCTTTGCTCCGAAGGCTCGAAAGTCTTCACAAGTGCGTTTGATCCGAAGGACCCTCCGACTTCAAACACTAGAGAACTTGACAAGCCAAGCTTTATACAACTCGACCAGACTTCTAAATCGGAATTGCGTTGGTACTAGAAGGCTGGAAGTTAATCTTGTGAATGAAGAATGTTTATAGCTCAGGGAGATAGAGATATAAAAGTGAGTGAATGAGTTAATTTGAATGTGAAATTCAATCTCTATTTATAGGATTTTTCTGAACCGAGTTTGGGCCGAGTTCGGATACCCAACGTTCAGAAAATTGAACGTTAGAATCCTAGTCTCACTGAGTAACGTTGCAAACTGGGTCTTAGGGTGACCGAGTTCTCCCCGAGTTCTGTCTGAACTCTGTTCGTCTGTTTCAAGAATATTGGGTCCAGGTTTGGTTCACTTGGTATATATATATGAGTTTTCTCTCTCCTCTCTCTCATTCCTTATTTAATTACTATCCTTCTTTCTTCTTCCTCTCCTCTCCTCAAGAGCTCCCTTGCCCAACCGAACCTTAACCCTAAAATGATCTATGAAGAGGTTTGTAGATCACCGGAGGTAGAGGCTAGGAAGCTACACGGCAAGTACATCTTGCTCAAAGTGATGAAGCCATAGATTTTTATATTTTCCATACATGTAGTAATTAAAAATATGTTTGATAAAAAATGTTCCTCTTGATGGTTATTTTTATTTTAGTTCTTGGAGTTTTTGATTTTGATGAACGATTTTGGATAGATCTAAGTTTCAAAGTTAGAGTTTTCGTGGGTTCTATACATTTTTCTTGGTTTTAATCTACTAAACTAGTTACTTTTGAAAAGTAGTAGTTTCATGTGATAGAGCATTAAATTTTGTATGATTTAGGCTTTTGAATCACTTAATTTGAAGTTAAATTAAATTTTTTATGGCCAAAATAAGTTCTGGACTCATGTTCTCGGACCTGTCCTGACAAGGACGATGAGCAGTGTTGCACGCAGTGCGTCGTGCACATAAATCTGGCCGCGCATAGTACGCCATGCATGGAATTTGATTGCATATGGAAGTACGTCGTGCGCACCACCTAGCCACGGGCAATGCGTCGCGCATAAATATTTGGCCGCGGGCAATGCTCCGGGCTTGAAATTCTTGCTGTGCCTAGTGCACCACGCTTAGAGTTTTGGCCGCGTGCATGCAAAGCACCACAGATGGAATCCTTAACACGATCAATGCATCGTGCATAAATTTTTGGCCCCGTAGTGCGTCGTGCACAAAATTCTGGCGTCGCGCATTACACCCCGCACATATTGACCATAATGAATGTTTTTGTTATTTAGCTTTTTTTGTAGCTAGAATCTCATAAAACTTAAAACATAAAAGTTGTATATCTTTGTCTTGCCTTAACAAAATTTTTGAATCAGCTTATTTGGAGTTCGAATGAGGAAGTTATGTCCATTTTCCTAGAAGGTATCAAAACTGTCCTGAATTTCATGCGCCGACAATTTGATGTCTGATTTTGACCTTGATATTGACTGAATCTCGGAAAACTCAAAACATAAAAGTTGTCGGGCTTTGTCTTAGATTTCTGGCTCTTTTTGAATGTTCTCATTTGGAGTTCAGATGAGGGAGTTATGCATAGTTTTCTAAAATATGTCAAATATTGATTTTAAAATTTTTATTGGACCTTGTGATTTTATGTGTTGATCTTAGTAATTGCAAGTATATGTGGATTAAGTGTGACTATGTGATAGAATTAACCATGTATTAGACCCGACCATGTGAAGACTTAGACTGTAAACCTCCTAAAATTTAGATAAGAATATTTTAGTAATTTTGTAATAAATTATTAATCATTAAAACGATTTCTAGAATTTTGAAACCCTTTAGTGTAGTCTTAATGCCAGGAATACAACACTAGCTTTTTTATTCCAACCAACTTTGCATAATAGGCTTAGTCGAGCCAAATTAGGCTCGTGACATGTATGTCACTTATAATTTTATAAACCTATACTTTGTTTTGGTCGCATAACAACCGCGACTCTTTTTGATTCAAAATATGACACTTTGACACTTTTTCGTTGCAGACAATTTAGACGAGCAACATGAACCCAAATTTTAACACAGAATTTTATAACCCCTAGTCTAACACCACTGACTATGTACATGATATTGATGTCACATTTATTTGAGTTCCCATAGGCTCCAAAAATAATATAGAAATATCGTTCATTTCAATTAGACAAAAATAACCTTTTTTGATTAATTGCACCTAACCGAGCCCGAACCCCCAACTTGAACCCTCAAACCAACTTGTCTAACTCATACACAATACTACACACCCATCCCCCACCTTTCTACATACCATACATCATTTTTTCCCGTACCAAATCATATTTTTATATTATTTAAATTTAAATTCATCTTTTATCCAAAATAGCATGAACCTTGGACTAGTTTATCTTGAAATGAACCTTTTACATACATGCATGGAGAGGGGAGACAGACTGCAGCCAAGAGAGAAATGGGTCGGGTTCCAACAATATATTACTTTGGACCTTTGGTTTTTAGCATGTAACATCTAACTTTTTACCTCCCCCTTTGCATTCATGACCAATAATAACTAATAACTCCTAGGAAAAACCACCCCCATATATGTGTAGCCATTTTCATCATCCTCCCATATGTAACCTCCTCTTCCTCATCTCCTTCTCTTCTTATTCCCCATATCTCCTTTTTCCTCCTCCACCTCCTGGAGCTTTGGCCGATCCCATCCTCAAACCGAGAAGTAACTCCACCTCCACCTCCACCCGAGCTAGTAGGACGACCACTCTTGGTGCAACCCACAGTTGAAAGTAGCCATCCCCCTGATTTCAAACCTTGGGGAGCCCCTCCATCACCTCTTGGAACTCCTCCCTCGATCATAGGCCGACCCAAGTGGTGGTGCAACTCTCCCGGAGGTCAAAAATATTGCCGGAGTGCAAACACCTTCAGCAACACCAAGTGATGTAAACCTCTTCATCATCTTCTTCCCTCATGATATTATAGTTGTAGGAAGATATGATAATATTCATATTAAATCTATGAACCACCTTTTTCATGTGTTTAGCCCATGCACTTAAGCCTATATTGCATGTACATGCTTCATAGATGTTGTCATGAGAAAAATAAGTTGTTGCACTATAGTTGTTTTAATTTCAGAATTATATAGTTAATATTCTGAATAATATAATTTAATTTAGCATATATATATATACATATTAAAAATTTTATTTTGTGGGTTAAAAGTATAGAGAATGGATCGAAGTTGCATGGTTAGTAATGGTATAATTGTATGAATCTTGTATTGAAGTTATAATATTGCAAATGAGATTTTTCACCATTATAAAATAAATTTCAGAATTATATGTGTAATAGTCAGAATATTATACGTATCAAAATATGTTTTTTAGTGTTTTAAAGTATGAATAATTGATATGTAGGTTGTATGGTTACTATAGGTGAACTTGTACGTACTTATTGCATGCATAACTATAAAAAAATGTGTTGTTCAGTATAGTTAATTTAATTTTATAATAATAATAATAATAATAATCAGAATTATATATATATATATATATATATATATATATATATATATATATATATATATATATATATATATATATATATATATATATATATATATTACTAAGTATATTTAGTAGCTTAGTTGATGAACAAAGTAAGGATTGAGTGCATGCATGGTAGTGGTAACTATGTATAGTTTATTACGTGCACATAAGCTTGAATATAAAAAGTGTGCATGAATATTTATTAATAATTAAAATAAATTTTGGAATATTAAACTTAATTATTTTTATATTTTAAGATTTTAATTAGTGAAATAAAATTGTTTCATGCATGCTTAATTTACAGGTTAACATTGTATAGCGTTTTGCGATATTGAACCTAACCTACGCACGTGCAGAAATACGTTGTTTAATCACACATAAAGGCCTATATGTATGCGTGGTATATGAATATACGAGACCCTCACAATGTTATAAATAATAGTATGGTACGTGGTTATTGGTACGTTAACTAAAGCTGTGCAACTGTTAAAATTATTGGCACGAACGTTGCTACTATATTGATGTGCGTATAGCGACTATATACTTTTACATAAAGTAGATAATGTTAGAATTAGAATTAATTTAAGAAATGATGGCAGGGCACGTGGGTGTCATAAAACTATCGGACGTGGACTTTGGATCTGCTACAACACAACATTAGGCAGCAAAAAGTGTACCTTACCTTAGTCTCAGTATATTATGCTTAATTTTTTGTTTCAAATTATAGTCTCTATTTTATTTCATGTACTTTATTATGACCTGAGGACCATGTCAATGCTTTGCGTCTGAGTTATATTTGGGTGTCAACTTTCGTATGCAGAAATTAGGTATCCTGAGATTGCATTATCATCGTATACCTTACGTGCAACACTTTCACTAATTACCTTAGGATACTATACACGACTCTCATGTACAGAAGGCTAAGATATTCAAGGATTCTGGCTTCTGTTTTAGGACAGGACTTGAGACATGTGCTAGTTGACATGATATTATTTATACCTAGACTTGAGACATAGATGGTGATTGTCTTGCGTATCATTGACATGAGACATGAGATACATGGGATTGGAGAGAATACCGTACCACTGGGCTACCACACGCTACTAGCTACTGATGCTTGCACTTTGGGCCCTATAGTGCTGCAGGTACCTTGACAGGGCCTGTACGTACCTACTAGTACTATTACTACTAGCTATTGTTGTGTCTATGCAGACCTACAGGACCCGATGGTTTAACGGACGAGTACGTTCTTATTTGTATTTCACTTATATGGATTATGTTAGATACCCTGAACACACTTATTTTATTTACTGTACTTTAGCTTGAGTTATTCTTATACCTTTCTATGTCCCTTGAGGACCTGGATCCAAATTATGTCCCCAGGTATAATAGAGGAGGATTACCCCGAGGTTTACGGGACAAGAGCTGACGTTGGAGCGGTACTTGCACCAGAGGACGAGGTTGGGCCAGAGAATTTCTCCTGAGTACTCAGTTATCTATTTATTTATTTATACTTAGTATTATTTTATATTTGGACTTGGACTTCTGGACATATGTATTTGGTGTTATTACTCTTTTCTTTATTGTGACGGGTTGTTCCCCAAGACACTACTTATTTGGACTTGATGATAGAATATTTTCTGTTATCTATTATCTTGACTGGTCTATCATATTGTATTATGAATGCTGTCTATGTATGAGATTAGAATTATACTGAGATAGATGATGTAGACTTGTATTTATACTTACTACAGGTTAAGTGCACTCTAAAGGGTCCATTAAATTGGGTTGCCCATTAGAGCTGTGCTGCTGGCCATTGCTACGTGGCTAGTCCCTTGGTATTTTGGGACTGGGGCGTAATATAGACCATAACCCCATGTGGCTATACTACCTATGTACATAACTTTACTTATTTTATTGTTTTGCTTGGGTTGGTTATTTCTTGGATTATTTTGATCCTATGTGTTCACTTGGTGAGTTGTGATTGCTATTGATTTAGTACCTGCTAAGTGAACTCGGACTAGTTGATTAATTATCCTTGTTCGTCGGATAGGGTGTGGGGCGTAGTTCTACTCGGGAGACGATCTGTAATCCCGGTCCTTGTTTGGTTTAGGGATTGTGGATTTTTTCAAAGTGGTTCATATTTTTCCCTTGCTCCCGTTCGGCGATATTATTATCATTTCAAGGATTTTAGGTGATACAAATAATATGTGTTAAGATTTTACTATGTATATCCAACTCGACCAATGTTGTCCTATATGATAAGAAGACTTGATTGTAGCATGCACCCCTTTATCTTTCTATAGCCGTAACCGCCGTACGACATTCTATACAATTTACGGGAGAGCTGAACATGTCCGTCTCTATATTCTGGTACTGTAATGTGACAAGATTTTAGTGGTGGCCCATGCAGGTCTAATTTTTCAGACTTATGGGGTGTTATGATATTAGGAGTCTTAGTCAAACATGTTCCTTCTGAAATTCCTGAATCTGTTCTTCTCGATACTCAGCTTGAACTATTTGAATGAATGTTTCTCTGTTCCTTCCCATCCTGTTCTTTATATATTTTGTCCCTTTCTTCCAGGGCTTCCCCATATTCGGTTAACGGGGCATCAGGGGCATCGAGGCAACAAGTAGGTCTGGGAGAGATGGGACAGCATCATGAGACAATGTTTCTCTAGGACCCATTTCGGATTGAGCCAGTGGTTGGGCCCCTAGATGAGGCAGTGGCAGAATATATTAAGAAAACTGCTCCAGAGGTTTTGGCTCCCCCAGTAGTGTCAGCAATGCTAACAGTACTTAATACCCCCATTTTATTAGAGATCATCAGGGGGATGATGGCCGCACAACATCATCATATAGCGGTACAACAACATCCGCAACTCCAGCGCAGGAACATAATGTATTATTGAACCAGGGGTTGCAAACATCTCTAGAAAGAGGTGGAAGGATAGATTCGGAGACATCAGTTAGATTCTGTCGACTTAACCCCCTGTACTTTGATGGTATGAAGGATGCCATCATGGCAAAAGATTGGCTCCAGGATATTGAGGCTAAGGTTCCAGCTAAGGAACATGTTGACCAAGTTGAGTTGTAACTTAAGGATCTCTCCAGTGATTGCTTGGCGGCAGAGAAGGTCATCTTAAGGTAGCTTATTTCTTGGAATAATTTTATGATTCGGTTCAGAATAAAGTATTTTGGAGTTGTAGCAAAGGTTTATTAACCTCAAGCAGTCTGGTATAATAGTGGATGGCTATGCAACAAAATTTAGCCGGTTAAGTATATTTGCACCAATAATGGTGGCAACAGAGCCAGATAGGGCAATGATGTTCCAGTAAGGACTTCATCTGGAAATGCTACAGTTGGTAGAGGGACACAACTACCAGACTTTTGATGACGTATTAGTGGCAGCCAAGAGGTATGAATTAACTTTTCAAATAATGACATAGAGGACATGAGGCTAGAAGAGAATTCATGCACAGAGGCTTGGAGGATGAGCATCGCCCCGAACGTTAGCACCATCTTTTGGCGTTCATATTCATGACACAGTACCGCTCAGGGCATTAGTTTTAACAGTAATGACACTAGCTCGGCAACAGCAGCCTAGACAACAGTAGCAACAAAGCCAGTCATCATCAACATGTTGTATGTATTGTGGCGAGGGAGGCCATGCTAAGAGTGATTGTAGGGAAGCAAATGAGATATGCCTGAGATATGGTAGCCCCGACCATAGGATTGTTACATGCCAATTGATACAAAGGTCAGGGTGTTACTACAATATTTATAGAGTAGGAGCTTTGTTGTCATTTGCAATATTTATATATATTGTGTTGTAGTTACATAATATGTATATTGTGTGGTATTATTATTATTATTAATGATATGAATTAGTGGACTAGACTTGATGTGACCATAGACTTTATATTAGACTAGCCATATTTGAACCCACTAATTAATCCCTAACCTTTTTAAAAAATTAGAATCTAGTTAGGCCCCTCATTAGGAATGAAGACCCCTATTAATTAAATAACTCTTCATGATAACATATGGGGGCAATATGGACTTTGTGCATTATCCAAGCCCTAGGTTTAGTGGCCGATCCTATATAGAGAGAGGGAGCTTCCCTCTTTGTTCATTCATAGCTCATGAAGAAAAACCCTAGAAATAGTTCTTCCCCAAACCCTTTCCTCCTCAACTAAATTTCAGAATTTAAAATCCTAAACCCTCTCATTTTGTCTCATCAAAGAAGCCCAGAATCTTAGGTTTCAAGGAGAATTGGAGAAGAATAAGTTGCATTGAGAATCCATCTCCAAATGGGTAAAATTCTGAAATCTCTCTTTTAAATTCAGTTTTATTTGTTTTGTGGACCATTAGGAGTCCACCCATGGTTTAGGAATAGCCATAAGGGAGAGAATGAGTCTCTATAGGATTTCATGATATTTTTTTTATGGTGTTGTATACATATTTGGGGTTTTGTGTTTATTAGTATGTTTTCCCCTATTTTTCATAACAATAAATCATATTACGTATATATATTTATATTTGATATGTATTTAATATGTATTAGTATGATTAATAGATTATTAAAGGTTTTGGCATGAGGATTGGTTGTGTAACATGAGTATCTTGCTTGTCATACTAGGTGTTTGATAAAATGACCAAGGGGTTTGCACCTACCCATAGTTATATATATATATATATATATATATATATATATATATATATATATATATATATATATTAATATTAGTGTTTATGGATTGTTAGTGTGTAGGCTTATGTGTTTGGGGTAAAGTGATGGGGAGTTCAGGCTAGAGAGTGGAAGGGGTCAAGTTCTTGTGACTACAGTGCATTGCACTGCTTTGTGAAAGTAACAACAGTAGTATGAAGGAATATTTATGTGTGCATTAGGTACAGTTGGTATCAGTTAGCTAGTACTGTGTATCAGTACACCTTAGGGAGTACTGTTAAGGTGTGGTGCTCAAATATTAGTAAGAGACAACAATGGTAAACTGATGCATGTACTGGAAGAGAATAGGGGACCCTTGTGCAAGCACTGTATATTGTACACTGCTACTCCTTGTTGCCATTATGTATCTGATGTGAGTGTGACTGGTTGTAGTGTGTTAGCAGTGCTCAGCTGGGAGGGGAAATGTAGTGTATCAATACTTGGTAATTTAGGCCAGTTGATTTGAAGGTCATATGATATGGACCTTGGGTGGAGTAGCTTTAGGGTTTGTGCTCGGGTTTAGAGCAGTGGCAACCAACAATTACTAAGTATGGGAGGGGGAATGTTGAAGTATTAGTAGAGTAGTAGTATAGCAGTGTAATCAGTTATAAGGGCTTTGTGTGTCCGTAAGGGATGTACAACAGGTATTTGAGGGTGTTGGGTCATTCATGGGTAGTGCAGTGCTTGGGGTACTGCAAGCTTCATGCATTAGTGTATAGCTCGGGTTAGATTATTGGGGGAAAAGGATGAACACTATTAAACTTGTATCTGTGGGGTGTGGCTTGAGTATGTTAGTATCAGTATAAGGAGTGTAAATATGAGTCAATGGGTTAGGATAGTGAGGAGGTGTTAGATAGAGTATCAATCAAGCTCATAACTAGTGCCAGTTGGTATTAAAGTATCAGATAACTGATACAAATATCAGTTGAGGGAAACACATAGTTAACTGATTGTGAACGGGAAACTCTGGTTCAGGCATAGAGTAACTAATTGCAGGTAGTTGTGTCTGGGTATTCAGTTAAGGTGATGTACTAGAAGTTAGGTGTACCTGGGAATTGCCAGGCTAAGTGGGGCATCGAGTTCAGATATAATTGTTATTTGATGATTAAGATATATAAGGTTTTAGAAGAGGATTATTACTTAATATCAGTCCAGTTATTGGTACAATTGCAGTTATCAAGAGATAAAGGAAAAGGATCGAGTGAGGGTTCTCAGTATATCAGTGAAGAACGATACACTGGTCTCGATGGGTGCCTGTGTGCCTAGTTTAAGGTAGTATATCAGTAACAAAGAACTGATTTTTGGGCAGATGAAGTGGGTAACAGTTTAGGTAATGCCAGATAAGGGGGAGGTTAGAGATGGGAAATGGGTATGATGTCTATGGGTGTACCAGTTCTAGGTTAAGTCAAGAGGTATTGTGGTAGGCTCTGAGAAGGACTAGAATCAGTTGGGTTAGTATTGATAGGGTAGTGTATCAGTAGTTGGTTAGGGGAAACTGGGTCAGGACTTATGTTCAACAGCAATAGTAGAAAAGTTTATATCATGTTGGGGGATCAAATAGGAATGATTATTGGTGTATCTAGCCAAGGTAAGTTAGGTTATTGGTAATAGTTAAAGATTAAGTACTTAAGTACTAGTATACACTTAGGTAAGTATATATATATATATATATATATATATATATATATATATATATATATACCTACCCAAGTGTATACTAGTACTTAAGTACTTAATCTTTAACTATATATATATATATATATATATATATATATATATATATATATATATATATATATTAGATGATAACTAGTAAGATTAGGTTAATTTAGCATGTATTACCTAAATTACCTTAGTGCTAGCTAGCATAGACCACCACAACCTAGTTAGCAAGGTAATTGACTAATTAACCTAGTTAACCTAGTACTAACTTGTATACCCTAGTTTGGACCTAGAAGCGACCTAGAAACCTCACCACCAGTTAGTTATATATGATTATCATCTCATAATACCATTTGACATTAAAATTTCATATTTAGGTCTTTATGACTCCAGTTTGGACCATGATCCTCACACTTTGCTCAGGACCACAGGCGAGTATATCCTCTGACAGTTTTTATTATTTTGATTATTACTACGATTCTAGTTGTAGTGTATACTTGATTCTGACATAGTGAATACACAGGCTAGTATCATAGATACTTGATTCTAGTTGTAGTGTATACTTGATTTTGATTATTTAGATTTGACAATGGTGAACCCAATTGGACTTGTCATAAAATTATTGAGTCCAACATGGACTAGGCCCATTGGACCCATTTTCATAATTAATTAGGAGGATTAAGACTAATTTGCATTAGTGTAAAGACTTCCTATTATACCCTCCTTAATTATTTCTCATGATTAACCATTAGGGGTAAATTAGATATTGACAATTGTTTGAAGTGGGAGAAAGCAAGGGGGACAGCCATATATAGCTTCTTCTCTCCCTCTCCTCTCCATTTATTCATTAATTTAGACCCCTAACTTTTTAGATCCCAATTCTCTCCATCCCTCCAATTCATTCTCATTCCCTCATAATTTCCATCAATAGAAGAGCATTGGAGCTTGGATTGGCAAGGAGCATTTGAATGAGGAGCTTGTGGTAAAGAGATCATGTCCGGATCGTGTCCATTGTACTTTTTATTGGGAATCCATCTCCCGATAAGTATAGATCTGAATTGCCTCCTCATTAGAGTTCTAAATCATGGCTTTGAATCTTAGAAATACCCCAATGACATAGGGCTACCTATAGTATAAAGTTCTAGGCCTAATTGATGTGTATGGACACTTCTACGCAGGTTTTTATATACAAATTGGAGGACTTACAAGATTGACACATCAAGTGTGTGCCTGTAAACCCCCTCACCCGAAATTAGGCCTAATTGGCTTAGGTAGAAAAACTAGGGCTAGTTTGAATCCAATTAGAAATAGAATATTTTAAGTTAGATAATTTTATAATATTTATATCACTTAGTGCACCTTACCGTTGCTTTGATAATTGGAGCATTACACTAGCCATTACCTTCCTACAAATTTTATACCCTTGTTCTAGATGTGCCAGTCATCTATTCTGACCTTTGTGTAACTTATAATCATGCTCTCTTGTGCTATATTTTAGTCACACTATATTCGTCGCGGATGTTTATATTTAATTCTAAATAAATACGACTTTGTATCCTTATGCGTTACAATTAAAATTGGAGACACAATCTTGAACTGTTTTGTGCAACCCAAATTATAATAATATTTTATTCTGATCCCTCTACGTCCATGATGCTTGCGTCCTACCTAATTTTAGCCCCATGTACTTCTAATTAATTTTAGAACACCATTTACAAATTTTAATTAATTTAATCCAATTTCTATCTTTGTGCAATTTTCTAATTGTTGGGTGCATTTATGCAAAAATGTATTAAGGTGTCCACACTATTGGACACAACACATGAAGAAACCCATTTTTTTTTTCATGTGAATTTTTTCCATAATTTTTGGAGTGTGCAACACTCAACATAAACTCTCCTTAAACCTTGGCCCTCAATTTTGAAACCATGCAATCCTAGCCTTCCAAATACCTACATGTAAAGCCAGGGCCCCTTTCCAAGGATGTTGACCAAGGCCCAACTACCTAGGTCAACACCCCACCCTACTTCTTTACATATATATTATAACTTTTCCTTTCCTTTCTTTATTTTTTCTTTTTTGTCACCTAAACCTAACTACACCTAGCCGACATCTCAACCTCCCTCTCGCTGTTCATCATCCCTTTCCTCAGACCTAGTCGGAGCCCACGGTTGGAGCAACGCCTCGCCGGACTTCCATCTCAGCCGGCAAGACCTCCTTCTCCGATCTCCTCCTGTAAAACCCCTAATTTTAAAAACAATATTAATTATTTAATTTATTTATAGTATTTATTAGTTAATTAGAAGATATAAAATTTATTAAATTTTTATTTCTAGGTAATTATGCATTTAGAGATTTATGGAGCAACTATTATTTTACCTTAATTTATTTCATGTAGGAGACCTTGTGGACGGTTGAAAGATTATTTTATGAACAAATAAAACTTTCTGTAAATTATATATATATATATATATATATATATATATATATATATACATATATATATATATATTATTAATAAGAAATGAAAAGAAAGGAAAGAATAAAAGAAATGAAATAAAAAGAAATAAAAAAAATTTAATAAAAAACCTAAAAAAAAAACCAAAACTCTAAATCCTAAGCCTAAGCCCCCTTCACAAAAGCCTATTAAAATCTATTCTCCTTCTAAAACCTATACCCGCCTAAACACGACCCAACCCACTTAGAAATCCTAGCAACAGCAGCCAAACGAGACCCCGTACGAAAATACACCCCATTCGGTTCTCCTATATATATATATATATATATATATATATATATATATAAACCCTAATCCTAAACCCTTACTATCTTTATACCTCGACCTAGCGCCGACCTCTGCGATACCGTCGCAGCTGTCGGAGTAGTCGCCCACCGCCGTTCGCTCCGCGACCGCGTCTACGCCGCAGAATTTTGATAGCAGCGAAGCCCTGTTCACACGTTGATTCCCGTTCCATCGCTCGACCAGATTCGACCCTGTCTTCACCGGTGTGTTCATGACCTATCCCTCTTCCAACTCTCTGTATTAGTTTTTTTTGAATAGCGCATAACCGTATGTGAAAATTGAGACCAAGTTGAAGAAAAACGATAACTTTTAATCTCAGAAAAACTGCTATAACCATCCATATTTACGGACTCGTATCTCCCACCATATAGATCTAAACTTAGAAATTTCTTTTGTTATGTGAAGACCACCTAACCTAGATAATTTTCTATCAATTATATTACTTTATTTGATGCTATATGCAGAATTAAACTGAGTTAAAAATCATAAAAACCTATTTTTAAAACATTCAAAATTATGATACGGAGCGCGCTCCGCCAAACGGGATCGTCCCGTCATATACCAATTATACCGAAAGGAGCGTATGGTATGTCCAGGCGTGTGGACTTTCACAAAAACTGATTCGGATGCGTGTGCGCGTCGAAATTAATCCGTATCCGCAAAAAATCTTCGTATCGCAACTTTTATAAAATACCGCACCATTTAGTGTACGCACGTCAGAATATGACAAAACTTGTGGCATTGGACTCATGGTATTACGCTGGTCCTGTGACCCAATTTTTATGTAATTCTGATATAGTTGACCAAACAACCAATTTGCGGGCCCTACGGTCGATTTTTTGGGCAAAATTGTGTTCGGCTAACCGAAATCCAAAATTGGACATACCGTTGAGTTCGTACTGAAGTTTCAAATTTGTTTGACCTATAATTTGTTTTATTTAGAGACCTTTACCCCTGGCACACTTTTCGATACAAAGTGGGCCACAAGTAGACCCCGCTTTGACCCAAAATTATCTTTTTGCCCCTGTGTCCAAAATTAGATAAAAGGATAGTGTTTTCTAGCTATCTTGCTGATTCTGAAAACGTGGGTGATGTCGATTTCAGTATCCGGAGATGTTTATTCGGAGGCCTTAGTTTCTGATCCTGTGTACCTGACATCTGGACGTTTATACTATACAGATTGCATGCCAGGCAAGTATACCTTGACATTGTACTGTAATTTATATTCCATATATTACATGCATCTTATTTCTGCTTATATAATTCATATATTTTAAACGGCTATATAAACTGCGCGTCCAAGGAAACTTGGGTGCAACGATGGTGACGTCGTATTCTATTTTTATTATGTATATGCATATGGACCTACTTTATGAGACCACCCCAATATTATGAATCATTCTTTTGTTTCATTGGCCATGATACTATTCTTACACGAGTGTGAGTCACATGTAGGACACGGACTTGCGTACTCGACTGGCCATTGGTACGTATAGGTCGTACGACGGATAGGGATAACTGCTGATAAACCTTGCATGCTAGTAGACCTGGCAGTTATTTAGAGGTATTATCGTGTCATGAATGTGACATGCTTAGAACATGGGGTAGGGAGAACAACAAGTAAGGCATTTGGGCTCCTTTGCACTTTCCTTGTGTAACCTGTACGCTCCGCCGGAGATGCGCGGTCATGATGACCATAATATATTATATATTATCAGGCGTCCTCAGCCGTTCAAAAGATGACATGCTTTGTAGGCCCATGAATCTCCAAGAGAATCATGACAATCACATTTTAGCCAAATAGCCCACTTGTTGGAAAGTTATTCTCAAACTACATTCACTTAGATAGTTAGGCGACCCATTGTATGTTTATTTTTAGTACTTTATTGGCATATTTATATGTATCTTGTTATGTCCCTCTGAGGACCTGGTACCTTTCCAGATATAGACGGGCAGGATCATCCACAGGAGTATGGACCTGGACCTGACGCTTTATACCCAATCGAGGAGGTCTTACCTTCGGAGTACCTTTGATTCATCGCAGCTGATGGATATTCTAGTTGCTATTTCTTTTTGGACATTTATCTTATATTAGAGTTTGATCTCTCTTTTAGTAGTTTTAGTATAGTCAATTTGTAGTAGATTTGTTTCCATCCGACTATCATACTTTGATACTTCATATTTGAGATTCAATTATTTATTTCCTATTTATTTATTTGTGCTGTGGATGAGATATAGATTACGTGTGACTTATTGACAGTATATTACCACTTGTGGATTTGATATTCATTATACGGCGTACGTGTGTGTATGGTTTCCATATATTAGAGTTCGTATACATACGGCTGGCGTGTTACGTATTTCTAGTCCTACGTATTTTGGGACCGGGGTGTGAGATATTTTTAGTGGTGGCCCATGCAGGTCAAGAATATTTTATCTCAGTTACATCACTATACCGAACAAGCCTGCGTATAGGAATAGAGTATAAGGATCTCATCCACACTTGATTAAAACTAATCCGTTCTTTCAACTACCCTATTTAAATCCTTGCATCCTGTTTGATTCCTGCACTCCTTATAATCATTTCGTTTACCACTTGCAAAGAGATGGATATGCCTAGTGGATGTACTACCGCCGATGGCGACACACCTTCAGGATTTAATGGCCAAACTCGAGGAGAGACCTCGACGACTCCTAGACTTTCTGGGCCGGATGGACAGACTTACAATCCAGTTCCATCTAATCCTTCAGCTTCACCTAATGGGACTTTTCCAGCTTCATCAGCACCACAAGATGGCCAGACACAGCTTTTCCAATTCTTCCAAATGATGATGCAGGAATAGAGACAACAGATAGACACACTAGCTGCAGAGCAGAGGCAACAAGTAGCAGAGCAGAGGCAAGAATTTCTAGCAGCACTTGAGAGAATGGCTGCACAGGCAGCTGTACCAGCACAGGCACTAGTTCTGAGAGAATGGCTATACAGATGGGTCCCAAGCCGTATAAAGGTACTGAGGGCCCAGAGGAGACTACAAACTGGATTACCCACACTCAGAAGTTGTTAGAAGCATCACAGCTACCTACAGATCTATGGATTACAGGCGTAAGGATGCTGCTAGATGGTAACGCTCATCACCGGTGGGAATCAATGGAGCACCAGTTGGGCACGTATCAGACTTGGGAGCAATTCTTGGAGTGCTTTGAGAGGAAGTACTTCCCGGACACTGTCAAGGACGCGTTGTACGATCAGTTTTTTATCTGGAGCAGGAGAACGAGACAGTTGACGAGTATGATACAGAGTTTAGTCGCCTTAGTAAATATGGCACGGCTCTAATACTAAATAACTTGGGGAAGGCTAAGAGGTTTCACCGCGGACTGACTCAGGAGCTCCAATACTACACTAGCTCACAGTCCCGGATCTCTTATGCCAAATTATTGACAGAAGCTAGATTACAAGAGACCATCAGCAGGGGAAAAGGAGGTCTACTGAGGACACAATAAGGGCCAGCAAGGACACAACAAGGACCAACAAGGATACAATAAGGAGGGCCTATCAGACATTCTTTGTCACAGCAACAGCAATACCAGCACAGAGCAGGACCGTACCAGATTTTGGAGAAACTCTACTACAATTATTGTGGGAAACACGGGCACATTTTGAGAGACTGTCGGACTAGTTTGGGATAATGTATGAGATATGGTTCCGAACAGCATATGGCGAGAGACTGTCCAATGCAGTAGACATTGACACTTCCACCACCAGTACAGAGGCTAGCACTTCCAGCACCGAAGCCAACTCAGCAGATGACTAGACCAGGAGCACCTCGACCTCCAACAGTAGGAGTATTTCAGCGAGGACCACCACTACCTACTCAGGAGGATCAGTTCACGAGGGCTAGTCATGGACTTCTACAGAGGAATGGATAATCTTTTGTACTAGAAATGGATGACATGGAGCAGAAAATTGATGTTATAGCAGGTATTGATCTTGCTTTTACTTTTTCTGCTGTGATATTATTTGATACGGAAGCCACCCACTCGTTCATATCTTCTAGTTTTATTGCCAAACACAATATTGCCACTACACCTTTACCTAGTTGTGTTAGAATTCTCACCGGAGAAAGAGTTGTACCAGTTAGTCTAATTTGTAGATCGTGTCCTGTAGTAATCCGTGGCAGAGAGATGAGTACCCGACTCTTAGTCCTTTCTATGTCAACTTTTGATATTATGCTTGGAATGGACTAGCTAAGAAAGTACCATGCTTTCTTCGACTATTTTGGAGGAAGTATTCTTTTTAAGATAACAAGCCAGCCTTAAATTGAGTTTGCACGAGGATCCATAAAAGCCCTTGATGGTATGCAGCTTGTAATGGATGACATTATTTATCACCCATTACTTCAGAGTTTCAAGATATCTTTCCAGAGGAATTGCCAGGACTGCCTCCAGACAGAGACGTAGAATTCTTAATTGAATTGACACCGAGAGCAGCAGCCATAGCGTCGCATGTTTACAGATTGGCGAAGAAGAAGATGGATGAGCTGAAGGCACAGCCATAGCGTCGCATGTTTACATATTCGACTAAGTGCATCACCCTGGGGAGCACCAGTGTTGTTTGTACCAAAGAAGGATGGGTCAATGCGTATGTGCATCGACTAAAGAGCCTTAAATGCAGTGACCCTGAAGAATAAATATCCATTGCCATGCATTGATGACTTATTTGATCAGCTTAGTGGAGCCAAGGTATTCTCAAAGATAGACTTGAGATCGGGGTATCACTAGGTGAACGTACGAAAGCAGGACATCCCGAAGACCGCATTCAGAATAAGGTATGGACACTATGAGTTTCTGGTCATGCCATTTAGGTTGACCAATGCTTCAACTATCTTTATGGACTTAATAAATCGAGTATTCCATCAGTATTTAGACCAGTTCATGTTCGTATTCATAGATGACATACTTGTCTATTCGAAGAGCCATGAGGAGCACAAGAAGCACCTACGGATTATTCTAGAGACCTTGAAGAGAGAGCGGTTATATACGAAGCTCAGTAAATGTGAGTTCTTCTTGGACAGAGTTTTATTTCTTGGACATGTTATTACGGGAGATAATATTTCTGTTGATCCAGAGAAAATTTTGGCAGTCGAGACATGGCCCGTTCCTAAATCAGCATCTGAGGTAAGGAGTTTTCTTGGACTTACAGGATATTACTGACGATTCATGGAGAACTTCTCAAGGATAGCAGCACCTATGACTCGGTTGACATGCAAGGACCAAGAGTTCGTATGGACATACGAGTATCAAGCCACTTTCGAGGAGTTGAGGAAGCGACTGACTACAGCACCAGTATTGACTATTCCATCAAGATCAGGAGGTTATGTGATTTACAATGATACATCAGGGAAAGGCTTGGGATGCATGTTGATGCAGCATGGCAAGGTTATTGCATATGCATCTAGACAGTTGCGAGTGCATAAGAAGAATTATCCAACTCATGACTTGGAGCTTGCAGCCGTTGTTTTTGCTCTAAAGCTATGGAGATATTACTAATATGGGAAACGAGTAGAGATCTATACAAACCATAAAAGCCTCAAGTATCTCTTCACACAGAAGGAGTTAAATATGAGACAACGTCGATGGCTTGAGTTGATGAAGGATTTTGAGATAGAGCTACATTATCATCCAGGCAAGGCTGACGTTGTAGCAAACGCGTTAAGCCAGATACCAGCAGCTTACTTCGTGACAACACAAAAGAAATTATTGGAGGACTTACAAGAGCTTGGCATAGAAGTGATATTACCCGAAGAAGATGGGACATTAGGCAACTTATAAGTACAGTCATCACTAGTAGAGAGGATCAAGGCAACTTTGCCTACGAATGCTAGATTTAGGAGATTGAAAGAAAGGACAGAGGCTAGAGAGCAGACAGGATTGTGCATTCATAATGATGGGACATTACGATGTGGTGATCATCTATATGTTTCCAATGGAGAGATTTGATAGAAGTTGATGGCAGAAGCTCATAGTTCGATATATTCTATTTATCCTGGAGGCACCAAGATGTACCATGACTTATGACAGCACTTTTGGTGGCATGGGATGAAAGGAGAGATAGCTCACTTCGTAGCCAAATGTCTAGTATGTCAGCAGATAAAGGCGGAGCATCAGAGAACAGAAGGGCTACTGCAACCACTTTTGATTCCTGAGTGGAAGTGGGAGCACATCACTATGGACTTTGTCATGGGTTTTTCCAAGAGTCCAAGTGGGAGAGATGCAGTATGGATAATAGTGGATCGACTCACAAGTCGCCAGAAGATTTGGCTAACTTATACATGAGGCAAATTATGAGATTGTACGGCATACCGGTCCGCATTATGTCAGATAGGGATTCGTATTTTATATCGCACTTTTGGAGAAGCATGCAAGAGAGTCTTGGGACTCGTCTGAAGTTTAGTACATCTTATCACCCGCAGACAGATGGGTAGTCCGAACGTACTATTCAGACACTGGAGGATATGTTGAGGACTTGTATATTAGACTTTAGAGGATCATAGCAGGACCACCTACATCTTATGGAGTTCTCTTACAATAATAGCTATCAAGAGAGCATCCAGATAGATCCGTTTAAAGTATTATATGAAAAAAGTGTAGGTCTATCGTGTATTGGACTGAAGTGAGAGAGCGTCAGCTTCTGGGATCAAAATTGGTAGTCAACACCGTTGAGACAGTAAAGAAAATTCAAGGGAACTTGCGAGCAGCGCAAGACAGGCAGTGGACCAACCTTCATCGTCACTCCTTGGAGTTTAAATAGGGCGATCGTGTATTCTTGAGGATATCACCTACTAAAGGCATTATTCGATTCGGAGGGCGGGGCTAGTTGAGTCCAAGGTATATTGGACCATTTGACGTGCTAGAGAGAGTAGGAGAAGTGGCGTATCGACTTTCGTTACCACCTTCACTTGAGGGAGTACATGATGTATTTTACGTGTCGCAACTTAGACGATATGTAGAAGATAGCAGTCATCTTCTCGACCATTCTGAGATCACCATTGGGCCGAGCTTGTCATACCAAGAGCAACCCGTGGGGATCCTTGATCATCGAGAGAAATTATTGAGGAACCAGTCTATTCCCTTGGTCTGCGTGGCATGAAAGCATGGCGCACCAGAATAATCCACTTGGGAGTGCGAGGACGACATGCGCAAACATTTTTTGTACCTATTCGTAGACCAAGGTAAGAATTTATTTTGTTCATTTATACCTTATACCATCATTGATCTTTCTATCATGGATTAGTTTTAATTTTGAGGACACAATTTTTATAAGTTAGGTAGAATATAAAATCCCTAATTTTAAAAATTATATTAATTTTTTAATTAATTATTTAATTTATTTATAGTATTTATTTGTTAATTAGAAGATATAGAATTTATTAAATTTTTATTTTTAGGTAATTAGGCATTTAGAGATTTATGGAGCAACTATTATTTTATCTTAATTTATTTCATCTAGGAGACCTTGTGGACGGTTGAAAGATTATTTTATAAACAAATATATTTTTTTGTAAATTATATATATATATATATATATATATATATATATATATATATATATATATATATATATATATATATTATTAATAAGAAGAAATGAAAAGAAAAGAAAGAATAAAAGAAAATAAAAAAAAATTTAAATCAAAAACCTAAAAAAAAAAACCAAAACTCTAAATCCTAAGCCTAAGCCCCTTCACAAAAGCCTATTAAAACCCATTCCCCTCCTAAAGCTCATACCCGTCTAAACACGACCCCAACCTACTTAGAAATCCTAGCAACAACAGCCAAACGAGACCCTGCGCAGAAATACACCCTCTTCGGTTCTCCTATATACATATATATATTATATTATAAACCCTAACCCTAAACCCTTACCATCTCCACACCTCGACCCAGCGCCGACCTCCACGACACCGCTGCCGCCGCCGGAGCAGCCGCCTACAGCCGTTCACTCCGCGTCTGCCGCCGCGCGTACGTAGAAGAATTTTGACAGCAGCGAAGCCCTGTTCACACATTGATTCCCATTCCATCGCTCGACCAGATTTGAACCCGTCTTCACCGGTATATTCATGACCTATCCCTCTTCCAACTCTCCGTATTAGTTTTCTTATAACAACGTGTAACCCTAGGCAAAAACCGAGACCAAGTTGGAGAAAAACGACAATTTTTAATCTCAGAACAACTGTTGTAACCACCCATATTTACGGACTCGTATCTCCCACCACAGAGATCCAAACTTAGAAATGCCTTTTGCTATATGAAGACCACTTAACCTAGATTATTTTTTGTTAATTATATTATTTTATTTGATATTGTATGCAGAATTAAACTGAGTTAAAAATCACAAAAAAACCTATTTTTGAAACATGCAAAATTGTGATACGGAGCGTGCTCTGCCAAACGTGACCGTCCCGTCATGTACCAATTACACCTGAAGGCACGTATGATATGTCCAGACATGTGGGCTTTCACAAAAAATGATTCGGACGCGTATGCACGTCGAAATCAACCGATATCCGTAAAAAGTCTCTATATTGTAATTTTTACAAAATATCGTACCATTTAGTGTACGCTCATCATACTGCGACGAAACTTGCGTTATTGGACTCGTGGTATTGCGATGGTCCTGTGAACCAATTTTTACGTAATTCTGAGATAGTTGACAAAGCCGTCTATTTGCGGGCCCTATGGTTGATTTTTTAGATAAAATTGTGTTCGGCTCACCGAAATCCAAAATTGGACATACCTTGAGTTCGTACTGACGTTTAAAATTTGTTTGACCTAAAATTTATCCTATTTAGAGACATTTACTCTTGGCACACTTTTTGGTGCAAAGTGTGCCACATGTTACCCTGCTTTGACCCAAAATTACCGTTTTGCCCCTTTGTCCAAAATTGGACGAAAGGGTAGTGTTTTCTAGCTATTTCGCTAATTTTGGAAACATGGGTGATATCTATTTCCGCATCCGAAGATATTTATTCGGAGGCCTTAGTTCCTGATCCTGTGTACCTAACATCTGGACGTTTACACTATACAGATTGCTTGCCATTGTACTGTAATTTATATTCTATATGTTGCATGCATCTTATTTCTACTTATTTAATTCATATATTTTAAACTTCTATATAAACTGTGCGTCCAAAAAAACTTGGATGCAACGACGGTGACGTCATATTCTATTTTTATTATGTATATGCATATGGACCTACTTTATTAGACCACCCCATTATCATGAGGCATTCTTATGATTCATTGGCCATGACACTGTTCTTACATGAGTGTGAGTCATATATAGGACACAGACTTGCATACTCGGCTGGCCATTGGTACGTATAGGTGGTGCGACGGATAGGGAAAATTGCTGATAAAAATCTTGCATGCTAGTAGACCTGGCAGTTATTTAGAGGTATTATCGTGTCATGGATGTGACATGCTTAGAGCATGGGGTGGGGAGAACAACAAGTAAGGCATTTAGGCTACTTTGTACTTTTCTTGTGTAACCCATACGCTCCACCGGAGATATATATTATATATTATCAGGTGGCCTCTGCCGTTCAAAAGACGACATGCTTTGTAGGCCCCTGAATCTCCAAGAGAATTATGCCAATCCTATTTTAGCTAGATAGCCCACTTGTTGGAAAGTTGTTCTCAAACTGCATTCACTTAGATGGTTAGGCGACCCATTGTATGTTTATTTTCAGTACTTTATTGGCATATTTATATATATATATATATATATATATATATATATATATATATATATATATATATATATATATATATATATATATATATATATATCTTGTTATGTCCCTCTGAGGACCTAGTACCTTTCTAGATATAGACGGGCAAGATTATCCACAGGAGTACGGACCTGGACCTGACGCTTCATACCCGACTGAGGAGGTCTTACCTTCGGAGTACCTATGATTCATCGCAGCTGATGGATATTCTAGTTGCTATTTCTTTTTGGATATTTATCTTATATTATAGTTTGATCTCTTCTCTCTTTTAGTGGGTTTAGTATAGTCGATTTGCAGTGGATTTATTTCCATCCGCTTATCATACTTTGATACTTCATCGTTAAGATTTAGTTATTTATTTCCTATTTATTTATTTGTACTGTGGATGAGATATAAATTGCGTGTGACAGTATATTATAACTTGTGGATTTGATATTCATTATACAGCATATGTGTGTGTATGGTTTCCATATATTGGAGTTCGTATACATACGGCTGGCGTGTTACGTATTCCTAGTCCTACGTATTTTGGGACCAGGGTATGACACCTCCGGCCATCCCTGCTTGCCTGCATCGAGTCGACCACAGATCTCCACCACCCTCTTCATTTTTTTTTTCCATCTCAGGCCTCTTCTCGGCCATCTCCCTACTGCCATTAACGCCGGTGTCCCGACTCCTCCACGTTCTTCCTCCTCCATTGAGTTCTTTGCCACCCTCGATCACCACTGCCCTCACCTCTTCCGTCGACCTCCCTCGTCGGATCATCCACACCACCATCGCCTCATCTTCCTTCGTCCCCGATATTCTCCATCTTCCTGCACCTCGATGCCTCCCTGAGTCGTTCTCCACCTACGAATCCATCACCACCATGAGCCACTATCGTCCCTACATTCTCCTCTGCAGTACCATCACCTCCCTCTAGTGATCACCGCAGAGCCTTCCCCCACCTCTGCAACACCACGAACACAGCCTACACCACCGCCATTAATACCACCATCACCACAACCACCACCTCATCTCCTCCCTCACACTCACCTCGTCGGACTCCTTATCGACCCCACGACCGCCCTGTCCGCCCGTTCGACCGGAGCACACGACCACTTATCACCGCCTCCTTTCTTTCCTTTTTCCTGTCCTCTCCATTATTCTCGGCCAATTCACCGAAGCCGACTCCCCCACCACATGTACACCCCGGCCAATGCCACCAGCTACACCATCATCACCACCCCTCTCCCTGCTCAAATTCTTCTCCTTATCTCCTTAACGGATCTCCTCCACCACTTCCCTCCAGCCTGTCCACCCTCGCCTGAGACACCTCCACGGTCGCTGGAGCCCTGGAAAGAGCAGCAGCCTCCTTCCTTAACTTGCCTTATTATCATCATCACCATTGTAATCATCTTCATCACCACCACTCATCTTCATCATTAATCATCCACATTATCACCATCATCCCTATCATCATCCTCATCATTACCCTAATCACCATTATCATCACCTAATCATCATTTTAACCTAATCATCACCATTATCATTATCATAACCTACATCATCATCATCATTAACCCAATAATCATTACCCTCATCATCATCATCAACATCAACATCGACATCATCGTCGTCGTCGTAGACCCGTCACACTCGCCGAAGATGACCTGCAGCAGTCACCCTCGATCCTCGTGCCTTGTGCACGTACCCCGAGGACTATTGGATTATTCTGTAAGACTCCAGAAGTAGGCTATTGGTACTACACAGCCTTCTTGCCAGGCAAGATACCTTGCCAAATTGCTTACAGTACTTTGCATGCTTATTATATTTCCATATATTTATTGCATATGTGTTTTCTTTGAGTCATTACTATATATTATATATATTAACACACACTTGACACATAGTATCATGGGAGGGAAGGACAATCATTAGGCGTATGGGCTATAACCACTCTGGTAAACCGTAGTATCTAGCACGCACTACGGTAGTGTATCACGCTGGTCGCTACCACGAGGTATATCAAATTCTGGTGTCACGTTGGTCGCTACACCCAAGGTATGTCAATTTTTGATGTCCCTGTCGTATGTGTGAGTTATGAGATTAGATCGAGTAGTCTACCCATGCTCATACGTCAAAAAGTTGTCCTCATTATGTATTTTATGTAGATTATCTTGTACAGCATACTTACATATTTTCTACCTATTATGCATGTTTACTGCATTTAAATTGGCATGCTTCTAGTATCTTGTTACGTCCCTCTGAGGACCTGGTCCCTTTCCAGGTATAGACGATCTTGACGATCCGCAGGAGTACGGGATAGGACCTAACGCATTACTTTCTGCCGAGGAGGTCATACCTTCTGAGCATCTTTGATTATCTCTAGCGATGGATCCTTTAGTTGACACTCTTATATCATCATCTTATTTTATATTGGAGATTTTATACTCCTCTCTCATTTTAGTATTAATATAGTCATTGGTAGTGGATTTGTCTCCACCCGACTATTATTTTGGATAATTCAGACTCATTATTCTAGTTTAGTCATTTCTTTTTTATGACTTGTTATATAGATGAGATTAGTATTTTTGTGACTATATATATACCACATGTGAGTTAATATCCATATTACAACGTACGTATATATTATGGTATCCATATATTGGAGTTGCCATATATTGGAGTTGCCATATACTTACGGCTGACATGCTTACGTATTCCTAATCCTACGTATTTTGGGACTGGGGCGTGATAGTGCCATGAGACTAATTTAGGCTAATTAGACTTAGATCATGGTTGGAAGACTAGCTACGTATCCATAATTGGGCACGAGTAGGCCGTATCACGATATAGTGATATTGTATGATACGAGGCTCATTTTGTGTGATTTGTGCAATTTTTTCTCAATTTTTTTTGTAGCAAGATACTTTAGTATATTATGATATATTATATATATATATATATATATATATATATATATATGCTAATTGTAGGGAATTATGGCTTTTGACACTTGAGTTGGATATGTATCACGAGTATCCTACTTGCACACACTAGGTGTTTGAATATTTGACACTAGTGAATATGTGTGTGTATATAGGTATATGGTGCCTAAATAAGTGTATTTATAACTGTACATTTTTTTACATGTTTACCTACATACCTTTATCTCAGTATGTGTGTGTGTGTGTGTGTATGTGTGTGTGTGTGTGTGTGTGATTGAACACATTAGGAATTTTTAGTTGGGCCAAGGTGCTATATTGAGGAACTTCATTATATCAGTGGTGTAATAGGCTAGTATGCTGTGGGGGTGAGAGCTAACTAATACTATAGTATCAGACATGATTGATGTAGAGATATTTTGGTTTCATGCAATAATTACGGCTGTGAGAGTGGACAATAACTTCTGTTGCTGTGCAAATGAATGCACAGCAAGTGGGTGAAGTAGGAAGAGCCTACAGGTGACCTTCATATGGATGCATCCAGATCAGGGAGGGTTGAACACTGGTGTAGTTGCATCAGTGAAAGATATCAGTTTCGAGTGATGCATGTGCACTTGATTAGGACCTGGTGTACAGGTTGTGTGAGTAACCATAAGAGTATTATGTTGGAGTATAAATCAGTATGCAAGCATCTTTATATAGGAGACAGTGTGGGGAAATGCCAACCTATGAAGTGATGGGGGAAGGGGGGTTATTTCCAGGACTTCAATGGATTGTGTGGGGGTGTGGTGATGATATTAGTTTTATTGGCAGTAGTATACTCCTTCTAGATGCAACAACAGTAGTCTAGGGAGATGGGGGTGTCGGATTAGTTAAAGAAAGTGTATGTGCAACTAATGAGCACATGTGTGCTAGTTAGAATGAAGGTAGTGTATGTGCTATGTTAAAGTGATGAGTATAGGTAATTAGTTAACTAGTGAAGGAAAGGGTAATGGACTATGTGTATCATTGACTAATACTTGGAGTATCAATAGTAGGTGTTAGTGCTAGTGGTTTTTATTGTTAGCTAATAGTTAGTGTGTTATGAGTTAAATGAGTTAGTGTTAGTATCAGTCATTAGTTAACAGTTAAAACTATCAGTTAGTAAAGACATGGTCATGAGTGTTAGTTAGTTTATGTGGTAATGTATGGTATCAAATGTTATAGAACAATTACTATAAAGTATAATGATCAAGTATTAACTAGTGTATCAGCCAGAAAGGATATCAATTGAGGTATCACTGATGGCAGGTAGTTGGTTAGTTAACCTAAAAATAGGGGATAGTAAGTGACAATTAGAACAGTTAGTATACTAATATTAGTTATTGATTGTTAGCTAAGGTATTTACAAGAATTAACTTGTATTAACTTAGTAACCTAGGTAATAATCTAGTATAGCTAAGTTTAGCTAGTTTTAGCTAATTAGTAACCAATATAGACCTATTAACCTAGTATAGACTTAGTTTGGGCTAGTCTAGCTAGAAATGGCCTAGAAGAGCATAATAGTTCATTCTTTTACTCATTATTCATCCATTACATCTATTGATATGATATTTCCTAAATAGGATTATGTGACACCAGCTTGGGCATCGAGATACACCCATTGCTCAGGACCAGAGGCAAGTTCATCTCTCTGTTAGTTTTTATTTTATGTTAGTAGATATATCACATATTTTAGATGTAGTGTCCCGCTCCGCATAGGCACTATATAGAAGAGATATTGGTTTGCTGACTCAAAAATGATATCTTTCTTAAGAGCTTCTTACTAAATCAGGAGATGACTGATCTAGGTGAGTGGGCAGAACTTCGTTCTCTGATTCTTGTACGCCTTAATAATGAATCTAAGTTTTATAATGCCGGTTGCTAAGAAGATTATTATTTTTGTTGCATGAATAATAGAACTGCATGCTTAGCTAGAACTAGAATAATTGTCAATAGAGAACCTTGCCATACTAATAAGAAGAATAAGAGACTGCTTGAACATGTATCCATATCACTTGTGTTTTGATAGAACCACATCGTGCTTCAACTTGTTCAGAGAGGACGGCCAGTCCGCACAGAGATAGAAGAGAAGAGATAGATAGTCTTCTTGTTTATTTTCTCTGCATTATAGAGTTTATATGATAGTATTTTATGCATTCGTATCGGTCGAACAATGGCTATTAGTGAAGAGCTGAACCTTGGTCTCGGCTGCTATAATATTAATAAAGAGCAACCATGAGTCACAGCTGCTAATAGCATCAGATAAAAGAGTCATTGCTTAGCTAGATTACCGCTACTGATCTTGAGTTTTTCATGAACCAAAAGCATATAGATAGTTTATCTTGTTTGCTTAATAAAAAAAAAGTTCCTAGATGGTGCATTGTCCCTAGAGTCTTTAGATATAACACACGAGACGCGTTGCGCATACCCTGATAGTAGAATAATCACCTTATCTTGTGTGCTTGAATAAATCAAACATGAACTCTGTTTTCAAAGATGTTTCCAAAAGAAGTAATATGATTTTGTTTCTGTACTGCATGTAGCAAACATAGGTAAAACTAGAAAGATCACTAGTAATGTAATATTTTATCACATGCATACTTAGTGATAGTTTTAGTGAATGTTGCTTCTGTTCGTTATTTTATATTCACCAGTACTTTCTCCAAAGTGCTGATCCACCAACTGTTTGCTTGTTCGTAGGTGCTAGATCGTCCGAGAAAGCAATAGCTGTGCCTCATCCCAGGACCCAAAAATCTTGTTTTGATGCCTTGAGCCGTATCGATTGCTTTGAGCTGCTTTTGTATAGAGGGACATAATTTATGGAACGATGCCATTTTATTCAGAAAATCTCATGCCTTAATTTGCCCCGTTTGCTCAGATGGATTATTATTTGTAACACTGTCCCTCCGTAGCGTACTCAATCGATTCCTTGATAGCCACAACTTTAATGATGTTGCCTTGTGTGGGCACAATTCCAGGCTTGTACGGTATCACGTCTCGATGGTAAACGATAATACTCCCGCGGGAGCGCCGAGGCTCGGTGATTTGCGGTCGGCGGGGGCGTTGTCAGGACCTTCGGGATCGGGACGTGACATAATGGTATCAAAGCAACTCGATCCTCTGGCCTTATGCCTATTTCGTTGCTATTCTTAGATGACGATTCCTTATGCATTGATATGATTGCTGAGTTGTAAGTTTCATATAATAAGTCCATAGATATTCTCAAAGTTGTGCACAAGTTTTCTGGATTTGATTTGTTGCTTGAGAGTTGTGCTTTCGTGCTTGTCATTTACTAGAGTTTTCGATTGAGGATGGTGAGGATGAGGACTATCGCTGCTCTAGATATCAAAAAGTTTTTCCTTGAGTTTTGAGGATGAAACTCTTTCTTGGTGGGTAAGTATGTATTGCCCCATTCCGCATAGACACTATGTACAAGTGATATCGGTTTGCTGACTCAAAAATAATATATTCCTTAAGAGCTCCTTGTTGAAATAGGAGATGACTGATCTAGGTAAGTGGGCAAAACTTTGTTCCCTGATTCTTGTACGCCTTAATAATGAATCATAGTTTTATAATGTCTGTTGCTAAGAAGATTATTGTTTTCGTTGCATGAATAATAGAACTGTATGCTTAGCTAGAACTAGAATGCTTGTCAATAGAGAACTTTGCCATGCTAATAAGAAGAGTAAGAGATTGCTTGAACATGTTTTCATATCGCTTATATTTTGATAGAACCACATCGTCCTGGAACTTGTTTAGAGAGGGCGGCTAGTCCGCACAGAGATAGAAAAGAAAAGATAGATGGTCTGCTAGTTTATTTTGTCTACATCATAGAGTTTATCTAATATTATTTTATGTATTTGGATCGGTCAGACAATGGCTATTAGTGAAGAGTTGAACCTTGGTCCCGGCAGCTATAATGTTAGTGAAGAGCAACCATGAGTCACAGCTGCTAATAGAATCAGATAAAAGAGTCATTGGTTAGCTGGATTACCGCTACTGATCCTGAGTTTCTCAGGGACCAAAAGCATATAGATAGTTTATCTTGTTTACTTGATAAAAGGATAGTTCATAGATGGTGCAATGTCCCTAGAGTCTTTGGGTATAGCTCACGAGACACGTTGCGCACATCCTGATAGTAAAATCATCAGCTTGTCTTGTGTATTAAAATAAATCAAACATGAACTCTATTTTCAAAGGTGTTTCCAAAAGAAGTAATATGGCTCTGTTCCTGTACTGCATGTAACTAATAAAGGTAAAACTAGAAAGATCACTAGTAATGTAATGCTTTATCATATGCTTACTTAGTGTTGGTTTTAGTGAATGTTGCTTTTGTTTGTTGATTTTGTACTCACCGGTACTTTCTCTAAAGTATTGACCGACCAATAGTTTGCTTATTCGCTGGTGCTAGATCGTCCAAGGAAGCGATAGCCATACCTCATCCCCAGGACCCAAAAATCTGGTTTCGATGCCTTGAGCCGTATCAATTGCTTTGAGCTTCTTTTGTGTAGAGGGACATAATATATGGAACGATGCCATTGTATTCAGATAATCTCGTGCCTTGATTTGCCCTATTTACTCAGATAGATTATTGTTTATAACACTGTCTCTCCGATGCATACTCGATCGATTCGATGATAGCCATAACTTTAACTATGTTACCATGTGCGGGTGCAACCCCAGGCTCGCACGGTATCACATTCTGATGGCAAACGATAATATGCCCCACGGGAGCGCTAAGCTGCAGTGATTCATGCCCGGCGGGGGCGTTATCGGGACCTTCGGGATCGAGGCTGACATAATGGTATCAGAGCAACTCGATCCTTTGGCCTTATGCCCATTTCACTACTGTTCTTAGATGACGATTCTTTGTGTATTTCTATTATTGTTTAGTTGTGAGTTCCATACAATAAGTCCATAGATATTCTCAAAGTTGTACAAAAGTTTTCTGCATTAGATTTATTGCTTGAAAGTTTTACTTTCGTGCTTATGGTTTGCTAGAGTTTTTGATTGAGGATGGTAAGGGATGAGGACTATCGCTGCTCTGGATATCAAAAAGTTTCTCCTTGAGTTTCGAGGATGAAACTCTTTTATAGTGGGTAAGTATGTAGTGCCCCGCTTTGCATAATAGAACTGCATGCTTAGCTAGAACTAGAATGCTTGTCAATTGAGAACCTTGCCATGTTAATCAGAAGAGTAAGAGATTGCTTGAACATGTTTCCATATCGCTTGTGTTTTGATAGAACCACATCATGCGTGAACTTGTTCAGAGAGGACGGCCAGTCCGCATAGAGATAGAAGAGAAGAGATAGATGGTCTGCTTGTTCATTTCATCTGTATCATAGAGTTTATATAATAGTATTTCATGCATTCGTATCGGTCGGACAATGGCTATTAGTGAAGACTTGAACCTTGGTGCATCTTCTATAATGTTAGTGAAGAGCAACCATGAGTCACAACTGCTAATAGCATCAGATAATAAAGACATTGGTTAGCTGGATTACCGCTACTGACTGAGTTTCTCTGGGATCGAAAGCATATAAATAGTTCATCTTGTTTGCTTGATAGAAGGATAGTTCGTAGATGGTGCATTATCCCTAGAGTCTTTGGGTATAGCTCATAAGACACGCTGCGCACACCCTGATAGTAGATTAATCGGCTTGCTTTGTATGCTTGAATAAATCAAACATGAAATCTGTTTTCAAATATGTTTCCAAAAGAAGTAACATAACTCTGTTCCTCTACTACATGTAACGAATATAGGTAAAACTAAAAAGATCACTTACAATATAATATTTTATCACATGCTTACTTAGTGTTGGTTTTTTGAATGTTGCTTCTGTTCGTTGATTTTATACTCACCAGTACTTTCTCTAAAGTACTGATCCACCAACAGTTTGCTTGTTCACAAGTGTTGGATCGTTCGAGGAAGCAACAGCCATGCCTCATCCACAGGACCAAAAAAATCTGGTTTTGATACCTTCAGCCATATCGATTGCTTTGAGTTGCTTTTGTATAGAGGGACAAAAAGTATGGAATGATACCATTGTATTAAGAGAACCTTATGCCTTAATTTGCCCATTTTACTCAGATGGATTATTGTTTGCAATACTGTCCCTCCGTTGCGTACTCGATTGATTCTATGATAGCCACAACTTTAACGATGTTGCCTTGTGCAGACACAACTCCAGACTCGTATAATATTATATCCCGATGACAAAAGATAATATACCCTACGGTAGTGCCGAGGCACGGTGATTCGCGTACGGCGGGGGCGTTGTCAGGATCTTCGGGATCGGGACATGACACTATAACTGTTTACTTGATTCTGACATAGTAGATATATAGACTGGTACTAAATGGATCCTATCATGAGATAGTATCCCCTACCATATTCAGTGGGTACTCCTACACATATATTTCATCGTGTATATTGGATATTTATTATCATGTACTTCATATTCATACATTGCTTGTATTTAGTGTGCTTATATTCGTGTTCGTAACGTATCGTGCTTGGATCCATGAGTATTGGTTGGGGATGGGAGTGTAGGAGTTGGTTGTGTGATCAAGCCCAATGTATTCATGTATATGTCAATTATATATCACATGTGTAATCGAGATACCATATTGTATTCGTGTTCAACCTAAATCGATCACATAATGAACTTGTACTCAATGGCACATTAGCTAGTTTATCTATTATCATTACTTGCAGTTATTCATATTGTCTGTTCTTTTATTCTACTACTTTACATATTCATTCTTGTTCATTTCAATTTCCTATTGCTAGTATATCTCGTATTATTTTCTATTACAAATCATATATGCTCTACCATGCATTTGGAACTACTTTTAGAGTTTTGTACTTTGCTCCAATCATAATTGGATATATTTTTCAGATGATTGGCTTGAGGAGCAGTGTCTCACTTACTATGGGGGACAGGATGGTGAAATATTAGAGGATAATCCCCTAGAGCAGAAGAACGTAGTGCCAGTGACCGTTGAGGCTTAGACTTATATTGTTAGTATCACTACCATATTTCTAGAGTAGCGGCATTTTTGTCATTTATAATACTATATATATATATATATATATATATATATATATATATATATATATATATATATATATATATATATATATTATCTTTATAGTTACATGATATCTATAATATGTTATATTATTATTATTATTATTAATGATATGGGTTAGTGGACTAGACTTGATGTGACCATTAGACTCAACCTTAGACTAGACATTTTGGACCTAGTAGTTAATCCCTTTTCATTTAATTAGAGAATTATTTAAACCCTCACTTGGGAAGAAAACTCCACTATTTGAATAACTCTTCATGTTAACCCATAGGGGCATTGAGGATATTATGCATTATCTAAGCCCTAGGTATGTGGCTGGCCTATATAGGAGGGGGGAGCTTCCCTCTAGTTCATTCATTAGCTCATAAAAAATCCAAAGTTGAGTTCTTCCCCAAAGTAATCCATTCCTCCACCAAATTTCAGAAATTAAACCCCAATTTCTCTTATTTCCCTCATCTAAGAATCCTAGAAGATTAGTTCACAAGGAGCATTGGAGAAGAAGATGCATGGCTAGAGAACCCTTGATTTTGTATTGGAAATCCATCTCCCAAGAGGTAAAATTCTAAAATCTCTCTTTTAAATTCTATTTTTTTGGTGCATTTGACCATTAGGAGTCCACCCATGGTCAAGGAATAGCCACAAAGGTAGAGAATGAGTCTCTATTGGTTTTCATGATATTTTTTTCATGAAGTTTTTTTCACATTGGGGTTTTTATGTTTAAGAATGATTTTTTTCCTCTATTGTTCATTGTAACTAGTTATATTAGATGTATATGGCTATATTTGATAGGTATAATTAGTATTGGATGTATATTGGGGATTTGGCATATTGATTAATGGGTACTATCACACCATGAGAGTATCTTGATTAGTGCACCCTAGGTATTTGATCTAATGTCTAATATAGAGTGGTGGTTATTGATGTTACTAGTGTATTAGTAGTTATGTTTGTGGCTGATAGGTATCCATGTCAGATATGATTAGTTATATATCCATACTTATGTGTGTTATATGGATTAGAGAGTGTGCTCTGTGCAAAAGACAATAGTAGTACCAAGCTTAGTCGCTGCTTGAAACTACAGTATAGTGGTCTAAGGAGAGACAACACTGTCTTGGAGAGACCTATGCATTTGATGCACTATGTGCAAGTCTGGAGGATTGTAGGTAATCGGGTAGGGGAAATTTTAATGTGTACATATAGGAGTGATAGTTAGTATATGTGTGTAAACCCCCTCGACCAAATTTAGGATTATTTTAATTTAGATTAAGAGACTAGGATTAATTTGGATACAATTAGAATTAATGTGCAACAATTATATGACTTAATACACCTTACTGTTGTTTTGATGTTTGGAGCGCTACACTAGTAGTTACCTTCAAACAAAGTTCATACACATCTCCTAGACATGCTAGACTACCCATCTGACCCTTGTGTAACTTTTAAATACTCAATATTGTGCTTCATTTTAGCTGCACAATATTCGTTACAAACGTCCACATATAATCCCAATAAACCCAATAAACCCAATTTCTCATAATTGCCCATTCCTATTTGAATTTGGAGACATAACCTCAATATATTCCATATAATCCAAATTTTGGTATTTACCTATTCTGAGCTTGCTACGCCCATGACACTTGTGTCCCACCCAATTTTAATTTTATGTGTCTTTAATTTATTAAAGAACGCCTTGTGCAATTGTTTTTAATTTAATTACATTGGAGGCCAATTTTACCCAAAATAAGACCTAACCAAGCCCATGTACACCCTTTCATGTGGACCAGCCCCCACCCCAAAGAGTCCAGGCCGACCTAAATATTGAGGTCATCCCATATTTCCTCTCCTCTATATAAATATACATTTTTCACTATTGAACCCCTAGATCATAAATACCACCACCATCAAATACCTAGCCGAATCCCTTCATCAAACCCGAGCACCCCCTTCCACCTTTCCCGGTCGGCCACCTAACACCACCTTAAGCCACCACCACCACAGAACCCCTCTTACGCCTACACAGCCCGCCTGACCACCTTCTCTACCACCCCAACACCGTCGGCCACTCAAACCTACACCACCCGCATCATTATCACCCGCCCCAATGCCATTCTCAAACCTGACCCTTAGCCGACTGCCCCACGACCTGACCACTGCCTCCAGCACTGCCAATCACCTTTTCCTCCGACCAGCACCATCCCAGCACCGGCCACGTCGCTGCCCGCCGTTGCCAGGCTACCGCTGCCGTTGCTGCACCTGTTGCAGTTACTACCATTGCTGCCATTGACTGTCGTACGACGATCGAAGATCCGCTCTGCCGGAGGAAAGCCGTCGACGAGCAGACCCCCCCTCCCCGTTCATCCACGATTAGGTTAACACTTTATTACCTCTTTCCGTCATAGTATTATTGTGCCATCGAGTCATCGTGTCATTGCATGGACACAAACTAAATCATGTGAAATATAGATTTGTATGCATGTATGTTAATTAGATTAGATAATAATAAATACATTAATAATTACCCTAATAATAGGACTTGTTATTAAGGACTTGTATTTCACTTAAAAACCTAGACATCGACAAGTATATTTAACATAGAAAATAAGGACATGTAATCGTACGACATATTATTGTTCGTAAACCATAACCTTACTAAATTATTATCTAGAGGTACACGGTAATTGAGGACAGGACACGTGTGCATCTTAGCTACGTGCACACGCGACTCTGTAGCTGGCCAGCCGTGATCTTGCATCAGTAACTAAGAGTAACGTCGTAGTTTTGTGTATGTATTGCTTTAGTGTCTGATGCTAGATTTTCTATATTATATTGTATGTTTAGGGTCACTGGACCAGCCCGGAGATACTGCAGAAGCAGGATATTGGCATTCACAGCTTGAGGACCCAGGCAAGATACCTTGCCATATTTATTGTTTAAATTAAATGATGCATATGTTGTATGATATCTTGTTACTTTATTTCATATGACTATGCGCATCCGAGATTGACTCAGATACAGTCGACGGATGCGTCGATGAGTAGTGTACTTGAACTAGTCACTAGCAAACTCACCCCCATTGGAAGGATACTCTGATATCTTCTGAGACCTGACACTCTTACACATTTCACGGTAGCAAATTCATATTAGGATGCGGGTTCGCGTACTCGACTAGCTATCGGTGCGTGTGACATACATCACGGTTAGTACGTAATTCAGGATTATATAATTAGTAGAGACTTGGCATATAGATACGTGGTATATATGCCGAGTATTCGACTTGTATATCTATATTAGGCGGGGAGGACAACTAGTAGTCGTATGGGATACACACATTGGAATCTGTAGTATCTGGAGGAGCCACGGATCCAATGACCCCCTTTATACAGATTTTAAGTTCTTCGGAGTGATATGGACGTTATATACTATGCAGATTCTATGTTCTTCAGAGCGATATGGACATTATATACTATGCAGATTCTACGTTCTTCGGAGCGATATGGACGTTATATACTATGCAGATTCCATGCTCTTCGGAGTGTCGGATATTATGCCTACACCTACCCATGCGTACCAAAGTGGTCCTCATATTGCATTCACTTAGATGGTTAGCACGCCCTTTATTTATTTTATTCAGTATTTATATATATGGCATACTTTTATGTATCTTGTTACGTCCCTCTGAGGACCTGGTACCTTTCCAGATTTGGGCGAGACATATTACCCCATAGTGTACGGACCAGACAGAAGATGGGGTACGCTACCGCGGAGCAGCTAGAGGTGCTACCGTCAGAGTTTCGGTGATCAGTTGGTAGGCCTTCTGCCTAGGATTGGGAGCATCACTATTTAGTCAGGCGATGCCCTAGTCATTACTCTTTTATCTGTTATTCAGTACTTTTATTTTTTCATAGTAGTAGATTTGTTCCCACCAGACATTCTTAGTTGTACTATGATATTTGAGACTGGCATTTATTTTCCAGTATTTATTCGAATACTTTTTGGTTATAATTGTGGATAAGATTAGATTACATGTTGTTGATTGATATTGGACTTATTAGTAGTTTAGGACAGCGTAGCACTCTTCGTTAGGATCTATTAAATTGGGATATCCTCGGAGATGTGACAACTGGCTATTTCCACGTGGCCTGGTTCTGTGTATTTTTAGGACTGGGGCGTGACATAGTTTTAGTGGTGGCCCATGCATGTCGACTTTATCGCTTGTGGTATGGTAACATGCCCAGCGAGCTTGCAATACGATAGAAATTACTAAGTCTCATCCACTTTGATTACGTCTTTGAACTTCCTTCGTATTACTTCTAAATATACGCATCATGTTTGCTTGATTCTGTACCTTTTTTTAATAAAGTCCTATATCTTGCAGCAAGATAAACTTGCACAATGGACGAGAAGCACCCATTGTCGTGGTGCCAACCGACACCACCTAGAGAGAGGAGATACCCCAGGGACTACCTGGAGAGCAACCACCACTATAGGCCCTGCTGATACATTGGCGCGAGACTTCTCAGGACGATCCTACACAGCAACACGAGGGACAGACTTCCCAGACGATGCCCACACAGCATTTCGAGGCCCAGACTTCAGGAGCTACACCGATGCTGCAAACCGAGAGGCCAACATCTCAGGAGACACCTACCGCACAGCCAGAGGTTCCATTACCACCACCTCCACCTTATCCACCCCAGATGCCACAATCAGATGGACAGCTATAGTTGCTTCAGTTCTTCCAGACTATGATGCAGGCATAGTGGCATCAGACTGAGACGTTAAGACATATTTTGATTATAGTACTAGAGAGGACACCTGTCACAGCACCCGTACCAGGACCTCCACCAGCTCAGACATGTGGTACTATATGATGGTTCTGACAGATGGAACCAGATACTTGTTTGGGCAACGAGACTATAGAGGAGATCTCCGATTGTGTTGCCAACACGAAAATGCTACTAGAGGCTTCACAACTGCATCCAGACCTTTGGATAACCGCAGTGAGGGCCTAACTGAAAGGCAATGCCCATCACTGGTGGGATTCTATTGAGCGTAGTATAGACAAGAACCAGATATGGGAACAATTCTTAGAATACTTCAATGCAAAGTATTTCTCGGCTACAGTCAAAAATGCTCTGTATTCCCAGTTCCTACATCTAGAACAAGGAAATATGATTGTAAACGCATATAATGCGAAGTTTAGCCGTCTTAGCAGATTTGGTGCCGTCCTGATACCCACTGATCTAGAGAAGGCCCAGAGATTCCATCACGGCCTCAGCTTTGGGCTACAGAGGTATACCACCACCTAGGCGAGGATTTCTTATGAGGAGGTTCTTTCAGAGGCGAGGATCCAGGAGGCCATCGACAAAGGAGCAAGATGTTCCAGCACGACCATACCAGCCAGAGCCCAGCCCAGAGCAGAAGGACCGATCCGTCGTCCAGGAGTGTAGACACAACAGAGGACAATATCGTACCAGAAAAAGGAGCTTCCGACTTGCCACTACTGTGGTAAGATAGGATATTTTCAGAATTACTATCGAAAGAGATTGGGAACATACATGATTTGTGGAGTGAACCAGCACCATACCCAAGACTGCCCACAGCACAGAGATATAGCACCGCAGACAGGACAAAGGCCAACAGCACCAGTTCCGAGGATACTACCCCCGCCAGGAGGTCAACGTCTTCCAGCACCCGGAGGATTTTAGAGGGGACCACCCTGGGCCCCATAGTTGGCACAGTTTGATCGAGCTAGACAGCAGGCCGGAGGAAAGAGGAACGAACATGCCTTTGCACTAGCAGCTACTGAGGAGGAAACAGAAGGGGAAGTTATCATAGGTACTATTTTAGTTGCATCATTACCTGCGACTGTATTATTTGATTCTGGTACTACACTATATTTCACATCTAGTAGATTCGTAGCAATGGATAGAGTAGCGACTTCCCCCTTACCTAAGAGTTGGAAGATTCTTACCGGAGGAGGCATCGTGCCGGTTACCAGTAAGTACTATT
The DNA here is from genome assembly GCA_036927795.1 of Iris macrosiphon. Classification (NCBI taxonomy): domain Eukaryota; kingdom Viridiplantae; phylum Streptophyta; class Magnoliopsida; order Asparagales; family Iridaceae; genus Iris; species Iris macrosiphon. Next base: position 57,808,307 of record JAYESA010000004.1, read on the forward strand.
AGAACATGCTCGATAGTCGTGTGTGGTAGAGAGATGAGTGCACAATTCTTGGTATTACCCATGCCATACTTTGATGTTGTACTAGGCATGGACTGGTTAAGCGAGTATAATGTCATACTGGACTGCCGGAAGGGTAGCGTCACTTTTAGACTGCCAGATCAACCGAAGTTCGAGTACATGCGAGGGACCGTCGAGCAAGGAGTAGGACAGACAGTTGGAACTTACATGGATATGGTATCCCCTCGATAGTTGCAGAATTTGAGGATGTTTTCCCAGAGGAATTGCCAGGCATACCGCCAGATAGAGACATAGAGTTTACTATTGAGCTAGTGCCCGGAGCAGCCCCGGTATCTTCTAATGTATACCGTTTGACAAAGAATAAACTAGATGAGCTGAAGCTACAATTAGAGGAGTTGAAGAAAAAAAATTTATCCATCCTAGTACGTTACCCTGGGGAGCACGAGTATTGTTTGTACCTAAGAAAGATGGAACAGTACGTATGTGCATTGATTACAGAGCCCTTAATGCTTTGACTATCAAGAACAAGTACCCCCTGCCACAAATTGATGATTTGTTCGACCAGCTGACAGGTGAAGTGGTATTCACAAAGATCGACTTGAGATCGGGTTATCATCAAGTAAAGGTACGAAGAGAAGACATTCCAAAGACAGCATTCAGGACTCGTTATGGTCACTACGAGTTCATAGTGATGCCTTTCGGACTGACGAGTGCCACTGTCGTATTTATGAACTTGATAAACAGAGTCTTCCACTAATACATAGACCAGTTCGTGGTAGTCTTCATCGACGATATCTTGGTGTATTTAAAGAGCCATGCGGAGCACGAAGAGCACTTGAGGAAAGTATTGCAAATGCTGAGGAGAGAGAGGCTTTGTGCCAAGTTAAGCAATTATGAGTTCCTCCTAGATCATGTTGCTTTTCTTGGACATGTTATCTCAGGAGATGGTATTTCAGTAGATCCGGCAAAATTTTATCAGTAGAGACATGGCCAACCCCTACCAATGTCTCAGAGGTAAAAAGTGTCCTGGGACTTGCCGGATATTACCGGAGGTTCGTAGAGAACTTCACAAAGATCGCAGAACCGATGACTCGCCTTACCCGCAAGGAGTAGGAGTTCACCTAGATAGAGGAGTGTCAAACAGCGTTCGATGAGCTAAAGAAGCGTCTGACTACGGCACCTATCTTGACCATACCTTCTGGACCCGAAGGATTCGTGATCTATAGCGATGCATCTGGGAAGGGATTAGGATGTGTCTTGATACAGCATAGAAAGGTTATGGCCTATGCCTCTAGGAAGTTAAGGACCCATGAGAATAACTATCCCACCCATGACTTGGAGCTTGCCGTAGTGATCTTTGCTTTGAAGCTTTGGAGGTACTACCTATATGGAGAAAAAGTGGAGATATTCACTGATCATAAGAGCCTGAAGTACGTCTACACTCAGAAGGACCTGAACCAGAGATAGAGACGTTGGCTCGAGGTAATGACAGACTTTAAGATTGAGCTACAGTACCACCCAAAAAAGGCCAACGTAGTAGCTGACGCATTGAGCAGAAGACCCATGGCATTCTTTTTGACCACCCAGCAACATCTGTTGAGAGATCTAGAGCAGATGGGTATAGATGTCTTATGCCCAGAATAGATGGACAGTTGTCAAGTTTTCAGTTGCAATCGACATTAGTGGAGAGGATCAAGGTTGCTTTGCTGACAGATGCCAGATTCTAGAGGCTTCGACAGAGGACAGAGGTTGGAATATAGAGAGGACTGCGTATACATGAAGATGGAACTTTAAAATGTGGAGATCGTCTCTATGTTCCAAATAGAGAACTTCGTCAGGAGCTGATGTCAGAGGCACACAGTTCAACCTACTCTATTCATCCAGGAGGCACGAAGATGTACAGAGACTTGAGGCAGTACTACTGGTGGCATAGAATGAAGAGAGAGATAGCCCGCTTTGTGGCGAAGTGCCTGGTGTGTCAGCAAGTGAAGGATGAGCATCAGAGGTCTATAAAGTTGCTACAACCGCTCCTGATACCTGAGTGGAAATGGAAGCACATCACAATAGACTTTGTTACGGGCTTCCCGAGGAGTCCTAGTGGTTGCAATACAATATAAATAATCGTAGATAGACTCACCAAGTTCGTACACTTTTTACCCTTCAGAGTTGGGCAATCTACAGAGGTCTTAACAGATATGTACATGAGGGAGATTGTGCGACTGCATGGAGTGCCATTTAGTATAGTGTCTGATAGGGATACGAGATTTACATCTTACTTTTGGCAGAGTATGCAAGAGAGTCTCGGTACCCGCCTGAAGTTTAGCATATCGTTTCACCCGCAAACAGATGGCCAGTTGGAGCGCACCATTCAAACGTTGAAGAACATGTTAAGAGCGTGCATGCTAGATTTTGGAGGATCATGGGAGGACCATTTGCATTTGGTTGAATTTTCCTACAACAATAGCTATCAAGCGAGGATTCAGATGGCTCCCTATGAAGCATTATATGGCAGGAAGTATCGTTCTCCAGTGTATTAGAGCGATATAGGCAAGAGGCAAATTCTTGGACCGAAGTTGGTTGTTCGTACAGTGGAGAAGGTGAAGAAGATCCAAGGGCACCTGCGAGCAACACAGGACAGGCAGAAGCATTGGGCGTACGTGCATCGATGACCCCTAGAGTTCCAGGTTGGATATCATATATTTCTAAAATCTCACCTACTCGAGGGACTATTAGATTTGGAGGCAGAAAAAAGCTGAGTCCAAGATATATCGGACCATTCGATGTGTTAGAACGCATTAGAGAGGTTGCTTACAGGTTAGCCTTACCACAGACTTTGGAAAGAGTACATAACGTCTTCCATGTATCTCATCTAAGAAGGTATATGCCAGATCTGAGTCATATGCTTGATCATTCAGAAATCACAGTCATCCTGAGTTTATCATACCAAGAGAAGCCTGTAGTGATTCTGGACAGAAGTGAGAAGGTATTGCGAGGTCAGACTATCCCCCTAGTTCGTGTCGCATGGAGGCATCATGCACCAGACGAGTCGACCTGGGAACGTGAGGAGGATATTCGACAGTGTTATCCCCATCTCTTCGAAGGCCTAGGTATGTAGTAGCATTTTAATTTTAATCAGTAGTTTTTACCTTACGTATATTTTAATTTCGAGGACGAAATACTCTAAGGAGGGTAGATTGCAAAACCTCTCGACCAAATTTAGGATTATTTTAATTTAGATTGAGAGACTAGGATTAATTTGGATACAATTAGAATTAATGTGCAACAATTATATGACTTAATACACCTTACCGTGGTTTTGATATTTGGAGCGCTACACTAGTAGTTACCTTCAAACAAAGTTCATACACATCTCTTAGACATGCCAGACTACCCATCTGACCCTTGTGTAACTTTTAAATACTCAATATTGTGCTTCATTTTTACTGCACAATATTTGTTACAAACGTCCATGTATAATCCCAATAAACCTTATTTCTTATAATTGCCCATTCCTATTTGAATTTGGAGACACAACCTCAACATATTCCATATAACCCAAATTATGGTATTTACCTATTTTGAGCCTGCTACGCACATGACACTTGCGTCCCTCCCAATTTTAATTCCATATGTCTTCAATTTATTAAAGAACGCCTTGTGCAATTATTTTTAATTTAATTAAATTGGAGGCCAATTTTACCCAAAATAAGACCTAACCAAGCCCATGTACACCCTTTCATGTGGACCAGCCCCCACCCCAAAGAGTCCAGGCCAGCTCAAATTTTAAGGTCAGCCTATATTCCCTCTCCCCTATATAAATATACATTTTTACGATTGAAACCCTAGATCATAAATACCACCACCATCAAATACCTAGCTGAATCCCTTCATCAAACCCGAGCACCCCCTTCCCCCTTTCCCGACCGGCCATCCACCACCACCTCAAGCCACCACCACCACAGACCCCCTCTTCCGCCTACGCAGCCTGCCTGACCACCTTCTCTACCACCCCAACATCGTCGGCCACTCAAACCTACACCACCCGTATCATCATCACCCGCCCCAACGCCATTCTCAAACCCGACCATTAGCCGACTGCCCCGTGACCTGACTATCGCCTCCAGTACCGCCAATCACCTTTCCTCCCGACCAGCACCGTCCCAGCACAGTCCCAGCATCGCCCACGCTGCTGCCACGCTGCTGCTGCCACGGCTGCACCTGCTACAGTTACTGCCACTGCTTCCATTGACTGCCGCACGATGACCGAAGCTACGCCCCCCGGAGGAAAGCCGTCGACGAGCAGACCCCCCCCCCCCGTTCAACCATGATTAGGTAAACACTTTATTGCCTCTTTCCGTCATAGTATTATTGTGCCATCGAGTCATCGTGTCATGTGTCATTGCATGGACACAAACTAAATCATGTGAAATATAGATGTGTATGCATGTATATTAATTAGATTAGATAATAATAAATACATTAATAATTACCCTAATAATAGGACTTGTTATTAAGGACTTGTATTTTACCTAAAAACTTTGACATCGACAAGTATATTTAACATGGGAAATAAGGACATGTAATTGTACAACACATAGTAGTTCGTAAACCATAACCTTAGTAAATTAATGTCTCGAGGTACATGGTAACAGAGGATAGGACACGTGTGCATCTTAGCTACGTGCACACGTGACTCTGTAGATGGCCAGCCATGATCTTGCGTCAGTAACTAAGAGCAGCGTCGTAGTTTTGTGTATGTATTGCTTTAGTGTCTGATGCTAGATTTGCTATATTATATTATATGTTTAGGGTCACTGGACCAGCCAGGAGATACTGCAGGAGCAGAATATTGACATTCACAGCTTGAGGATCCAGGCAAGATACCTTGCCATATTTACTATTTAAATTAAATGATACATATATTGTATGATATCTTATTGCTTTATTTTATATGACTGTATGCATCCGAGATTGACTCAGGTGCAATTGATAGATGCGTCGATGAGTAGTGTACTTGACCTAGTCACTAGCAGACTCACCCCCATTGGAAGGATACTCTGATATCTTCCGAGATCGGACACTCTTACACGTTTTACGGTAGCAAATTCATATTGGGATGCGAGTTCGCATACTCGACTAGCTATCGGTGCGTGTGACATGTATCATGGTTAGTACGTAATTTAGGATTATATAATTAGTAGAGACTTGGCATATAGATACGTGGTATGCATGCCTTGTATTTGACTTGTATATCTACATTGGACGGGGAGGACAACTAGAAGTCGTATGGGATACACATATTGGAATCCGTAGTATCCGGAGGAGCCAAGGATCCAATGACCCCCTTTATGCAGATTCCACGTTCTTCGGAGCGATATGGATGTTATATACTATACATATTCCATGTTCTTCGGAGCGATATGGACGTTATATACTATACATATTCTACGTTCTTCGGAGCGATATGGACGTTATATACTATGCAGATTCTAAGCTCTTCGGAGTGTCGGACGTTATGCCTACACCTACCCATGCATACCAAAGTGGTCCTCATATTGCATTCACTTAGATGGTTAGCACACCCTTTATTTATTTTATTCAGTATTTATATATATGGCATGCTTCTATGTATCTTGTTACGTCCCTCTGAGGACCTGGTACCTTTTCAGATTTGGACTAGGCATATTACCCTACAGTATACGGACCCAGACAGGAGACGAAGTACGCTTCCGTGGAGGAGCTAGAGATGCTACCGTCAGAGTTTTTATATCAGTTGGTAGGCCTTCTGCCTAGGATTGGGAGAATCATTATCTAGTCAGTCGATGCCCTAGTCATTACTCTTTTATCTGTTATTCAGTACTTTTATTTCGTCATAGTAGTGGGTTCATTCCCACCAGACATTCTTGGTTGTACTATGATATTTGAGACTGGCATTTATTTTCTAGTATTTATTCGAGTACTTTTTTGTTATAATTGTGGATGAGATTAGATTACCTGTTGTTGATTGATATTGGACTTGTTAGTAGTTTAGGACAGTGTAGCACTTTTCGTTAGGATCCATTAAATTGGGATATCCTCGGAGATGTGACAGCTGGCTATTGCCACATGGCCTGGTTCTATGTATTTTTGGGACTAGGACGTGACAATATGTAAGTGTCTATATCGGGTTAGAACATGCTAAGTGTAATATTGTGTGCTAGTTTGAGTGTGCACAGTCGGGTTTAGCAAGGGTTACAGCAGAAGCAACTTGGTGTTGCACCATAGCAACACATGCTGCATTGGTGGCAATGTTGGGGGAGGATACATGATTTCCTTATTAGCAGTTATTGTCATTGTTGAATTATTGTTATGGTTATTGCAGTTGTTGTTGCTACCTTTGTGTGTGGGGTATTGTTTCTAGTTTTAGTGTGTGGGAAGTGAATGACTAGTATGTTGTAGTTATTAGCAATAGATTAGTATCACATGTTCAAGTGTGTACCGTTTGTATGTAATTGGTAGTGATACACCAGGATGTATCAGTAAAAGGTGTGAGGAATTGATACATGTGAGTATGGTGTAGTAGTTGAGCATTGGTGCAAGGTACGTGTGAATGGGAGGGTACACTAGATTGCACATGTGGTATTACTCATGGAAGTGTTGGGGAAGTCGGGTAACCTGGCAACAGTGGGGGACTAGACAAGAGCTCAAGTTGTGGTTACAATAAGGGGTATTTGGGATGCTCAGGTACTTCACGAGTGATGATAAGGGTGCACCAGTTGTCACGCCCCAGTCCCAAAATACCGAGGGACCGGACGCGCGATAAAGGCCAGCAGCACACACCGATAGACAAACCTAATTTAATGGATCCATCGGGGCGTGCTTAAGCTGTAATACAACAATAAGTAGGTCCAATGATACAAGTCACAGTCTATTCTAATCTCATCCACAACAGATAATCACAGATCAATTGCCAGAATCAATGCAAATAAGAATAAACTAACAATCTCAATAAAGGTGTCTCGGAGAACAATCCGAGAATAAATCTGGAACATCAATGCGATAGACTGGAAATAAAATAACTAGAACAGAAATAAATGATTATCTCAAGTCAATACCCAGGAGAAGTCCTCTGGCACAATCTCATCCTCGGGTGTCGGTACAGCTCCTGTATCAGCTTCTGCTAATGCTCCTGTACTGTATAACTCTGGGTGGATCTCCTCTGCTAATCTTGGAGACATAATCCGGATCCAGGTCCTCAGGGGACATAGCAAGGTACAAGAAAGCTCATGCCAAAATAAATGCAGTGCAGCAGATAATAAAATAAATAGGGCAAGTATGTAACCATCTATGTAAAAATGCAAGTGAGAGCATCACTAGTACTCAGGCTGAGCCACTACAAGCTCGGTGTCGGGGAGCCGGTAGCGGTAATAATCGGTAATGGGCCAAGCTCGGGCTTCAGAGTCTTGTGCCTCACAATAATAGGGGGTGTATATATATAATCAGCCTGTAGCCTGTGTGTCTCTCCCCACCCAATGTAATCACACGTCTCATGTCCACGATGCACCATGTCCATGTCACGCATAATCATATCTAATGCAATAAGTCATATAATGTCTAGGAATATAATATCTCGGTCAAGTCCTATATCCTATATAGAATCACCATGAATATCTCAGGAAGATCCTGTCCATGAATAGTGTCAAGTGTCCTGGGTTATAGTGTACTTGATAAGACAAGTATGAGAATACAAAGGGTCACGAATATTCATCTCTAGATGACGTACACAACTCTGCGTACAGTGTTGGCACCCGACCAATAATCGGACGCTAAGTAAGTCACACGGTCCTAGGTCAAGCATGCACAACAATATAAATAAAGCAAGGAAATATGCAACAAGAACTGCAAAGTTGGCAAGGTATACTTGCACAACAATGTATAAATAAGTCAAGGAAATAAGTAGCAAAGCTGCAGGATTTGGCAAGGTATACTTGCACAATAATGTATAAATAAGTCAAGGAAATAAGTAGCAAAGCTGCAGGATTTGGCAAGGTACACTTGCTTGGGATTTTGGCACCAACTGTAGCTCTGGTCTCAGTGTGATCTGTAGGTACTACTCCGGTTGCTGAAATAAATATTACCATTAGAGTTAAAAAATATCAAATAGCTAGAAACGTCTGTCCTTAAGTCCAATTTGGACACAGGGGCAAAAACGATATTTCTGGGCCAAAGGGGGGTCCACATGTGGGCCACTTTGCACCAAAAAGCATGTCAGGGTCAAAGGTCTCCAAATTCGCCAAACTTAGTGTCAACAGATCAGGAACGATGATACGAACCTAACAGAATTTCTAGAATTGGATTCCGATGAGCCGATCACAAAATCGCTCGTCAAGTGGAATTGGTGGGGCCCACGATACGCGATTTTGTCAACGTTCTCAGAATCGAACCAAACTTGGGTCACAGGACCAGCGTATTGCTACGAGTCCGATGGCGCAAGTTTTATCTCGATCCGACATGTGTACACTAAGTTACAGCGAGATCCAGAATCGACGGATACGGGGCGGTGTCGGCGGATACGCGTTGATTCCGGTGTGCACGGACATCCAAATCAACTTCTGCGAAATCCCACACGTTCGTATCAACGTCGCGCACGTTTCGGTAAAGACCGCGTGTGACCAAGTCGTCCCGTTTGGCGGGACGTACTCAGTTTCGGGGTGAAACATGGCATTGTTTTTCCTGTTTTTGGATCGCGGTTCGCGATCGCCACAGGACGCGATACACCGAGCGGGTTGCACGGACACCGAGAGGGTCATACAGTCTATGCGACGCAACTGACGAAATCGAAAATGGAATCACGAGGTGAGAGAAAACGCTACCTGAACAGGGCTCCGTGAAGACTGATTTCCTGTATCCGAGTCGTGTCCGAGTCCTGCTTCGTGTCCTGCGTCCGTGTCTTGTATCTGCTGCTGTGTCTAGGCTAGGGTTTCTGTAGCAAGGCGTCGGGGACTCGTCGGAGGGTGGCTGTGCTCGGGGCGGCCGGGGAGTGGCTGCTCGGGAGGTGGACGACGAGGGGATCGCCGGCTGGCGGCTTCAGGCGGGGGGGATGGCGGAGTCGACAGGTGGAGAAGGTTGCTGCTGGCCGCTCTCGGGAAGGCGGAGAAGGGCCAGGGGAAGTTCTAGAGATGATGGAGATGGGCTCGGGTGTGGTGGATGTAGGCGGCGGTTAGGGCTGAGGGAAGGAGCTAGGGCAGCCGACAGGGAGGGGATTATGGAGGAGGAGGATGAGGTCGGGGGTGGCGTCGTGGCGGAGCGCAGTGGAGAGAGGCTGGGGTCGAGGTGACTTCGGCGAAGGCGGATGCGTACAGGGCGGTGAGGGTTCATCGCGGGGGAGGCGAGTGGCGAAGGATGAAAGGAGAAGAGCGGAGGAGTAGGTGGAGGTCGTCGGGCGGCGGGGCAACTGCGGGAAGGAGCGAGCTTCCGGCGACGTGGCCGGAGGGAACGGCGGGGGACGCGAGCATAGGCAGAACATGGGGGAGAGGGGGCTGAGCTCGGGGTTGAGGAAGAAGAGGGAGGAGGAAGGTGGAGACGAGGGAGGAGGCTATGTCGGAGGAGATGGCCGGAGCGGCGCTGCGAGCGGCGAGGAGAGAGTTGCGGCGGCGGTGGGGCACTGAATTCGAGGGTATTAAATAGGGTTGCTACAGTAATCCCTATGAAATTGGGATTAGGGTTCAGTTAGGATTAACGGGTCCGTGGGTCAGGTTCACATGAATCCGGCCCGGCCCGCTTAGCATTTAAGTGCGGGTACGGGTTATCGGGTTTTGGGTCGGGTTTAGATCCGACCCGACCCGATAAGGCTGGGTTCGGTTTAGTGAACCGGGTCTGGGTTGGTTTGGTTCAATTGAACCGGGTTTATTTAGGGGTTTAATTCGGTTTAATTATTCATTGGTTTTTAGGGCTTTAAAATGATTCCGGGGTCCAATAAATTCACAGAAAATTATCCTATGTCCGGTTTTCTATTTTGCACCACAAAATATTATTTTCATAATATTTTAATAGTAATTAACAGCAAATAAAACTTTATTTAATTACCAAGAGCCTAGGTTTTAATTACAAAAAAATCCCAGAAAATTTCAGAAAATTATGAAAAGTCCAAATTAATAATTCCTGAAAATCAGGGGGCTTATACCAGTGTCTGTGAACTGAAGTTAGGATGGGGGTGGTACATATTTATGATTGTAAGTACCTGTGTGTGAGTGTGGGGTTATGAGAACTAGTGTAGAGTGGTATAATATGCACATGAGAATCAGTGAGGGATGGAATTATGGAGTGACTGATACTTGCTAGTCTCGGTGAGTGGATAACTACTAAGGTATCAGTTAGTGTAGTGTGTGTGTAGTTGTGCTTAGGTAGAGTGTATCTGGTTGAAATTGAGAAGCGTAGGAGTGTGAGATGTAGAGGCATGGTTTCTAGCTTGGTAAGTAATAGTGCGTTTAAATATTAGTATAACTAGTGTGATGTATAAGTGTAAGTTAAATGAGTAGTATAGGAACTAGGTAGCTATGAGGTAGACTTGTTATTGAGTTGGAGGTACCAAAGTAAGTTGAGATAATGCGTAATTATATTTGGGCAATAGTTTTAGGGTAAGGTATTTTATATAAAGGTATATAGAGAGTCTATATAGTATATATATATATGATATATAGTATCTTAGTATCGATATTAGCTAGTATAGCCTAGAAACCTAGTTTAGCAAGGTATTGACCTGGAATACCTTAGTATTAGTTAGTATTGACTAGATTTGACCTAGTTTGACTATGTTGACCTAGTTGACTAATATGGCCTAGATTTGACCTAGTTTGACTATGTTGACCTAGTTGACTAATATGGCCTAGATTTGACATAGAAATCATAATTTTGCTTGTTTAAGCATGTTTATCTTTCCAATACACCAAGTAACATTGATATGTTATATTAGGTTATTGTGACTCCATCTTGAACCTTGATCCTCACCCTTTGCTTAGGACCACAGGTGAGTACAGTCTCTGACAGTTTTTATTATTTTGATCATTACTATGATTCTAGTTGTAGTGTATACTTGATTCTGACACAGCGGATACACGGGCTAGTATCATAAATACCTGTCATGAGGAGTCATGATTGGAATCAATCGTACAAGAGGGTGACAAGGAAATATTAGCAAGTTATGTGATCATACCCTACTTTACATGCATCATAGCTCACCCCACATATCACGTAGGGTGTAGCCGGACTATTTACATACCTCATAGACTGTTATATATGATTAGCCTGACTATTGCTCTCATCATAGCTAACCAGATGGTTATCCTGACCTCACATGTATCATAGCCAATCATATATAACAAGCTTGATCTAGTCCCAAGCCGATCACGTAGCAAACTGATATTTTATAACAATTAGCTAGAATTTTTATTCTTGCTCAAGTACATTCATTTCTAGCATTCACGTATGTCTGTTTATTGCTAGTTAGTTCTATATAATGATTACATGTCTCTCCAGTATTCATTATCTTCCAGTATTTCTTCCATTATGTATTTTCTAACGCTATTTTATAGTTCTTAGCAATATAATTGACATTGTTGTTAGTATTTGTACTTCATTCCAATCTTGACTAGATAATATTTTTTAGAGGATCTTGAGGATTTCTGTCCTACCCATTATGGTCCAAGAGTATATGGTAATTACATCCTAGAGATTCCAGAGGAGCCACTCTCCTTAGAAGAGATGCCACCCGTAGTTGTTTAGACAACACTTAGCATAGTTTATTTATATATTAGATTATTCTAACTGTGAGACTTAGGTTGTATTATGTTAAGACCTTATTTATGTTGAGATAGCTAGACTCTAGACTTTTATTATTTTGAGTTGTGCTCTAGACTTATGTTAGAACTTCTTTATATCTTTCATATCTAATCGTTCCATTTACCTTCTTATAGTTATTATGATTGAGTACCTTATGAATTAATGATCATATGCATTTTTATTATCATCTTTATGGAGTTGAGATCATTGACATGTTATTTTTGTTAGTTGAGTTGGTAGTATTGAGACCTAGACAGCGTTCTACTATCAATATTGCGACATAGGCTGGACGTACCCATGGCTCATGCCTAAATTCTGGGTGTGAGTCATGACACATTTGAGTGGTGGCCCATGCAGGACGAGACTCTAGAAGAGTAAGATTAGGTCACAACTACTACAGTATTATAGTAGTGCTCAGACTTAGAGTACTATTACGAGCATGAGATTGGTTATAGATGAGAGTATGCTCAATCACAACTAAGAAATTATCAATTTTATTTTTGCTATTTTGAATAACTACTTCTTTTTAATCTAAATGTCCTTCTTTGATGATATCGTATCTTTTGCCTAAATTCATTTATTCTTTCGATCTGTCTACAAGATGCCACCGAAGACTAGGTCACTGAGATTGGGACCCACAGCTTCTGAGAGGTCTGCCACCTCTCGACCTGCTACCCAGACAGCTGGAGTTGCTCCTCTTACTTCACTTGTTCATGTAGGAGTTTTTACAGTTTTTGGGGGTCCTCCTCCCCTACCTGTCCAGAGGGTTGTCCCGGCTATTACGGAGGACCTTCCACCACCACAAATTCTGTTTTCCAGAGGTGTTCCCACTGACAGAGCATAGATATTCGCTTTAATTCAGGACATGGTAGATGCTCAGAGAACGTCGGCAGATACTCAGCGAGTTCAGGCTAAGGCACAAAGGGTATAGGCAGAGGCACACGAGGCACAGACTGAGATGATGAGGGAAAGCATGGAGAATAATCATCAGGTAGCTCTCTAGGTAGTGGAGAGAGTCGTACAGCAGCATCCTGGCCGACAACAACAGCCGCAACAGAGACCAGGCACTATAGTGGACTTCAAGAGGATGATGCCTTAGGAGTTCAAGGGTGTTGAGGGGATACTCTACGCCGACGACTGGCTGGAGGATATAGAGAGGAACTTGCGCTTGGCTTAGATTCCAGAGAGTCTGCAGATCGAGGCCGCCGGCAACCAGATGTTCGATATCGCATTGACTTGGTATCATATGGAGCCGAGACTTGCTATTAGAGGACTTACTTTGAAGGATTTCAAGGAGCTTTTCAAGGTAAAATTTTTTCCCGATGTGGCCTTGGGAGCCTTGGAGAGTTAGTTCGATGACTTGGTCACGTGTCGGTCGACGAGTATGCCGTAGAGTTTTGTCACTTGAGTCATTTTGAATTGTCGATGATTCGGGACCCAGAAGACCAAGCTCGAAAGTTCAGGAAGGGGCTGATGAGAGATATCAAGTCTCATATTTCTGGATGTCGTACTTCTACCTTTGAGGGCTTTCTGATGGATGCCCAGATTGTTGAGAATGATTTGGAGTTCAAGCCCAAAAGAGGACGCGGTATTTCTGGAGGAGCGAGTGGTAGCACAGGACCGACCAAGCGTCTCCACTTTCATCAGCAACAGAGGCCATATTAATACCAGCAGCACCATGCCCCAACTCAAGGACATATCCAACAGCAGCCGTAGAGGCAGACCCAGCCCGTTGTCTAGTGTGCGTACTACGGAAAGACATGACACACGAGAGACATCTGCATAAAGAGGTTGGGTACATATTTTCTTATGGATCATCAGTGCACCAGTTGAGAGATTGTCCATTTATTCAGACTCGTCAATGCCAGGGTGGAGCAGCCGCGCAGAGGGGACCTGCCCGAGCACCTACTACACCAAGAGGCCAACAGAGGGGACCACCACTTCCACCACAGCAGCAAAGATTTTTCCAACACCAGCAGCAGCAGAGAGGTGCACCCCAGGGATGAGCGTATGCCATAACGGTCCAGGAGGCTGAGCCAACAGGAGACGTGATATCAGGTTTAGTCCTTCTCGATTCTATTCCAGTATTTACATTATTCGATTCTGGCACTTCCTATTGTTTTGTATCTGTATATTATGCTCTTAAGCATTGTTTAATAGCGGAGTTCCTGGATGTCTTTTCAGAAGAGTTGCCAGGTTTATCGCCAGACAAAGATATCGAGTTCTCTATAGACTTGGTGCCAAGCGCAGATCCAATATCATATCACATCTATAGGGTCAACAACAGCAAACTGGCAGAGTTTAAAAAACAGGTTGATGAGTTACAGGATAAGGACTTCATAATATCCAGTTCATTACAATGGGGTTGTAAACCCCCTCAAATATTTCTATAGATAGTCTAGTATAGGATGAAAATTTTGGTTTAGTAGCAATTGATTGAGGTTTAGAGCAAGGTTGCAGATGTCTGATTATTTTAATTTAACCCTTGGTGCGCCCTACCGTTGTTAAAATTTTTGGAGCCCAACATCAGCCCAAATTCCAACAGATTATTGTACTTTTGACTTGACACGCCAATTTAGGCGCTGGACTTTTCCGTCTCTCAAAATCAAATCCATTGCACCCTAAATTAATTGCACAACTTCCCGTATCCAAAATCCTTATTTAAATCCCATATCGCGCACCGGTGTCGTTGCCATCAATTTTGAGACACCAACTTAACCCGTTGACCCGGACCAACTAAAGGGTCCAAGACTGACTCCAAGCCTACACCATTTTTGACCTTTGAGTCATTCCCAAATTGAGACCCCAGGTGCCCCATTTAATTAAAAAGCATGGGACACAATTTATTCTAATTAAATTGGGGATGCCAAATACTATTTTAATCCGTATTTAATTCAATGCCCATTTAATTAATCCCATACAAAACACACAACACCCTCTCACCCTACAAAACAACAAACACCAATTTTCCTATAATTTTTCCATTATTTTATGTGTTTGTGCAATTATCCAAACTTAAGGGGCTAAATTGCAAATATTATGACATGTGGCACACCCTCTTTGGTCAAAGCCTAATAAAAGGCCACCCCTCTTCTTTGACCGATCAACATCTCTTCCACTCTCAATTGCATGAAAAAAATGAATTTATTCATGTGAAATCTCAACCACACATTTGAAATGGGTCAATCTCCACCATCCAATCCTCACACACCATCCTATAAAATGTCACCATCCCTACACACAACCCCATGCCGGCCCTAATCCCCAAAACCTAGGAAACCTCATCCCCCTCATCTCTCTCCTCTCTCTCCTCCATTAAAAACCGAACCTATACTTCATTTTCCTTTTTTTCTTCTTCTTCTTCTTCTTCTTCTTCTTCTTCTTCCTCTTCTCCTTCCATAAACCGAACTCGGCCACCTCTCTTGAGCTCCGGCGGGCTACCGACACTCCCACCTCTCTCGAGCTTCCTCTTCGGCAGTCGAGCCAACATCGCGAGCTCCACCTCCCCACGGCAGCGTCTCCACTACACTGCCACGAGCCCGGCCTGTTGTCCGTTCAACCACTACCGACTGCAGATATCGAGCCCCGGCGACCAACCCCGGAGCTCCTCCACATCCGGCCAGCTGTTCCTCCCTCGTCTCCGGTGAGCACACCCACATCTCTTCTCCACTGTATCCTTTTCGGTGCTGCCACGAGCTCCGGACGCAGGCAGCCACCCCCATCCGCCATTGCTATTCTCCGGTCGAGCACCAACGCCACTGCACCACGTTCTCCGGCAAGATCCCTCTCAACCACCACCTTCAGTTTATACACCACCACCCGCACCCTCTCGACCACCACCTCCAGTTTATACACCACCACCAGTACCCTCTCAACCACCCTCCTCCGGCCACACTCCACCACCAGCATCTCCATCATCCGGCCAACAACCTCGCCGTCGAGGTATGCGACTCCCTCCCCCTCTCTATGTTGATATATATGTTTTGTGTAGTGTAGTGTAGCACTTATGATCTTGTGTTATTAATGGGTGATTAGGGTTTAATGGTGAGTTTAGGGTTTATTCTTCATAAGTAATTAAAATGGAAATAAATGGATAAACATGAGTTAGGTTAAGAGAATGCATGGATCGTTGTTTAGGATTGGGATTATATGAAATGACTATGAACTATATGCATGGGTAGAAAATGCAAGATTTATATACAAGGCATTCGAATATATAATTTTATGATATTGGGGTACCTTGAGATGTTAGGGCATTAAAATTTATATCTGCACTATTGTTTAAATATTGTTGAGCAAATTAAATTATTGCAAATAACACTGTGATTTATCATCGAGGGACAGGTGATTTATTGTGAACTAGTGTGTAGTATCAAACCATTAATCGGTGATTTGGTAACTAAAAATAAATGATGGATTTAATTGAAGAGTAGTACTTATTGTGAATTGGTAATGATAAGATGAAACGAAAGGTTAATAATTATTAATTGTGTATTTGAGGATGATAGTAAATATACATGTTAACGTCGGTGCACACCAAGGTAAAATATGAGGAATAAAATTGCATGATATACCAATGAACACTGTGCTAAATATAGAAGGATTGAGGATGGTTTGATGATATTGTACAGATGATTAGTTTGATTTAATGTAACATACCAATAGTCAACCGTGGTCAACCCTCTAGCGTCTTGTCCCTGTGAGTTGTAGCTGAGTCTGAGCATATGTATAGACGTCTGAGCATATGTATAGACGTGTTACAGGACCTGAGGACTTGGACATGGTACCGGATCCCCGTTATCAGCAACCGGACACAGGCAAGTGTACCTTGCCACCCTTTATTTTAGTTATAGATATTTTATTATTTTATTATATACATTGTGCGCATATTTTGTTTACGATCGATACTTCACATCCAAATCACAACCGGGTGCAGACTTTCGTCGTAACGTCTTGTAACGAATGTTAGATGTTCGTAACACCATGATGTACGTACCTCAGTATATCGGTACCCCAGGACACATTCATACACTGATAGCATGCCAGATTTTCTGTATCCTGATATTGACATCATGAATGGAGACTGGAACGACCTTAGGGTCGCATTTGTTGATAATATTTCTGTACGAAGAGACTGCTAGATAGAGGTTCAAGTTCAGCGCACCATCATTGACCGCTTGGGAAGGAAAAGACAGTTACTAGATGTTTGGGCTCCTCTATACGCGTTTATATATGTATATGTATTGTATCTGTAGTGATCCTGTATCTAGTGTAGTTGTATCATCCGTATGACTCTTTCCCCAGAGCTGCGGTACGTCTCGTGTGTTTTCGTATCCGAAGCTACGGTTTTATTTTGGATAGCTCACGCGTCGAACATTGTCTTTAAACTGTGTCTCACTTATTTGGTTATGATAGATTACCCTGTCGTTGCACTTGTACTTTCTGTTATACTTGGCATGTTATATTTTTGTACCTTGTTATGTCCCTCTGAGGACCTGGTTCCCTTCCAGGTTTAGGCGACGAGGATTATCTATAGGAGTACGATCCGGGTACGTATCCAGCAGCAGGACCCACTGTCGAGGATGAGGTTATTCCAGAGGACTTCGCCTGATCACTGGTAGTGACTCTTTTCTTGGAACGGTATTACTATCTAGCTACCTAATGCTGTTCCAAGTTATCTTATTGCTTACTTTCATTCTAGTATTTTGTACTAGCGGGTTTGTTCCCGTATGACTACTCTAGTATTTGTACTATGATACATTATCTCGTGATATTTTCTTTCTGCACATTAGTTGTTATGATTACCTCTATGTGCTCTTATATCTGTTGCCTATGGATGAGATTTAGATTGACTACTTATGAGTTATGTGTTGGGTTATTCATTATACTTTACAGCTTAGGTGCACTCCAACAGGCCCATTAGATTAGAATGCCCGCCGAAGTGTGCTGCTGTCCATTGCCACGTGACTCAGTTCCTTATCTTTGGAACTGGGGCATAACAGGGGCGCTCCGGTATTATTTGTACCGAAGAAAGATGGGTCGGTACGCATGTGTATCAACTATAGAGCTCTGAACAACCTTACTATCAAGAATAATATCTGCTGCAGAGGATAGATGATCTCTTCGATCAGTTGAGCGGATCGAAGGTATTCTCAAAGATAGACTTGAGGTCAGGCTACCACCAGATAAAAGTGAAGAAAGAAGACATTTCGAAGATAGTTTTTCGGATTCGATATGTCCAGTTTGAGTTCATGGTGATGTTGTTTGGGTTAACTAATGCACCGGCAGTATTCATGAACCTGATAAACAAGGTATTCTACCAGTACCTTAACAAGTTCGTGATGGTGTTCATCGATGACATTCTTTTGTGACCCCGGAGGAGCATGGGGAGCACCTGAGGATGGTTTTGGAGACTCCGAGGAAAGAGAAGCTTATGAGAAGCTTTCAAAGTACGAGTTCTTCCTTGACAAGGTTGAATTCCTTGGGCATGTAGTAATGGGTGACGGGATCTCAGTTAACCCGAAGAAGATCGTGGTAGTGGATACGTGGGATACTCCCAGTTCAGTGGCTGAGATCAAGAGTTTTCTCGGACTAGCAGGTTACTACAGGAGGTTTGTATAAGACTTCTCCAGGATTGTAGAGCCGATGACTAGGCTGACCAGGAAGGATATAGATTTTGTCTGGACGGAGGATTGTCCGGCCGCATTTGATGAGATGAAGAAGAGATTGACGATAGCTCCAGTATTAATGTTGCCATCGGGGACAGGTGGATTCACTATCTATAGTGATGCTTTAGGGAAGGGCTTGGGTTGCGTTCTTCAGCAGCACGGGAAGGTGATTGCCTATGCTTCCAGGCAATTACATCCTCATGAAAAGAATAACCCCACCCACGATTTGGATTTGGCAGTGGTTATCTTTGTTCTAAAGCTGTGGAAACACTATCTGTACGGAGAGCGTGTGGAGATCTTCATCGACCATAAAATCTTGAAGTACGTATTTACACAAAAAAAGCTGAACATGAGACAGAGGAGGTGGTTGGAGTTGATGAAGGACTTCGATATTTTATTACAGTACCACCCAGGAAAGGCCAACGTAGTCTTTGATGCCTTAAGCAGGTATCCGATGGCTATGTACTTGACGACAGACAAACACTTGTTGGCCAAACTCGAGAGTTTGAAAATTGAGGTGCTAGTTCTTGGTATTGAGATTCAGATGTAGGGATTACAGATACAGTCTGAGCTGATGGACAGAATCAGAGCTTCACAGTATGATGATGAGGCTCAGAGGAGTATCAAGGCACAGGTTCGGACATGATTATCAGAGGACTTGATTATTACTGATAATGGATCGTTGCGATATGGTACTAGGATATGTGTACCAAGCGGGGAGCTGCGCAAGGAGGTTTAACTAGAGGCACATCGCTCTCATTACTCGATGCATCCAGGTGCCAACAAGATGTATCAAGACATGAGGGAGAATGTATGGTGGTATGGTATGAAGCACGAGGTTGTGCTTCGTATCGAGGTATTTTGTGTTCCAGCAAGTAAAGGCGGATAGACAGAGGCCAGGTGGATTGCTTCAGCCTTTATCCATCCTAGAGTGAAAGTGGGAGCATGTGACTATGGATTTTATTTTGGGGCTTCCGTGTTCTCCAGAAGAAAAATATGCGATTCGGGTCATCGTAGATAGGTTGGCCAAATCAGGCCACTTTTTACCATTCAAAGTGGGTACATCAACGGAGAAGCTAGCAGAGATATATGTACGACAGATTATCAGATTACATGGGGTTCCTGTGAGCATCATCTCGGATCAGGATAGCCATTTTATTTTTTACTTCTGGAGAAGTTTGTAGGCTAGCTTGGGCATTCAGCTCAAGTTCAGTACCGCATATCACCCCCAGACAGACGAGCAGTCGGAGAGGACTATTCAGACTCTCGAGTATATGCTACGCACTTGTGTTCTAGATCTCGGAGGTTCTTGGGAGGATCATCTACACCTGGTAGAGTTTGCTTACAACAACAGCTACCAGGCCAGTATTAAGATGTAACCATTCGAGGCTCTATATGGACAGAGGTATCGTACACCATTTTTCTCGAATGATATCGGTGAGAGAGCGTTGTTGGGACCAGAGATGGTCGTGGATGCAGCAGAGAAGGTAAAACTCATCAAAGATAGACTTCGAGTGGCGCAGGACAGGCAACGCCATTGGGCCGACAGCCACCTTAGACCCTTAGAGTTTAAAGTTGCCGATTTGGTGTTCTTGTGAATTTCTTCGACACGGGACACGATTCGCTTTGGTTGAGGCAAGAAGCTTAGTCCACGGTACATCGGACATTTTGGTATTCTTGCGAGATTTGCTGTATTGACCTACAGGCTAGACTTATCGCCTGCACTAGAGTGAGTACATGACGTGTTGCATGTGTTGTAGTTGAGTTGATACATGGCAGATCCTAGTCATGTACTAAATCACTCGAAGATCGAGGTTGGTCTGACTCTAAACTATCCTGAGCAGCCCGTAGATTTTGGATTACAGGGAGAAGGAAGGTATTACGGAACCAGACTATTCCTTTGGTTCGTGTTGCATGGAGATATCACTCGCCAGGTGAATAAACCTGGAAAAGGGAGGACAAAATGTGCGAGAAGTACCCGTAACTTTTCGAGCCTTGAGGTATTATTCTGATTGTGTTCTTGTGCTAGTTTAGTTTCATTTCAAGGATAAATTTTTTTTAGGAGGGTAGACTTTTCACTACCATATTTTTAGAGTTTGAGCATTTTTGTCATTTGTAATACTATATATATATATATATATATATATATATATATATATATGTATATGTATATGTATATGTATATATATATATATATGTATATTGTGTTTATAGTTACATAATATGTATAATATGTTATATTTTTATTATTAATGATTTGGGCTAGTAGACTAGACTTGATGTGACCATTAGACTCAACCTTAGACTAGACATTTTGGACCCACTAGTTAATCCCTTTTCATTTAATTAGAGAAATTGTTAAACCCTCACTTGGGATGAAAACTCCACTATTTGAATAACTCTTCATATTAACCCTCACTTGATGTAACCATTTAATTAGAGAAATTGTTATATTAGATGTATAGTTATTTTTGATAGGTATATTTAGTATTTGTTGTATATTGGAGATTTGGCATGTTGATTTATGGGTATCATGACACTATGAGAGTATCTTTATTAGTGCACCCTAGGTATTTGATCTAATGTCTAATATAGAGTGGTGGTTGTGGGGGGAAATTCTAGTGTGTACATATGTGAGTGATAGTTAGTATATGTGTAAGTGTGTGTGTCGGGTTGGAGCATGCTAAGTGTAATATTGTGTGGTGGTTTGAGTGTGCACAATCGTATTTAGCAAGGGATAAAACAAAAGAAACTTGGTGTTGCACCACAACAACACATGCTGTATTGTTGACAATGTTGGGGGAGAATACATAATGTCCTTATTAGCAGTTATTGTCATTGTTCAGTTGTTGTTATGGTTGGTGCAGTTGTTGTTGCTACCATTGTGTGTAGGGTGTTGTTTCTGGTTTTAGTGTGTGGGAAGGGAAGGACCAGTGTGTTACAGTTATTAGCATTAGATTAGTATCACACATTCAAGTGTGTACCCTTAGTATGTTATTGGTAGTGATACACCAGGATATATAAGTAGCAGGTGTGAGGAATTGATACATGTGAGTATAGTGTAGTAGTTGAGCATTGGTGCAAGGTACGAGTGAAAAAGAGGGTGCACTAGATTGCACATGAGGTATTGCTCATGGAAGTGTTGGAAAAGTCGGGTAACCTGGCAACAGTGGGGGACTAGACAAGAGCTCAAGTTGTGGTTATAGTAAGGGGTATCTGGGATGCTCAGGTACTTGATGAGTGATGATGAGGGTGCACCAGTGTATGTGAACTGAAGTTAGGATGGGGGTGGTACAGATTAGTTACTGTAAGTACCTGTGTGTGTTGGGGGGGGGGGTTATGAGAACTACTATGGAGTGGTGCAATATGCACATGAGAAACAGTGAGGGGTAGAATTATGGAGTGACTGATACTTGGTAGTCTCAGTGAGTGGATAACTACTAAGGTATCAGTTAGTGTAGTGTGTGTAGATGTGCTTAGGCAAAGTGTATCTGGTTGAAATTGAGAAGTGTGGGAGTATTAGATGTAGAGGCATAGGTACTAGCTTGGTGAGTGATAGTGTGTTTAAATGTTAGTATAACTAGTGTGATGTATAAGTGTAAGCTAAGTGAGTAGTATAGGTACTAGGTAGCTATGAGGTGGAGTTGTTATTGAGTTAGAGGTACGAAGGTAAGTTGAGATAATGGGTAATTATATTAGGGCAATGGTTTTAGGCTAAGGTATTTTGTATAAAGGTATATATAGAGTCTACACAGTATATATATATATATATGATATATAGTATCTTAGTATTTATATTAGCTAATATACCCTAGAAACCAGTTTAGCAAGGTATTGACCCAGAATACCTTAGTATTAGTTAGTATTGACTAGATTTTACCTAGTTTGACTACTTTGACCTAGTTGACTAGTATGGCCTAGATTTGACATAGAAATTATAATTTTGCTTGTTTAAGCATGTTTATCTTTCTAATACACCAATTGACATTGATATTTTATATTAGGTCATTATGACTCCATCTTAGACATTGATCCTCACACTTTGCTCAGGACCACAGGCGAGTACATTCTTTGACAGTTTTTATTATTTTGATCATTACTATGATTCTAGTTATTAGCGGATACACGGGCTAGTATCATAGATACCTGTCATGATGAGTCGTGATTGGAATCCATCGTACTAGCTGGGGACGAGAAAATATTAGTAAGTTATATGATCATACCCCACTCTACATGCATTATAGCTCATCCCACATATCACGTAGGGTGTAGCCTAACCATTTATATGCCTCATAACCTGTTATATATGATTAGCCTGACTATTGATTGCATTATATCTAACTAGATGGTTAGCCAAATATCACATGTATCATAGCCAATAATATATAACAAGCCTGATCTAGTCCCAAGCCGATCATATAGCAAACTGATATTTCACAACACTTAGCTAGAATTTCTATTCTTGCTCCAGTACATTCATTTCTAGCATTCACATATATCTGTTAATTGCTAGTTAGTTCTATATGATGATTACATGTCTCTCCAGTATTCATTATCTTCCAATATTTCTTCCATTATGTATTTTTTTACACTATTTTATAGTTCTTATCAATATAATTGAAATTGCTGTTAGTGTTTGCGCTTTACTCTAATCTTGACTGGATAATATTTTTTAGAGGATCTTGAGGATTTATGTCCTGCCCATTATGGTCCAAGAGTATATGGTGATTACATCCCGGAGATTCTAGAGGAGCCACTCTCCTTAGAGGAGACACCACCAGCAGTTGTTTAAGCAACACTTAGACTAGTTTATTTATGTATTGGATTGTTCTAACTGTAAGACTTGGGTTGTATTAGGTTGAGACCTTATTTATGTTGAGATAGCTAGACTCTAGACTTTTATTATTTTGTTTTATGTTCTAGACTAATGTTAGAACTTTTTTATATTTTTCATATCTTATCGTTCCATTTACCTTCTTATAGTTATTATGATTGAGTACCTTATGAATTGATGATCATATGCATTTTTATTGTCCTCCTTATGGAGTTGAGATCATTGACAGGTTATTTTTTTCAGTTGAGTTGGTAGTATTGAGACCTAGACAGCGTTCTACCGCCGATGCTGCGGTATAGGCTGGACGTACCTACGGCTCATGCCCAAATTCTGGGTGTGGGTCGTGACATTTAGACATTGTATTAGTCTTATATTGTAGACTCTTTCCATGTATATTATTTTGGGAGTTTCTTTGTGCGTAGACTTATATTGGACTTGTTGATGTATTTATGACTCTTGTACTTCCTTCCTTTATTCCATATCGTACTATTTCTTCCCCTAGTTTGATATTGTGATTGAGTATTGGTTTTATTATCATATACTATATTGTTCCTCCATTTGAAGTTGAGATAAAATAACATGTAGCTTATATATTTGGTCTGAGATATTAGATAATATTGTTGACCTGAACAGCGTTCTACCGTCGATGTTGCGACGTATGCTGGACTTTGTTCACGTACTCGTATTCCCATTCCGGGTGCGGGTCATGATAATCCCTGGTTCTCAAAGCAAGATTCGACCTCATATGATCCGCTCCCAATAACCAGGAAGTTCACGAAGAACTTCTAGAATGCTCCGCCAACCAATTCCGGAATGATAGTAGTCAAATAAATTTGATTACCACAAAAAATAGATATGAATAATTGACTCAATCTTTCAATATTCGTCCAAATCCTGAAATTAGCGGTGATATGCGCCCAACAACGCTGTATGCACATATGCGCGCAACAACATACCAGCAGCTGCTCATGCACGCATAGGTGCAACAATACATCGACTCATGCATGCAGTGCAACAGCGCATACGCGTAGACGCGCATAAACACATAGCAGCGGATGACCCCCGCATAACCTCTCATAGCCTCGCATAGCCCGCACATGCGTCCACGTAAGTGAAAGATAACAATCAAATAAATTTGAATACCACAAAAATCGGATTTGAATAATTGACTCAATCTTTCAATATTCGTCTCAATCCCGCAATCAGCAGACATATAATCCCAACAACGTTGTATTCGCATATACGCACAACAATATAGCAGCAACTGCTCATGCACACATAGGTGCAGCAGCGCAGCGACTCATGAGCACAGTGCAACAGCGTATGCGCGCATATGCGTAGACACGCATGGCCCGCGCATAGCCTAAACATGCTCCTCCATTTGCTCTCGCGCATGCAACTCGCGCATAAAACGAGCACAACATATGCGCACAAGTGATGGTGCTGAAGTGCTAAGTGCGATATCAAAGCGCCACTTTTTTTTCCTTCGCCCTTCGCTCTTAACCAGAGTCGGAATCCGAGTCCGAATCGCTAAGCTAAATTTTTTTTTACAAGAGAGTGACAAAAAATATAAATATTTTTTTTAGGAGTTTAAACTAATGTGGGACTATCTTTCTAACCTAGCAAAAGTCAAGGAAAACCTTCCACAAGCATTTAAAAAAAAAAAAAAATTTAAAAAAACTCCGACAGATCCAAACCCATCACACCAACAATAAGCCCCATATTCAGAAATCTAGTGGTAGACCCGCCCATCCCTGCCCTAAAGACCATATAAAAGGATCCCCCACCTCAAAATATTGTGTGGCAAACGCTCACATTCTCTCCTCCTAGCCTTAGACTCAATGGGTGCAACTCCTCGACCAATGACTCCGCATCCACCGTCAACGAGCCGGTGCAAGTCCAATGCACAAAGCACAAGGAAGCCCAAGAAGAGGAGTGGGATGATCGTGAAGAAGAGATGGGACCTTCTAGAAGGTTCCGGGCTGTCTTCGGGCGTCTTGGAGAGGAGGGTCATAGCCCTCGAGAGCCTGCTGCCCGGCGGCAAGTCGGCGAGGCCAGCCGAGCTCTTCCGGGAAGCGGCGGAGTATATATCTCAGTTGGAGATGAAGGTGAAGATGATGAAGATCATGGTTGAGGTGCTTTCATGATTTCAAGAAGAGAGGGAGAAAGAGACGTAATGATAATAGCTTCTCTTCTATAACTGTTCGTCATGTTGTAAATGAGATGATTTTCATGAAAGTCATGAATGTATTTTTACTTTGGAATCCTTGTCAGTTGTCACGCTCCTCCTCTATTAGAGAAATGAGAATTTACAAGGTACGGGTTTGCCACATGTTCACAACAAATTTTTTATTTTTTTTTCCATAGTGATAAAGTTTGTTTTATATGTTACAATCTAGGTACGTTTAGTCTTGAAAATTGAATAAAAAAAAATTTCAAAAAAATTAATTAAATATAATTAAATATTAAATATGATAAAATTTAAATAGGTAATTTGTCGCTAATGTCATTGGCGAGTACCATTCTCAATGACGACTTAGATCGGTGAATCAAGTCAAACAAATATAAAAATTGTAAGAGTTGAATGCAGTTTGTCCAAAAATATACAATATAACATGTACATAAAGTTTCTGAGTGTCAGATATTTTATAAAAAAAAAAATGAGGACTTGGGCTAAATATTTTTTTTTTCATTTACATTATAAATGCGAACATTTGGATACACACAATCATGTCGGTAGTGTCTTGGCGAAACTTTTTTGGTTACTTTGTGTTTTGGTTTATTCTGGGCCTTCTTCCCCATGCATGCATATGCAATGGATACAATGATTGTGACACAAAAGAGCCAACTAATTGATACAAGTGCTGGAATAAAGCTCGCTAGCTTAGCTTACGTGTTGGCACGTAATGTATCACATAATAATTTTCTTAGCTACCACTTCGATCACAAAATGACACCAAGAACGGAAGAATAATATTGAAAAGGGTGAAGACAGTTCAACCATGCACTCATTAAAAAAATAAAAATAATTCATTTATTTTTATTTCGTCATTGCTATTAGCGACGGTTAAGATTAAATAGATTTAGAATTAGATTCTTTCTTCTATCTTTTAGTATATTATATTTACTTTTATATTCGAATTCATATTTTTATCTTCTGTATTAATATAGATCCGTTCTTTCTTTATATATATATATATTCATAGTTGTATTACTTTTTATATCATCCATTAATAAAATCAGTATTATTTATTTATTTTATGGTATCAGAGGCTAGAATTTTTCAATTTCAAAGTTATTCAGAGTTCCTTTCAGATTTGGCCGTCAGAAACGGTAGTCATCACGCAGCTGATATTATTGCGAGAAGCTAATAGAAGATTTGGCCACCAGAAGCGGTCGTCCTCATCCTGTATATCATCATCAATTAATTATTTTTTAAAAATTAATATTACATAAAAGATGTTTAAAAAAAATTAAATTTGTTATAAATTTAACTATAAGGATTCAAACTCAGTCAACCTAAGATAATACCTCTCACCTTAATCAGATGAGTTACAAAAGATGTTTGTTTATAATTGAATAATATTATGTAACTAATTGTTTCAAGATTCTTTATTAAAAGTAAAAATATATCCATAACTAATTATAATTAAAATATATAATAAATTCTAATTAAAATATAAAAATATATATAATAAATTTTTATTTAAATATATTTAAATATTTACATAATTTTATATTAATTAAAAAAATATTATTTTATGTGCAACGTAATTGAATTTACTAGTTTGTGTAAAGTCCTTGCAAAAACAGATCTGCTTGCAAACACAGATCGGGGAGCGTTAACAAGCCCACCTATATTTGATGCATCCGACTTAAAGCCCTTATGCAAACACAGATCTGTTTGCTTTATCCGTTTGCTTGCTTCAATGAATAATCCGTTTGCATGCTTCTACCATTTGTGTAAGGAATTTTGTGATTAGATATTATAAAAGAAAAAAGAAAAAGGAAAAAGAAAGAAAAAGAAAAAGAAAAAGAAAAAGAAAAGATGCATGTGCAGTTTTAAGATTTTCTTCCATCTTCCACTTCCGAGAAGACTCGTGCTTCTACCTCCAGAACCTCTCCTCGTCGTTCATGTACTTATTACGGAAAAGTCTGATCATTATGCTACCACCTGCTATACTCTTTATTTGTCCAATCTGATTTATTCTCACTGCCAGAAGTCTGGACACTCAATGGATAATTGTTTTCTGCTTAATCCACATTTAAAATTTTAATTTTTCAAGTGGATAAAGACAAGGGTTCCTCCATGATTCGCTCTCTGGTACCGTAGGCTCACATTGTTGATAGTACACAGACATCAACAAATATTCGGTATCGTTTTACTCAGTTAGAATTCCGACATCGGCTCTAGCGCCAGCATGTCTTTGCTGGCTCATCTGCGTCTGTCTCTAATGTTACACCTACTTCTCATCATATATATATATATATGACTTCTGGCATTAGTCTCTTATCTAGTATTACATATTTATCATACAACTTTCCTTCTTTATATACATCTGATGGTTCTCAATTGGTCATCACTCAATATAATTCTATTATTTCTGACACTTTGAGTCTTTATTTTGTTTTACATGTTCCCCATCTTACTTTAAATCTTCAGTTAGTAGCATTTGTTAGAGTGGATTTATTGTTTCTATTGATTTTCTTACATTATCTGTGAAGGATCCTCGTATAGGCCAAACGATTGGTCGTGCTTGTAGGAAGGGATAGTTATACTACTTAAGTATTTTTTCATCTTCCATCAACTTCAACTTTTTGTTCTAGTCATGTTGTTATCGTCACGTCTGATGCCGACTTGTGGCATACACGCTTAAGTCATATTCCAAAATTCCGTCTAAAGAATTTATTGTTGACACATTCTTGCTTTCGATAAATTATTATAATTAACTCTCGTACTAGTTTTAGTTTAACTCCATATGCAGAGATTCATTATAATACAACAAGACACAACCCTTCATCATCCTTGTACAATGCACAACACGTTCCAAGATCTATCACTTTCCAAGCCTCAAAAGACTCAAGACGTTGCTCGAAGATCCAAGATTAAAAATTGTGCTATTACGGAGTCTTCTTGAGTCTGTAAATGTCTAGGACTTATTGTAAACACTAAGTTATGGATGGCAAAAACAAAGTCTATGATAGTCTAAATCTTTTAAAAACTTTGCCTAAAGGGATTCAGAAAATCTGTTGAATCTCCGCGGATTACCGCCGGATAATCCATTCTGTAACAATAAGTTTTGCTGTGATCATTCAAATTATTCGTCGGACTTCTGCGGATCACCGTCGAATAATCCATTCTGTTACAACAACTTTTTTTGTGACCATTTGGATCATCCATCGAATTTTTGTGGATCGTCGTCGGATAATATGTTCAGTCACAACAAATATTTCGGTGATCATTTGGATCATTAGTCAAATTTTCACAGATCACTGTCGGATAATCCATTCGGTCACAACAAGTATTTCTGTGATCATTCTGATCATCAATCGAATTTTTGTGGATCAATGTCGGCTAATCCGACTGGTACAGTTGGCAGCTTTAGAATTCAAATCCAACTGTTTGAAATCAGTGCATTAAATGCATCCAACGACTATTTTTATATATGTTACTGTAGGCTGTCAGAAATCAATCGGTAGTCCGCAGATTACCGTCGGATCTTCCAACTGCCTGCACAAAGTTGCTTTTGGACTTATTTCTCTTGGCTTTGTATAAATAGACTTGATATTACTTCATTTAAAGCTATCCACTTGTGTCTTAAATTTCCTTAACTACCAAAATCAAAATCCTTTACTTTACAAAACCTTATTATTGCCATCCACTAAAGTGTTAGATTTGTTCAAGAGTTGTAACATAGATCTTCCAAGTGTTATTGAAGATCAAGCATTTTCTTGTTAAAAAAGAAGTTTACGAGCATTTGGATCAAATCTCGTGTGTAAGAAGTTGGTGAGTCTTCAGATCAAATCTCGTGGTGTAGTATTTTGGTTTAAATAGTTGATTCAAGCCAGACATGAGTTTTCGGGACTGCATTGACTTCACGGAAGGACACCAGGATACATCACGTGTGTGATTTTTTTCTTGCTTCTTTTAATTACGCATTATTACTGTTAATTGTGTTGTTAGCTTTTATTACCCTATTCAACCCCCTATAGGATTTCTACAACTGGTATCAGAGAAATGACTTTATTTTTAGGATTAACCTTCTTAGAGTGATCAAATGGCATCAAATCCTAGCTCTAGCTTAAACAGAACTGAGGGACACTCTACGAATAGACCTCCTCTATTCAATGCAACCAACTACACGTAATAGAAAACTCGGATGAGCATTTATTTGAGATCCCTAGATTACGATCTTTGGGAATGTGTGATGGAAGGTCTCCCATCACCTCGAGTAGTTCTTGGAGACGGAGCCTATGATAGACTCGTCGAGAGACTTACCGAAAGCAAAATAAAATCATCCTGTCATGATGCTAAGTGTCACGCTCCAGTCCCAAATTACGTAGCACCGAGCCACTTGACAATGTCCAGCTACGTACTCAAGTGGACACCAGCCTGACTCGAATACGTATAAGATGTCTAATATGAACTCTAGTCCAAGAATCTATGAAAATATGTGAACATGACATATATCTAGATCTTGTAAACCCCCTCGATTAATTCTATAGATAGTCAGGTTTGGATTTGGAAAATTTTGGATTTTTCAGCAGATGTTGAGCTTTAGAGTAGAGTTGTCTGTTATTTCATTTAATTAAACCCTTGACGCGCCCTATCATTGTTTAATTATTCGGAGCCCATTATCAGCCCATGAATTCTATCAGACTATTGTACTTCTGACTTGACTCGTCAATTTAGGCACTGGACTTTTCGTCACACAAAAATCAAATCCGTTGTGCCTTAAATTAATCGCACAACTTCCCGTATCCTAAAATCTATATTTAATTCTGTGTCGTACACCTGTGTCGTTACCCTCAATTTTGAGATACCAACTTAACCCGTTGAGCCGGACCAACTAAAGGATCCAAGACTGACTCCAAGCCCCAACCATTTTTGACCTTTGTGTTATTTCCGAATTTTGACCCCAAGTGCCCCCATTTAATTTAAAAGCGCGGGACATTTTTATTCTAATTAAATCGGGGATACCAACTTTGACTAATACCATTTTAATCCCCATTTAATCCCAATGCCCATTTAATTAAGCCAATGCCAAACACACACCACTCCCTCGCTCTACAAAACACCAAATACCAATTCTCCCATAATTTTTCCATTATTTTATGTATTTTTGCAAATACCCAAAATTAAGGGGCTTATTTGTAAATATTCCATTAGCGTCATCCCCTCATTGGTTTAAATCCAAATGAAGAAATCCCCTTAACTCATGACCGGTTTAACCCAACCCCACTCTCCTCTTGAAATGAATAAATTTTTCTTCATAAGGAATCCTGGTCATTCATTCAAATAGGGAGCATCTCCACCACACACTCCCCATTACAACTCCCTATAAAGTCTCTTCACTACACACTTCCCAACCAGCCCTAATCCCCAAACATTGTAAACCACCCCACCTCCTCTCTCTCTCTCCTCCCTCTTCCTGTTACATACACAGCCTTTTTCCCATATTCTTTTCTTCTTCTTCTTCCCTTCTTCTTCCTCCTCACCTCTTCTCCATCTCTTTTACAACTCGACCCAGATGAGCTCCCAGCCACCCTTCTCATCTTTGGCGAGCCGGCCACTGTGCTACCACCACCTCAACCTTCTCTCCTCATCACCATCCATCCCGTACAGCCTCTACCACCACCGGCCTCCAATCCCGACTGCACAAACCACCTCTCCACCTCCAGCTGTGTTTCTCCAGCGACCAGTCTTCCCCTCGAGCTTCGCACCACCGGACGAGCATACCCCCGCGCCTCCAGACTCCTCCGGCTAGTAACTTCCTCGACCACTGACCTCCATCACCTCCGGTCTGGTATTCCTGCCACTATTCACTGTCAAACTCCGGCCACATTCCCTCCTTCCGTCCACCTACGACCCCTACGGCTACCCTCTCGACCCCGGAAGCTACTGCAGCACCCCTCCGTCCACCGCGGCTGCTGCCCCGGCCAAGAACCCACTGCCACCACGCCTTGACCGAGCAGCCGACATTCCTCCACCCGTTCCTCACCGACTGCTGCCTCGACACTCCGGCCAACACTGAACACCGGAGCTCCTCTCCTTGACCAGAGCCGCGACGGAGATCAGCTTCTTCCGGCTTTGAGTGCGAGCCATGGCGAACGTTCCTCCGTCGCGAGATCCGCTGGCAAGCTTCGTCGACGCATCTGGTGACCGATCGTATGGAACTCGACGATCAACTGAGCGATCAGTTACTGTTCGTTGATGACGAACAACCGAGCAGCATCGAGTTCTTCTCCATCAATCGCCATTACCACCCCCACCTTCGTCAACAACACAACCGGCCAACACCACCACTACGCATTGTCAAGGTAAACTCTTCCCCATCTTCTTGAGTAGTGTAGTATTAATCATGGCTTAATATAACATAGTGAAGGTTAGGGTTCAAGAAGCTAGACTTTGAGAGTCGGGTTTTTAAATGCATGAAAAATCTTAGGGTTTATTACATTTGAGTATATACACTTTGATAGTTGTAGTGGAGCAGGTTTAAACATTATGATTTTGTTATTTATAACTTAGTTAGTTTAGGGATTCCTGTATGCTATTAGGAGTATAGAGTTTAAATGTTATAAGAGATTTTTAAAGAGTTATTTATTTATTCATTTTATGCAATTGATTATTGTTGATGAGTAGAGTTAAATGGTTGTGAAATAATGTTGTGATATTAAAACATTGATGGACATTGAGGAGCAGGAGATTGATTGTGAAATAGTGGGTAATATCAAACCTTTAGTCAGTGATTGAGGACTGAGAAACAATAATAATGTTCTTGGGGAGCGGTGTTCAAATAATTTACGGATTGTATCTATAATCGAGGGTTTAGATATTTATTAATTAATTATTTCGAGGATAAAAATTAACCGTGCATGATAATGTCTGGGAATACCAGGAGGAATCTGAGGATTGATCATGGCTTAAACTGCTGATAAACATCGTGATGGATAGTGGGATTGAGGATCTGTTCTGATGATATTACAGGTGATCGATCGTATTAGATGTAACGAACCTCCGAGACAACCGAGGTTAACCCTCTAGATTCGTGTCCATCCGAGTTGTAGCTGAGTTGATCAAATGTTAGACGTGTGTCACACCTTATTTCAGCCGCATAATAGTTTATTGATTGAGTTTGTATCTCGTCTCTAGGTACTACGGGACCTGCGGACTTGAACGTGGTATCGGATCCCCATCTTCAGCAGCCGGACGCAGACAAGTGTACCTTGCCACCCTGTATTTCAGATTACATATATTTGTTGTTTCTTTATGTACATTGTGCACGTATTTATGTTGACGTTCGATACCTCGCGTCCGGATCACAACCGGGTGCAGACGTTCGTCGTAACGTCTTAGAATAATTGTTAGATGTTTCGTAGCATCTCGATATACGTACCTGAGTATATCGACACCCCAGGACACACTCATACACTGTGATCGTGCCAGATTCCTGTATCCTGATACTAACATCATGACCAGAGACTGGGACGACCTTAGGATCGCGTCTGTTGAGTTATTTCTATGTGTCGAGACTGTTAGATAGAGGTTCAGGTTCAGCGCACCATCGTTGACCGCTTGGGAAGGGGAAGACAGTTACCAGACATTTGGGTTCCTCTGTACGCGCTTATATATGTATATGTAGTGTTCCTGTATTCTAGAGTAGTGTATCACCCATGTGACTCTGTGCTCGGAGCTACGGTACGCCCCGTGTGTCTCTGTGTTCGGAGCTACGGTTTTATTTTAGATAGCCCACGCGTCGAACGTTGTCTTCAAACTGTGTCACACTTGTTTGGTTATGATAGAGTACCTTGTCTTTGCACTTGTACTTTCTGTTTACTTGGCATGATATATTTTTGTACCTTGTTACGTCCCTCTGAGGACCTGGTCCCCTGCCAGTTTTGCAGCTTAGATGATTACGTAGCATTTGGAGTTGTTGTTGGAGTTGCATGTCTTTTGGACATGGTACCAGGTACTCACATCATATCTACCGATATTATGGTTATTTTACATTGATTATTCATCTGCTGTTGTAGCCTAATTTTTATAGACTCATACTTCTTCTCGAGTCTATTCGAGTTAGTGTGTTATTGAACGGCCGACTTTAGCACATATCGCTCTTTCTTGTATACTTCTGTACATTGTGGATTGAGACATAGAGGTTTACATTTATGGGATATCTAGTTAGTACCCTTTATATTACAGCTTATACGTATTCGAGTCAGACCAGAGTCTGGTCGAATACGTAGCTGGCGTGTCACGTATTCCTGGTCCTACGTATTTTGGGACTGGGGCGTGACAAATCTTATCCACAAGAACAATATATTAAACTAAGTAGCAAACTAGAATAAATCACTACCAAAAAAAGTTAAATTAGCGACATAAAGAAACGTCGCTAAATGACCAATAAATATTGCTCACGTAATTAGCGACGTTTTACATATGTCGGAACTCAGCTAGTCGCATAAAGGAAAAACGTCGCTAAACGTCGCTATAGAGACATTTTTAGCAACGTAAATGTGTCGCTAGATTAGCGACATTTAGCGACGCAATGCTGCTAATTAGCGACGTGCTCATCTGTCGCTTAACGCCGCTAATTAGCGACTTATATAGCAACGTTACATCGATGTTACAGCGACGTCTTTAATGACCTGGCAATACTGCCATGTCAGTAAGTTACAACGGACAACAATATTTTTAGCAACATTTTTAGCAACGTCATTAGCGACTTGTAGTAACGTCGCAACTTAGCGACGTATTTAGCGACGTGTAGTAACGTCGCTAAATGTCGCTAAAAATGTCGCTAATTGTACAATGAAAAAATAAAAAAATTGAATACTGAATTGTTTTCAAACTATTATTCCCGCAGTTTATTAATTAACAATCTATACAAATAGACCCGGAGCAACCCTCCGTTGAATTTTCTGGGTTTGTCGACCACCTTGGGTTGAACACTCAACACCGATAAATTAACATATATTTAATATGAATAATATAATAAAATTTGAAGAAAATAAAATATCCAGCAAATATCGTCGTAAAGAATACAGGAAATATATATCCATACAATGAGTCTCATCCTAAATAATACAAAGAATACAAATATCAAGAAAATATCCATAAAAATATCTATACTACTGCGGATCTGCAGGAGGATGACCACCGGCGTGCATGAAGGATAAGAATAGATCATACTGCTCCCGTGAAATCGACACCGATGTCGATGGAGAAGGCAGTAATGTCGGTGGAGTCTGTGTCGATGTAGGCGCACCCGGAGGACGTATCCGCTCCAACTCTGCGAGTCGCTGGTTATAAGAATCTATGGTAGATAATAGACTCACACTGCTATGAAGCATTAAATCCTGCATCATCGTCAGCCTCCCGCTCGTGGATAGATGTGATGCCTGCAGCTCCGTCACGCTGCACTCTGTCGAAGCTCTAAGATCATTTGTCAAATCCCGAAGCTCCGTGATGCTGCGGTCGAGCATATCGAATCGTGCGATGAGCATCAGATCGTCCGCTTGCGGCTGGGACGGGGGCTGCTCCTCCATTCTTTTCAGTAACTCATCATGGAGAGACGCAATCTGACAGTCAACGACCTTCTGGACTCTGGCCGACGACTGCGAGGGCTGTGGAGAATGTGCACTTATCGGGGAGGACCTAGATAACTATGTCGCAACCAGGGCGCCATAGGATCCCATACCGTAGTATGTACCCCTCTGGAGACCACCAACGGCGGTCAACCACAGGTCGTCCGTCGACGGAGCTGGAGCGGGCTGCGAGGAAGTACCAGCCTCTCCAGTTGTGGGTGCACTAGCAGTCGCCCGCTCACGCAGCCTAAGATACTCGGCCTAGAAAAGTTTGGATACTCGATAATTGCCTAAGTTATATTAAAATCGCAACAAAGTAAAGTAATACTTACATAGGTCTGTGAGACCCTCTCATCAATGAGATTTTTGTCCTTGCGATTGGTGGCCAAGAAGACGGTCACCATGTTTGCATCCTCACCCCTCTGTACCTGTTAAAAATATATTATATAGTACTAAAATTAAATATTTTTTCTACTACCATTTTATCGTACTTACATTAAAATAATATATCTTAAATAAAAAATATACCAAATGACGAAAATATTTTGTCATCGAAATTGAGCTACCATATCACTTTGCAGCATTCAGCCTAGCCGCCTTGGCCTTCTTAGACCTTTTCTTGTAGCTCGGATCGTCGAATCTAGCCATCATCACAGTCCACTGCTCAGCCGTGATCCAACCTTGGATCTGTTTTCCAGCATGATCACGAGCCTTCTGGTCATCCAGAGCATCACGGATAAGCTTGGCGATAACGGCAGGAAACATCCGCTCGATCAACCCGGCCCGGCACGGAGGATAGAAATACGTTTGCTAAATAGTTTAGTAAGTGAGCATCATGGATAAGTTATATAATATGCATAAATTAGAGGATTTATATAATATACTTTTGCCTTGAAGTGCGCAAACTAGAACGCCTTCCTCTCCTCCGGAGCTTCAGAGTAGTTGATCCAAGGGCCACCATAGTTGTTCCTCAGAAATAGGCCCAGGCGTCTCTGAGCCAACGATGGACGATATCTATACAGAGATAATTATTTAGATCAAAAAAGTTAATACATGATGAATAAAGAAATACACAATATATATGATGCTAAACTATCTAATTGACTTACTTTATATCGTCAGCCCAAATCTTTGTCCACGTCTCCTCCAAACGTGCGCATGGAGGATCTTGCTGATGCTAGGACAACGTCGGCACGACCTCCTCTACATGCTCATCTATCTCCATGGTTCCGTCAGTAGAAAAAATGCTGGACGAGGGAGTACTATCACGCCTGGAACTACTCGTCCCAGGAGTGATGCCATGTAACGTCGTCGTAGTAGGAGATGTGATTGATCGATATACTGGAGTACTGGGCGACGACGGTCCAAAATCAACAGTAGGCAGTACCGGAGGAGCACTCTGTCTACCTCGGGACCAGCCAAACCCTCCACATCGTCCTGTCATGCCTGATAACAACATATAATGAATAAAAAAATACACAAATATATAGTACATTCTATAGTCAAAATATTATGCATATCTCACAGCATTCATAGAATTGTACAGTAAATAACCAGTGGTGTCACAAGTCTAAATAAATAGTACATTCTACAGTCAAAATATAATACATATATTCGTCAAAATAATACATTCTATAGTCAAAATATAGTTACATTCTATAGGCAAAATATTTTATTTTCAATCATCTTCAGAAAATTTATCTTGTTCGCCTTCCTCGTCCTCCTCTTCCTCTTCCTCCTCCTCGTCTTCACTTTTATCTACTTCATCTTCATCTTCCTCTTGTGATAATTCTATATCTTTTACATTATTACTCATGTAATGAGTAACTTCCATTGAGTCCACATCTGCAATATTTGTTACAAGAGGTAGCTCGTCCTCCCGATAAGCTATTTCATCAATGTCAAAGATATTTTTAACTTTAGTCTTGTATATTGTCCACCAATCGGACCTCGCTGTCCCCAGTCTAGGATAAGTTGTGATGTACACGAGTTGAGCCTGACTTGATAGGACAAATGGTTTGTAGTCTTGATATCTACGCTTGTAGTTTATATCCACAAGGCCATGCTTGTCAATTTTCCAACCTTGATCTTTAATTGAATCGAACCATTCATACTTGAATAGCACGATATTAGCAGGTTTTGTGCCATAATTATATGTCAACTCCACAATCTCTCGTAAGATGCCATAGAAATCATTGCCTGGATCAACGTCTTTGTAGTTCAAAGATTTGATACACAAATAACTATTTTTTGTGGAATCAAGATCTAGAAAGTTGTCTCTTATAGGAGCATTTGTTGACTTGAACCTGAACCCATTCACACAGAAACTTGGCCATATTTTAATGACAGTAATTGGTCCCTTGGCAAGAGTTCTAATAGATTCAGTCTCGGGTGTTATTAGACGATCGACCTAAATACCAAAGTAGCGATAGTAAGTTATTTGTTTTACATGTGCAGAAATAAAAAAGTAATTACCAAACACCTTACATTTGTGCTCAACCAAGAAGGAAAATGGTATCTCATTTCTTGTTCTACTTTTTTGTTTGTTATGTAGGGTCTAACCAACCTCAACTCATCATTATATGTGCTGAAAAACAATGAAGCAACTGCTGATTAGTAGCATAATAGTAGCTTATACTATTACATTGAGATGATGTAAACGTGGACGTATTAATTACTTACCCCTCTAGCTTCTACACTCCATCCTCGTCGTAATTGAGTAATATATACAACTAAGTAGCCCTTAGCTCGTCGTCATTCAAATATCTCTTCTTCATTTTCCCCGAAGGCTTTCCGGACGCATTGAATACTTTGAGTATTACATCATTAGATTCCTGATATCCGTCGTCGTTTCTCGGAGCTTTCGTTCTAATAGTAGCAACATGAGGTTTGAAATACGTTGAGCAAAAGTTTGTAATCTCCTTGAGAACATAAGCTTCACAAATAGAGCCCTCAACCCGTACCTTATTTTTTATCTTTCTCTTTAGGTGATTCAGATGCCGCTTGAAGGGGTACATCAACCGATAACCGATAGGACCACCAACACGTGCCTCATAGGAAAGATAAATTGGCAAATGCTCCATAGAGTCAAAGAATCCAGGAGGAAATACCTTCTCGAGCTTACATAGTGTTACCGCAATGTCCTTCTCATGCTTTCCTAGACGATCGACTAGCAACTTAGTAGAACAAAGATCTCTGAAAAATATGCTGAGCTCTATCAATGGATCCAAAATGACCTGCGGTAAGAATTCCCGAAATGCAATCGGAATTAACCTCTCCATGAATACGTGATAATCGTGGCTCTTCATATCCGCCAATTTATTCTCCTTGAGGTCGACGCATCTTCTCAAGTTTGACACGTACCCGTCTGGAAATTTTAGAACCTGAATCTACCTACAAAGTCTTCCTTTATCCTCTTTCTCCAGTGAGAAAACTAATTTAGGTTGCTTTAACTTTTTATTCTCCTCCTCTATCAAATACAATACATGACGTCTATATATTTCTTCTAAGTCCAACCTGGCCTTCAGATTATCTTTCATCTTTTCCTTTACCTCCATTACAGTATTAATTATGTTATCAAACACATTCTTCTCGATATACATGACATCAAGGTTATATCTGATCAGATTGGTGCTCTAATATGGCAGATCCCAGAATATACTCCTCTTCGTCCAGTTATAGGTGCGACCAAATTCGGCACACTTGTAC
This sequence comes from Iris macrosiphon, assembly GCA_036927795.1. Lineage (NCBI taxonomy): Eukaryota > Viridiplantae > Streptophyta > Magnoliopsida > Asparagales > Iridaceae > Iris > Iris macrosiphon. The sequence goes on from JAYESA010000004.1 coordinate 57,847,160, forward strand.
CCCTTAGCAGGCTCTTCAATAGCACTTGGTAAATCTTTTACCTCTTCCCATATCGTGTATTCGGGCTACCTTGGCGGTGGATTGGCCTTCTCCACAACGCTCGTACAAAAAGTAATCTTGTTCCTCTGGTAAGGATGATCCTTCGGCAAAAATTATCGATGACAATCGAAGAAGCACGGTTTGCCTCCGTATTTCAAGCGGAAAGCCTTAGTACGGTCCAAACATTATGGACATAAGAGACGACCATGGGTGCTCCATCCCGATAATATTCTATAGGCCAGAAAGTCATTGATGGTCCACATAAGTGCTGTCCTCATCTAAAAATTCTGCTTTCTAGAAACATCGTACGTGTTGGCTCCTACTTCCCACAGCTGATTTAACTCATCTATCAAAGGCTGTAAATACACATCGATGTTCCTCTTCGGATTGTTCAGACCCGGGATAATAACGGTTAGGAACATATACGGAGACTCCATGCAAATCCAAGGCGATAAATTATACGGAGTGACAATCACAGGCCAACATGAATACTGGGAGCCCAAAAGTTCGAATGGGGAAAAAATGTCAGAGGAGATCTCTAATCTGACATTGTGCGGATCAGAAGCAAAATCTGGAAACTCTCGATCAAAGTGCTTCCATGCTTCTCCATCAGATGGATGATCCAATACTCCTTCGATCTATTTTCGTCTATGCCAACTCATATTTTCTGCAGTCTCCTTAACCATAAATAACCGCTGCAACCGTGACATCAAAGGCAAGCAGTGCATCAAATCGGTAGGCTTTCTTGCACTGATAGACTTTCCTCTAACAGTGGCCTTGTAGCAATTAATACCACAGAATTTGCATGCATCTTCATCCTTGTCGTCTTTGTAGTACAACATGCACCCGTTGTGACATGCATCGATTTTCTCGTATCCCATCCAGAGCGATCTCACTATCTTCTTAGATCGATCGAAGTCTTTAGGCAACTTTGCACCCTCGGGCAAGATCTCTATAATCAAATTGATCAGTCGATTATAGCATTCTTGCGACATGTTAAAATCGGACTTGATGCTCAATAATCTTGTAACCACCTCCAACGGTGAATAATCCTCACAACCAGGATATAGTAGAGTCCTTGTATTCTCCAGTAACTCCATAAACTTTGCAGCATCGACATTCGGTGCCTCCTCAGCTGCATCATAATTGTCTGAATTAAAACTAGGTCCCGTCGTATCATAATTGTCCAGATTGAAACTAGGCCCCGCCGCATCAAAAACTATGTTCACCCACCCGTCGTCGTAAGCATCGTGGTCGTGGACATCCATATACGGCTCCACATAAGGCTCCGACTCTGATGCTAAAGACACAAGTTTTCCGTGCGAGGTCCACTGATAGTAATTCGACGTGAAGCTCTTCGAGTACAAATAATATGTGACTTCCATTTTTGAATGATATTTCCTGTTGCGATATCTCACACACGGACAGTTAATTTTGGTACCGTCCATGTACTGAGGGAACGCCTTGACGAACTGCAGGAACTGCTGTACACCCTCAATGAATTTATCCTGCACACCGCACATGTCATCAGGATGACGGTTGTACATCCATGAATGATGATGCAGATAATAATTCATATCCATTTCTAGATACTTCCGCAAAAATGACAGTATGTATCCTATAAATTATTACATACAGTATGATTCTCTGGAGGAAGGTAAGAACTGCTCTAACTTGATACACAATGCCCTATGTATGTATGTGTGTATCATCTGACTTGTTAAATGGTAGTGAGTATGTCCAACTGCAGGGCATGGATGGCAAATAATATGGAAGAGAGATTCAGAAAGTAGCAGTCATTCCCCTTTTGGACAAGGTCACAAGCCATCTCATATTTAGTGTAAAATATATTAATTTTACGCACTTATTTAACTAAAGAACTTATCAATGCAATGGCCAAATGACTGATTACTGCTCTGCTTTGGTAATCACAAGGTCTTATGCAAAGTAGCCATCAACCTTTTTAGACAGTGAGCTGGATGACACACACATCACTCATTATTTCTTCTTAAATGTCACTTCGTTTGGGTGGTCGCTGCTTGTGCCATTTTGTCAACCCACAAAATTCTCAAGTTGGTTGTGTACTGTTATGCAGTGATGAGAGCAATTAGTTCTTTTTGGTTAGAGGGTGAAAATTATAATGTCATGCGGAGAGCAATTTTTCCAAACATATGTCGTTCTAGCAAATTATACTGAAATTTATTACTTTATATTAATTTTTCTGTATATATAAATTTTTTTGTGTATAATTTAAATAAGAGTTAATTGTTCAAATGGTGTCTGAGAAATATCATGATCGTTGTTTTAAAAATTAAATTTTTTTTAATTAATTTGGCACTTAAGTTTTGTACTTTTTATTTAAAGAGTACCCGAAAGGAGAACATACTCTGAAGGAGTCGCACATGTTTCACGAGAGGTCTGTGCTCGACATTGTTGGATCGTCAGATGGTACGCGACCAATCTCGTCTTACTATGAATTAGATTATAATTTTTTTTATTCAATTTTATTGAGATCACGTTACAGTGAACCAAACGGATCCTTAATTAATGCTTGCGACTTAATTCAAATTTGAAGCTAGCTAGCTAATTAACGAGGGTGATCTCTCTCTCTCTCTCTCTCTATATATATATATATATATATATATATATATATATATATATATATATTGCTCAGGAAGTAGTACTAGGAAGGAGGAGGCAAATTACGAGATCGACGAGGATGACAACTACTACATCGGCATCATAAACATAAACCCTCACATAATGGAGACCACATTGAAGATCAATATTACGTCCAAGGCGTACGACACAAAGGAAGCAACCAATGAGTGTTCTACCAGCACCAGCAATTGACTCCTCTGTAAACTAAATTACTATAAAGTTGGTTGTGTGCTATTTCTTCTCATCTAAACCAATGCTATTGATATCAACAGGATCATGGATCCATTTTGGTTAAATCTCCCTAAATCTGATCTCAAAGAGTTGGTCAAGGTTATGACTGTAGTTCAAAAGGGACAGCAGCAATATAGCTTGTCGTGTCGTATCGTATACCAGCTTCAATTCGAGTGTACCAGCTTTAATTCTAGTTAGGGTTAGTGTGTGTTCGGGAGCGTATGTGTGTGTGTGTGTGTTCGAGTTAGGGTTAGGGTTAGTGTGTGTCATGTCGTATCGTATCGTGTTGTGTCGTATCTGTGTTAGAGAGAAAGAGAGAGAGAGAAAGCAGACAGAGAGAGAAGCTCACCGAGGTGGGGAGCCGGAGGAAGGACGCCGGAGGGAGAAGGAGAGCCGGAGGAAGGAGGAGCTGACGGTGGAGGGGGGAGGATGCGGCCGGAGGGGGGTCGCCGGGAGGGAGGAGGGGACGTCGGAGGGAGGAGGGGAGCCGGAGGGGGAGGACGCGGCTAGAGGGGGGTCGCCGGAGGGAGGAAGGAGGAGCCGGAGGAGGGTCGCCGGAGGGAGGAAGGAGGTTCGGGATTGTAATTTGGGAGAGGGAGAGGGAGAGATCGAAGGAAATGGGATAATCAGCCCTAAATGAGTAAAATTTAGCGATGTTTTAGCGACGTCAATAAAGACTTCGCTAAGCTAATAAAGACGTCGCTAAGTTAGCGATGTCTTTTAACGTCGATAATGACGTCGCTAATTGTCTAAAAGAGATACGTCGCTCAATACGTCGCTAAATAAAACATATTAGCGACGTTTAGCGACCTTAATTAAACTTATAGCGACTAATATTTTAAAAATTGAATAAAATTCGCTAAACGTCGCTAAATGTCGCAATTAGTGACGTCTAGCGACGTCTTTACATGGAGTCGCTAATTTATATTTTATTAGCGACGTTTTCCTTTGACGTCCCTAAAAAACGTCGTTAATACCACCTATTCTAGTAGTGAATGCTGAAAGTAAATATACTGTCGAATATCCAGCAAGAAATAATACCAAGTTGGGTGGAGACAAATCCACTACCAATAGACTGAAAAGAGAGTATAAAAAAAGATAAAGAGAGTCCAAGCTCACAAAAATAATGTGGGATCAATCTCGTAATTCTCTGCTGAAGCTACGCCCGCACTCGATCCTGATCCGAACTGGTGCACTTTGCTTGGAAATGAACCAGGTCCTCAGTGAGACGTAACAAGATACACAAAGATACGAGCCAAAAGTACAATATCAACATGCAAGAGTAACAAGGAAATAAAAATGAAAGAAAGAACTATGTCACGCCCCAGTCCCAAAATACGTAGGACCAGGAATACGTGACACGCCAGCTACGCATTCGACCAGACTCTGGTCTGACTCGAATACGTATAAGCTGTAATATAAAGGGAACTATCTAGATATTCCATAAATGTAAACCTCTATGTCTCAATCCACAATGTACATCAGTATACAAGAAAGAGCTATATGTGCTAAGGTCGGCCGCCCAATAACACACTAACTCGAATAGACTCGAGAAGAAGTATGAGTCTATAAAAACTAGGCTACAACAGCAGATGAATAATCAATATAAAATAACCATAATGCCGGTAGATATAATATGAGTACCTGGTACCATGCCCGCAAGACATGCAACTCCAACAGCGACTCCAAATGCTCCATAATCATCTATGCTGCAAAACTGGCAGGGAACCAGGTCCTCAGAGGGACGTAAGAAGGTACAAAAATATAATATGCCAAGTAAACAGAAAGTACAAGTGCACGACAAGGTACTCTATCATAACCAAACTAGTGTGACACAGTTTAAAGACAATGTTCGACATGTGGGCTGTCCAAAATAAAACCGTAGCTCCGGACACGAAAATACACGGCACGTACCGCAGCTCCGGGCAAGGAGTCACACGGGTGGTACAACTACTCTAGATACAAGATCACTACAAAAATAGTATATATATATATATATATATATATATATATATATATATATATATAAGCGCGTGTAGAGTAGTCCAAACGTCTAGTAACTGTCTTCCCCTTCCCAAGAGGTCCACGATTGTGCGCTGGACCTGAACCTCTAACTACAGTCTAGACTCACGGAAGTAACTCAACAGACGCAACCCTAAGGTCGTCCCAGTCTCTGGTCTTAATGTCAGTATCAGGATACAGGAATGGCATGATCACAGTGTATGAGTGTCCTGGGGTGTCGATATACTCAGGTACGCATATCGAGATGCTACGAAACATCCAACAAACTTCCTAAGACGTTACGACGTACGTCTTCACCCGGTTGTGAACCGGACGCGAAGTATCGAACGTTAACTTAAATACGTGCACAATGTACATAAAGAAACAATAAATAACTGTAATCTGAAATACAGGGTGGTAAGGTACAATTGCTTGCGCCCGACTGCTGAAGACGGGGATCCGGTACCACGTCCAAGTCCTCAGGTCCCACAGTACCTAGAGATGAGATACAAACCCAAATCAAAGTCTATCACACGGCAAACAGAGATGCGACATACATCTATACATAAGCTCAGTCTCAACTACGACTCACCTGGACAAGACGCTAGGGGGGGTTGACCACAGTTGACTATTGGTATGATACGTCAAAACATCTAGTCATCAGTGCCACATCACCAAACCATCCTCAAAACACAATTAATTATTATTAACCCTTCGTTTCATATCACTGTTACCAATCACGAAGTACTACCCTAATTTAACCCATCATTAATATACAGCTCCCAAATCACCGGTTATTGGTTTGATACATCACACTAGTACACAATAAATCACCTGTCCCTCGATGACAAATCACAGTGTAATTTTGCAACTATTTAATTTATTCAACCATACAAACCAATAGGAAAAAATATGAATTTCAAGGACCTAACATCTCAAGGTATCCCAATATCATGACCTCAATATATATTCAAATGCCTTGTATATTAATCTTGCATTTTCCACCCATGCATATAGTTCATACCCTAACTCGTGTACAACCATTAATTCCATTTTAATTACTCTTGTAAGTAAACCCTAAACTCACTCTTAAACCCTAATCACATATTATCACAAGATTATTTGTACTATACTACACTACAAAACAATATATCTAAACATACTCTTCGATACCAATCAATATTTAAATATCACAACCTCATCCCACAATAATTAAATCTGTCCCTCTACAACCATCAAAATGTATATAATTAAATGTAGTAACCCTATGATTTCTCATGACACAAAACCTCAAATCTCTATGCATAAACGTAACCCTTTACTAAATCTAAATCCTGAACCCTAAGATATATATAACAATGCAATACTTATTAGAATAACAAACAATGCTATACTAAAAAAGGAAAGGGGAAGAGTTTACCATGGTGGCGGCACGGCGGCACGCCGGGGTGGCCGGTCGGAGGAAGGTGGTTGAGGCGACGAGGGAAACAATGGAGTCGAGGTGGTAGTGCGGGTTCTCGCCGGAGAAGGCAGCGGGAGTGATGGTGGTTCAGGCATCGGCTTGCCACATCCGGCCGAGGTCGACTGGAGGTGACGATGGCGGTCCCGTCGGGATTGGGGCCAGAGTTGCTCGACCGAAGCAATGGCTCGTCCCAAAGGATGAGAAAGGGCTAGGTGGAGGAAGCTCGATCATGAAGAGTGCTGGAGGTGGTGGTGGTAACGTGCGGTGGTCGGATGAGGGAGCACGTAGTGGTGGTGATGATGACAGGGAGGCTGGGCAGTCCGGAGTGGGATGGCTGTACCGTGGAGAACGTCGGAGTCGAGGCAGCACCTGGCTGGAGCAACTGTGTAGAGACACGTCGAACAGCACTTGGCCGGAGCAGACTGTGTAGAGCCGCGTCGAACACCACTTGGCCGGAGCAGATCAACAGGCCGGCCGGACTGGAGTAAAATCAGCCACCGGAGCAGTAGCTCGTGGAGGAGCAGCCCGTGGGGTGAGGGCCGACCGGACTTGGCTAAGCTTGGCCGGAGGTGAGCTAGGTCGGTCGGATGCTCCTCTCCAGGTGGAAGAAGGAGGAAGAAGAAAGGATGAAGAAGAAGAACGAAAATGGGAATATGGAGGAGGTTACGTATAAAATGAGAAGGAAGGAGGAGAGAGAGGGTGTGGGGGGTTTTCCACACCTAGGGATTAGGGCCGGTTGGAATGTGTGAGGGTGGAGATGAGGTGATGTTTTATAGGGGATTGAGATTGGATGGAGGGTTGTGATGGTGTCTTTCAAAATGGAGGGTTGTGATTTGTCATGAAGAGAAGTGGGATTCTTCATGAAGGGGTGAATGGATGTGTGAGAATGGGACCCCATTTTGGGACCTCTCCATTGTTCATAGCCAATAGGGTGATGACACATAATTCAATAATTGCAACTTAGCCCCGTAAATTCGGGAAATTGCATGGACACATAAAATGACACAAAAATTATGGAGAAAAATCTGTTTAGTAATTTTTATGGAGGGAGGGTGTTGGGCGTTAGGCACGGGTTTAATTAGAAAAGCATTGGGATTAATTTAGGATTAAAAATGGGATTTACAAAGTTGATATCTCCGATTTAAATAGAAATAAAGTGTCCCACGAATTTAAATTAATTGGGGGCACTTGGGGTCAAAATCCGGGAATGACGCAAAAACCAAAAATGGTGGGGGCTTGGAGTCAGTCTTGGACCCTTTAGTTGGTCCGGCTCAACGGGTTAAGTTGGTATCTCAAAAATTTAGGGTAACGACACAAGTGTCCGACACGGGATTAAATATGGATTTCGGATTCGAAAAATTGTGCAATTAATTTAGAGCACAACGGAAACTGATTTTAAGAGACGAAAAAGTCCAGTGCCTAATTTGGCGGGTCAAGTCAGAAGTACAATAATTGAACGAAATTTATGGGCAGATATTGGGCTCCGAATAATCAAACAATGATAGGGCGCACCAAGGGTTTAATTAATTGAATTAAATACCAGATAAACCTAACCCCACTCTAAACCTCAACATTCATCTGCTAAATCCACAATTTTCCAAATCCAAACCCGACTATCTATAGAATAAATCGAGGGGGTTTACATTCTTCTCAACTTAGAAAAATTTTGTCCCCGAAATTAAAAGTAAAGCACGATAATATCTAACAGAATTTTAAAACAACTAGTAATCAAATGTCGTACGTAACTTCGTATCTTGCTCCTCAAATAAGTACGAGAATCGCTGCCGAATAGAATCCTCGCGCTCCCAAGTAGACTCGCCTAGTGAATGGTGCTTCCATGCCACTCTGACTAGCCGAATCGTCTGCCCTCTCAAAGTCTTCTCGCTGCGATCGAGGATCTCAACTGGCTGCTCTACGTAAGACAGACTAGGCCCGACTGTAATCTCCGAATGATCAAGCACGTGGCTAGGATCTGCGACATATCTCCTCAGCTGCGATACGTGAAATACGTCATGTATTCCCTCTAATAATGGAGGTAATGCAAGACGGTAAGCCACTTCGCCAACTCGTTCCAAAATGTCAAAAGGTCCGATGTACCTCGGACTCAGCTAGCCCCTGCCTCCGAATCTGATGGTACCGCGGGTAGGCGATATCCTCAAAAATACATGGTCACCCTCCTTGAACTCCAATGGTCTGTGGTGCGCATCTGCCCAGTATTTTTGTCTGTCCTGTGCTGCACGCAGGTGGCTCTGAATCTGCTTGACCTTCTCTACTGTCTGTGTCACCAACTCTGGACCAAGTATCTGACGCTCTCCCACGTCACTCCAACAAACTGGCGACCTACATTTCCTGCCGTACAGTGCCTCATAAGGTGCCATCTGTATGCTGGCTTGGTAACTATTATTGTAGGAGAATTCCACCAAGTGTAGGTGGTCCTCCCAAGATCCTCCAAAATTAATCATGCACGCTCTCAACATATCCTCTAATATCTGTATCGTGCGCTCTGACTGTCCATCAGTCTGTGGATGATACGCAGTGCTGAACTTGAGATGAGTTCCTAGGCTCTCCTGCATACTCCGCCAAAAATGTGACGTGAATCTGGAATCACTATCCGATACGATTCTGACAGGCACTCCATGTAATCGTACTATCTGCCTCATATACATGTCAGCTAGTATCTCTGTGGATTGCCCAACTCTGAAGGGCAAGAAATGTGCAGACTTGGTGAGTCTGTCTACGACAACCCAAACTGCATCCTTCCCGCTAGGGCTCTGCGAAAATCCTGTGACGAAGTCCATGGTAATGTGTTCCCACTTCCACTCAGGAATGGAAAGTGGCTACAATAATCCTGCAGTCCTCTGATGTTCAGCCTTGACTTGCTGACAAACTAAACACTTCGCCACGAATCTTATAATTTCTCTCTTCATCCCATGCCACCAGAAATGGTGCCTCAAGTCTCGGTACATCTTCGTACCCCCGGGATGAATAGAATGATCGAGCTATGAGCCTCGGTCATCAACTCTTGGCGTAGCTCGCCACTCGGAATGCATAGGCGATCCCCATACCTCAATGTTCCGTCTTCATGAATCCTGAGTCCAGTTTGCATGTCAGCCTCTGTCCTTTCTCGCAATCGTCTAAATCTCGTATCTGTAGGCAAGGCTGTCTTGATCCTCTCAATAAATATTGACTGAACCTCGAGACTGACCATCTGTCCATCCATGCCTGGCAATACAATCTCAATCCTGAGTTCCTAAAAATCCTCTAACAACTGGTGATGAGTCATAAAAATATGCCATAAGCTTCCTGCTAAATACCAGATAAACCTAACCCCACTTTTGACGGGTCAAGTCAGAAGTACAATAATTGAACGAAATTTATGGGCTGATATTGGGCTCTGAATAATCAAACAATGATAGGGCGCACCAAGGGTTTAATTAATTGAATTAAATACCAGATAAACCTAACCCCACTCTAAACCTCAACATTCATCTGCTAAATCCACAATTTTCCAAATCCTAACCCGACTATCTATAGAATAAATCGAGGGGGTTTACAAACTAAGATACAAGAAAGTACACATCTAAAACATTGGCATTTCAATGATGCTATCAAACATGACTACAAGCAAATCGGGGTAACCACAACTCAATGGGAGATCATGGTCCTATAGAAAGTAAGCCAATTGGGACTCCCAATCTATAATATTGCTCTTTCGCATCCCAATGGGCGCTCACGAATGAGGATGGTCAAATAAACAAGTCTTTATCGCAGCACAATGGGTACTCACAATCGAGAGTGCTCAAAGTATAGTCAACGTTTAATAACGGTCATCTAGGAACTAAGAAAACAAGTCGAGTCAAGTCAAGAAAACGTAGGGTAAACATATACCATCATAATTTGACTATAAAACAAACAATGGTACTTGAAAAAGAGCAAATAATGTATGTGTACGTAAAACGAGAAAATAAGATTAGAGCAGCAGGAACAAATCAAATATGACAAAGAGCATCAAGAAATTATATACGACAAAAAAATAATAACTGAAAAAAAAAAATGCAAATACTGTACAATAATTGACAAGGTATTTTGCCTGAGTGTCGTTCAATTGGTTGAGGCCCGAAATTCAATGTCAGCTCCAAAGTCCTAAAAATATTCAATAATCCAACACATCACTAAATGTAGATAGCTATACATAAATGCTACCTATCTAAAGTAATATTGACTATTTATATATATAAATGATTGGGTTATGACTTATTATTCTAAATTTATATAATTAAACCATATATTTATTACTTATCAAAACACCTGGTGCTTCTCTCTCTCTCTCTCTCTCTCTCTCTCTCTCTCCATTGCATAACTACCGACTTTATCTTCTTCTTAATAATTTAATTCAACTATGTGCATTTCTGTGCAAAAATATTCAGTACATGCATCTATACATATAGTAACTAGACCTCTTTATATATATATATATATATATATATATATATATATATATATATATATATATATATATATATATATATATATATATATACTTAAATTATTCAATTAGATGGTGGTGCCTAAGAATGCAGCCATACTGAAACACAAAAATAAGAATGGTTCCAAGGGCATTATTGCCATTTCCTTACCTATAATACAAAGCAGGCTTTCTGCTACTTCCTCAATGTAACATGGGAGCACACGTTGGCTAATGATATATTCATTAGAGTTACAGGATTGCTCCCTCAACATCTACCCTTATAATATAATAACAATATCTAGAGTTGTATATGCTAGATTGCAGTATTGAATTGGCAAAAGGTTCCATTTGAAACCCAACAAACTTACCACTACAACCACTATTATTCTTACCGTTAGTAATTTTACGTGTACAGTAATATAGATACTATTGATCTACTATTCTTATTCTATTTCTCTAATGTAATATATGTTGGTATTTTCTACATAGCTTTGGAAGTTTTAGTCCCAGATTAAAAAATCACAAATGTGTATATCTCACAGAGATCTTCATCGTCCCTATCACTGTTCATCTGATGGTTCATCTCATCGAAGGTTACGTTAATTGATTCTTCGATTGACATCGACCGTTTGTTAAAGACTCGGTATCCTTTACTCTTAGCCGCATAACTTAAAAAGATACATTCATATGCTTTTTCGTCAAATTTGCTTAAATTATCTTTAGTATTCAATATAAAACATTTGTAACCAAATATTTTGAAATAAGAAACAGATGATGTCCTATCAAACCATAGTTCATAGGGAGTCTTCTTTGATTTATGTCGACTCAGAACCCTATTCAAAATATAGCATGTTGTATTGACAGCTTCTGCCTAGAAATATTTGGGTAGGCTAAACCGGTTTAACATAACTCTAGCCATTTCGTTAAGAGTTATGTTCTTATGTTCCGCAACGTCATTTTATTGCGGAGTCATAGGGCAAGAAAATTCATGCAAATAATCGTGTGTGTCACAAAATTGTTCAAAGTCTACATTTTTGAATTCGCCGCCATGATCGCTTTGAATACGAGTGATCATAAAGCCTTTCTCATTTTGTACCTTTTTACAAAATGTGACAAATTCTGAAAGTGTGTCATTCTTATTAGCAAAGAAATATACCCATGTGTATCTAGAATAATCACCTACAATTACAAAAGCATATAGCTTACCATTTAGACTAGCAACTCTACTGGGTCTAAACAGATCCATATGTAATAATTGTAGAGGTCGAGTGGTACATACAACGTTGATCGACTTAAATGTTGATTTTGTAGCTTTGTTCTTTTCACAATCGCTACATACCATATTTTTCTTGAAGCCGATCTCCGGTAAGCCTCGTACCAATTTCTTTGTTGATAATCTCGATATTGTGTCCATGTTTGCATGTCCTACCCTCATGTGCCATAGTTGATTCTCATCATTTTTGGCATATATTCATCTACTTGTAGTGTTAGTATATTCCAAAAGATAGAAAACATAGATATTATATTCTCTAATTTCTTCAAAAATAGTACTATTAGTTGAGCTGTCAACTATAGTACATTTGTCTTTACCAAAGTTAATACCATAACCATGGTCAGCTAAATGACTTATGCTGAGTAGGTTATGCTTTAACTTGGTTACTAGACAAACAACTTTAATCACTGGATAGGGAGCCTTACCAATGTTACCGATACCTACTATGTACCATTTTAAGTTATTTTCAAAAGATACGTATCCTTCTTTCTTCTTCGACAGTGTTGCAAACAAAGATGCATCATCGGTCATGTGCCGTGAGCAACCGCTATCGAGAATCCAATTGCTTCTAGATTGGGTTGGTTGTTCCACCTGATCAAACGTCATTAGTCACACATTTGCAGCATCTTGAGAACTGTCGTCTTCTGAGTCGCTGGCTTCACTTTCATTCCATATGCTTGTGTTTTCATATTTTTTGGACATCGATTTCTTTGTGTAACTCTTTTCATATTTGTTACCCGTCTTTGTCGATGTTGCTGATGGACAATCTTTCTTGATGTGTCCTTTCTTTTTGCATCCGTAGCATATTTGCTCTTCTTCGTCATTGTTGTTGTCCTTGGTTCGATGATTGAATCTCAGGAATTGCTTGAACTTCTTGACCATGATAGCTTGCTCCTCACCGTCTGGGTATCCGTCTTTAGAATCCTCTTTAAAAATTCTCTTGTGTTGCACCTTGAATGCGATTAATTTCTCCTTGGATGCTGATTATTCGAAGTCATGCAAGTCTAGTTCGTGAGTCATCAGCTTTCCCATGAGTGTTGCAAGTAACATTGTTGTGAGGTCGTTTACTTCAACGATTGTTGTAGCCTTGGATTTCCAGTTCTTTGTGAGACCCTGCAGTACCTTGTGAATCTTCTCAAGGTTGCTATAATCTTTGCCTAGGGAAGACAGAGGATTTATGATATCGAGGAAATGAGTGAACATTTGCGTGATTGTCTCATTGGGTTTCATCTTGAATGCCTCGTACTCCTGAGTCAGTCTACTGATCTTTGACTCCTTGACTTGGATCGTGCCTTCATGAATTACTTCGAGAAGTTTCCACACTTCATAAGATATTGTGCAAGTGGTACCCCTGTTAAACTCAGTCCTGTCTACTGCACAAAACAACGCATTAATAGCACGTGTGTCAAGACTAGCTAGCTTTTTCTTGTGATCATTGTATTTGTCATATGGTTTATTAATAAGATTACCATCAACAATAATACGTGCTGGCTTTTTATAGACGTCAACTACAATTGACCAAAGATCAAAGTCTAATGACTTTAGATAAAAGCTCATACGCATTTTCCAGCATGTATAGTTAGTTCCATCAAACAATGGAGGTTTGTTTATGGATTGGCCCTCTCTTATATTAGCCATGTGATATAACAGTGTCTCTAAAGAGTTTATAAGCAATATATGACAGTAGATAAAACTAATAGATTTAACCTGTCAATTAACCTGCTCTGATTCCAATTGTAGGATCGATATGTAAAGTTATATACTCTAAAGCGGGGTGAATAGAGTTGGCAGCAGAAACATTAGCACATAAAAATTAACAACTAAATCATAATTATGCTATATCATATTCAATCAAAGCAATAAAGTAGAGAGATAAAGCAAACACAAACACGAAGATTTATACTGGTCTCCCTCTTATAAGGACTATTCCAGTCTGGTGAATTCTAGCTCTAAGTTTGAAATCCACTAGAATGGAACACAAGCTTTAATCCGAAGTTCTTGCGGCTTCTTACAAACACGAGTTTTGATCCGAAGATATCGACCGACTTCAATTATGAAGTGTCTCACTTATATCAAGCCTCTTGATTACAACACTCTGAAGCTTCTATACCGTATCGTACTGGCAATTAGACTAGAGGTTGTAAACTGGCTTAGGATTAAAAGATGAAAGCTTTGAATGGTTAGTAAACCAGATAGAGAATATGAGATGAGTAAATGAGATATTTAGGATAGTGAAAAGCTCATCTATTTATAGTATTTATGCTGACAGAGTTCTGATAGAACTCGGGCAGAGTTCAGTCAGAGTTCAGGTGCTTAGAATCAGGAAAGTGACCGTTGCATCCGAGTCTGCATGCAAACCTGGGTTTTAGGGTTTACTAGTTCAGATACCCTAGTTCGGGCCGAACTCTGTCCGAACTCTTGTGGTCAGAAACCATAAGTTTGGAATGAGTTTTATTGAAACCTAAGTTGGCTTTGAGATCAAACAAAACGTAAGTTTTGGGCTTGTTTTAAAATCAAGCTTATTTTAAATAAAATTGGAAATTTTGAAATAGTTTTTGGTCAATCATATTTGCTAGTACGAAGCGATTTACATTTTTTCTAGACTCAATAAAAAATGTAAAAAAATATATTTGAGAATGGAAAAGAAATACAGACGCGATGAGTGAGCATATAGTAAATGGTAGCAGCACTGATTGTTGTAGTCCGTTCGAGTAGCCCTTATATCGAGTCCGAGTTTAATCAATTATAAAACTTGGTTCGACCATGACCAATGGGTTAACATAATTAGGAACTTCCATTGAGTACACATCTGCAATATTTGTTACAATAGGTAGCTCACCCTCCTGATAAGCTATTACATTAATGTCAAAGGTATTTCTAGCTTTCGTCTTGTATACTGCCTACCAGTCCGACCTCGTTATTCTCCATTTAGGATAAGTTATAAAGTACACGTTCTGAGCCTGAATTGATAAGACAAATGGTTCATAGACTTGATATCGACGCCGATAGTTTATATCCACAAGACCATGCTTGTCCATTTTTTTAACCTAGATCTTGGATCGGATCAAACTAATCACACCTCAATAACACGATCTTAGTAGGCTCTGTTCCATAATTATATGTCAACTCCATAATCTTCCGTAAGACACCATAGAAATTATTGCCTGGATCGACATCTTTGTAGCTCGAAGATCTGATGCACAAACAACTATTTTTTATAGAATCGAGATCCAAAAAACTCCCTTATCGGAGCTTTTGTTGACTTGAACCTAAACTCATTCACACAGTAGCTTGGCCAGATTTTGATGGCATAAATTGCTCCTTATATATGCACTCCACCAAGAAAATGATATTAAGTTCAACGTTATGTTAATTATTGTATATAGTAGATACACAAAATGATCCTTATATATGCACTCCACAAAGAAAGAAAATACAATTTTATTTCCTGTTCTACTTCTTCATTTATGTATGGTCTCATCGACCTCATCTCATCATTGAATATGCTAAAAAATAATAAAATATCGCCCGATTAGTGTAACAATATTAGCGTATATTATTACATTAAGATGACTTAAACGTTGACGTATTAATTACTTACCCCTCTAGCTTCTCCACTTCATCCTCATCACAGTTGAGTAATATATACAACTGAGCAGCCTTAGTTCGTCGTCGTTTAGATATCTCTTATTCATTTTGCTGAAGGCTTACCGAAAGTATTGAATACTTTCAGTATTGCATCATTTGATTCCTGATATCCGTTGTCATTTCTGGGAACTCTTATTCTATTAGTAGCAACATGCAGCTTGAAATACATTAAACAAAAGTTTATAATCTCCTCAAGAATATAGGCTTCACAAATAGAACCCTTGACCTGTGCCTTATTTTTTACCTTTATCTTTAGGTGGTTCAGTTGACGCTCGAACGGGTACATCCAACGATAACCGACGGGACCACCAACCCGTGCCTCGTAAGAAAGATTAATTGACAAATGCTCCATAGAGTCGAAGAATCTAGGAGGGAACACTATTTCAAGCTTGCAAAATATGGACTAATTACCTTAGTGTGTAAACACCCTAAAATTTTTCAGATTTTTAAAATCAATTTATGGATTTAATATGCAATTTACATAGGACATGTAGTGAGTTTATAATTTTTAATTGCCAATAAACAACATTAAAATGTAATGAAAATATGATTTTATGGTGTAAAATAGAAAACCGGACTTAGGGTAATTTTCTGGAATTTTATTGGGCCTCGGACCTATTTTTAAAAGCCTAAAAACTATTTTCAAAATAAATTAATTAATATTATAGTTATTATTCCTATTTTTTTTTTATTATTATTTATTATTCGGCCTTGGGCCCGGCCCGGCCCAGTGGGCCGAGCCCATTACGACCAGCCCAGCCCAACCTCACCCTAGCGGGTCGGGCGGGTCCGCTCACCCGGATCCGCGCCCGACCCGAACCCGCTACCGGTCACCCCTGTCCCTAGTACCCTCCGATTCTCCCGCCCACGACGCCCCGGCCGGCCCTCCCTCAGCCCCCTATATATACCCTACTCCGCCACCCTCTTCTTCCCCCAAACCCTAACCCTAACTCTACCCCGTCCGGCGATCCCCGTCCGGCAACCCCGACCCCCTGCGACCCCCGGCCTCCTCTGAAACCCGCCGTCCACCGTGGGCCGCCCCAGTGAGTTTCCCCCCCAGCCACCGTGAGCCGCCGACTCCTCTTCCTCGAACCCGTCCAGCCGTCCAGCGCCGACTCCGGCGACTCCGGTCAGCGCCGCCCCGGCCGGCAGAGCCTCGAGCCTCCCCGAGCAGCGTCGACCCTCCGCCGACCTCGGCCAGCTGCCGGACACAGTCCCCCAGCCAGCAGGACACGCGGACACGGCTCCGACTCAGGATTCGGACACGAACTCGCGTGTCGGACAACTCGAAACCCCGATTTTTCGAGTCCCTTCAGGTACTCATAACTTCCTGCTCGTAACCCCGATTTCGATTCCGTAAATTTCTACGCGAAGCCTGTATGACCCTCTCGGTGTCCGGACAAACTGTTCGGGACATCGCATCCTGTGGTGATCGCACACCGCGATCCAAAAACAGGAAAAACCCAGGCCCGGTTTCACCCCGGAACTGAGTACGCCCCGCCAAACGGGACGACTTGGTCGCGTGCGGTCTTCACAGATACGTGCGCCTCGTCGATACGGACGTGTGAGAGTTCGCGGAAGCTGATTCGGGTGTGCGTGCACCCCGGAATCAACGCGTATCCGTGGACATCGCCCCGTATCCGCCTTTTCTGCAATTCGCCCTAACTTCGTGCACACACGTCGGATCGAGACGAAACTTGCACCATCGGACTCGTAGCGATACGCTGGTCCTGTGGGTCAAGTTTGGTTCGATTCTGAGAACGTTGACGAAATCGCGTGTCGTGGGCCCCACAGGCCCCGTCCGACGGGCGATTTCGTGACCGCCTCATCGGAATTCAAATCTGAAAGTTCCGTTGGGTTCGTATCAGTGTTCCTGACCTGTTGACACTAAGTTTGGTGAATTTGGAGACCTTTGACCCTGACGCATTTTTCGGTGCAAAGCGGGCCCACCGGTGGACCCCGTTTTGGCCCAAAATTATCGTTTTTGCCCTTGTCTCCAAATTGGACTCAAGGACAGGCATTTCTAGCTGATTGACACCTTCTGAGCGTGATGGTACTATTTATTTTAGCTTTCGGAGACATCTCTGGGAATTTCCAAAACCAGGACCTTAGTGGAATTCAAACATCAGGCAAGTGCACCTTGCCAAACTTGCAGTCATTATTTTTCATATTTTTCTGTAAAAATACTCTGCTGGATTTCTTGTGCAATTTCATATAAACTGATTTAAACTGCTTAACCTAGGGAACGTACGACGTACCTAGAGCCCGATCATAGTCGGGTACTGACACCGTACGCGGTGTTGGGTTCGTCATTTAGAGATGGATTTATGACCCCCCTTATTTTGTACTTGACCTCTCAAGTACCCTACAACCCAGGACACTTGACACTATCATGGACAGAATCTTCCTGAGTTATTTGTGGGGATTCTGAATAGGATACAGGACTTGACAGAGTTATTTATTTTTAGACAGTATGACTTGTTGCATTAGTTATAATCCCGCTGACATGGACATGAGACGTTATGGTCATGGCTTGCGTGATTACATTGGGTGGGGAGAGACACACAGGCTACAGGCTGTTCTATATATATATCTACTATTATTGTGAGGTTGTAGACTCTCCAGCAGAGCTAGACCCTTTACGTGTTATTACTGCTACCGGCTCCCCGACACAGAGCTTGTAGCGGTCTCAGCCTTAGTACTAGTGTTGCTCTCATTTGCATATCACATAGATGGTTACTTAGTTTACCCTGCTGTTCATTTATTTATTGCACTGCTTATTATTTGGCTTGTTTTTATCTTGTGCCTTGCTTTGTCCACTGAGGACCTGGAATGTATTATGTCCCCAGGTTTAGCTGAGGAGCAGTATCCCGAGATATACGGGACAGGAGCTGAAGCTACTGCTGGAGCTGAACCGAACACTGAAGACGAGGTGACTGCCGAGGACTTCTCCTGAATGCTTGTTCCAGTACTCAGTTTTTATTTCATGTTTACATCTTTTGTTCCTGGCCTATAGAGCCAGTTATTTCAGACTTAAGTCGGATTGTTTCTCCGACTGACTTGCTGTGTTGATGTTGCTACATTATTTCCATTTGGTTATGCAGTTATTTCTTTATCTTTATGGATGAGATTAGTGTGACTTGTGTAGTAGACCTTATTTACAGCTTAAGTACGCCCTGATGGCTCCATTAAATTGGGTTATCCATCGGTGCGTGCTGCTGGCCATTGCCACGTGTCCAGTCCCTCGGCATTTCGGGACTGGGGCGTGACATGGTTTTTGTGGTGGCCCATGCAGGTCCAAACTAAATTGTTCGGTTTCAACTTAGGGACCGAACAGGCCTGCAATAAGATAGGTTATAGGATCTCATCCATATATTTAATCGTTTTTGAACTCTATGTCGAACTCAATTTAATTGCTTGAATTGCATCCTGTTTGATTCCTCTGTGCGTTCTCATTGTTTTCTTTTGATGCAGAGTAATGGATCCCAGAAGTGGTGACGAGACCCCCTTGGGTACCCCGACTGAAGCAGGGCTTACCTGCGAGGCTGGAACGACGCCAGATACTAGAGGACAATCCTCTCAGAACAATCAAACTGGCCAGCCAAGTTCCAGATTCAGGCGTGATGATATCCGCCTCCTCCCCAGTTCCCTCCTATGATGCCTGTCTTTCCCCCAGGGCAGGCAATGGACGGCCAGCAAATGTTCCAGATGTTCTACGCCATGATGCAGGCACAACAACAGATTCAACAGGAGACCCAACGCCGAGAGACCGAGAACCTAAGGAACAGCCTGGTCGCAGCATTGGAGCATGCACCAAATAGGCGGCCAGCGACGGGATCTATTACGGATTTCCGTCAACTCAAGCCCCATACCTTCTCGGGCAAGGAAGGACCAACTGAAGTGCATGAATGGCTTACAAACACACAGCATCAGTTGGAGGCCGCCGAACTACCAAGGGACAAATGGATGACTGCCGTCAGGATGCAACTGACGGACAACGCGCATCATTGGTGGCTGTCCGAAGAAAGAAGGCTCGGACATGATCAGGTTACCTGGGAGGAGTTCTCCAGACTCTTCCAGGAAATGTACATCCCTGCTGTGGCTCGGTCAGAACTCCGAGACAGATTCAACCGCCTGATCCAGGGCAACATGACGGTGGAGGAATATAACGCCAAATTCATTCGCCTGAGCCGCTTCGCCCCTTCGCTAATTCCTACCGAAGAGGAGAAGGCGGAGAAGTTCTTTGATGGGCTCAGGTTCGAGCTTCAAAAGTTAATCGGATCAGTCGCGCCCACCTCTTACACCGACGTCCTAGCTGCAGCACGTCGGCTGGAGCGCGTTACTCAGAGGGAATCAAGCCTGAAACGTCCCCTCTCCTCAGCACCGTCCAAGTCATCACCAGGGGAATCTGCTAAACGTCCCCAGAAGAGCCCGCCTCCAAGAGCAGCAACTAAGAACCTGCCTACTTGCCACTACTGCAGCAAGGTAGGACATATTGAAAAGGAATGTCGACGCAAGCTGGGGCTCTGCCTGGTTTGCGGATCTGGACAACACTTCTCCAAGGACTGCTCGGAACGTCGAGAGGGAGTTCCGAATCGACCAGCTCCACCTGCAGCTCTTCCAGCTGGGGGAGCAACACAGACAGGGCCTGGAGGAGCCAGGCCACCTCTACCACCTCAGGCAGCACTGTTCCAACAAGCTCGTCAGCAAAGGGGTCCCGCTCAGGGACGAGGTCAGGCATATGCACTAGCAGTCACTGAGGAAGCTACTGCAGGCGAAGTGATAGCAGGTACCATATTAGTAGCTTCAATTCCTGCTGTAGCATTATTTGATTCTGGAGCTTCGCATTCATTTATTGCTGCTAGCTTCGTAGCCACACATAGAATAGCTACCGCACCTCTCTCGAAGATGAAGAGAATACTAACGGGAGGTGGAATTATCCCGGTTAGTGATACTTGTAGATCATGTTCGGTAGTAGTCTGTGGCCGAGAGATGCGAGCCCAATTTCTGATCTTTTCTATGCCTGATTACGATGTTGTACTTGGTATGGACTGGTTAAGTCAGTACCATGCGACACTGGATTGCCGGCTTGGAAAAGTGATATTTAGACCCCCTAGCCTTCCTGAGTTTGAATTTATACGAGGAGCTGTAGAACAAGGGGTCCAGCCAACTCTTAGGGTATTGACTGTAGAAGAAGATTCAAGTTACCCAAGAGTCATAACGGAATTTGTGGATGTATTTCCCGACGACCTTCCAGGTTTACCACCTGATCGGGAGATAGAATTCACAATAGACCTAACTCCAGGAGCCGAACCTATCACCTCATCGGTATATCGGCTAGCACCTAAGGAGTTAGTGGAGCTGAAAACACAAGTGGACGACCTTCTGGAGAAGGGATTTATCCGGCCTAGTGTTTCACCATGGGGAGCACCTATACTTTTTGTACCCAAGAAGGACGGATCTGTACGGCTGTGCATTGATTACAGAGCCCTTAATGCTGTAACTATTAAGAACCGGTACCCATTACCACGCATTGATGATTTGTTTGACCAGTTGAGTGGTGCTAAGGTATTCTCCAAGATTGACCTTAGATCCGGTTATCATCAGATTAGGGTGAAGAAAGAAGATATCCCAAAGACGGCCTTCAGAACTAAGTATGGGCATTATAAGTTCCTAGTTATGCCGTTTGGTTTAACCAACGCACCTGCTGTATTTATGAGTTTGATGAACGGGGTCTTCCATCAGTACTTGGATAAGTTCGTGGTGGTGTTCATTGATGATATCCTAATCTACTCCAAGAACCACGAAGAGCACGAGGAACACCTTAGAATTGTGCTAGAAACCTTGAGAAGGGAGAAGCTGTATGCCAAACTCAGCAAATGTGAGTTCTGTATGGACAAGGTGCCATTCTTAGGGCATATTATCTCGGGTGAAGGACTGTCTGTGGACCCAGAGAAAGTCACTGCTATAGAAACCTGGCCTACCCCTACCTCTGTTGCGGAAGTGAGAAGTTTTCTTGGACTTGCCGGGTATTACCGGCGGTTCGTAGAAAATTTTTCAAGGATTGCAGAGCCGATGACTAAGCTGACACGGAAGGATCAGGAGTTCATATGGACGGAAGAATGCCAAAATGCCTTTGAAGAATTAAAGAGGCGTCTAACAACAGCACCAGTCTTGACTCTTCCCTCAGGGTCAGGAGGTTTTGTTGTATATAGTGATGCGTCCGGTAGTGGACTAGGTTGTGTCTTGATGCAACATGGCAAGGTTATCGCTTATGCATCGAGGCAGCTGAAGGTCCACGAAAAGAACTACCCAACCCACGACCTGGAGCTAGCTGCAGTTATTTTTGCATTGAAGATCTGGAGACATTATCTGTATGGAGAAAAGGTCGAGATATTCACTGATCATAAGAGCTTGAAGTATGTTTATACACAGAAGGAGCTCAATATGAGGCAAAGGCGTTGGCTTGAGTTGATGGTGGACTTTGATATCGATCTGCAGTACCACCCGGGGAAAGCAAATATTGTAGCCGACGCCCTCAGCAGAAAACCCTCGGCTTATTTCTTAACGGTGCAGCCTCAGCTATTACAAGACTTACAAGATCTTCAGATAGAGGTTGTTCTACCTGGACAAAATAGTTTGCTGGCTAACCTCGAAGTGAAGTCATCGCTGGTGGAGAGAATCAAGGAAGCTTTGCCTAATGATGCCAGATTCCGAAGGCTGAGAGAAAGAACAGAAGCAGGCTTGCAGACGGGACTTCGCATCCACGAGGACGGAACATTAAGGTGCGGAAATCGCCTATGTGTTCCAAATGGAGAATTAAGGCAGGAGTTGATGACAGAAGCCCATAGCTCCATATACTCGGTTCATCCAGTAGGAACCAAGATGTACTGGGACTTGAGACAATATTATTGGTGGCATGGAATGAAAAGGAAGATTGCCCGCTTTGTGGCGAAATGCTTAGTCTGCCAGCAGGTGAAGGCCGAGCACCAAAGGACTGCAGGTATGTTGCAGCCACTTCCCATCCCTGAATGGAAGTGGGAGCATATTACCATGGACTTTGTCACTGGATTTCCAAGAAGCCCTAGTGGTAAGGATGCAGTATGGGTCATCGTGGATCTGCTCACTAAGTCGGCTCACTTCTTGCCGTTCAGAGTCGGACAATCCACAGAAGTACTAGCCGACATGTATATGCGTCAGATCGTAAAATTACATGGAGTGCCGGTTAGTATCGTATCAGATCGAGACTCAAGATTTACATCTCACTTCTGGCGTAGCATGCAAGAGAGTCTCGGCACCAGGCTCAAATTCAGTACTGCCTATCATCCTCAGACAGATGGCCAGTCAGAGCGCACCATTCAGATCCTAGAAGATATGCTGCGATCTTGTATACTGGACTTCGGAGGATCTTGGGAAGATCATCTGCACTTAGTGGAGTTCTCCTACAACAACAGCTATCAGGCAAGCCTTCAGATGGCACCTTTCGAGGCGTTGTACGGAAGGAAGTGCAGATCGCCGGTATGCTGGAGCGACGTTGGCGAACGTCAAATACTGGGTCCAGAGTTGGTAACGGAGACAGTGGAGAAAGTAAAGCAGATTCAGAACCATCTCCGTGCGGCCCAGGATAGACAGAAGCATTGGGCAGATGTATACCGACGACCCCTGGAGTTCAAGGAAGGAGAGCATGTATTTTTGAGGATCTCGTCCACTAGAGGTACTATCAGATTCGGCAGCAGAGGCAAGTTAAGCCCAAGGTACATTGGGCCATTCGATATCTTGGAGCGCATTGGTGAGGTGGCTTACCGTCTTGCATTACCTCCATCCTTAGAGGGAGTGCATGACGTATTCCACGTCTCACAACTGAGGAGGTATGTGACGGACCCAAGCCATATAGTTGATCATTCTGAGATTTCAGTGGGACCTAGCCTGAGATACGAAGAGCAGCTAGTGGGGATACTCGACACCAGCGAGAAGACACTGCGAGGGCAGACAATCAGGCTGGTTCGAGTAGCTTGGAAATAGCACTCTCCAGGCGAATCGACCTGGGAGCGAGAAGATGTTATGCGGCAGCGTTATCCGTACTTATTTGCAGAATCAGGTAACCTAAGCATTTTAATTCTGTAAATCTTGACTTTATAGTTTACCCTTCGATTGCGAGGACGCAATCCTCTTAAGGGGGGTAGATTGTAAACACCCTAAAATTTTTCAGATTTTTAAAATCAATTTATGGATTTAATATGCAATTTACATAGGACATGTAGTGAGTTTATAATTTTTAATTGCCAATAAACAACATTAAAATGTAATGAAAATATGATTTTATGGTGTAAAATAGAAAACCGGACTTAGGGTAATTTTCTGGGATTTTATTGGGCCTCGGACCTATTTTTAAAAGCCTAAAAACTATTTTCAAAATAAATTAATTAATATTATAGTTATTATTCCTATTTTTTTATTATTATTATTTATTATTCGGCCTTGGGCCCGGCCCGGCCCAGTGGGCCGAGCCCATTACGACCAGCCCAGCCCAACCTCACCCTAGCGGGTCGGGCGGGTCCGCTCACCCGGATCCGCGCCCGACCCGAACCCGCTACCGGTCACCCCTGTCCCCAGTCCCCTCCGATTCTCCCGCCCACGACGCTCCGGCCGGCCCTCCCTCAGCCCCCTATATATACCCTACTCCGCCACCCTCTTCTTCCCCCAAACCCTAACCCTAACTCTACCCCGTCCGGCGATCCCCGTCCGGCAACCCCGACCCCCTGCGACCCCCGGCCTCCTCTGAAACCCGCCGTCCACCGTGGGCCGCCCCAGTGAGTTTCCCCCCCAGCCACCGTGAGCCGCCGACTCCTCTTCCTCGAACCCGTCCAGCCGTCCAGCGCCGACTCCGGCGACTCCGGTCAGCGCCGCCCCGGCCGGCAGAGCCTCGAGCCTCCCCGAGCAGCGTCGACCCTCCGCCGACCTCGGCCAGCTGCCGGACACAGTCCCCCAGCCAGTAGGACACGCGAACACGGCTCCGACTCAGGATTCGGACACGAACTCGCGTGTCGGACAACTCGAAACCCCGGTTTTTCGAGTCCCTTCAAGTACTCATAACTTCCTGCTCGTAACCCCGATTTCGATTCCGTAAATTTTTACGCGAAGCCTGTATGACCCTCTCGGTGTCCGGACAAACTGTTCGGGGCATCGCATCCTGTGGTGATCGCACACCGCGATCCAAAAAAAAGAAAAACCCAGGCCCGGTTTCACCCCGGAACTGAGTACGCCCCGCCAAACGGGATGACTTGGTCGCGTGCGGTCTTCACAGATACGTGCGCCTCGTCGATACGGACGTGTGAGAGTTCGCGGAAGCTGATTCGGGTGTGCGTGCACCCCGGAATCAACGCGTATCCGCGGACATCGCCCCGTATCCGCCTTTTCTGCAATTTGCCCTAACTTCGTGCACACACGTCGGATCGAGACAAAACTTGCGCCATCGGACTCGTAGCGATACGCTGGTCCTGTGGGTCAAGTTTGGTTCGATTCTGAGAACGTTGACGAAATCGCGTGTCGTGGGCCCCACAGGCCCCGCTCGACGGGCGATTTCGTGACCGGCTCATCGGAATTCAAATCTGAAAGTTCCGTTGGGTTCGTATCAGCGTTCCTGACCTGTTGACACTAAGTTTGGTGAATTTGGAGACCTTTGACCCTGACGCATTTTTTGGTGCAAAGCGGGCCCACCGGTGGACCCCGTTTTGGCCCAAAATTACCGTTTTTGCCCTTGTCTCCAAATTGGACTCAAGGACAGGCGTTTCTAGCTGATTGACACCTTCTGAGCGTGATGGTACTATTTATTTCAGCTTTCGGAGACATCTCTGGGAATTTCCGAAACCAGGACCTTAGTGGAATTCAAACATCAGGCAAGTGCACCTTGCCAAACTTGCAGTCATTATTTTTCATATTTTTCTGTAAAAATACTCTGCTGGATTTCTTGTGCAATTTCATATAAACTGATTTAAACTGCTTAACCTAGGGAACGTACGACGTACCTAGAGCCCGATCATAGTCGGGTACTGACACCGTACGCGGTGTTGGGTTCGTCATTTAGAGATGGATTTACGACCCCCCTTATTTTGTACTTGACCTCTCAAGTACCCTACAACCCAGGACACTTGACACTATCATGGACAGAATCTTCCTGAGTTATTTGTGGGGATTCTGAATAGGATACAGGACTTGACAGAGTTATTTATTTTTAGACAGTATGACTTGTTGCATTAGTTATAATCCCGCTGACATGGACATGAGACGTTATGGTCATGGCTTGCGTGATTACATTGGGTGGGGAGAGACACACAGGCTACAGGCTGTTCTATATATATATCTACTATTATTGTGAGGTTGTAGACTCTCCAGCAGAGCTAGACCCTTTACGTGTTATTACTGCTACCGGCTCCCCGACACAGAGCTTGTAGCGGTCTCAGCCTGAGTACTAGTGTTGCTCTCATTTGCATATCACATAGATGGTTACTTAGTTTACCCTGCTGTTCATTTATTTATTGCACTGCTTATTATTTGGCTTATTTTTATCTTGTGCCTTGCTTTGTCCACTGAGGACCTGGAATGGATTATGTCCCCAGGTTTAGCTGAGGAGCAGTATCCCGAGATATACGGGACAGGAGCTGAAGCTACTGCTGGAGCTGAACCGAACACTGAAGACGAGGTGACTGCCGAGGACTTCTCCTGAATTCTTGTTCCAGTACTCAGTTTTTATTTCATGTTTACATCTTTTGTTCCTGGCCTATAGAGCCAGTTATTTCAGACTTAAGTCGGATTGTTTCTCCGACTGACTTGCTGTGTTGATGTTGCTACATTATTTCCATTTGGTTATGCAGTTATTTCTTTATCTTTATGGATGAGATTAGTGTGACTTGTGTAGTAGACCTTATTTACAGCTTAAGTACGCCCTGATGGCTCCATTAAATTGGGTTATCCATCGGTGCGTGCTGCTGGCCATTGCCACGTGTCCAGTCCCTCGGCATTTCGGGACTGGGGCGTGACATAGTGTGGACCTATAAACTTGTGTATGAATTTAGTTTGACTAGTGTGACCTAGTATTGACCTAAAAATCATACTTTAACTCATTTTAGCTTATTTATCTTCATTAAACCCAAGTGACATGATATTCATATGTAGGGTTGTGTGACACCAGCTCGGATACCGAGTTATACCATTGCTCAGGACCACATGCGAGTACATTCTCTGGTATTTTTCTTATTTTGTAGTCTCTATGTTTTATGTATTTAGTATTGAGATATTTGATTCCTGACACGATGGTTTTACGGAATGGTATACATGGATCTTGGTTATGAGATATTATTATTATTATGAATCAGTGATCACTGTGTCATGCTGATTGATTACTCAGTAATTACCGTGATAACTTAGTGATTATATAGACTGTGATCATAGTGCATGATATTATAGACTGTACAATCTGATATACTTATCATGATTTGGATTTGTGTATTAGTCAGGGGTTCAAAAAGTATTAGTAGATATGTGATCATACCTTATAGCCCATGATTTAGTATTGTCCGTGATAGTTAGCAGATCATGCAACTCACGTGTGATCACGCTAGCTCACCTTTTATATATAGCCCGTGCTAGGCCCAAGCCGATCACATTATCTTACTAATATTTTAAGGCATATTTATTATATTGTTTCCTTTATTCCAGTTCATTACATTATTGTTTCTCAACATATTATTCTCAGTTCTTGCCATTATTTACCATGGTGCTCTTTCTTGTGATATTTTCTACTTCAGTTATTTTCATCATTTATTTTTATTGATATTACTATTTAATAGTTTTTGTCAATTATTGGAACTGCTATTTGGGTTGTACTTCACTCTAATCCTGACTGTATATATTTTTTAGATAATTTGTTACAGGACTGGTGTCCTACGTACTATGGGCCACAGGATGGCGAGCTAGTTGAGTTATCACCCGTAGAGCCTGTTGAGATAGTACCGGCAGTCGATGAGACTTAGCTAGTTTTTTCATGATATTGTATATGCCAGTTGGACACTTTTGACATTGTATTTTATTTAATATCTTGTGTTGAGATTAGACTTGGAGTTGTGATGTATTGTGACTCATTATTTCTTTTCTTCTATTCCATATTGTGTTATATCTTCCTGTTGTTTATTATTGTGATTGAGTATTGATTAATATTATCATATTATCATATTGTCCTCTACTTGAGAGTTGAGGTATCTTGACAGGTATATTATATATATTATGTAAGATATTTAGATAGTATTGTTGACCTAGACAGTATTCTACGGCTCAATAAAATTTAGCTCAAGCTCGACGTAGGCTGGATGTACCCACGTGCTCGTGTCCCTACACCGGGTGCGGGTCGTGACAAATTTTTTTGGTGGCCCATGCAGATCATCTGCGTAGTAGTACTCAAATTTGGAGTATTACTACAAACATGCTATAGGATATATAACTAGGGATATAGGATGAGAGGATACTCAATCACAACTAGGAATATTTCCAATCTATTGAGTTTATTTTCTTTATCATTCAGAATAATTGATTTCTTTGACATATTATTGTCCTTCCTTGATGCTATTATATCTTGCGCAATATGTATTCTTTTATTTGAATCTATCTTCAGGATGCCGTCGAAGACTCGATCCCAGCGCTTTGGAACAGTCTCGACAAGGTCAGTTACTTCATCACCTCAGAGAGAGACAACAACTACTATTCTTCCTTCTTCTGCTCAGAGGATCATTTCACCAGCCCAAGTGGGGATTTTAGCAGCAAGTTTTGGGGGTGCTCCACCACCAGTTATGAGGACTGTTCCATCAGTCACGGAGGATCTTTCACCCCCACCACCCTTGTAAGCAGATGGGATACAGATGTTTTTAATGTTCCAGGAGATGATGGCAACACAGCAGAGGCAGACAAATGTTCTATATCAGTGTATCGAGAGTGCTCACCAGTTAGCACTATCTACTATGGAGAAGGTAGTGCTTGTTCAGTCACAGACCGTACCGCTTCATCCTGTCCCATACCAGCCAAGGACGGGTACCATCATTGACTCAAGAGGATGGGGCCCAAGGACTTCAGAGGCATCAAAGGGATCTTGTATGACGACGATTGGATCGAGGATGTAGAGAGGGCCCTACGACAAGCAAAGATTTCAGAGGGCCTACAGGTGGATGCAGCGAACATCCAGATGTTCGATATTGTGAAGCCATGGCTCCACACACACCCAAGGATCACAGTGCCAGGACTGACTTGGGAAGCTTTTAAAGAGCTTTTCAAGAAGAATTTCTTTCTGGATGTGGCTCTGAGTGCTCTAGAGAGCCAGTCCCTAGACATCGTCTAGGGGAACATGATGGTGGACGAGTACGTAGTAGAGTTCTATAGATTAAACATATATGTAGAGGGAAATAATCCTCTAGAGAAGGCCCAGAAGTTTTGAAAAGGTTTGACCAGGGAGATCAAATCTCTCACCAGAGGATACCATACAGCGACATTCGAGGATATCCTGATGGATGCATAGAGGGTAGAGGATGAATTGTAGCTCAAATACAAAAGGATTAGAGACACATCAGGTGGAGCTAGCAGTAGTGTAGGTCCAGCCAAACAACCTCACTTCCATCAGCAAAGGACCTTCCAACCGCAAAGACAACAGTTTCATGCAGCATTCCGAGCACCAGTGCAACATACGTACCAGGCCCCGCGATCGACACAGCAGGCCCCGTAGTGCACTCACTGTGGGAAGATTGGATATACTTGGTATGTCTATAGGAAGAGGCTTGGAGTGCGACTCTATTATAGAGAGCCAGACCACCAGTTGAGGGAATGTCTAGTAGCTCTAGTTTGAGCAGGCTAGGGATCACCACCGGCACAGAGAGCACCAGTGAGGCCACCTGAGGGACAATAGAGGGGACCTTGTTTACCGACTCATCAGCAGCAATTTGTCCATCACCGGTAGCAGTAGAGAGGTGCACTACGAGAGTGGGCTTTCGCCATGACAGTTGAGGAGTAGGAGCTAGTCAGAGATATGATATCATCTCTAGTTCTTCTTGATTCTATTACAGCTTATGCTTTATTTGATTCCGGTGCTTCCTATTCTTTTGTATCTGTATATTTTGCTCTTAAGCATCGATTAGAGTCTGAACCTTTGGCTAGGACTTGCAAGATCATGACTTGGGGAGGCATTATCCAAGTTAGTGATGTTTGTAAAGATCGAAGAGTTATACTGAAAGGTCGGGAGTTGAGTGCTTGCTTACTCGTAATACCACTTTTGAGCTATGATATTGTACTCGGGATGGATTGGTTAAGTAGGCACCATTCTAGTTTAGATTTTCATGGAGGCAGAGTTTTGTTTTGATCTCCAAGAGTGCCAGAGTTTGAGATTGCCTGAGGAACAGTAGAGAAGAGCAAGGATGCCATTTGTGGAGCCATGGTGTAAGAGAATGAGTTATCACATCCACTGATAGCAGAGTTCATGGATATTTTTTTTGAGGAGTTACCAGGTTTGTCGCCAGACCTTGATGTTGAGTTCTCTATAGATTTTATGCCAGGCATAGAGCCGATATCTGTACGTCTATAGAGTTAACAACAGCAAACTGGTAGAGTTGAAGAAGCAGATGGAAGAGTTATAGGATAAAGGCTTCATTCGGTTTAGTTTATCACCATGGGGTGCTTCGGTATTGTTTGTACCAAAGAAGGATGAATCGGTACACATATGTATCGACTATATGACTCTAAATAACCTCACTATCAAGAAAATATATCCGCTTTCGAGGATAGATGATATGTTCGATCATTTGAGCGGGGGAAGATATTTTCGAAGATAGACTTGAGGACAGGTTACCAACAGGTGAAAGTGAAGAAGGAAGATATTCTGAAGATAGCTTTTCAGACTCGGTATAGCCAGTTTGAGTTCTTGGTGATGCCGTTTGAGTTGACCAATGTTCCGACGGTATTCATGAATCTGATGAATAAGGTGTTCTACCAATATCTTGATAAGCTCGTGGTGGTATTTATTGATAATATTTTAGTGTATTCAAAGACCCCAGAGGATCATGGGAAGACCTGAGGATAGTTCTGGAGACTCTCAGGAAGGAAAAGCTTTATGGCAAGCATTCGAAGTATGAGTACTTCATTGACAAGGTTGAATTCCTTGGGCATGTGATTACAGGTGATGGAATCTCAATAGACCAGAATAAGATTTCAGTAGTGGAGTCATTGGATACTCCAAGTTCAGTAGCAGAGATCAGGAGTTTCTGGGGCTAGCAGGTTGTTACCGAAGATTTGTACAAGAATTCTTTATGATTGCGGAGTCGATGACTAGGCTGACCAGGAATGATGTAGAGTTTGTCTTGACAAAAGAGAGTCAGGCCGCCTTTAAGGAGCTGAAGAGGTTGACGACAGCTCTAGTGTTGATGTTACCATCGGGATCAGGTAGATTCATTATTTATAGTGATTCTTCAGGGAAGGGTTTGGGTTGTCACGACCCAATTCCGTAGAATCACTTGAGGCGTCCCCCGAATCGTGACCGCCGTGCGGGCCTGGAGTTGCGCCCGCACAAGGCTTTAATGATTTGCATAGCAAGCACATACTCAGAGTACGCAGATAAATTGAAACACAGATTTGAAACATAGAAAAGTTCTCTTTATTGATAATGAACATCTATTACAAACTCTTGAACGAGTTAGCTAATATGCCGAACGGCTTACAAAAGGGTTGACTCAAAATGAGATAGCAGTCCTGTACATTACATCCCTTTATAACTTCAAAATGTATAGACCTCCAGGCTGGAGGATGGCTTTGCCACGGAGCTGCATTTGTGTATGAAGAGTTGCAGGCTCCTGACTCCAAAATGCTTCGGGGGTGCGGTGAAGATGCGCCAACAGCTGGACTGGATCGGGTAGACGACTTCGGCTCCTCGCTCAGTTCGCCTTAGTGCGGAGAACCTGTTTCAACGAGGGTCAGCATATCGAAACATGCTGGTGAAGGCGAGCTAGCCTGACTATACCAATCAACACATTGTTTAGTGAAGCATGCATATTTGTGGGTTTCTATCTTGCCTTAGTTCATTTACAAGTAAGCAGCATATTGAATTTACTGAAATGAACGTGCCACCGTTAGGTGGATTTTACCTGACCGTCTGAATTACCTGCACAATACTTACCATGCCTTCCCTGCCACGGAGACACAAGTTAGTATGCAACAGGTTTAAATATACACGTTGGGATCACTGGCTAGAAGCCATAATGGACCGTTTAGTCTTGAACGAGGATGGAATGCAGCAAAGATGCGTTGGTGGCTGCAGACTATCCTTGTCCAGAAGCGTGAGACTATCGTGAAGTTCCGCCCGGACCGGATCGGTGCCAGTGCCCCAGCGACCGTCCGCAGGAACCCGTTACCTTGTGCACAAGTTGTCCGTGATCAATCGTTCGTGATACGTTAACGTTGATGCGTTGAGGCAACGTGAACATGAGGCAAGCAATATTACATAATTCGTTTTGCATAGTCTTCCTGACAGTTTATTTCATAACAAGTGTATTTCATGCTTAGCACAATTTATGAAAGAAGATGCATTCTAACTAAATTGAAGCATGTATAGAACATTCCCAAACGAACAAGCAAGCATATGAGTAATCGTTCGTGCAGTTTAATGACAAGCATGTATACCAAGTCTATTCTCTTTTATCTTGGTTTCTTTTATTATTATTTGGTATCGTTTGATCGGGGCAAGGAGTGAAGCTGGAAGCAGGGCTAGCTAATCGAGTTGGTAGCCACTCACTTAGATTTTGGAAAGAAGAAGGAACGAGGCACTTCACGACTCCGTTCGCAAGCCGCCTACTGCTCGTTCACCTGCACACGAACAGCTCGATTAATACTTCTTCCTCTCTTTCCAATCTCGGAATAGAAGTGCAAGTCAATGAACAAAAACAATGAAAACCATCGAAACCGTTCAAGGAAAACAAGCAAATCCCAAAACCAACTCAAAGCACGAAAGCAACAAGCGACATCGAAAACCGAGGCAATAAAAGATAGCAGCGGAGAGGTCCCTCCTGACTCTGCCGCTAAGCCGATCCTTGGGGCGCAGTCCACTGAATATGGGAATCGATTCCGAAGAAACAAATCCATAACGAGGACGAGTTCTTAATTCAATCTATCCCGATCGAACGATACCGTTTGTGTTTCTTAGCCGCGCTCTCCGCACCGAGAGAACGGGGCGCTACATCCTACCCAACCAATTGGAAGTTTCGTCCCGAAACTTAAGAACAATGCTTACCGTTAAGGGTGATGAACAAAATAGTTTGGGCAATCACGGATTCGGTGGGTGGAGTCACCGCAAATGAGACATTGCCCGAGTTTCTTGTGGCACGTTTCAACTGTGTGCCCTGGTTTCTTACAATAAGAACATGGTTGCCCTGGGTTTCCTCTTCGTGGACCGCCGTGGTTAGGGCGCTTTGCAGCGGTGTTTCCTCTATCGTTGCCTTGGCGTTTGTGATTGTAGGTATGCACAGCGCCGGTGGAAACGTAAGGATATTGCGGTTCCAGAGATAGGGCGTGATTCATGACTTCACGCATCGTTCCATACTGATTGTTGGCTACGTGCCTATGAATGGCAGGGCGCAGACCGCCTTCAAACCTTCTTGCTCGACTCGCTGCATCAGGTAAATAGGCCCTCGCGAATTTGGAGAGTCGGTTGAATTCGGCGGAGTACTGCTTCACTGTCATACTGCCCTGCCTCAGTTGCACGAAATCATTTTCCATCTTACGTTGCACTGGAGGGGGTATATACTCCTCTTCAAACGCGGCACGAAAGGTCGTCCACGAGATCGCCTCCTCTCCGTGATCAAATTGGAGAGATCGTCGATGTACATCCCACCAATCGTGTGCGTTGAGGTGGAGCTGCAGTTGCGCGCAGGCGACGCGCTTATCTTCGGGGACCTCTAGCAGAGTGAAGTGGTCTTCAATCTCGGCTAGCCAATCTAGAGCTACCATTGGGTCCTCAGTCCCGTTGAACGGGGTATTGCAGACTTTCTTGAAATGGCCCAAGTTGAAGGCAGTCACGTCCCTCGGCCTTGGAATTTGAGGCGTCTCCACTTCAAGCACGGGCTGTTCCACCGGAGTCGCTGCTGTTGCGGCGGAATGGTTGGCAGCCAAAGTTTGAACGATTTATTGCAGGGCATCGACCTGCTTCTGTTGGACTGAGAATCGGGTCTCTAGATTACTCTCGAGCTTGGCTTGGCGAGCATCGTCTCGTTGTCGTTGCGATTCTAACATTTGCATTACCCGCTCAAGCGGGTCGACTTGAGACATGCCTCTTTGGCTTCGAGAGCTTCCCGAATTGCCCGAACTGCTTTCTTGTGTTTCGATCGGTGGTTGCGCTGCAGATTGCGCTGGATCCATTCCTTCAAAAGAAGGTAAATTACATTAGGATTATAATGTATTATGGACTTATTGCATGAACGTATCTCATTTTGGCCTAGCGAGTTCAAGAGTTCGCACAGGAATTTGATCGTTAAAGGAACTTTTCCAGCACAAAGTCTAAGGAACTTTAAATCTGTGCTCTGATACCACTATGTCACGACCCAATTCCGTAGAATCACTTGAGGCGTCCCCCGAATCGTGACCGCCGTGCGGGTCTGGAGTTGCGCCCGCACAAGGCTTTAATGATTTGCATAGCAAGCACATACTCAGAGTACGCAGATAAATTGAAACACAGATTTGAAACATAGAAAAGTTCTCTTTATTGATAATGAACATCTATTACAAACTCTTGAACGAGTTAGCTAATATGCCGAAC
This sequence comes from Iris macrosiphon, assembly GCA_036927795.1. Classification (NCBI taxonomy): domain Eukaryota; kingdom Viridiplantae; phylum Streptophyta; class Magnoliopsida; order Asparagales; family Iridaceae; genus Iris; species Iris macrosiphon. The sequence goes on from JAYESA010000004.1 coordinate 57,881,772, forward strand.
GGCTTACAAAATGGTTGACTCAAAATGAGATAGCAGTCCTGTACATTACATCCCTTTATAACTTCAAAATGTATAGACCTCCAGGCTGGAGGATGGCTTTGCCACGGAGCTGCATTTGTGTATGAAGAGTTGCAGGCTCCTGACTCCAAAATGCTTCGGGGGCGCGGTGAAGATGCGCCAACAGCTGGACTGGATCGGGTAGACGACTTCGGCTCCTCGCTCAGTTCGCCTTAGTGCGGAGAACCTGTTTCAACGAGGGTCAGCATATCGAAACATGCTGGTGAAGGCGAGCTAGCCTGACTATACCAATCAACACATTATTTAGTGAAGCATGCATATTTGTGGGTTTCTATCTTGCCTTAGTTCATTTACAAGTAAGCAGCATATTGAATTTACTGAAATGAACGTGCCACCGTTAGGTGGATTTTACCTGACCGTCTGAATTACCTGCACAATACTTACCATGCCTTCCCTGCCACGGAGACACAAGTTAGTATGCAACAGGTTTAAATATACAAGTTGGGATCACTGGCTAGAAGCCATAATGGACCGTTTAGTCTTGAACGAGGATGGAATGCAGCAAAGATGCGTTGGTGGCTGCAGACTATCCTTGTCCAGAAGCGTGAGACTATCGTGAAGTTCCGCCCGGATCGGATCGGTGCCAGTGCCCCAGCGACCGTCCGCAGGAACCCGTTACCTTGTGCACAAGTTGTCCGTGATCAATCGTTCGTGATACGTTAACGTTGATGCGTTGAGGCAACGTGAACATGAGGCAAGCAACATTACATAATTCGTTTTGCATAGTCTTCCTGACAGTTTATTTCATAACAAGTGTATTTCATGCTTAGCACAATTTATGAAAGAAGATGCATTCTAACTAAATTGAAGCATGTATAGAACATTCCCAAACGAACAAGCAAGCATATGAGTAATCGTTCGTGCAGTTTAATGACAAGCATGTATACCAAGTCTATTCTCTTTTATCTTGGTTTCTTTTATTATTATTTGGTATCGTTTGATCGGGGCAAGGAGTGAAGCTGGAAGCAGGGCTAGCTAATCGAGTTGGTAGCCACTCACTTAGATTTTGGAAAGAAGAAGGAACGAGGCGCTTCACGACTCCGTTCGCAAGCCGCCTACTGCTCGTTCACCTGCACACGAACAGCTCGATTAATACTTCTTCCTCTCTTTCCAATCTCGGAATAGAAGTGCAAGTCAATGAACGAAAATAATGAAAACCATCGAAACCGTTCAAGGAAAACAAGCAAATCTCAAAACCAACTCAAAGCACGAAAGCAACAAGCGACATCGAAAACCGAGGCAATTAAAGATAGCAGCGGAGAGGTCCCTCCTGACTCTGCCGCTAAGCCGATCCTTGGGGCGCAGTCCACTGAATATGGAAATCGATTCCGAAGAAACAAATCCATAACGAGGACGAGTTCTTAATTCAATCTATCCCGATCGAACGATACCGTTTGTGTTTCTTAGCCGCGCTCTCCGCACCGGGAGAACGGGGCGCTACATGGGTTGTGTCTTGCAACAAAATAAGAAGGTGATTACTTATGCTTCTAGGGAATTATGTCCTCATAAGAAGAATTATCCTACCCATGATTTAGAGTTGGCATCGGTCTTTTTTATTCTAAAGCTGTAGAAATACTATTTGTACGGAGAGCGTGTGAAGATCTTCACAGACCACAAGAGCTTAAAATACGTGTTTACCCAGAAAAAGCTAAACATGAGGTAACAATGGTGGTTGGAGTTGATGAAGGACTTCGACATATCATTGCAATACCATCCAGGGAAGGCCAATTTAGTCACTAATGCCTTGAACAGGTATCCAGTGGCTATATGCTTGACTACAGACAGATATTTATTGGCCGATCTTGAGAGCTTGGATATTAAGGTGCTGGTACCAGGTGTCAAGATACATATATAGGGATTACAGATACAGTAAGAGTTGATAGACATGATCCGAGCTATACAGTATGACGATGAGTCTCTGAGGAGCATCAGAGCACAACTTCGGATGGGATTATCTAGGGACTTCACTATTGCTGAGGATGGATCACTATGACATTGTACCAGGTTGTGTGTGCCAAGTGGGATGTTATACGAGAAGGTTCTTTAGGAGATGCATCGGTCGCAGAACTCTATACATCCAGGTGAAAACAAGATGTATAGAGATCCGATGGAGCATGTATGGTGGTATAGTATGAAGCGAGAGGTGGCGCACTTCATATCCAAATGTTTAGTGTACCAGCAGGTAAAGGCAGAGAGGCAGAGGCCCGGTGGTTTACTTCAGCCTTTATCCATTCCAGAGTGAAAGTGGGAGCATATTACTATAGATTTAGTTTTATGGCTTCCGCGTTCTCCAGGAGGTAAAGATACGATTTGGGTCATCGTAGACAGGTTGACCAAATCAGCCCATTTCTTGTCATTCAAAGTAGGTACGTCTACAGAGAAGAAAGTAGAGATGTATGTGCAATAAATTATCAGATTGTATGGAGTTCCTGTGAGCACCATCTCGGATTAGGATAGTCGCTTTACATTCCACTTCTGGAGGAGTTTGCAAGCTAACTTGGGCACCCAACTCAAGTTCAGTACCGCATATCATCCCAAGACGGACGGGCAGTCAGAGAGGACTATTCAGACTCTCGAGGATATGCTTCACACTTGTGTTCTAGATTTCAGAGGCACTTAGGAGGATCATCTTCACGTAGTAGAGTTTGGTTACAATAATAGTTACTCGGCCAGTATCGAGATTTTGCCATTCAAGGCTTTATATAGACGTAGATGTCACACTCCTCTATCTTGGGATAATATTGGTGAGAGAGTCTTGTTGGGACTGAAGATGATTGTGGATGCAACTGAGAATGTAAAGCTTATCAGGGATAGACTTCGGGTGGCGCATGACAGACAGCGACATTGGGCCGATAGCTACCGGAGACCTTTCGAGTTTGACGTATATATTTTGTTATACTATTTGTGATTTCTTTGTTTTAGGTTGAGTGTAAAGGCTATATTTTTTTTTAGGTTGGCGATCTGGTATTCTTACAAATTTCTTCGACATGGGATACTATTCGCTTTGGTGGAGACGGAAATCTTAGTCCATGGTATATCGGACCCTTCGGTATTCTTAGAAGAGTCGGTGCAGTAGCCTAAAGGATAGACTTGCTGCCTACACTGGAGGGAGTGCATGATGTGTTTTATGTGTCATAACTGAGACGGTATGTGGTAGACCCTAGTCACATATTAGATCACTCAAAGATCGAGATAGGTTCGACTCTTCGCTATCCAGAGCAGCCAGTGGAGATTCTAGATCGTAGGGAGAAGGTACTGTAGAACCAGACGATTCCTTTGGTACGTATCGCGTGGAGGCATCACTCTATAAGAGAGTCTACCTGGGAGAGGAAAGCCGAGATGCGCGAGCGATAGCCTTATCTCTTTGAGCCGTGAGGTATCGTTCTTTCTTGCTTGCTGTGATTGCTTGTTGTAGTACTAGTTCTTTCCTTAAATTTTGAGGATAAATTTTTCTAAGGAGGTTAAACTTTTTATTATCACATTTCTAGATGAGAATATTTTTGTCATTTAGCATAATTATTATTTAGTGATTAAATATTTATATATGTACTACTAATTAATTTTATTGTCTTATGCTATTTAATTATTGGTTAGTAGACTAGCATATTTTATTTGGATTTATCATTAGTGGACCCATTAGATTGGCATAACACATTGAGTCCAACATTGGACTAGGCTCATTAGACCCATTACCTTAATTAATTAAGAAAATTAGATTAGTTTCAAGTAGAATTATAAGCTTCCTAATATAGCTCTTCCTAACTATATTCCACATGACTAATTAATGCGGGTAGATGGGACATTTAGTGTTGCTTGGAGGGGGAGTAAGGGTCCGACCACTATTAAAGGGGAGAGTTTCTCTCTCCACTTTTTTCTCATTTTAATTATAGATCCCCAATTATGTTCTTCCCCAAATTTACTCATCTCTCCACCAAATTTAACCCAATTCACTCTCATTCTCTCTTAATTTTATCATCTAAGAAGCATTATATCATAGATTGCAAGAAGTACATGAAGGAAGAAGAATTGACAAGGAGATTGCGTCCTAATTGTGTCCATTGAGCATTTTATTGGGAATTCATCTCCCAATAGGTAAATTCTGAATCCCCTCTCTAATTTAGACTCTAATTTATATATTTAACCATTAGAAATTATTCTTTAGCTTAGGGATACCATAGGATCAAGAACTAGGTTTATATGACTTGTTTTGTAGAATCTATATGGTGATTTGCATCAAATTAGAAAGAATTTTGAGATTGATACATCAAGTGTGTGTCATGAGACCAATTAGATATATTTAAACTAGACTGATGATATGGGACTAGGTACATGTCCATAATTGGATACGAATAGGGCGTATCGTAATAGTTTATGATACGCTATGATACAGGGTTCATTTTGGGAGTTTTGTGCATATTTGTGTAATTACTCTTCATATTCTTTTGTAGCTAGTTACTTTAGTTGTATTAATATGTAATTGAGATTTATTATTGGTATTAATGAGGAATTAGGGGTTTTGGATATCATTTGAGTGCGTATCATGGAGTATCTTGCCTACTCATGCCAAGTGTTTGATTTAATGCTAGTGTGTTGTTTTATATATATATATATATATATATATATATATATATAGTTGTATATATATTATAGTGGTTGTATGTGTGAGCTCTTAGTGTGCATTGCTGGAGTGCCTGTGTGTGTGGAGGGGGGACACCCAGACTTAGGGTCTGTTCTATCCAGAGTTGCAGTAGCAACATGTAGTTGCAATGGGTGTTAACTGTAGTGTACCTACTATAGTGGTTATCTAAGGGTGTTAGCAGCATTTAGGTATGGGATAAGTGGTTCTAGTAAAGTTTTTAGTTGTTACTGTGTGTGTGTGTGTGCAGGTCTAGTTGGGGCTCGGGTAACTCTGATACATGGAGTATTAAATATAAGAAATGGCAGTTGGGGGTATTGAGTTAAGGACTGAATGTGAATAGGAAGCTCTAGTGACCCATGATCAGCTGCAACTTCAACTCTAGCATTTTCCTGGGATAATAGGATCAGTTCACTAGTGTGCTGAGATCAGGAAGGGGGTACTAGGCTCGGGCAAATATTAGTTGTTAAGGAAGAGGGGACTTGATAGGAACAACAATATTAGCAGTGGCAGCTATGATGCTCGGCAACAATTACACTAGAAGAGCAGTGCAGTGGCATTAATAAAGTAGAGTATGGAGGAAATTTGAGTGATCAAGACCATTAGCAACAGTGTACTAGGTACACTGTGTTAGTGTGCACAACAAGTTACACATATGTGTATCAAATTTTAATTGTTTGTTTCAAACCTTGAATATGTATTAGTGTATTAGATCCCATAGATGTATATCCTATAGTGTTACCTTAGTGGATTCTTAGTTAAGGTATTTAGACACCATGTTAGTGTCTAATACTAAATGTTATATATAGCAGTATATATATATAAGTTATGTGTATATAGATATATATAGAGTATCCTATTATCTAGTATATAGATATATATTAGTGCTATTAGCTAATATAGTCATTATTGTCTAAGTGTTAGCTAGTTAATGGCTAATATAGACTAATTACCTTTGTAAGATCCCTAAACTTGAAAACCCAATTTTATTTATTTATTTATATGTAATTATAAGCTAAATAGAGGAGATAAATTTTATTGAGCCATTATAAATTTCTCCTAAAAAAATTATTTCATATAGGACACCCTTTTTGTCAGTTGCTAGTAGAAACTGTATGCACCAATTTGATTTTCAGAAAATATGTGTATATATATATAGATATTATTAAGAAAAAGAAAAGAATAGAAAATAGAAAGTTTTTATTGGTTCTAACCCAAAACCCATTGGCCAAACCCGCGTATACTACTTCACTGCGTAAAATCCACAACAGCAGCGTAGACTTTACCTCTGATTCCCCAAGCATAATTAATCAGCAACAGCCAGCGTAAACTTTTCCTCCCACCGAGCGTAAAAACCCAACCCGCCTAATTCCTTCTCTACGCGTAAATACCAACTCCTGCGTAAAATACTTTACCTCTTAAATTCCTTTCACCACGCGTAAAAACATAAACCATTAGAAAATATCAGCAGCAGAAGCAAAACTCAACTTTGCTTTGCTTTCCTAACCTACACGTGTAAGTTTCTTATTGCACCACTCCTTAACACTATTACTAAATAACCCTCCACCGAAACCTAAACCAATGAGAAGAAAGAAACAGCAACAGTAGTTTCTTAAACACTAAGTTTCCTCCACCGACCTCTTATTCTATATATATATATCCATGCAATGCACCCTACTTCTTCTTACAACAAAACGAAACCACTGTTTGGCTGTGCACTACCCAGAACTTTTGCTCGGCAAGTATACCTTGCCACTGTACTATTATTTATATTTCAATTAAAGCACGACCCTGTTTTATTTAGTTATTTGCAATGGACCTTGTTTATGAGACTACCCCAGTATTATGGAAGCATTATTTGGTTCATTGGCTGTGACACAGTTGTTACACGGATTGTGAGTCTCATATAGATCCCAGGTTACGTATTGGGTTAGCCGTCTATACGTAAGAGCCGTGCATTAAGAAATAACTGCTGATAGAAACTTTGTATGCTAGTAGACCTGGCAGTTATTTAGAAGTTTTATGGTGTCATGGATATGACATGCTTAGAGCATGGGGTGGGGAGAACAATCAGTAAAGCATTTGGGCTCCTTTACACTTTTCTCCTATACGCCCGGATTCTCCACTGGAGAAACGGGTGATGATGACCACTATATATTACTGGCGGCCTCTGTCGTTCAAAAGATGACATGCTTTGAGGCCTCTAATTCTCCGAGAGAGTCACGCCAATCCCATATTTTCAGCCAGATAGCCCACTTGGTGAAAAGTTATTCTCAAATTGCATTCACCTAGACGGTTAGGCGACCCATTGGATATTTATATTTCAGTACTTATTGGCATGTTATTATGTATCTTGTTACGTCCCTTTGAGGACCTGGTCCCTTTCCAGATATGGACGAGCAGGAGTTCCCACAAGAGTACGGACCTGGACCTGACTCAACATACCTGACTGAGGAGGCCTTACCCTCAGAGTACCTGTGATTTTGTTACCATTGTTCAGAGATCCTGTTGTCACTTCAGTATAGTCATTTTGTAGTGGATTTGTTTCCACCAGATAATCGGACTTGATACCAGTCTTGGATATTCAGTTATGTTTTAAACCCTTATTTCCTACTAATTATTTGTGCTGTGGATGAGATATAGATTGTGTATGACTTGTTGTGACAGTATATTACCACTGGTGGATTGTAATATTCATGTACAGCGTACATATATATATGTTTTTCATATATTGGAGTTCGTATACAAACGGCTGGGCGTGTTGCGTATTCCTAGTCCTACGTATTTTGGAATTGGGGCGTGACATATTTTTGGTGGTGGCCCATGCAGGTCAGAATATATTGTCTTGGTTACGTAACTGTACCAAACTAGCCTGTGTATAGGAATAGAGAATAAGGGTCTCATTCACACTGGACTGAAACCTCATTCTTCCTTTCAACCACCCTATATTTGGATAACCTGAGTTTATGCCAGAAATCCTTTACGCTGTGACCAATGATCTCTATTTTAGGGATCAAACGAAGTAACTGTCTTGTTGGCGTAAAAAAGCCAAGTTATAAAGAAGATTGCCAACGTTACGATGCGGTTATGACAAACTGCTACCCACGTTTCCTTAGTCTTCCTAATCCTGCGTATGACAATTCATACAAATACCCAGCGTAAACTTGAGGAATTGTGAATAATAGTTAAAACAGTGTAAAATAGCCTGTTTAGGCGTAAGGTGTAAAGATGGTGAGATAATGCGTATTTATCATAAACTTAGCTTTCCCAGTCATAACTAGATAGAAACAAATCTTATGTATTAAATGCAGAGATATGCCTCGAGCCCTGTGCAAGCAACAACTTTTTGACTTAGCATTTTGATTTGTCCTTTCCTGAGCATAAAACTCAATTCTATAGGCAACATATTTTCGAAGACCCATTTCCTTCCTTATAGATGCGTAAAACAACTTCTGTCACAAAATGACAACCTGGGTCTCTGTGCAAAATCATCATCACAGCCGCCCTCTCGATCATCGTGCAGTACTTTTGTCAGATGTCAGGTTCTCTGATTTGACTAATAAATTCATCCAAGGGAATACCAAAAGTTTCTCGTACAACTGTACACTGTAAATGTGTACTAGACCCTGTGCGCAGACCTTTTGCGCAAACTTTACACAGAAAGAATAGCAAGAATTTATGCACATATTTACGTAGTTTATCTTTTACACAGACTTTTACCCAGACGGCTCTGAAACCCTATTTTTACACAGACAGTTTTGAAACTCTATTTTACGCTGAATCTCTAATTTATACTTCATTACTCTACGCGGCTAGTCTGAAACCATGTTTACGCGGACAAATACCCAGCGTATTTTATGCTTCTACCTCCTAATCTTCATATTTAAATCCTATTTAAAATTCTTGTTTTTCTTCTAAAAACATTGTGTACATCACCTTCAGCAAGATGGATATGCAGAAAGAATGTACTATCGGTGATAGTGACACAACTCCTGGAGTCAATGGTCAGACTCAAGGAGGAACCTCAACGAATCCCAGACTTTCAGGGCTAGATGGACAGATTCACAATCCAGTTCCATCTGACTTTCCCGTTCCACCTAATGGGACCCTTCCCATATCATCAACACCTCAGGAGATCCAGGCACAACTGTTTCAATTCTTCCAAATGATAATAAAAGAACAGCAACAATAGGCCACTACACTAGCTGCAGAGCAAAGGCAGCAAGCAGCAGAACAGAGACAAGAATTCCTGGCAGCACTTGAAAGGATGGCTGCAAAGACCACTGTACCATCTCAATCACTAGCTCCAGCTAGAGTTGGTTCAGTAAAAGACTTTGTACAAATGGGTCCAAGGCCGTATAAAGGCATGGAGAGCCCAGAGGAGACTACCAACTGGATCACTCACACCCGAAAGTTATTAGAGGCATCACAACTACCTGCAGACCTGTGGATGACATGTGTAAGGACGCTTTTAGACGGTAATGCTCATCATTGGTGGGAATCCATGGAACGTCAGCTAGGTACCTACCAGACTTAGGAGCAGTTCCTGGAGTGCTTTGAAAGGAAGTACTTCCCGGACACCGTCAGAGATGCATTATACGATCAGTTTCTCCACCTGAAGCAGGGAAACTGAACAGTGGACGAGTATGATGCTGAGTTTAGCCGCCTTAGCAAATATGGCGCTGCTCTGATACCAGATGACTTGGCCAAGGCTAAGAGGTTTCATCGTGGATTGACTAAAGAGCTCCAACACTACACTAGCTCCCAGTCCCGAATCTCTTATGTCAAATTATTGACAGAAGCCAGAGTGCAAGAAACCATCAGCCGAGAAAAAGGAGTTCAGCTGGGGACGCAACAAGGACCAGCAAGGACACATCCAGGATCGACAAGGACACAACAAGGAGGACCTATCAGACGTCCTCTAGCTCAGCAACAGCAGTACCAACAGAGAGCAGGACCGTACCAGATCCCAGAGAAACCCTAATGCAATTATTGTGGGAGACGCGGACACATCTCAAGGGACTGTCGGGTCCGCCAAGGACAGTGTATGAGATATGGTTCTGGACAGCATATACTGAAGGACTGTCCTATGCAACAAACATCAACACCTCCACCATCCGTACAGAGGCTAGCACTTCTAGCACCAAAGCCAGCTCCGCAATTGATGAGACAAGGAGCACCTCAACCTTCGACAGCAGGAGAATTTCAGCGAGGACCACCGCTGTCTGCCCAGGAGGATCAATTCGCGAGGGCCAGACAGGGACAACCACAGAGGAACGGACAAGCTTTTGCAATGGAAGTGGATGACCTGGATCAGGAGATTGATGTCATAACAGGTATCACTCTTGTTTTTACTTTTTTTGCTGTGACATTGTTTGATACAGGAGCCACCCACTAATTCATATCATCTAGTTTTATTGCCAAACATAATATTGCCTCCACACCTTTACCTAGTTGTATTAGAATTCTTACCGGAGGAGGAGTAGTACCTGTTAGTAGAATTTGTAGATCTTATCCTATAGTGGTACGTGGCAGAGAAATGAATGCCCAACTCTTAGTCCTTCCTATGCAAACTTTTGATATTATGCTTGGAATGGACTAGCTAAGCCAGTACCACGCTTTCTTCGACTACTTTGGAGGCAGCATTCTTTTTAAGGTACCAGGTACCAGGCCAACTTGAACTTGAGTTTGTACGAGGATCCACAGAAATCCTTGATGGTATGCAGCTCGCAATGGATGATGCTGTTTATCACCCCATTATTTCAGAATTCCCAGATGTCTTTCCCAAAGAATTACCAGGACTACCCCCAGATAGAGACGTAGAATTCTCAATTGAATTAACACCAGAAGCAGCACCCATAGCATTGCATGTTTATAGACTGGCAAAAATGGAGATGGATGAACTAAAGACACAATTAAAAGAACTAGAAGAGAAAGGTTTCATCCGACCAAGTGCATCACCCTGGGGAGCACCAGTGTTGTTTGTACCAAAGAAGGATGGATCAGTACGTATGTGCATTGACTATAGAGCCTTAAATGCAGTGACAGTGAAGAATAAATATCCACTGCCACGTATTGATGACTTGTTTGATCAACTCAGTGGAGCCAAGGTGTTCTCAAAGATAGATTTGAGATCAGGATATCACCAGGTGAAGGTACGAAAGGAGGACATCCCGAATACAGCATTCCGGACAAGATATGGGCACTATGAGTTTCTGGTCATGCCATTCGGATTGACCAATGCTCCAGCCATCTTTATGGATTTAATGAATCGATTATTCCATCAGTATTTGGATCAGTTCATGGTCGTCTTCAGAGATGATATACTTATCTATTCAAAGAACCACGAGGAGCACGAGAAGCACATACGGATTGTTCTAGAGACCTTGAGAAGAGAGCAGTTATATGCAAAGCTGAGTAAATGTGAGTTCTTCTTGGATAGAGTCTCATTTCTTGGGCATGTCATTACAGAAGATGGTATTTCTGTTGATCCAGAAAAGATTTCGGCAGTCGAGACATGGCCTGTTCCTAAATCAGCTCAGAGGTGAGAAGTTTTCTTGCACTTACGGGATATTACCGACAGTTCGTAGAAAACTTCTCAATGATAGCAACACCTATGACTCGGTTAACTTGCAAAGATTAAGAGTTCATATGGACCAACGAATGTCAAACTACTTTCGAGGAGTTGAAGAAGCGACTGACTACCGCACCAGTATTGACTATTCTATCAGGATCCTGAGGCTATGTGATCTACAGTGACGCATCAGGGAAAGGCCTGGGATGCGTATTGATACAGCATGGCAAGGTGATTGCATATGCATCTAGGCAGTTATGAGTACATGAGAAGAATTATCCAACTCATGACTTGGAACTTGCAGCCGTCGTATTTGCTCTGAATTTATGGAGACATTACTTATATAGGGAACGAGTGGAAATATATACCGACCATAAAAGTCTCAAGTATGTCTTCACACAGAAGGAGTTAAATATGAGGCAACGTCGATGGCTCGAATTGATAAAAGATTTTGAGATAGAGTTACATTATCATCCAGGCAAGGCTAATGTTGTAGCAGACGCGTTAAGCCGAAGGCCAGCAGCTTATTTCTTGACGACGCAAAAGGAATTATTAAAGGATTTGCAAAGTCTTGACATTGAAGTGATATTACCCGGAGCAGACGGGATACTAGCCAACTTGCAAGTACAATCTTCAGTAATAGAGAGAATCAAGGCAGCATTGCCTACCGACGCCAGGTTCAGAAGATTAAAGAAAAGGACAGAGGCCGGAGAGCAGATAGGACTGTGCATTCATGATGACGAGACATTAAGATGTGGTGATCGACTATATGTTCCCAATGGAGAAATTCGACAAGAACTAATGGCAGAAGCCCATAGTTCAATATATTCTATTCATCCTGGAGGCACCAAGAAGTATCATGACTTACGACAGCATTTTTGGTGGCATGGGATAAAAAGAGAAATAGCTCGCTTTATAGCTAAATGTTTGGTATGTCAGCAAGTAAAGGCGGAGCACCAGAGAACAGCAGGGTTATTACAACCACTCCCGATTCCAGAATAGAAGTGGAAACACATCACTATGGATTTTGTCACGGGTTTTCCCAAAAGTCCAAGTGAAAGAGATGCAGTATGGGTAATAGTGGACCGACTCACCAAGTCAGCCAATTTCTTGCCTTTTAGAGTTGGCTAATCTACAGAAGCTTTGGCTGACCTATATATGAGGCAGATCGTGAGACTGCATGGCATACCAGTAAGCATTGTATCAGACAGGGATTCACGCTTTACATCACACTTTTGGAGGAGCATGCAAGAAAGTCTTAGAACTCGTCTGAAATTATGTACATCTTATCACCCACAGACGGATGGGCAGTCGAAACGTACTATTCAGACATTGGAGGATATGATAAGGGCTTGTATGTTAGACTTTGGAGGATCATGAGAGGACCACCTACACCTTGTGGAGTTTTTCTACAACAATAGCTATCAAGCAAGCATCCAGATGGCTCCATTTGAAGCATTGTATGGAAGGAAGTGTAGATCTCCTGTATATTAGAGTGACGTGGGAGAATATCAAATTTTGGGTCCAGAGTTAGTGGTCAACACCGTTGAGACAGTTAAGAAGATACAAAGACACTTGCAAGCAGCAAAAGATAGACAGAAGCAGTGGGCAGACCTTCACCGTCGTCCCTTGGAGTTCAAGGAAGGCGATCATGTCTTCTTAAGAATATCACCTACCAGAGGCACTATTCGATTCGGAGGGCACGGCAAGTTAAGTCCAAGGTATATTGGACCATTTGACGTGCTAGAGAAAGTGGGAGAAGTAGCATATCGACTTGCACTACCACCTTCACATGAGGGAGTACATGACGTATTCCATGTGTCATAGCTCAGGCGATATATGGCAGACAGCAGCCATGATCTCGAGCATTTAAAAATCACCATTGGGCCAAGTTTGTCATATCAAGAGCAACCCGTGGGAATCCTTGATCGTCGAGAGAAAGTATTGAGAAACCAGTCTATTTTCTTGGTCTGTGTGGCATGGAAGCATGGCTCGCAAGGAGAATCTACCTGGGAACGCAAGGATGACATGTGGGAACGTTTTCCAAACCTATTCACAAACTGAGATATAAATTTACTTTGATTAATTATATCTTATACCCTTCTTGACTTTCAACAGTGACTTAGTTTTAATTTCGAGGACGAAATTTTTATAAGTTGGGTAGAATATAAGATCCCTAAACCTGAAAACCCTATTTTATTTATTTATTTATATGTAATTATAGGCTAAATAGAGGAGATAAATTTTATTGAGCCATTATAAATTTCTCCTAAAAAAATTATTTTATATAGGACACCCTTTTTGTCAGTTTCTAATAGAAACCGTATGCACCAATTTGATTTTCAGAAAATATGTGTATATATATATAGATATTATTAAGAAATAAAAAAGAATAGAAAATAGAAAGTTCTTATTGGTTCTAACCCAAAACCCGTTAGCCAAATCCGCGTATACTACTTCACTGCGTAAAATCCACAACAGCAGCAACAGCCGCGTAGACTTTACCTCTGATTCCCCAAGTGTAATTAATCAGCAACAGCCAGCGTAAACTTTTCCTCCCACCGAGCATAAAAAGCTAACCCGCCTAATTCCTTCTCTACGCGTAAATACCAACTCCTGCGTAAAATACTTCACCTCTTAAATTCCTTTCACCACGCGTAAAAATACAAATCATTAGAAAATATCAGCAACAGAAGCAAAACTCAACTTTGCTTTGCTTTCCTGACCTACACGTGTAAGTTTCTCATTGCACCACTCCTTTGCACTATTACTAAATAACCCTCCACCGAAACCTAAACCAATGAGAAGAAAAAATAGCAACAGTAGTTTCTTAAACACTAAGTTTCCTCCACCGCCTGTTATTCTATATATATATTCATGTAATGTACCCCACTTCTTCTTACAACAAAACGTAACCACTGTTTGGCCGTGCACTACCCAGAACTTTTTCTCGGCAAGTATACCTTGCCACTGTACTATTATTTATATTTCAATTGAAGCATAATCCTATTTTATTTAGTTATTTGTATTGGACCTTGTTTATGAGACTACCCCAGTATTATGGAAGCATTATTTGGTTCATTGGCTGTGGCACAGTTGTTACACGGATTGTGAGTCTCATATAGATCCCGGGTTACGTATTGGGTTGGCCGCTTGTACGTAAGAGCCGTGTGTTAAGAAATGACTGCTGATAGATACTTTGTATGCTAGTAGACCTGGCAGTTATTTAGAGGTTTTATGGTGTCATGGATATGACATGCTTAAAGCATGGGGTGGGGAGAACAATCAGTAAAGCATTTGGGCTCCTTTACACTTTTCTCCTGTACGCCCAGATTCTCCACCGGAGAAACGGGTGATTATGACCACTACATATTACTGGCGGCCTCTGTCGTTCAAAAGACGACATGCTTTGAGGCCTCTGATTCTCCGAGAGAGTCACGCCAATCCCATATTTTCAGCCAGAGAGCCTACTTGGTGAAAAGTTGTTCTCAAATTTCATTCACCTAGACGGTTACGCGACCCATTGGATATTTATATTTCAGTACTTATTGGCATGTTATTATGTATCTTGTTACATCCCTCTGAGGACGTGGTCCCTTTCTAGATATGGACGAGCAGGAGTTCCCACAAGAGTACGGACCTGGACCTCACTCCACGTACCTGACTGAGGAGGCCTTACCCTCAGAGTACCTGTGATTTTGTTACCACTGTTCAGTGATCCTGTTGTCACTTCAGTATAGTCATTTTGTAGTGGATTTATTTCCACCAGACTATCAGACTTGTTACCCGTCTTGGATATTCAGTTATGTTTTAAACCCTTATTTCCTACTATTTATTTGTGCTGTGGATGAGATATAGAGTGTGTATGACTTATTGTGACAGTATATTACCACTGGTGGATTGTATTATTCATGTACAGCGTACGTATATATATGTTTTCCATATATTGGAGTTCGTATACATATGGCTGGGCGTGTTACGTATTCCTAGTCCTACGTATTTTGGGATTGGGGCGTGACAACCTTAGTGTAGAGCTAAAAACTTGTCTATGACTTTAGTTTGACTTGTGTGACCTAGTATTGACCTAGAAATTATACTTTAACTCATTTTAGCTTATTTATCTTCATTAAACCCAAGTGACATGATATTCATATGTAGGATTTTGTGATACCAGCTCGGATACCGAGATATACCATTGCTCAGGACCACAGGCGAGTACATTCTCTGATAGTTTTCTTATTTGATAGTCTCTATGTTTTATGTATTTAGTATTAAGATATTTGATTCCTGACATGATGGTTTCATGGATTGTTATACGTGGATCTTGGTCATGAGATATTATTGTTGTGATGACTCACTTATCACCGTGTCGTGCTTCATGATTACTCAGTAATTATCGTGATATCTTAGTGATTATATAGACCATAATCATAGTGCATGATATTATAGACCTTGTAGTGTGATATACGTGTCGTAATTTAGATCCGTGTACTAGTCGGTGGTTGAAAAAGTATTAGTGGATATGTGATCATACCTTATAGCCCATAATTTAGTGTAGCCCATGATAGTTACTAGATCATGCAAATCATGTGTGATCACGCTAGCTCACATTTTATATATAGCCCATGCTAGGCCCCAGCCGATCACATTATCTTATTAATATTTTAAGGCACATTTATTATATTGTTTCTTCTATTATAGTTTATTACATTATTGTTCCTCACCATATTGTTCATAATTCTTGCCATTATTTACCATAATGCTCTTTCTCGTGATATTTGCTTAGTTTAGTTATTTCTATCATTTATTTTTATTGTTATTACTGTTTCATAATTGTTGTCAATTATTGGAACTGCTATTTGGGTTGTACTTTACTCCAATCCTGACTGGATATATTTTTCAAATGATTCGTCAGAGTACTGGTGTCCTACACATTATGGGCCACAGGATGGTTAGCTAGTTGAGTTATCACCCACAGAGCCTGTTAAAATATTACCAGCTGTCGATGAGACTTAGCTAATTTATTTATGATATTTTATATGTCAGTTAGACACTTTTAATATTGTATTATATTTGATATCTTGTATTGAGATTAGACTTTGACTTGTGATGTATTGTGACTCATTATTTCTTTTCTTCTATTCCATATCGTGCCATATCTTTCTCTAGTTTTTTTTATCATGATTGAGTATTTATTAGCATTATCATATTGTCCTCTACTTGAGAGTTGAGATATCTTGACAGGTACATTATATATTGTGTAATATGTTTAGATAGTATTATTGACCTTTACAACGTTCTACCGTCGATGTTGTGGCGTAGGCTGGACGTACTCTCGTGCTTGTGCCCCTACACCTGGTACGAGTTGTGACAGATTTCCAAACCTAGTAGACATGTTGACAACTCCGATTTGAGGATATGTGTGATATCATGAGTTTGATATTGCTTTTCGTCTTATAGATACTTACTTGTATCTTGGGTATCCATACTTAGACATTTATACTTCAAACATAAACACTCTAGGTACTACCTATACCCAAACACAAAATTTTGACTAAAATACATACTCAAATTTCTTGCTACTTAACTATGACATTAACCCACAATACCCAAGATGACATTAACCCATAACACTAACCTATAATACCTAATATCTTGACTAAAATACATACTAAAACACCTTTCTACTTAACTATGACATTAACTATGACATAGACCAAATACTACTCGACACCTATCTATACTTGACACTTTAGTTATAACTCTCATGGATACTCAACCTGACACATAACTCTATTACCTAACTATCATTATACCCATATGAAAATCATCCACACTCACATAATTGACACTAGGATACACAAGTATATTACACATATATGAGTTGCCACTCACTGATACACACACACACACACACTCATACACATGCACACTAAGCACTATAATACATAATATCACCATTACCCATGCGACACTATGTGTTATATATATATATATATATATATATATATATATATATATATTATGTGATCTTATTACAAAATATTTTAACTAAATTACCTATACTAGTTCCCTAATGATAATACCTTAATAATTAAATCACTATCTCTTATTTATCAACTAAATCACATTTATACTAAATCATGTCTAACAATTATAGGATAACTAGTAGGAGATCTCTATAGAAATTATGAACTATATAGGGGCTCACAACTCAAGTATCACACAAATACCATAGGTTATACCCAAGTATCGTAGGGTTTAGCTTAAATCCAATTCTAACATCAACCCAAACTAATACTTTTAGCTTTAACATGAAAACTATAATAAATGTAGTATTAAATTTTCACAGACACAAGACACATATAGGTACACACATACACACTCACACACATGACATATATATATATATGAAGGACACACACACACACATACACACACACACACACACACACACACACACACACACAGAGGACACACACAAACACACACACAAAGGACACACACAAACACACACATAGAGGATACTAATACACACACACAAAGGACACACACACACACATGAAAAGAGACATAGAGGGGTGTGTCGCCTCCCGTTTGAGAAGGAGGAGTATATCATGTTAATGTGTCTATGTCAGTGTGTGTGTGTGTGTGTGTGTGTGTGTGTGTGTGTGTCATCAGCTAGCTAAGAGAGAGGCTTAGGGTTTACCTGACCGCGCACGGAGGGTGGTTGACCATGGAGAGGATGAGGCACCGGAGGCGGCGTCGGTGTGGCACGTCGGAGGGGAGCCAGAGGGAGTCGTAGGGGGATCGCAGGAGAGCACGGTCGCGGGTTGCGGGGGTTCAAAATTTTGGAAGTCTTGGAAATGGAAAAATAAAATCTGAACCCTATATAAAAATATTTTGGTGACGTCTCAAATAGACGTCGCTAAATGTCATAGTAAATAGAAATTAGCGACGTGTTATATGTCGCCAAACGTCACTATTTTTAAAATTTAAAATAACTTAGCGACGTATATTAAACGACGTCACTAAATGTCGTTGTTTACAAAAACTGAGCGACGTTCAGTGACTCCTAGCGACGTCTATTCCCTCAATACTGAAAGTCGTTAAACGTCGTTATTTGTGACGTATTATGACATCTATTTTTGGAGTCGCTAAATTTATAAAAATTAGTGACGTTATTTTTTGACGTCGCTAATTGGCTAAATTTTGGTAGTGGTACTCTCCTTGAATCTAGACCTTGAAATCTAAAATTATCTCCAAGAGCCTCTGCAAACAAACCTCAGATGACTCACCAACAGTGGTGTTGGTCGGAAAGTGTTCTATTATATAGGGAAAAATACATCTTTAATATGAGTTGAAACAAAGATAACAGATTTACCGCTCACAGGCACAAGTCTTTTCCTTTTTTGACAACTGAACCATCGGTAAAACCTGATGCAAACGATAATGGGAGACCTCATTTTCATCACTATAGCCAGTAGTCAATCTGTCTTATGCGGAAGATGGGGTATGACATTCAGAAGGTCGAAGGTCTGAACTTTGGCAAAGGATACCGTATTCCTTTAAAACCCCATGGTTGTCCTAGCAGGTCCCGTAATGAGTTAGGATACAGAAATGGTAGCATGCAAAATTATTCTAATAAGGTTAAAAATAGTAGTACAAAGAAGAAGGTCTAGTCCTGTCACATGGTCCTTCTTTTTCCTGTTTGGAAGAGGCAATGACTGAAGAAAATAGATCCGATAAAAACTATCTGAAAATATATGAACAGGCCCAGAAGGATACTCCTCCTACTTCCTTATCTCCTGTTACTCCAGCCACTGTTGAAGTAGGATCGTCAAAGACTACCACGACTGAGAAAGCTAAGAAGAATGATATGTGTTTTGACAAATCTTTGAAGAAGAATCCACCTCAAGGACTTGATAAGCCATACAACTTTGATATATTGGCATAGTTGGCCAATACACCAGCTCGACTTTCTATCTTTGAGTTACTTCGGCTCTCAAAAAAAACTCGTGATGCATTAAACAAGGCATTAATGCATGCTGACTCATATCTAGCCCAGCTTAAGTCTCTAGATGAAGAACCAGTGGCATGCCCTCATTGTCATAGTGTGATGGAAAAGATTTCTAAATCACCTTCACACAAGATGATATGCTTCTGAAGGAGAACCATCTTGGTAGGCCATTCTACTATGTGGGTTATGTAGGTTCTATCACAGTAAACTGGATTCATATAGATCCGGTCTCGTCACTCAGTATCATCCCCAAGAGCCTGCTCCGAGTTTTAAAGATTTTGACGCATAACCTGTCAACCACCAATACCATAATCTTGGACTTTAATGCTATAAGGAGTCATCCTCTTAGGAAGATATGCCTCAAAATTTAGATAGATAATCTTCGAACTGAGATCACATACTATGTGATCAACTTGAAAGTATCCTACAATGTCCTGCTCGAGTGCCCTTGGATACATGAGAACAAGATTTTTCCTTCAACTCTGCACCAATGTTTCAAATATGTGGACAGTTAGGGAGATGTCAAGACATAGTTTGCTGACATCAACCCATTAAAAGGTGTTAAGGCATATTACTAGAACTTTGTTCTCTACACACCAGAGTACTTGAAGGAAGAAGCCCATGAAGCCGATGATCAGGCCGAAGCAACTCTAAATGAGGAACCTCTCATGATCTGAGTTAAAGGACATGTCATTCGTCATACTCCATCGGAGCCTCTTTTTGTCTACCTCCGCAAGTCAGTGCGTGAGAGAGAGGCGAAATAACCATCACCTCAAGAGCCCTTGTTATCAATCTCCGCAAGTCAATGCGCGAGAGAAAAGCAAAGGCACCCTTGGTGATAGACATTACTAATAAGACAGAGCCTCCACTTGTCATCAAATCTTACTTGCAATAAACACCTTGTTCTAGCAAGTCAACCTCTAGTCATTAATCTTACTAAGCCTGCTATTAAAGCAGAGCCTTCTGCTATTTTTGTAGAGAATGAGGAGATTTTATATTTTAAAGATGATACCCCTTCGTAGTACACTAATGTTGACCCCATTGTTAGGGAGTGCTTAGAAGCTATGTATGCCTATGAACTATAGAAGCATAAAAAATGTGCCTCTTGAAGATTGCACAGTTTCCTACAAATAAAATAAACATAGGAAGAATGATGCACTTTCTCTCTGTTTAAAAGGTTGGCGCACTTTCAAGATGCTTTCATCAACAAAGACAGGCGCAAAAATCTCGTGTCTGCTTCCCCCCTAAGCATTAAATATGATAAATCTGACAGCTGAGCAGTAGTTGATGATGTCAGCAACCATCATTACAACTGAGATACAGCAACCAAATCCAGGTTATCGTTTAACGGCGAGTACGAATTAGCTTCTCCAAAGTAAACTATAAGGCCAGATTCTGCAAAGTGCGCCATCAGGGCCAATTTTCACAAAAGTACGCTATAACGGCTACTTCTTTAAAAATGCGCCATCAAGGCCAACTTCTTCAAAAATGTGCCATTAAGGCCAATTTCTTCAAAATGTGCCATCAAGGCCAACTTCTTTAAAGTGCGCTATCAAGGCCAATTTTCACAAAAGTACGCCATCACGACCAACTTCTCAAAAGTGCGCCATCACGGCCAACTTTCTCAAAAGTGCGCCATCTTGGCTACTTCTTCAAAACAACGTTTGTATAGCCAATCTTTCCAAAAGTACACCAGTCTCCAGACCACTTCTAAAGTGTGCCTACGATCCTAACTGACAAAGAAATATTATATTATGTGCCTACATGCCATGTTCCTCATAAAACGTGTACAAATAACTGTCCCATGAGCTACACTTTCCTCGTATAGGAAGCCATGTGTCAAGCAGGCAGCAAATTATGCACCCACTACTAGATCATGGAATGTCGTCCCCTCCAAAGTGCGTGTATAGTGCGAATTATCCAAAGTGTGTGCATACTATCATAACTGCTCTAAAATCCTATAAATATAGTATCATTATATATGTTATAGAGGCTACAATTTCAAGTCTTTGAAGTTCAAGTACCGAAGGAGAGAAATATAACCTTGCCATGTCGTTGTTGCCAAAGCTTTCTCAATGTCCAACTCTTCAAGTTGTTCACACATCCTTGTATTTCTTTTTCGTCGTGTGGTCCAAGGAGTAAAGCGATTATTTATAGATCAAATATCTACAGTTATAGTTTCTCTGAATAATTGTACTTAGATTATTATTTAATATCATTTTTACTTTTTTCTTTCAATAGTTTATAATACAAAAGTTTTGTATAAAAATTTGTCAATCGCACACAAGATGACAACTTTGTTGGGGACGACTTTCTCCTCTGATAAGAAAGTGATAGCTCAATGTGACGCTGCGTCGATCCGCTTGATGTAGAAGACCTTGGTCATGAAGTTCGACCAACAAGCATACAAAGAAATACTCCATTCTGGGGGTAGTACTTACCCCTCATCTGCACTCAAGTCAAAGAAGACCCAGAATGTGTGGGTACCCAAGCCTCGTAACACATTCCAAAGTTGCTGTCTGTCATGCCCTGAACCAGAATATTGGAGAGAGTGGGGGCTGACAACGACTAGCAATATATACTTGGACCACGTCGGTACTCCGCATATATGGTGAAGTTGCAAAATATGGGGGGTTAACACTACAATCTTGCAACAATCCTAGGTCAAACTGTCCTAGGTGTCTCAACCACAAGTAGATAAGCAATAAGTAAGAAATAAGAGCATCTGGAGAAAAATAGTAAAGTATCCCAAACCAAACATACATAGATGATCATGAATCTAGTAATACAAAATGAAGAACTAGCAGAGTATAAGTCATACATGATCAATACTAGCCTTGGTCTAGAATACGCTAATCATGTTAGTGCCCATAGGCAGAATGTCAAGTCCGAAACACAAGCTAAAACATGCTTTGTGGCTAAACGTCTCAAAAAAATATATAGTATGAGATCTAGTAGGGATAGAAGAAAACTCACTCAGGCTGTCTGGTGCTCCGGGTAGTTACCATCTGCAAAAAGGAAAGTAAGATCCTTGGGCTCTGCTACTGGATCTGGCCAAGCAAAACCAGTAGGGTCAGACCCCCAAATAGAAAGTACTACAAAGAAACCCAATCTAGAAACTAAAACCAGCAAAATAATATAGAGCCACAATACGCTAAGCATCATGAATAAATTAATGTGGATCGAGACTTGTGCACTACCACTCCACTTATCCTGTTAATAGAAAAATAATAAGCTGAATAACATATAACCACTAGGAATATAAAGACACTTGCAGCATAAGTAAACTTCACAACTACACATGTACATAACAGATCAACCATAACTATAGTGGTAAACACAGAGCTACGATACACAACTCAAACCACAACAAAAAATGCCACAAACAGGGAACATAAGCATGTTACTACCAGCCACGAGCTACTATACCCTAGTCAAATGTACATAGGATATAATTGTCCCCTACTAATATAGATGTCTGAGTCGAGTCAAGTATACATAGAGTGTAAATTATCCTCTACTAATATAAATGCCTGGTCGTATCAAATATACATAGAGTGTAATCATTCTCTACTAATACAAATGCCTGGTCGTATCAAATATATATAGAGTATAATCATCCTCTACTAATACAAATGCATGGACGTATCAAATATACATAGAGTGTAATCATCCTCTATTAATACAAATACCTGGTCGTATCAAATGTACATAGAGTGTAATCATCCTCTACTAATACAAATGCTTGGCCGTATCAAATATATATAGAGTGTAATCATCCTCTACTAATACAAATGCATGTTTATATCAGATATACATAGAGTGTAATCATCCTCTTCTAATACAAATGCCTGATCATATGGTATCGATATATAACATATACTGGACAGGTGTATATAGGGTGGAAGGTACCTAACTATACAAAATTTTATGCCAGAACAACATAACATAAATAGACATGCAAGGAAATAAACACAAGGAAACCAGTTACAAATAATCAAGGAGCTTAATAAAAGAAATCACATGCAAAAGAGATCACAATCGGTATATCGTCGGTATACTCTAGTATACAGTCGGTGTATCGGTCCAGAGAGAGAAAAATGTTAGCAAGTTTTAGATTCCAACAAATTGGTATACCGTCGGTATATTGTAGTATATCGTCAGTATACCAGCCAAGTAAATATATTTAGCAAGTCGGTTAACAAGATCGGCCATAATCGGTATACCATCAGTATGTCGATAAGGTTTACAAAAATATCTAAAATTTTAAGTCGGTCAAAATTGGTATACCGTCGCTATACTATAGTATACCGTCGGCATGCCAGTTTCCAAAAAAAATAGCTAAATCTGATTCTGGGACCCATATCAAATCCCAAAAATCACCAAAATCATATTTAACAAGAAGTCAAGTCTAGTGGTAATTCCCATGTCATAATATGGACTAAATCTCACGGTCATAACTCTGGTACCATTTCAGTTATCGAGTTACCAAAAAGGGACGTGACAAGATTCTACCAGAAATCAAAATCGAGACAGTTAAAAGTCAAGTCTAGTACTTTCGTTTGTTTAACTGTATTTTATTTCGAGCTTGGAAAGAGTAGAAGAGATATTGATCATCCGTTTATGGCAATACAGGTGATCGTACAGTAGACGTCGTGCAAGCGGAGTCTTGAAGTATCTCTTGTCCTTTCTTTCTCCAACCAACTTGTGAATGGCTATAATTTCATTCAGTTGGCCCTTCTTCCAAGTCTTCACACCTAAAAATATTGCATTCTTGATTGTTCCATCAAATGATACCAAAATAACTAAAAGATGTCAAGATAAAAAAGAATAGACTTGGATTACTTATGCTTGTCAAAACACTTAGAAATGGTTACCTTATTGTATGCTAGTTCACTTAAATGTTCTTTCATAGTATTATAATTCAAATTAGAATGTATACTTCTTCTATAAATTGTGCTATATAGAGAATACACCTTGCCATACAATAAACTGATCAGGGAGACTATTTAAAATATATCATGTCATGTTGCCTGTCTCGTGCTTGTGTTGCCTTAAACTGCCTCAATTGATAACTTAGTGGACTTCGCTTGATCACGGACAACTTGTGCACAAGGTTACAGTTCCTATGGACGGTCGCTAAGGCACTGGCACCGATCCGATCCGGGCAAAACTTTATGTTTAGTCTCATGTGCAAGGATGGGATGGCTTGCAACACATCTTGTGATCTCGTTGCAAACCATCCTCGTCATTGACTAAAATTTGTACACTATGGCATCATGCCAGGGATCCCCTCGTATATTTAAACTTTGCAAGCTAACTTATGTCTTTGTTGCAGGGAAGGTCATGGTAAGTATTGTACAGGTGGTTCAGACGAAAAGGTAAAAGTTACTGAACGGTAGCACGTTTATTTCAGTAAAGTTGTATATCCAATACTTCCTTGTAAAATGAACTAAGGCAAGATAGAAAGACTACAAAAATAACTTACATGCTTCATATAAACAACATATTGATCGGTATAGTTGGGATAGCTTACCTCCACCAGTGCATTTTGATATACTGACCCTCGTTGCAACAGGTTTCCTGCACCAAGGAAATCCTGTACGAACCTAAAGCGACTTTCTGATCCAGTCCACCTACCAGTACGCCCTGATCATGCCACAGAAGCAGCATTTGAAAGATCCCAGGAGCTCGTGCGTAAACTTATGCAGTTCCATGTGAAGGCGATAGCTTCCCCATAAGGTCTTTAACAATTTGAAGTTTTAGTAAAGAATGTATGTATAGGACGACTCTCTCATTTTGTGTCCACTTTTGTAAGTCCGTATGGCAATTATCAACTTGTTCAAGAGTTTATAAAAGATATTCATTATCAATAAAGAGAATTTTTCCATGTTTTAACATTGTGTTTCAATTATCTGCGTACTCTAAATATGTGCTCGTTATATAAAATATTTTAGCCTTGTGCATGCACAACCTAGGCACGCATGGAGTTACACCCCGAGGACGACTATTGATTCTTCAGAATTTGGGCATAACATATTTGTATCAGAGTACAGCTTTAAGTTCCTTTGACCCTCGTATCAAATAATTTCCTTTAACGATCAATTCCCTATACGAACTCTTGAACTCGTTTGCCCAAAATAAGATACGTTCCATACAATGAGTCCATAATATGTTATGAGCCTCATATAAGTTATCTTTTTTAAATGAATGACTCAAGCCCAAGCATCAGTGCTAGCACAAAGAGAGGTACAAACCCAGAAAAGTAGTTCCGATACCTCGGCAAGTTCCAAAAGCCAGCGAGCCATACCCGTGTCGACCCAATTGACCGAATGATGCGGATGCTTGAGGCTAGCCAACAGAGGGACGAGGCTCGTTATGAGTGAGCCGAGAAGCGGGTGAAAGAACAACAGACCAAGTTCGAAGGCAATCTAGAAGCCCAATTTGCAGTCCAATAGAAGCAGATAAATTTTTTGTAATAGATTGTTCAGACCTTGGCCTCCAACCATTATGAACGACAGCATCAGCATCAGTGGAGCTACCCATGCCTGAAGTCAAAATGTCTCAAACTCCAAAGAAGAAGGATGTTACTACCTTCGACTTTGTCGACTTCAAGAAGGTCCGTAATACGCCATTTAATGGGACTGAGAATCCAGTCATGGCTCTGGACTGGATAGAAGATCTTAAAGATTACTTCAAATTGCTAGAGGTGCCTACAAAAAAATAAGTTTTTTGTGCCCAACTGTAGCTCCGTTTGAACGCACACGATTGGTGGGACGTGCATCGAAGATCTCTTTCAGTTGACGATGAAGAGGAGACGATCGCGTGGGATACCTTCTGTGATGCGTTCGATGAGGAGTTTATACCCCCTCCCGTACGTAGTTAAAAGAAAAACGAGTTCGTGTAGCTTCGGTAAGACAACATGACCGTGAAGCAGTGCTCCGTCGAATTCAACCGGCTCACCAAATTTTTAAGCTCATATTTACCTGATGCGGCGAGTCATGCCAAACAATTTAAGGGCGGCATACAACCTGCCATCTATGCACACGTGGTCATTCCCCAATACCAGATGATGCAGAAAGTTTTTAACCATGCCCTTTCTTTTGAACCATAGTATCCTTCAGTTACTGCCGACACTGTGCATACTTTCAATCATAAGCGTTATAGCAACGCGGGAGGAAACACTACTCCAAAGCGTCCAAATAATGGCAATCAGCAAAAAATAAATTCAGACCAAACATGTAACTTCTGTAGGAATCCAGGGTACCTCTTTAGCGACTGTAGTAAGAGGCTTGGGTCATGCCTCCGTTGTGGTGATCCAACCCATCAGCTTAGTAACTGTCTGCTCCCTGCCATGCTCCTCCCTCAATATCCAAATTCTACCTCAGTACCTCAGGCCAATTGAGCCACGCCTAACCAGAGCGTCGTTAAGCTCAAGGTCGAGTGTACACTATAACATAAAAAAAGGCTCTTATATCGGACACCATTGTGTCAGGTATATTACTTTTTAATAACATACTTGCTCATCTTCTATTTGATTCTGGTGCAACGTGTAGCTTTATATCAACAAATTTTGTCATAGAAAATATGAAAGAAATGACACCATTGTATATAGACCTTAGTCTTAGCACCCCATCGGGCACGAAATACATGTTCATTCAGTATGTCTAGGCGGTCATATCTGTATTGGGGGAAGAAAACTCTTGCTAGATATTTTAGTCCTAGATGTTCAAAATTTTGACATCATCTTGGGGATGTATTGGTTCAGTGCTTGCTAGAAAACTATCAAATATGCAGAGAAACGAGTTGCCTTTCATTTACCTGGAGAAGCTGAATTCTACTATACGAGTGGTTCAGCAACGAATGCGTCAAAAGCCTGCATGGTGATTTTTGCGATGTCAACTCGACGGATGGTACACTCTGGATGCGAGGGATACTTAGCATCGGTTTGGGACATGCAGCTAGACTATGCAAACGTTGAGTCTTCTTTCGTTGTGGCAGAGTTTTTTGATGTGTTTGCGAGCGAATTACCTGGCATGCCACCCGACCAAAAAATTGAGTTCACCATCGACACATTACCAAATATTTAACCAACAGGGTGGCCCCTGCTGAACAAAAGGAGTTAAAGTGCCAACTATAAGAACTGCTTGATCATGGATACATTTGTCCGAGCGTGTCTTCTTAGGGTATATAAACCCCCTCGACTAGAAATTAGGGTTAATTAATTTAAATAGCCTAATTAGGGTTAACTAGATATAATAAAGATTTATTATATAGTATTATAATATCTATGCAGTAATAGTTATTTTAGGACACTACCCTAGCTGTTATCCTGAAACAAATTCCACATACTTGGCCTAGACATACTAACCTATCGTAATGAACCTTGAGCAACCCCCGGATACTGATTTTCATTCCTGATTTTAGTCGCACAAAAGTCGTTATAAACGTCTGTACGCAAATTAAATAAATTGCGTAATTACATTCGTTGTCCGTTCCAATCGAAATTGAGACCCAATCTCGACCCGATTTGACCAACCCAGATCATGGCATTTTTGTACCCTGAACCTACCCCACTAATGACCCTTTTCCAACCCAATTTAGACCCCCGGTATTTGTTAAATTAAATTAGGGACACCCGGTGCATTAATTATGAATTAATTAATGTGGTGACCTAACCTCATTTGAATTAGACCCAACTCCAACCCAAACCCACACACACCCACAGGCCTCATACAAAACACCATACACCATCCTAGCCCAATGTAGAATACCAAACATGGTATTTTGTTACATCAAATTCCTAATTCCAGAATCTGTGCAAATTCTAATTTGTTCAGGGACCTTTGTGCAAAATTGCAATGAGGTGCCCCCCTCTCATTGGCCCAACCATATGGAGATAGAACCTATATTCCTTGAACCGTTCACATTTAATTTTCCCCCCATTTCTCATGTACTTGTACCCCTTTATGGAGGGCACATCATGACCCTCCATTTAAATTGCTCAATTCCTAGCCCTCCCCTCATCATGATGGACATCCCTAACTCCCCAAAAATTTCCTACAGCCGACCCTAATCCCTAGGCAGGATCCCCACTCTCTCTCCTACATATAGGGTATTATTTTACCTCATTTAATGCACACAACCCAAGAAAACCACTTCACAAACCCTATTCTCCCTAAGCATTCAGCCGAGCTCTACCCCTACCCATCACCTCCGGCCGCCCTTTCCCGGCCAGCCACCAATTCCAGCCACCCCCGCAGCCACCCAGTCCCCTCCGGCGACCTACCCCCTACCCCCAGCCACAGCCACCCGCCGCCTAGCCACCGGCAGCAACCACCAGCTACTCCGTCTTTTTCCCGAGCCCATTTCCCCGAGCTCGAAGCCGACCACCCGACCAGCGATTGCTCCGCCATCGCTGAACCTTCGGCCGTCCAACTTCACAGACCCCTCCCCCGGCCAACCACCTCCCTCTCCATCGACTCCTAGCGCCGGACGACGACACCTCGAGCCGCACTCGCCCCCGCAGCGCTAACTGCTCCAACTCGCTGCTGTAGCCGCCAACCACCCCGAGCCTCGCCGGAGCTCCGTCAGGCCATCCCCGCCGTCGACGGTCAGCCACCGGGAAGCCCTCGACCCAAGCATCGATTAGGTATATGCTTTTATGTATATATATCATTATTTTTATATGTATTTCAATGTGCAAATGCTATATACATGCGTATTAGTTTAGTTTTTGTATTTTATACGTATTTCAGTATATTAAATATAATATTTTATATTTGTTTAGTATTTATATATAAATACCCCTGTATAAATACTGTGTTATATATATATACATATTATTATATATAATAGGAATATATATATTTATTTTTGTATACGTATATTAGTACCTATTAAGCAAATATGTACATATATGTTTCAGTATACTAATTAAATATTTATGTATATAATTCTGTATAAATATGTATTTTTTTGTATTTATACTTTATGTACTATATAATATATGCACTAATAAATTTAAATACTGTGTACTATATGTGCTAATAAATATATGTATACTGTATATTGTATGTACTAAGTAATGTATATATATATGGTATTTATATACTTTGTATACCTTATATATATTAATAAATATAATGTAATATAGAATATACTGTATATGGTATTAAATATTTATATTATTTAAATATCTGTTATGTATATATATATATATATATAAATATACTCTATGTAGTTAGTATAATATGTGTATATTAAATATGTATATATGTATATATAAATATATATATATTGTGTATTTAAGTATATTAGAATATAAAATGAAAATATGTAAATGTATATGTATTATATGTTGTGTACTTATTTATATAAATATTTGTGAATATATGTGTCTATGTATTAGATTATATATGGTATTATGTGTTTATATATAGATTATCTAAATATATGTATATGTATAAATATATGAATTTGTGAATATTACCAATTATGTACATATATTTAATATGTGTATTATTAGTGTATTACTAAATAATATATAGGTGCTATTTTGTACTATTAAACATACATATTATTTTAATATATTTAAATATGTTTTAGTGTACATATATATATATTTGTAATAGCTATATATAATATACAGTCCAGACCCTGTGTCA
This sequence comes from Iris macrosiphon, assembly GCA_036927795.1. Classification (NCBI taxonomy): domain Eukaryota; kingdom Viridiplantae; phylum Streptophyta; class Magnoliopsida; order Asparagales; family Iridaceae; genus Iris; species Iris macrosiphon. The sequence continues at coordinate 57,911,747 of JAYESA010000004.1, forward strand.
GCTATAATTACAAGTAGTGTGTCTTAGTCGTGCTATTGTAGCGACTAATATTGTCATTATTATATTATATATAGGACTGCTGGACAGTACAGCCGAGGCTTCAGGAGCAGGACTTTGGCTTTCGCAGCTACCCGGGACAGGCAAGTATACCTTGCTGGATTACTGTTTAAATTAAATGATAAATGTTGTAATATACATAAACTGTGCGCGTCCGAGATTGACTCGAGTGCAGTCGACAATGCGTCGATGAGTAGTGTACTTGACCTAGCTGCTAGATGACTCACCTACTACTGTGAGGATATTTTGATATCTTCCTAGACCGTGACACTTTACACGTATCACGATGGTACATTCATATTGGGATGCGGGTCCGTGTACCCGATTCGCTATCGGTGCGTACGACATGCATCACGGACTAGCAAGTAATCTAGAGTAATATAATTAGATGTGACTTGGCATATAGATACGGGATACATACGTCGTGTATTCGACTTGTGTACCTACATTGGGCAGGGAGGACAACTGATAAACGTATGGGATACACACATCGGACTCCGTGGTATCCAGAGGAGCTACAGAGCCGATGACTTCCTATATTCAGACACCGCGCTCTACGGAGTGTTACGGACGTATATACATTGCAGATACCATGTCCCTTAGAGTGTTGGATGTTATATATATACATATACCTCATTCTTCGGAATGATGGACGTTGCAGATACCACACTCTAGAGGACGTTGGACGTTATGCCTACACCTACCTATACGTTCCGAGGTTGTCCTTACATTGCATTCACTTAGATGGTTAGCACACCCTCTTATTTTTATTCAGTACTATATCTGGCATGCATATTGTATCTTGTTACGTCCCTCTGAGGACCTGGTTATCTTCCAGATCTGGACGAGGCCTATTACCCCACCATGTACGGTCCAGGTGTGGAGACGAGGTTTGCTCTTGACGAGGAGCTTGAGGTTTTACCATCGGAGTACCCCTGGTCATCTTGGTAGGCCTTCCGCCTAGGACTGGAGCTCCTTATCTAGTTAGCAGTTGTTTCAGTCTCTCTTATTTCAGACTATCAGTACTTTATTTCCATCATTTGTAGTGGGTTTGTTCCCACCGGACATATTTTGGTTTGTACTATGACATTCGACTATGTTCTTATATTCCAGTCTTTCATTTCAGTATTTTACTTGCTATTTGTGGATGAGATTAGACTCTGCCTATTGTTGATATTAGACTTGTTAGATTTAGGACAGCATAGCACGCTTCGTTAGGATCCATTAAATTGGGATATCCTTGGAGACGTGTCAACTGGCCAATGCCACGTGGCCTGGTTCCGTAGATTTTGGGACTGGGGCGTGACATGGTTTTAGTGGTGGCCCATGCAGGTCTGTCAAACATCAAATGTTTATCGCTTGTGGTATGGTAATGTGCCCAGCGAGCGTGCAATAGGATAGAAATTACTAGGTCTCATCCACTTGATTACGCCTTTGAACCTCTTCCGTATTTTAAAATATCTGCATCATGTTTGATTGATTATGTACTCTTTTAATAATGTTCTATCTCTTACAGCGAGATAAACCTTCATAGCAGACATGAGATACTTGGTGCCATAGTGCCACCCGCAGCACAGAGGGAGGATACGTCCCAGGGACCACCCAGAGAGCTGCCTCAGCCAGAGGCACAGGTGATCCCCCAGGCCCCGATGATGCACTGGCATAAGATCTCTCCCGACGAGAGGACGCAGCAGCCCGAGGGCCAGATATCGCAGACGATCCCGAGGCAGCACTTCAAGGGACAGACCTCGAGGGCGACACCGATGCCGCAGTACGAGAGGCCGACACCCGAGGAGACACCAAGGAGACAGCCGGAGGTACCTCTACCACCACCTCCACCGTTTCCACCTCAGACGCCACCAGCGAAGGGACAGCCCCAGATGATGCAGTTCTTCCAGACGATGATGCAGGCCCAGTAGCATCAGACGGAGACCCTGAGACAGGGCCTGATGGCAGTACTGGAGAGGGCACCTGCCCAAGCAGCAGCACCAGCACCAGCACCTGCACTTGTCCAGCAAGCGGGCACTGTACGAGGCTTCCGACAGATGGGTCCAGGAACCTTCTCGGGCAAGGAGACTGCAGAGGAGATCTCAGACTGGGTCTCCAACACTGAGATGCTGTTAGAGGGTTCGCAGCTACATCCCGACCTCTGGATAACCGCGGTGAGGGCCCAACTCACCAGCAACGCCCATCACTGGTGATACTCTATGGAGCGCAGCATCGGTAGACAACAGACTTGGAAGGAATTTCTGGAATACTTCAATGCGAAATATTTCCCCGCTACGGTGAGGAACGCCCTGTACCCTCAGTTCCTGCACCTGGAGCAAGGGAACTTGACTGTGGATGCCTACAATAGGGAGTTCAGCAGACTCAGCCGATTCGGTGCAGCCCTGATCCCCAACAACCTGGAGAAGGCCAGGAGATTCTACCATGGCCTCTCTCACGAGCTGCAGAGGTACACCACTACCCAGGCGAGGATCTCTTATGAAGAGGTCCTATCAGAGGCAAGGATCCAGGAGGCTATAGGCGGAGGAGCGAAGCGTTCCAGCGCGAACGTACCAGCTAGAACCCAGCAAGGAGCAGGAGGACCGATCCACCGTCCAGGAGCGCAGGCGCAGCAGAGGACAACGTCGTACCAGCAGAAGGAGCTTCCGACCTGTCACTTCTGTGGCAAGAGGGGACACGTCATCAGAGACTGCCAAAAGAAGCTCGGGCTCTGCATGGTCTGTGGAGCCAGCCAGCACCTTGCTAGAGACTGCCCCCAGCGCAGAGATGTAGCACCCCAGACTGGGCAGAGGCCAGCAGCACCACCCTTGAGGATACTACCCCCAGCTGGAGGTCAGCGTCCACCAGCTACCGAAGGACAGCAGAGAGGACCACCCTTGGTCCCACAGGAGGCACACTTCAACCAGGCCCGACAGCAGGCAGGAGGGCAGAGGCGTGGGCAAGCCTTTGCTTTAGCCTCTATCGAGGAGGAACCAGAAGGGGAGGCTATTACAGGTACAATTTTAGTTGCATCATTACCTATAACTGCACTGTTTGATTCTGGAGCTACACTGTCATTTATATCTAGTAGCTTCGTAGCAATGAATAGAGTAGCAACCTCCCCCTTACCTAAGAGTTGGAAGATACTTACCGGAGGAGGCATCGTACCGGTTACCAGCACCATTAGAACGTGCTCGGTAGTAGTTTGTGGTAGGGAGATGAGAGCGCGATTGTTGGTACTCCCAATGCCAGCTTTCAACGTAGTTCTGGGCATGGACTGGTTAAGCCAGTATAATATCGTACTAGATTGCCGGAAGGGTAGCATTACTTTTAGACTGCTAGGACACCCGGAGTTCAAATTCATGCGAGGCACCATCGAGCGAGGAGTAGGACATGCAGCTGGAGCTTACATGGCGATGGAGACGGCACCCCCAGAAATCGTTGCAGAGTTCGAAGATGTTTTTCCAAAGGAGTTGCCAGGCCTACCGCCTGATAGAGAGGTGGAGTTCACCATTGAGCTAGTACCTGGAGCAGCACCGGTATCATCAAATGTGTACCGGTTGGCGAAGAAGGAGCTTGACGAGCTGAAGCTACAGCTAGAGGAGTTACAGATTAAAGGATTCGTCCGTCCTAGTGCATCACCCTGGGGAGCACCTGTCACGCCCCAGTCCCAAAATACCGTGGGACCGGACGCGTGTCAATGGCCAGCAGTACGAACCGATGGACAAAATCCAATTCAATGGATCCATCAGGGCATACTTAAGCTGTAATATAACAAGTCTACGACAACATGGTACAACTGATCTCATCCACACAAGATATGAAATATGATCCACAGAATAAATAAAGAATGTAAATCATCAGATAGTCTCACAAAGTACTTCGGGGAACAACCCGTTAAATATCTAGTACAATGGTTCAACTGACCAGAATATAAAAGACTGAAATAAATAATGAAAACTGAGCATAAACATGGATGCTCAAGAGAAGTCTTCAGCTAAGACCTCGTCCTTAGATGGTGGTACAGCTCCTGGGTCAGCTCCTGCTCCGGTCCCGTAAATCTCGGGATAAACCTCGTCTGCAAAATCTGGGGACAAAATTCGGATCCAGGTCCTCAGGGGACATAGCAAGGTACAAGAAAGCTCATGCCAAAATGAGTAAATAAACAGTGCAGCAAATAAATAACTAAATGAAGCAATAGGGTAAATATGTAACCAATCTAAGTGAAATGCAAGTGAGAGCATCACTAGTCTCAGGCTGAGCCACTACAAGCTCTGTGTCGGGGAGCCGGTAGCGGTAATAACCGGTAGTGGGTCTAGCTCTGCTACGAGAGTCTACGACCTCTCAATAATAGAAGATATATATATGTAAACAGCCTGTAGCCTGTGTGTCTCTCCCCACCCAATGTAACCACGCATATCATGACCATAACGTCTCATGCCCATGTCAAGCGCGATCATAACTAATGCACAAGTCATAAAGTATCTATGAATATAATGTCCATGTCCTGTATCCTATACAGAATCACCACGAATATCTCGGGAAAATCCTGTCTCATGAGTAGTGTCAAGTGTCCTGGGTCAATGTGTACTTGGTAAGACAAGTACGAGAATATAAAGTATCACGAATGTCCATCTCTAGATGACCGTACCCAACACCGCGTACAGTGTTGGCACCCGACTAATAATCGGACGCTAAGTACGTCACACGGTCCTAGGTTGAGCATGCACAGCACTAAAGTAAAGCAAGGAATATAAGTAATAATACTGCAGAGTTTGGCAAGGTACACTTGCCTGATGTCCGAATACCAACAACTGTCCCTGTATCAGTGGATCCGGTAGGTACTACTCCAAAAGCTGTAATAAACATCACCACTAGTCTCAGAAGATGTCGAATAGCTAGAAATGCCTGTCCTTACGTCCAATTTGGACACAGGGGCAAAAAGGTCATTTTCGGATTAAAGCGGGGTCCATATGTGGGCCACTTTGCACCGAAAAGCGCGTCAGGGTCCAAGGTCTCCAAATTCCGCAAACTCAGTGTCTACAAGTCAGGAACGATGATACGAACCCAACGGAACTTCCAGAATTGGATTCCGATGAGCCGATCTCAAAATCACCCGTCAAGTGGAGCCTGTGGGGCCCACGATACGTGATTTTGTCAACGTTCTCGGAATCGGACCAAACTTGGGTCACAGGACCAGCTTATTGCTACGAGTCCGATGGCGCAAGTTTTGTCTCGATCCGACGTGTGTACACAAAGTTACAGCGTGTTCCAGAAAGAACGGATACGGAGTGTCGTCGGCGGATACGCGTTGATTCCGGGGTGCACGCACCTCCGAATCGACTTCTGCGAAATCCTACACGACCGTATCAACGTCGCGCACGGTTCGGTAAAGACCGCGTGCGACCAAGTCGTCCCGATTGGCGGGGCAGACTCAGTTCCGGGGTGAAACAGGGTGTTATTTTTTTCCTGTTTTTGGATCGCGGTGTGCGATCACTACAGGGCGCGATGCACCGAGCGAGTTGCACGGGCACCGAGAGGGTTACACAGTCTACGCATAGCAATTGACAAAAATGAAATCGGAGTTGCGATGAGGGAGAAATCGGTACCTGAACAGGGCTCCGTGAATCTGAATTTCACGTGTCCGAAAGCCAATCTGTGTCCTAGTCGTGTCCTCGCACGCTGCTGGCGTCCGATTCTTCCTCACTCATGTCCGCTGGATCTCGGAGTCGAGTCCCAGGTTCTGTCTCCGGTCAGCGGAGCGATGCTTGGGAGGCGTCGGGGTCGGGTCGACAAGGGGGTGCTCAGGGTATCGACGCCGCTCGGGGCGACAGCGGGGCCGGATGGGGACTGCTGGGCGACGTCGCTCGGGGCGACAGCGGGGCCGGAGGGGCATCGTCGAAGGGTCGAGGGGCTGCTCGTCCGGTGGGGAGCACAGCGAGGGTCGGGGGCTGCTCGTCCGGTGGGGAGCACAGCGAGGGTCGGGGCTGCTCGTCCGGTGGGCTTGGGGGCGGCAGAGGATCTAGGGTTTCGGCACGAGCGGCGGCTAGGGCTTGGCACGAACGCCGAGGGGGGGGGTTTATAGGCTATGCACAGTAGAATCCGGCGGCTAGGGTTTCCCTTGCGGTTTCTGGTCGGGTTGGTTCGGTTCGGTTTGGTTCAGCAACCCAATAGCTCATTTGAGCTGAAAAACTCATTTTCGGGGTCCAAATAATTTACCGAAAAATACCGTAGGTCCGGTTCTCCATTTTACACAGTAAATTATTAATTCCAGAATATTTTACCAATATCTAGCAGCACTAGAAATTCTTTAACCCACAATTTCCCTTGCTATAAATTCCAGAAGAACACCGAAAATACGAAAAAATTTTATATTGAAAATGATTCTGAAATTTAGGGTGTTTACAATCTTCCCTCCTTAAAAGGATTGCGTCCTCGCAATCAAAGAATAGGCTACCAATTAAAGAATTTTGGAAATACAAGGTGGCCTAGTTTACAACTGCTTCCTCGAAAAAGTGGGGGTCTCGCTGGCGCATACTATCTTCTCGTTCCCAAGTCGATTCTCCAGGGGAATGATGTTTCCATGCTACACGAACCAGTCTGATCGTCTGTCCCCGCAATGTCTTCTCACTGACATCGAGGATGCCAACTGGTTATTCCTCATATCTCAAGCTTGGGCCCACTGCAATCTCTGAATGATCGACTACGTGACTTGGGTCGGTCACGTACCTTCGCAGCTGCGAGACGTGGAATACGTCATGCACTCCCTCTAAGGATGGAGGTAATGCAAGACGATAAGCCACCTCACCAATGCGCTCTAGAATGTCAAATGGCCCAATATACCTTGGGCTCAACTTGCCTCTGCTCCCAAATCGAATAGTACCTCGAGTGGGCGAAATCCTCAAGAATACGTGATCTCCTTCTTTGAACTCTAGGGGACGCCTGTGTATATCTGCCCAATGCTTCTGTCTGTCCTGAGCTGCTCGTAGATGGTTCTGTATCTGCTTTACCTTCTCCACTGTCTGCGTTACCAATTCAGGACCCAGTATTTGACGTTCACCAACGTCACTCCAACATATAGGCGATCTGCACTTCCTTCCGTATAAAGCTTCAAATGGTGCCATCTGGATGCTGGCCTGATAACTGTTATTGTAGGAGAACTCCACTAAGTACAAATGATCTTCCCAAGATCCTCCAAAGTCTAGCATACATGATCTCAACATGTCCTCCAATATCTGAATGGTGCGCTCCGATTGGCCATCTGTCTGTGGGTGGTATGCCGTGCTGAATTTGAGTCTGGTGCCCAGACTCTCTTGCATGCTTCTCCAGAAATGAGATGTAAATCTCGAATCTCGATCCGATACGATACTAACAGGTACTCCATGTAATTTGACAATTTGTCGCATATACATGTCGGCTAGTACCTCTGTGGACTGTCCAACTCTAAATGGCAAGAAGTGTGCCGATTTAGTGAGTCGATCCACAATAATCCATACTGCATCTCTTCCGCTGGGGCTCCTTGGGAATCCTGTGACGAAATCCATCGTGATATGTTCCCACTTCCATTCTGGTATAGGAAGCGGCTGTAACATACCTGCAGTTCTCTGATGTTCGGCCTTTACTTGCTGACAAACTAAACATTTGGCCACAAACCTTGCAATCTCCCTTTTCATTCCATGCCACCAGTAATACTGCCTTAAGTCTCGGTACATCTTGGTTCCTCCTGGGTGAACAGAGTACATAGAGCTATGTGCTTCCGTCATTAACTCCTGTCTCAATTCTCCATTTGGAACATACAGGCGATTTCCAAACCTCAATGTCCCGTCTTCGTGAATGCGAAGTCTTGTCTGTATGCCGACTTCTGTCCTTTCTTTGAGTCTTCAGAATCTAGCATCGGTAGGCAATGCTTCCTTAATCCTCTCCACGAGTGATGACTGAATCTCAAGGTTAGCCATCAAGCCTTCCTGTCCTGGTAAAACAACCTCTATCTGAAGCTCATGTAGATCTCTCAATAACTCTGGCTGCATCATCAAGAAATAAGCCGTAGGCTTCCTGCTGAGTGCGTCTGCAACAATATTCGCCTTTCCCGGATGATACTGCAGATCTATGTCAAAATCTACCATCAATTCAAGCCCGCGTCTCTGCCTCATGTTAAGCTCCTTCTGAGTATACACATACTTCAGGCTCTTGTGATCAGTAAAGATTTCTACCCTCTCTCCATAAAGATAGTGCCTCCATATCTTCAATGCAAATATAACTGCTGCTAGCTCCAGATCATGTGTCGGGTAGTTCTTCTCGTGGACCTTCAACTGTCTTGACGCATAAGCAATGACTTTGCCATGTTGCATTAAGACACACCCTAGTCCACTTCCTGATGCATCACTGTAAACAACAAAACCTTCTGACCCTGAAGGAAGAGTCAAGACAGGTGCTGTTGTTAATCTTCTCTTCAATTCTTCAAAAGCCTTCTGGCAGTCCTCTGTCCATATAAACTCCTGGTCCTTGCGTGTCAGCTTCGTCATCGGTTCTGCAATCCTCGAGAAATTCTCTACAAACCTTCGGTAATATCCCGCAAGTCCGAGAAAACTTCTCACCTCTACGACTGATGTGGGTGTAGGCCAAGTCTCTATCGCCGCAACTTTCTTTGGATCCACGGAAAGTCCTTCTCCTGAGATGATATGTCCCAAGAAAGGTACTTTGTCCATACAGAACTCACACTTACTGAGCTTGGCGTATAACTTCTCCTGTCTCAAGGTCTCTAACACGATTCTGAGATGCTCCTCATGCTCTTCATGGCTCTTGGAATATATGAGGATGTCATCTATGAACACCACTACGAATTTATCCAAGAACTGATGAAAGACTCTGTTCATTAAGCTCATAAATACTGCTGGCGCATTGGTTAAACCAAACGGCATCACCAAGAACTCATAATGCCCATACTTCGTCCTGACAGCTGTCTTCGGGATGTCTTCCTTCCTCACCTTGATCTGATGATAGCCGGATCTAAGGTCAATCTTCGAGAATATCCTTGCACCACTCAACTGATCGAATAGATCATCAATGCGTGGTAAGGGATACCTGTTCTTGATGGTTACCGCATTTAGTGCCCTGTAATCAATGCACAACCGTACTGTTCCATCCTTCTTTGGCACAAAGAGTATGGGTGCCCCCCAAGGTGAAACACTGGGCCGAATGAAACCCTTCTCCAAAAGATCATCAACCTGTTCCTTCAACTCCACTAACTCCTTAGGTGCTAGCCGATAAACTGATGAAGTGATTGGCTCTACTACTGGAGTTAAGTCTATTGTGAATTCTATTTCCCGATCAGGCGGTAAACCTGGAAGATCATCAGGAAATACATCCACAAATTCTGATGTGACTCTTGGGTAACCTGTCTCCCCTTCTACAGATAATACCCTAAGAGTAGGCTGAACTCCTTGCTCTACTGCTCCTCGGAGAAACTCAAATTCTGGATGTCCTGGCGGTCTAAATATAACCCGCCCAAGTCGGCAATCAAGAGTCGCATGGTACTGACTTAACCAGTCCATACCAAGTACGACATCATAATCCGGCATAGAAAATATCAGAAACTGCGCTCGCATTTCTCGGCCACATACGACTACAGAACATGATCTACAGACGTCACTAACCGGAATAATTCCACCTCCCGTAAGAATCCTCTTCATCTTCGGGAGGGGTGCGGTAGCTACTCTATGGGTGGCTACAAAGCTAGCTGCTATAAATGAATGCGATGCTCCAGAATCAAATAATGCTACAGCTGGTAATGAAGCTACTAGAATAGTACCTGCGATGATCTCGCCTGCTATAGCCTCCTCCTCAACCGCTAAAGGAAATGCCTGTCCTCGCCCCTGTGCTGGGCCTCGCTGCTGCTGAGCCTGCTGGAATAAAGCTGACTGTGGTACCAGGGGTGGTCTCTGCTGGTTCCCTCCTGGGGCTGGTGGTCTGACCCCAACAACTCCTATCTGCTGGGCTCCTGCTGCTGGATAAGCTGGTCGTGGTGCAGGCAATGCTAGTCTTGGTGCTCCGTCTCTGCGTTCGGAACAGTCCCTGGAAAAGTGCTGGCTGGATCCGCAGCTCAAACATAGTCCCAACTTACGCCTGCATTCCTTCTTAATGTGTCCTACCTTGCCGCAGTGGTGACAAGTAGGAAGAGGTCTGTCCCTATGTGCTGCTCTATCTGGCATACCCCTCTGGGTTCGCTTTGCTGAATCCCCATGTGCTGGCCTGGATGGTGCTGATGTGATAGGCCTCTTCAGATTAGACTCCCTTCTAGTGACGCGCTCCAAGCGTCGGGCTGCTGCAAGGACATCGGTATAAGATGTAGGTGCTACCGATCCAATCAATCTCTGAAGCTCGAACTTTAAGCCGTCAAAGAACTTCTCTGCTTTTTCTTCTTCCGTCGAAATCAATGTCGGGGCAAAGCGGCTCAGGCGAATAAATTCCGTATTGTATTCCTCCACTGACATGCTGTCTTGGATAAGGCGGTTGAACCTGTCTCTGAGCTCTGACCGTGCAACGGCTGGAATGTACATCTCTTGGAAAAGTCTGGAGAACTCTTCCCATGTGACTCTGTCCTGTCCAAGCCTCCTCTCTTCTGCTAACCACCAGTGATGCGCATTATTAGTTAACTGCATTCTGACAGCAGTCATCCACTTCTCTCTTGGAAGTTCAGCGGCTTCCAGCTGATGCTGAATGTTTGTGAGCCACTCATGAACTTCCGTTGGCCCTTCTTTACCAGAAAATGTGCGAGGCTTGAGATGACGGAAATCAGTGATAGATCCCGTCGCTGTTCTTCTTGTTGGGGGATTTGCCTGCTCCAATGCGGATACCAGGCTGGTCCTCAGATACTCGGCCTCCTGCCGATGGGCTTCTTGCTGAATCTGTTGCTGTGCTTGCATCATGGCATACATCATCTGGAATATTTATTGCCCGTCCATGGCTTGTTCGGGCGGAAATACTGGCATCTGGGGAGTGAATTATGGTGGAGGTGGGATGTCATCTCTCCGGAACCTTGGATTAGGCTGACCGGTTTGATCACTCTGCGATGCTTGTCCTCCATCCCCTGGTGTCACTCCGTCTCCATAAGTAACCACATCGTCGTGTGGCGTATCCAAAGGAATATCATCTCTGTTCCCGAAATCCATTGCTCTGCAATTAAAATATAAACTGTAAGAACGCACAGAGAAATCAATACAGGATGCAGTTCAAGTAAAAATTTCAAGTCGATATAGAGTTCAACGATGGATTAAATAATGGATGAGATCCTAGAACTTATCCTATCCTTAGGGCAGGCTGGTTCAGTCCCTAAGTTAAAACTGAACAATTTAGTCGTAGACCTGCATGGGCTACCACAAAAACCATGTCACGCCCCAGTCCCAAAATACCGTAGGACCGGATGCGTGTCAATGGCCAGCAGTACGCACCGATGGACAAAATCCAATTCAATGGATCCATCAGGGCATACTTAAGCTGTAATATAACAAGTCTACGACAATATGGTACAACTGATCTCATCTACACAAGATATGAAATATGATCCACAGAATAAATAAAGAATGTAAATCATCAGATAGTCTCACAAAGTACTTCGGGGAACAACCCGTTAAATATCTAATACAATGGTTCAACTGACCAGAATATAAAAGACTGAAATAAATAATGAAAACTGAGCATAAACATGGATGCTCAAGAGAAGTCTTCAGCTAAGACCTCGTCCTCAGATGGTAGTACAGCTCCTGGGTCAGCTCCTGCTCCGATCCCGTAAATCTCGGGATAAACCTCGTCTGCAAAATCTGGGGACAAAATCCGGATCCAGGTCCTCAGGGGACATAACAAGGTACAAGAAAGCTCATGCCAAAATGAGTAAATAAACAGTGCAGCAAATAAATAACTAAATGAAGCAATAGGGTAAATATGTAACCAATCTAAGTGAAATGCAAGTGAGAGCATCACTAGTCTCAGGCTGAGCCACTACAAGCTCTATGTCGGGGAGCCGGTAGCGGTAATAACCGGTAGTGGGTCTAGCTCTGCTACGAGAGTCTACGACCTCTCAATAATAGAAGATATATATATGTAAACAGCCTGTAGCCTGTGTGTCTCTCCCCATCCAATGTAACCACGCATATCATGACCATAACGTCTCATGCCCATGTCAAGCGCGATCATAACTAATGCACAAGTCATAAAGTATCTATGAATATAATGTCCATGTCCTGTATCCTATAAAGAATCACCACGAATATCTCGGGAAAATCCTGTCTCATGAGTAGTGTCAAGTGTCCTGGGTCAATGTGTACTTGGTAAGACAAGTACGAGAATATAAAGTGTCACGAATGTCCATCTCTAGATGACCGTACCCAACACCGCGTACAGTGTTGGCACCCGACTAATAATCGGATGCTAAGTACGTCATACGATCCTAGGTTGAGCATGCACAGCACTAAAGTAAAGCAAGGAATATAAGTAATAATACTGCAGAGTTTGGCAAGGTACACTTGCCTGATGTCTGAATACCAACAACTGTCCCTGTATCAGTGGATCCGGTAGGTACTACTCCAAAAGCTGTAATAAACATCACCACTAGTCTCAGAAGATGTCGAATAGCTAAAAATGCCTGTCCTTACGTCCAATTTGGACACAGGGGCAAAAAGGTCATTTTCGGATTAAAGCGGGGTCCACATGTGGGCCACTTTGCACCGAAAAGCGCGTCAAGGTCCAAGGTCTCCAAATTCTGCAAACTCAGTGTCTACAAGTCAGGAACGATGATACGAACCCAATGGAACTTCCAGAATTGGATTCCGATGAGCCGATCTCAAAATCACCCGTCAAGTGGAGCTTGTGGGGCCCACGATACATGATTTTGTCAACGTTCTCGGAATCGGACCAAACTTGGGTCACAGGACCAGCTTATTGGTACGAGTCCGATGGCGCAAGTTTCGTCTCGATCCGACGTGTGTACACAAAGTTACAGCGTGTTCCAGAAAGAATGGATACGGAGCGTCGTCGGCGGATACGCGTTGATTCCGGGGTGCACGCACCTCCGAATCGACTTCTGCGAAATCCTACACGACCGTATCAATGTCGCGCACGGTTCGGTAAAGACCGCGTGCGACCAAGTCGTCCCGATTGGCGGGGCGGACTCAGTTCCGGGGTAAAACAGGGCGTTATTTTTTTCCTGTTTTTGGATCGCGGTGTGCGATCACTACAGGGCGCGATGCACCGAGCGAGTTGCACGGGCACCGAGAGGGTTACACAGTCTACGCATAGCAATTGACAGAAATGAAATCGGAGTTGCGATGAGGGAGAAATCGGTACCTGAACAGGGCTCCGTGAATCTGAATTTCACGTGTCCGAAAGCCAATCTGTGTCCTGGTTGTGTCCTCGCACGCTGCTGGCGTCCGATTCTTCCTCACTCGTGTCCGCTGGATCTCGGAGTCGAGTCCCAGGTTCTGTCTCCGGTCAGCGGAGCGATGCTTGGGAGGCGTCGGGGTCGGGTCGACAAGGGGGTGCTCGGGGTATCGACGCCGCTCGGGGCGACAGCGGGGCCGGAGGGGGACTGCTGGGCGACGTCGCTCGGGGCGACAGCGGGGCCGGAGGGGCGTCATCGAAGGGTCGAGGGGCTGCTCGTCCGGTGGGGAGCACAGCGAGGGTCGGGGGCTGCTCGTCCAGTGGGGAGCACAGCGAGGGTCGGGGCTGCTCGTCCGTTGGGCTTGGGGGCGGCGGAGGATCTAGGGTTTCGGCAAGAGCGGCGGGTAGGGCTTGGCACGAACGCCGAGGGGGGGGTTTTATAGGCTATGCACAGTAGAATCCGGCGGCTAGGGTTTCCCTTGCGGTTTCGGGTCGGGTTGGTTCGGTTCGGTTTGGTTCAGCAACCCAATAGCTCATTTGAGCTGAAAAACTCGTTTCCGGGGTCCAAATAATTCACCGAAAATACCGTAGGTCCGGTTCTCCATTTTACACAGTAAATTATTAATTCCAGAATATTTTACCAATATCTAGCAGCACTAGAAATTCTTTAACCTACAATTTCCCTTGCTATAAATTCCAGAAGAACACCGAAAATACGAAAAAAATTTATATTGAAAATGATTCTGAAATTTAGGGTATTTACAGCACCAGTGCTGTTTGTACCAAAGAAGGACGGGGCGTTCCAGATGTGCATTGATTACAGAGCCCTTAATGCTCTGACTATCAAGAACAAGTACCCTCTACCGCGGATCGACGATCTGTTCGACCAGCTGACAGGAGCAGTGGTGTTCACGAAGATCGACTTGAGATCGGGCTATCACCAGGTAAAGGTGTGAAGGGAGGTCATTCCAAAGACAGCATTTAGGACTCGTTATGGTCACTACGAGTTCTTAGTGATGCCTTTTGGATTGACAAATGCGCCTGCTGTATTTATGAACCTGATGAACCGAGTCTTCCATGAGTATCTGGACCAGTTCGTGGTAGTCTTCATCGATGACATCTTAGTGTATTCGAAGAGCCACGAGGAGCACAGAGAGCACTTGAGGCTAGTGCTAGAGACGCTGAGACATGAGAGGCTTTATGCCAAGCTGAGCAAGTGCGAGTTTCTTCTAGATCATGTCGCATTTCTTGGAGACGTTATCTTAGAAAAAGGCATTTCAGTAGATCCCACGAAGATTTCGTCAGTAGAGACGTGGCCGACCCCTACCAACATCTCGGAGGTGAGGAGTTTCCTAGGACTTGCCGGATATTATCGGAGGTTCGTAAAGAACTTCGCAAGGATCGCAGAACCGATGACCCGCTTGACCCGCAAGGATCAGGAGTTCACCTGGACAGAGGAGTGTTAGGCGGCATTCGATGAGCTGAATAAGCGTCTGACTACAGCACCCATCTTGACCATACCTTCTGGACCCGGAGGATTTGTGATCTATAGCGATGCGTCCGGGAAAGGATTATGATGCGTCTTGATGCAGCATGGGAAGGTTGTGGCCTATGCCTCTAGGCAGCTGAGGACCCATGAGAAGAACTATCCTACCCACGACTTGGAGCTTGCCGCAGTGATCTTTGCTTTGAAGCTTTGGAGGCACTACCTGTACGGAGAGCGCGTGAAGATATTCACCGATCACAAGAGCCTGAAATACGTCTACACCCAGAAGGACCTGAACCAGAGGCAGAGACGTTGGCTCGAAGTGATGGCGGACTTCGAGATTGAGCTGCAGTACCATCTGGGGAAGGCTAATGTGGTAGCCGATGCTTTTAGCAGGAAGCCCATAGCATTTTTCCTGACTACCCAACAACATCTGTTGAGAGATCTAGAACAGTTGGGTATCGAAGTCATTATGCCCGGAGTAGACGGCCAGATGTCGAGTTTCCAGGTGCAATCGACATTGGTGGAGAGAATCAAGGCTGCTTTGCCGACGGACGCCAGATTTCAGAGGCTTCGACAGAGGACAGAGGCTGGAATACAGACAGGACTGCATATACATGAGGACGGGACTTTGAGATGCGGAGATAGTCTCTATGTTCTGAATGGAGAGCTATGCCAGGAGCTGATGACGGAGGCACACTGTTCAACCTATTCTATTCATCCAGGAGGCACGAAGATGTACCGAGACCTGAGGCAGTACTATTGGTGGCATGGGATGAAGAGAGAGATAGCCCGCTTCGTGGCTAAGTGTGTGGTGTGTCAGTAAGTCAAGGTTGAACATCAGAGGTCTGCCGGATTACTTCAACCGCTCCCGATACCGGAGTAGAAATGGGAGCACATCACCATGGACTTCGTCACGGGTTTCCCGAGGAGTCCTAGTGGTCGCAATGCGGTATGGGTAATCGTAGATAGACTCACCAAGTCTGCCCACTTTTTACCCTTCAGAGTTGGGCAATCTAAGGAAGTCTTGGCAGACATGTACATGAGGAAGATTATACGATTGCATGGAGTGCCAGTCAGTATCGTGTCTGACAGGGATACGAGGTTCACATCGTACTTTTGGAGGAGTATGCAAGAGAGTCTTGGTACCCGCCTTAAGTTCAGTACTTCGTACCACCCGCAGACAGATGGCCAATCCGAGCGCACCATTCAGACGCTGGAGGACATGTTGAGGGTATGCATGCTTGACTTCAGCGGTTCATGGGAGGACCACTTGCACTTGGTTGAATTTTCCTACAACAATAGCTATCAGGCGAGCATTCAGATGGCTCCATATGAGGCATTGTATGGTAGGAAGTGTCGTTCCCCCGTATGTTGGAGCGATGTAGGCAAGAGGCAGATTCTAAGGCCAGAGTTGGTCATCCGTACAGTGGAGAAGGTGAAGAAGATCCAAGGGCATCTACGAGCAGCACAGGACAGGCAGAAGCATTGGGCTAATGTGCATCAACGACCCCTAGAGTTCCAGGTTGGAGAACATGTGTTCCTGAAGATTTCACCTACCAGAGGAACCATCAAATTTGGAGGCAGAGGAAAGCTGAGTCCGAGGTATATCGGACCATTCGATGTGCTAGAGCGCGTCGGAGAAGTTTCTTACAGATTGGCCTTGCCGCAGACACTGGAAGGAGTTCACGACGTCTTCCATGTATCTCAGCTGAGGAGGTACATACCGGATCTGAGTCATGTGCTTGACCACTCGGAGATTACCGTTGGTCCAAGCTTGTCATACCAGGAGGAGCCGGTAGAGATCCTCGACCGAAGCGAGAAGGTACTACGAGGCCAGACTATCCCGCTAGTTCGTGTCGCATGGAGGCATCATGCACCAGGTGAATCAACTTGGGAATGAGAGGACGATATTCAGCAACGCTTTCCCCATCTTTTCGAAGGCCTAGGTATGTGATAATATTTATTTTATTTAATAGTTTTTCTATATGTCTGTTTTAATTTCGAGGACGAAATGCTCTAAGGAGGGTATGTTGTAAACCCCCTCGACCAGAAATTAGGGTTAATTAATTTAAATAGGATAATTAGGATTAACTAGATATAATAAAGATTTATTATATAGTATTATAATATCTGTGCAGTGATAGTTATTTTAAGACACTACCCTAGCTGTTACCCTGAAACAAATTCCATATACTTGGCCTAGACATACTAACCTATCGTAATGAACCTTGCGCAACCCCCGGATACTGATTTTCGTGCCTAATTTTAGTCGCACAAAAGTCGTTACAAACGTCCGTACACAAATTAAATAAATTGTGTAATTACGTTCGTTGTCCGTTCCAATCGAAATTGAGACCCAATCTCAACCCGATTTGACCAATCCAGATCATGGCATTTTTGTACCCTGAGCCTACCCCACTAATGACCCTTGTCCAACCCAATTTAGACCCCCGGTATTTGTTAAATTAAATTATGGACACCCGGTGCATTAATTACGAATTAATTAATGTGGTGACCTAACCTCATTTGAATTAGACCCAACTCCAACCCAAACCCATACACACACCCACAAGCCTCATATAAAACACCATACACCATCCTAGCCCAATGTAGAACACCAAACATGGTGTTTTGTTACATCAAATCCCCAATTCCAGAATTTGTACAAATTTTAATTTGTTCAGGGGCCTTTGTGCAAAATTGCAATGAGGTGTCCCCCTCTCATTGGCCCAACCATATGGAGAAAGAACCTACATTCCTTGAACCGTTCACATTTAATTTCCCCCCCATTTCTCATGTACTTGCACCCCTTTATGGAGGGCACATCATGACCCTCCATTTAAATTGCTTAATTCCTAGCCCTCCCCTCATCATGATAGACATCCCCAACTCCCCAAAAATTTTCTACAGCCGGCCCTAATCCCTAGGCAGGATCCCCACTCTCTCTCCTACATATAGGGCATTATTTCACCTCATTTAATGCACACAACCCAAGAAAACTACTTCACAAACCCTATTCTCCCTAAGCATTCAGCCGAGCTCTACCCCTACCCATCACCTCCGGCCGCCCTCTCCCGGCCAGCCACCAACTCCAGCCACCCCTGCAGCCACCCAGTCCCCTCCGGCGACCTACCCCCTACCCCCAGCCACCGCCACCCGCCGCCTAGCCGCTGGCAGTAACCACCAGCAACTCCGTCTTCTTCCCGAGCCCATTCCCCCGAGCTAGAAGCTGACCACCCGACCAGCGATTGCTCCGCCACCGCTGAACCTCCGGCCACCCAACTTCACAGACCCCTCCCCCGGCCAGCCACCTCCCTCTCCGTCGACTCCCAGCGCCGGACGACGACACCCCGAGCCGCACTCGCCACCGCAGCGCTAACTGCTCCAACCCGCTGCTGTAGCCGCCGACCACCCCGAGCCTCGCCGAAGCTCCATCCGGCAATCCTCGCCGCCGACGGTCAGCCACCGGGAAGCCCTCGACCAGAGCATCGATTAGGTATATGATTTTATGTATTTATATCATTATTTTTATATATATTTCAATGTGCAAATGCTATATACATGCGTATTAGTTTAGTTTCTGTATTTTATACGTATTTCAGTATATTAAATATAATATTCTGTATTTGTTTAGTATTTATATATAAATACCCCTGTATAAATACTGTGTTATATATATTTACATATTATTATATATAATAGGAATATATATATGTATTTTTGTATACGTATATTACTACCTATTAAGCAAATATGTACATATATGTTTCAGTATACTAATTAAATATTTATGTATATAATTCTGTATAAATATATATTTTTTTGTATTTATACTTTATGTATTGTATAATGTATGCACTAATAAATTTAAATACTGTGTACTATATGTGCTAATAAATATATGTATACTGTATATTGTATGTACTAAGTAATGTATATATATATATGGTATTTATATACTTTGTATACCTCATATATATTAATAAATATAATGTAATATAGAATATACTGTATATGGTATTAAATATTTATATTATTTAAATATCTGTTATGTATATATATATATATATATATATATATATATATATATATATATATATATATATATATATATATATATATATATATACTCTATGTAGTTAGTATAATATGTGTATATTAAATATGTATATATGTATATATAAATATATATATATATTGTGTATTTAAGTATATTAGAATATAAAATGAAAATATGTAAATATATATGTATTATATGTTGTGTACTTATTTATATAAATATATGTGAATATATGTGTCTGTATTAGATTATAAATGGTATTATGTGTTTATATATAGATTATCTAAATATATGTATATGTATAAATATATGAATTTGTGAATATTACCAATTATGTACATATATTTATTATGTGTATTATTAGTGTATTACTAAATAATATATAGGTGCTATTTTGTACTATTAAACATACATATTGTTTTAATATATTTAAATATGTTTTAGTGTACATCTATATATATTTGTAATAGCTATATATAATATACAGTCCAGACCCTGTGTCAGCTATAGTTACAAGTAGTGTGTCTTAGTCGTGCTATTGTAGCGACTAATATTGTCATTATTATATCATATATAGGACTGCTGGACAGTACAGCCGAGGCTTCAGGAGCAGGACTTTGGCTTTCGCAACTACCCGGGACATGCAAGTATACCTTGCTGGATTACTGTTTAAATTAAATGATAAATGTTGTAATATACATAAACTGTGCGCGTCCGAGATTGACCCGGGTGCAGTCGACAATGCGTCGATGAATAGTGTACTTGACCTAGCTGCTAGATGACTTACCTACTACTGTGAGGATATTTTGATATCTTCCTAGACCGTGACACTTTACAAGTATCACGATGGTACATTCATATTTGGATGCGGGTCTGCGTACCCGATTCGCAATCGGTGCATACGACATGCATCACGGACTAGCAAGTAATCTAGAGTAATATAATTAGATGTGACTTGGCATATAGATACGGGATACACACGTCGTGTATTTGACTTGTGTACCTACATTGGGCGGGAAGGACAACTGATAAACGTATGGGATACACACATCAGACTCCGTGGTATCCAGAGGAGCCACAGAGCCGATGACTTTCTATATTCAGACACCGCGCTCTACGGAGTGTTACGGACGTATATACATTACAGATACCACGTCCCTTAGAGTGTTGGACGTTATATATATACAGATACCTCATTCTTCGGAATGATGGACGTTGCAGATACCACACTCTAGAGGACGTTGGACGTTATGCCTATACCTACCTATACATTCCGAGGTTGTACTTATATTGCATTCACTTAGATGGTTAGCACACCCTCTTATTTTTATTCAGTACTATATCTGGCATGCATATTGTATCTTGTTACATCCCTCTGAGGACCTGGTAATCTTCCAGATCTGAACGAGGCCTATTACCCCACCGTGTACGGTCCAGGTGTGAAGACGAGGTTTGCTCTTGACGAGGAGCTTGAGGTTTTACCATCGGAGTACCCCTGATCATCTTGGCAGGCCTTCCCGGACTGGAGCTCCTTATCTAGTTAGCAGTTATTTTAGTCTCTCTTATTTCAGACTATCAGTACTTTATTTCCATTATTTGTAGTGGGTTTGTTCCCACCGGACCTATTTCAGTTTGTACTATGACATTTGACTATGTTCTTATATTCTAGTCTTTCATTTTAGTATTTTACTTGCTATTTGTGGATGAGATTAGACTCTGCCTGTTGTTGATATTAGACTTGTTAGATTTAGGACAGCGTAGCACACTTCGTTAGGATCCATTAAATTGGAATATCCTCGGAGACGTATCAGCTGGCCAATGCCACGTGGCCTGGTTCCATAGATTTTGGGTCTGGGGTGTGACATAGGGCGCGCTTGTGCTCTTCGTAAGAAAGAAGAATAGAATGTTGTGACTCTGCATAGACTATCATGTGCTAAATAAGGTCAATATCAGAAACAAGTATCCCCTGTCTAGGATAGACGACCTCGTTGATCAGTTGCAAGGAGCATCGATGTTTTCAAAAATTAATCTTCGCTCTGGCTACCACCAATTGAATATTAAGCCAGAGGACATGCCGAAGTCAGCATTTCTATCCAGCTATGGCCATTATGATTTTTTTGTTACACCGTTTGGACTGATGAATTCTTCTGTCGTATTAATATATTTAATGAACCATTTATTTTGACCATTTCTCGACAAGTTTGTGGTAGTATTTATAGATGACAGTGACGAATTCAGTCTAGGCTGAGCTCAGTCTTCCCAGCCTGCTTTGCGGGCCCGGGCCACACAGGAGAATGCATCTCTCTTAGTGTACTCGAAGAATAAGGATGAACACATAGGACACATGAGGATGGTGCTTCAAACTCTTTGAGACAATAAGTTATCCGCAAAGTTGAGCAAGTGCGAGTTCTAGTTGGACATCATATCCTTCCTCGGGCAGATTATTTCCACGAAGGGTATCTCAGTCGACCCGAAGAAAGTGGAAGCCATCGTGAAGTAGAAAAGGCCTGAGTCAGCTAGCGATATTCGGAGCTACCTTGGTCTAGCAGGATACTATAAGAGATTTATAAAAGATTTTACGAAGATTTCCTCGCCTCTGACTCATCTCACTCGGAAGGGAGTAACGTTCACATTGACGGACGACTACGAAGCTTCATTTATGGAGTTAAAGCAATGACTTCTTTCTGCACCAATTCTTACCCTTCCGGACGGACTCGATGATTTTAAGATCTATAGCGATGCCTTAAGAAATAATTTGAGATGTATCCTTATGCAGAAGGACAAAGTGATAGCCTTTACGTCGAGGCAGTTAAAGCCTCACGAAAGGAACTATCAGACGCATGACTTAGAACTTGCGGCGGTGGTGTTCATGCTAAAGTTGTGGCGGCATTACCTCTATGATGTATCGTACGAGATCTTCACGGATCATAAAAGTATCAAGTATCTCTATACTCAAAAGGATTTGAATCTACGGTAATAACGCTGGCTTGAACTTCTTAGCGACTTTGACTTGATGATCAGATACACACCGGACAAGGGTAAAATTATAGCTGATGAACTGAGTCGAGTATTTGTTGGAAGCTTGGCCATCGATGACATACTGCGAAGGGATCTCGAAAGTTTTGGCATTACACTCCGAATTAGATACAAAAAGGTGGCGCAAGTGGCTTAGCTGCGCCTCAAACCAGACTTATTAGAGAAAGTTAAGTCATCTCAGAAGGACGACCTATTCCTGGAGAAGATACGAAATCTTATTTCAGCAGGAAAATTAACTGACTTTGCGGTAAGCACAAATGGGATAATGCGGGTGAAGGAAAGATTGTGTGTTCCTAACGATGCAAACCTTAGAAAGGAGATACTCACTGAGGCCCACTATACGAGTTATACTTCACATCTTGGAAGCACGAAGATGTATCAAGACCTTACTATGACATTTTAGTGGTACGATATAAAAAGGGATGTGGCATTGTTCGTATCGTAATGCATGGCTTGTTAGAGGGTGAAGGCCGAGCACCATAAGTTGGGTGGAGAGATATAGAACCTTGCTATACCGGAGTGAAAATGGGAACACATAACAATGGATTTTATTGTTTGTTCGCCAAAGACGCAATAGAGGAATGATTCCATCTGGGTCATCGTCGATCGACTCACCAAGTCAGCTCACTTTTTGTCTATCAAAGTTACTTGGAGTATCGACCGTCTGGCGCAGATCTACCTCAATGAGATCGTTCGACTCCACGGTGTGCCCGTATCCATTCTCTTCGATCAAGATGGTCGATTCTTATCATGCTTTTGGAAAAAGTTGAGACTTGTATCTACCGTCATCTATGGGGACAAAGTTAAAGTTTAGCTCCACCTACCATCCTCAGGCGGATGGCCAAACAGAGCGAATTAACCAAATCCTCGAAGATATGTTGTGGCTCTATGCCTTGGACTTGAAGTCATGTTGAGACTTATATCTACCGTTAGCTGAGTTTGCATACAAAAATAGCTATCAATCCAGCATTCAAATAGCGTCGTATGAGGTATTGTATGGGCGGAAGTGCATATCCATGATCTGTTAGGATAAAGTAGGTGAACGGTAAATTCTTGGCTCGAAACTCATAGAATAAACTGTCCAGAAGATTCGTTTGATCCGCAAACAGCTGAAGGTAGCACAGAGTCATCAAAAAAGCTACTCAGACACACATCGACGAGCTCTTGAGTTTTAAGTAGGCGATCGAGTATTTTTGAAAGTCTTACCCATGAGAGGAGTTACCAGATTTGGAGCAAAAGGGAAGCTAAGTCCAAGATTCATTGGCACGTTCGAGATACTTAAGCGAGTCACCCCGGTCACATATCAGATTGGCCTGCCACCGTCAATATCTGAAGTGCACGATATCTTTCATGTTTTATAACTTAGGAAGTACATCTATGACCCAAGTCATGTGATGGATCTTGATCAACTGGACTTAAAGGCAGACTTGACTTACGTTGAACATCCTGTGTGGATCTTGGATCACAAAGAGAAGCTACTTCAAAGTTATTTTGTTCTCTCATGCGCATGCTTTGGTAAAATTATTCGGTCGAAGAATCGACTTGGGAGCTTGAGTCTGAGATAAAGGAAAGGTTTCCTTTATTGTTTCTTAGTGGTAGGTTCTATTCCTAAGTTTCGTGAATGAAACTTCTTATTAGTTGGTTAGGATGTGGTGTCCTGTTCCCCCTATTCGGGGAGCACAGCTAAGAAATACTAATCGGTATCGTTCGATCGGGATAGATTGAATCAAGAGCTTATCCTCGTTATGGATTTTCTTCTTTGGAATCGATTCTCATATTCAGTAGACTGTGCCCCGAGGATGGACTTGGCGGCAGAGTCAAGAGGGACCTCTCTACTGCAAGTTTTTTTGACTAATTTTCGTTGTCTCCTTGTTGCTTTTGTGCTTTTGAGTTAGTTTTTGAATTTGTATTTTCTTGAAGAGTTTTGATAGATTTTATTGCTTTCATTCATTGAACTGTATTTTATTCTGAGCTTGGAAAGAGTAGAAAAGGTATTGATTATCTGTTCGTGATAATGCAGGTGATCGTGCAATAGACGTCGTACAAACGGAGTCTTGAAACACCTCTTTACCTTCCTTTCTCCAACCAACTTATTAGTTATAATTTGATTCAGTTGACCCTTCTTCCAAGTCTTTATACCAAAAATTCTTGCATTCTTAATTGTTCTGATCAATCGATACCAAAATAATGAAAAGATGTCAAGATAAAAAGGAATAGACTTGGATTACTTGTGCTTGTCAAAACACTTAGAAATGGTTACCTTATTGCATGCTATTTCACTTAAATATTCTTTCATAGTATTTTAATTCAAATTAGAATTTATACTTCTTCTATAAATTATGTTATGTATAGAATACACCTTACCATGCAATAAACTGATCATGGAGACTATACAAAATATATCATGCCTTGTTGCCTGTCTCGTGCTTGTGTTTCCTAAACTGCCTCGATTGATAACTTAGTAGACTTCACTTGATCACAGAAAACTTATGCATAAGGTCATAGTTCCTGCGGACGGTCGCTGGAGAACTGGCATCGATCCGATCCGGACAGAACTTCCTGTTTAGTCTCATGTGCAAGGACGGGATGGCTTACAACGTATCTTGTGCACCCGTTGCATGCCATCCTCATTAATAACTAAGATTGGTCTACTATGGCATCATGTCAGTGATTCCCTTATATATTTAAACTGTGCAAGCTAACTTATATCTTCGTGGCAGAAAAGGTCATGGTAAGTATTGTATAGGTGGTTCAGACGAGAAAGTAACAGTTACCGAACGGTTGCACATTTATTTCAATAAAGTTGCATATCTAATTCTTGCTTATAAAATAAACTAAGGCAAGATGGAAATACCACAAAAATAACTTACATGCATCATATAAATAATGTGTTGATTGGTATAGTTGGGTTAGCTCGCCTTCACAAGTGCATTTTGATGTACTGACCCTCGTTGCAACAGGTTTCCCGCACCAAGGAAATCCTGCATGAACCTAAAGCGACTTTCTGATCCAGTCCACCTACCGGCATGCCCTGATCGTGCCACAAAAGCAGTATTTTGAAGATCCCAGGAGCTCGTGCACAAACTTATGCAGTTCTGTGGGAAGGCGATAGCTTTGCCAGAATGTCGTTAACATTTTAAAGTTTTAGTAAAGGATGTAATGTACAGGACGGCTATCTCATTTTGAGTCCATTTTTGTAAGCCCGTGTGGCAGTTATCCGACTCGTTCAAGAATTTATAAAAGATGTTCATTATCAATAAAGAAAACTTTTTCATGTTTTAACATTATATTTCAATTATCTGCGTACTCTGAATATGTGCTCGTTATATAAAATACTTTAGCCTTGTGCGTGTGTAACATAGGCATGCACGGCATCACACCCGGGGGATGACTATTGAATCTCCAAAATCGGAGCGTGACAACCAGGATCTTATCAGTCAATTATACCACTCCAGCCAGAAGATCCTTTCAAAGCCATTCGAGAATTGCGTGTATATGTCAACATTTTAAAGAACAAAACCAACTCCGCAAGCTTGGGATGAAACAACATTATCCTCCTCATTGGGATAATGTTTCCTTCCCTCATAAATATAAACCCCAATCAATAGTCTTATTTGAAAACAAGACATCGTCGAGCCAATATATTAATTACTTCAATATGATGATGGCTCACCTATAGAAAGAGGATGCTCTCCTTACCAGATTGTTCGTGGGATGCTTGGCCAACATAGCCTACGATTAGTATCACAGTTTACCTGATAACTTCATATCCTCGTTTGATGACATAAAGTATCTTTTTCTTTCATGATTCTACGAGGGAGGCATGGATATCACGATATCTTCGTGCATTAATATCAAACAGAAGGAAAAGGACTCCGCTCACAAATTTATAGAGGTTTTCAGGTAAGAAACTCTGAATTTGGCTTCCGGTATTCCAGATTCTGCATTCATCGCTACTTGCCAAAGAATCTACTGGCCATAGTAGGGCTCTGGATGGGTCTAACTCAATTTTAAGACTGGACGACGTTCATCATCGGAGCCGAAGCTGCTGAAGGTAATGCAAAGATGGCACGTAACTTGGGGATACAAATGACCAATACGGAAGGAAAGCGCTCCTCCAACAATAATAGTAATATGAATAATCGCAGAAACAAAGGAAATGAGGCCTTAACAATAAATTTGGCAAAGCGACTCTCCTCTTCTTCAGCACAAAAGTCTCAATAATCTTCTAGACCTAAGGAAGAATATTCCTTTGATGAGAGAGATATCCACATTATTTTTGACTGTCTAATAAAGAGCGACAGATTATAGTTGCCCGATATCAAATGACCGAAGGAGGCTGGTAAAATATATGACCCAAAGTATTACTTATACCATCGGTATGTACATCATCCTACCAAGGCTTGTTATATTTTAAAAAAGAAAAATATAATAGTTGATAGATGCTATAGCTATCACCATTTACAATGAGGAGAAGACAGTCACCGCCAATATGGTGTCTCTTCAATTTGGTGATTTTTTAGCACAAGAAGTTCCTAACTGCGCCATTCTAATACCTCGAGCTACAATGGAAGTAGTAAATCTTTTGCCTCCTCAAATTCAAATAGAGGGGTTGGTGCCTCTTACTACAGATTATGGCGAGATTATGTGGATTTATACCGACCTGCTGCCAGATTGGGACCAGAAAGCACCATCGTCCAATTCAAAATACAAGAAGGGCAAGAAGTATAAACCATGCAATATAAATTTTTTGGATCATCACTCAGATAGAGATTAAGATCAACCTCAATAAGACCTACCTCTTGAGATCAGATTTTAAAACCTAAACATTGCCCTACCAAGCTCTAGTTGCAAGATTCGCTTGACACATCGACAATGATGCATGATTGGCAGTATTTCGCTAAATAGGGCACAACAAATCTTTATTTCTTATAAAAGTATTCCTACACAAATTCCTTCTCCTTCTTCTATAATTAGAGTATCAACCTCAATTAGTGTGGCTAAGGAGAAGCTTCCCCAATTTTATCAATACAACCAACAATCATTATGCCTAATGCAGAACATGGGTATGATTTCCAAAAATCTGAAGGTTTAAATTTTGGCAAGGGATGACGTACTCCTTTAAAAATCCAAGGAAAGTCTAAAAAATTCCATAGCGGATTAGGTTACGATCAAGTTAACCCACAGACTCATTCTAAAAAGAGGCATGACAAAAAGAAACTCAAGTCTTATAACATGGTGCTTCTTGCTCCGATGCCCGAAAAAGAAGTCATATCGTGTACCAGGTCCGAGAAAGATTATCATAAAACTTATGAGTCTATCCCAAAAGATGCTCCTAATATTCCTTCTACTTTATCAACTCCGGTTTATCCGGTCACAACCAAACCTGATCCTTCGAAGCCTACTACGGCAGAGAAAGGGAAGAAAAAAAAGTACGCTTCAAAAAATTCTTGCAGAAGAATGTACCTAAAGGAATTAGAAAGTCCTATAATTTTGATATATTAGTACAACTGGCCAATACTCTAACCCGACTTTCCATATTCGAGTTGCTTCATTTATCGAAGGAGACTCCTGAAGCTTTGAGCGAACTCTGATATATGCAAACTCATGCTTAGCTCAACTCAAGACTCTTGATAAAGAGCTACTAGCGTACCTTCAATGCCACAACATTATTAAGAGGATTCCTAACATCACTCTTACGCAAGATGACATGCTACTCAAGGATAACCGGCATGACAGGCCTCTATATTATATCGGTTCCATCGAATCTATTAAAGTGAACCAAATTTACATTGACCATGGTTCTTCACTCAGCACCATTCTTAAAAGCCTAATGATAGGATTAAAGATACCAATGCACAACATTTCTGCTACTAGAACTACCATTCTAGGCTTCAATACTGGAAGAAGTAAACCTCTGGGAAAGATACGCCTAAAAATTCAGATAGGCAATCTATGTACTGAAGTCATATGCTATATGATCGACTCTGACATATCCTATAACATTTTGTTAGGAAAATCGTGGATACACGAGCATAAAATTATACCTTCTAGCCTGTACCAATGCTTCAAATATGTGGACAGTCGGGGAAAAGTCAAAACAGAGGTAGCTGACCTCAACCCATTCAAAGGTGTCAAAGCCTATTTCGCTGACTCTGTACTCTATACACCAGAGTATATGAAAGAAGAAGCTAATCAAGCTGGTAATGAAGATGAGAACACCTCAAAGAAAGAGCCCTGGATGATCCGAGTCTAAGAATGTGCTACTCGTCCAACTCCTTCGAAGCCTCTCATATCAACCTGCACAAGTCATCTTTATTGGTCATCAACCTTTGATGCAGTAAGCAGCCGACATTGGAGAATGAGCCACTTGCTATCTACCTTCATCATAATAAGCAACCAACATCAGTGAATCAACCCCTAGTTATCTACCTTGCCAAGCCTCCTGTCAAGGCTGAAGTTTCTGTTGACAATGTGGATGAAGAAGAGATAATGTATTTCATGAATAAAGAAGATAATACTTCGCACTACATTGATGTTGAACCCTTTGCTAAAAAATCTTAGAGACTTTTCATCTTCACAAACCTCTATCCATACCAATGGAATCTCCATTTCAATATAGTTCATTATATGAACCATATGAGGATGCATACTTCATAGTCCTAGCAAGACAGGACAAACAACATCGAATTATTTTTGGCAAAGCTAGAAACAAAAGAATCATACAGACTAATAATTCTGATGAAGATATTAGGAAGATACAACCGTATTGTTACAATCAACCTGCCAAGAATATTATATAAGGGATGGGCTACAACTTAAAGTCTGGTTTGGGACTGAATTATGGAAATGTCAAACAAACTCATATACGTCATTTCTCTCCAAAAGGCAAGCCATAAACATACTACCAGTAGACTAGTCAATGTTTGGGATATGTTACACCACCAACAAGTCCTGAAGGTTCAGAATTGAAAGAAGAGACATATTATCATTCCTCATACTCATCATTGTGGGATTTTGACAAAAGCATGTGTAACGTATTCAAAAAGAATTTCTTTGTAAATATGGTGTCAAATAGCGCATATGATGAAGGGATTGAACTATTGGAACCATTCGAGAATGATCCATGGACATAATGGATGGATACTCAATGGGAGCTTCAATTTGAGCAATGTGAACCACCTATAGAGGATGAAGTAGTCTAAATTGATATAGGAGAAGAATCTTCCCCAAGACCAATCTTCATTAACAAAAGTCTTCCTAAAGAAGATGAACAATTTTTAATCCAACTAATAAAGGAGTATATTGATGCCTTCACCTAGAGTTACGAGGATATGCCTGGCCTAGATTCTCAAATAGCCAAACACAAGCTCAATATTCTTCTAAATGCTATGCCAGTAAAATGATAATCCCGTCCGAATATGATGGATACAATTGAAACAGAAGTCAAAAAACTGATAGCATGTGGCTTCATTCGAAAAGAGCAGCATCCCGACTGGGTAGCTAATGTCGTCCCAGTTATAAAGAAGAATGAGAAGGTCCAGGTCTGCATAGATTATCGAGATCTAAATTCTGTTTATCCAAAAGACGAGTTTTTTCTCCCCATCACCGATTTCATGATCGATAATACATGTGGCTTTGAACGCATGTCCTTCATAGATGGATTCTCGAGATATAATAAAATTAAGATGCCTCCTGATGACCAAAAATAGACCTCTTTCCATAAACTATTAGGTCTATACTGATATACAGTTATGCCCTTCAGTTTAAAGAATGCAGGAGTAACGTATCAACGAGCCATGAGTATAATTTTCCAGAAATATTTACGGAAGAAAGTAGAATGCGTCAAGAGTCATCTTAAAGATGATCACCTTCAAGATTTGAAGATTATATTCGAATTAATGCACCAGCACCAATTGAGGATGAATCCAACTAAATCTATGTTGGAAGTCTCCAGTAGTAAGTTCCTCGAATTTCGTATAACCTCAAAGGGTATTCATGTTAAACCCGATAAAATTAAAGCTATCCTCGAAATTCGGCCTCTACGTAATCTCAAAGAACTTTATGGTCTACAAGGTTGTCTGGCGTACATTAGGAGGTTCATATTCAATCTATCGGGTTTATATTGAACCTTCACTCAGTTAATGAAGAAAGGTGTATCTTGTCTGGAATGAAGCATGCCAACAAGCATTCGACGACACCAAACGATATCTCATAAATCTGCCAGTTCTGGTGTCTTCGATCATAGGTAAACCCTTTTTGCTGTATGTTCGAGTAATGGATCACTCCCTAGAAGGTCTTCATGTACAGAAGAGTAACGGAGGTCATGAATAGCCAATCTATTATCTTAGTCGCATGATGGTCAATGCTAAACATCGATACAATCCTGTAGAAAAAGAATGCCTCACCTTGATATTTTCTATTCAAAATGGTCAAACCATTCATGTAATATCCAGAGTGAATCTCCTTCGGGTATTGATGACCAAGCTGAGCAAACTTAATTCTCGTTTAGCTATATGGGCAATGTTGCTATCGCCTTATGACATGGTATATGTCTCGCAGAAAGCATTAAAAGGTCAAGCGCTAGCTGATTTTCTAGCAGCTCATCCTGTACCGAAAACTTTCAAACTATACGATGATATCCCAGATAAAGTCTTGGAGTCTAATATGAAAATAGGAGATGACACTTGGAAACTATTTTTTAATGAGCATCAAGAATAGGACCCAAAGGCAAAATAGTAGCCGGAGTGGGCATAGTCCTAATATCTCCTGACAAACTATTTATTCATCGAGCGTATTCTCTCAGTGAACCATGTTCCAATAATATGGAAGAATATAATGCCCTACTCATTGGTCTCAAATTGGTCAAAGAATTGGATATAGAATATTTGGAAGCCTACAAAGATTCTAAGCTGATAGTCAATCAGATCAGGGGAGCGTATGTGGTTTGGCATGAAGACCTCATCCCTTATCATCAGGCGGCAATCGAACTGGCTTTTACTTTCAAAGGATTCTTATAGAGCATGTGTCTCGCTTACAGAAAATAAAAGTAGATGCTTTTGCCGGCCTAATAGCATCATTAGTTATTCTCCTAAAGAAATGATACTCAATTATGCTAACAGGTCAAGAGTTATTCTGTACAAAAAATAATCTACACATTGTACAAAGTTATATTATAAATTTAACTTCCACGGATAAATATTGGAGAGACCCTTTTATAGACTACACTGCTTATGGGATTCTTCCAAAAAATCTAAAAGAAGCCACTTTTAGTAAAAGACGTTCACTCTAATTCTAATATGATGCCTCATCCAAAATATTATATTGTCGTTCTTATGAGGAATTACTGCTACGTTGTCTTTCCAATCCTAAAATAAGATAATCATTTAGGAATCTCATGATGACATCTGTGGGGCACATCAGCCAGATCCTAAATTATAAGACCATCTTAGGAGAATAGGTTATTTTTGGCCCACCTTGGTAGCAGATACCGTAGATTACGCTCGTTAGTGTAATTCATGTCAAATCAATACCGTTTTTATCCACAAACCAGCATAGTTCTTATACCCTACAACTATTTCCTGGCCTTTTGAAGCATGGAGGGTGGATATTATTGGTCCAATTAGCCCATATTCTTCTAGAGGATATTGGTTCATACTTGCAATAACCGATTACGTCTCCAAATGGGCAAAAGCAGTCCCGCTCATCGAAGTGAAGACATCCAACGTAATTAGCTTAGTCAAATACCATGTCATCTATCATTTCGGTATTCCCTGGAGGATAATACATAACAATGGGCTGTAATTTGCTAGTCAACCATTTTATCGGTTCTGTGACAGGAATCAAATCCAGAATATAGCATATATGGCCTATAATCCAGCAGCCAATGGCTTAACGAAAGCCTTCAACAAGACTACAATCAAACTCCTTAAAAAGTTTATCTCATCCAAAAACGTGATTGGAATTAGAAGCTCGGGAAGTATTTATGGGCTTATCGTACAACAGTTCAAACTATAACTAGTTGTACACCATTCTCTCTAGTCTACGAATATGAAGTAGTTCTTCCACTCAAAATCCAGATTTCTTGTCTTAAAGTAGCTATTGCTAATGAGCTAAAAATAGAGAATAATGATTGGTTGCGCCTACAAGAATTATAAGCATTGGATAAAAAGTGGCTGCACACTCAACAACGTATTGGGCTATACCAAGCACACATTTTTAGAGCTTTGAATCGAAAATTCAAGGAAAGAATATTCTAGGTCGGTAAATTATTTCTTACAGTAAGGAGACCTATGATCACAAACCATAAGAGCAAAGACAAATTCCAAGCTAAATGGGAAGGTCCTTATATGGTGGAGACAGTATTCTCTAACGGAGCCTACAGGCTCGCTAAGCCTAATGGAAATTTGATAATGATTCCTATCAACGATAAACTCCTCAAAAAATATTATGTCTTGGCAAGATATATTCTTCTCCATCTCCAGCAGAATAAGATGTACATCAAGTACAATTTTCTAAATCCCCAGCAACTTGTAGCTTATACGGTATCTCGAACTATTACCTATATTCATTCTTAAATAAGATATGGATAATGGGTCTCAAAGTTTCACACTGGGATAATATGCAGATCCAACGGAACACTCTCGTTGAGATCATTTAAATAATTTTCTCCAACAAAAATATTCTATTCTTAAAACCTAGTTATTTTAAGGATATCCTATTCATGATCCCTAGTTGGGTTAGAAATAATCTCACATGTTTCATCCCCAGTCAAAAATATAATGTGATTCATATCTATATTACATCTGAATCATATTTCATTTATTATCCCCAAAAGAGAAGACAATAGTTCGCCCTTGAACTACTCTTTGTTATTTTCCTCGATGGAGTAAATTAGCGAGCTATCACGTCCATATTATCTCGGATAGTATTGTATCCTGTAAAATTTGTCATTTATACTCAGCATGAGTATGCCACAGGTGACAAATCCATAAAATCCCCCACATAATTATATTTTTCCACGTCTGTATTACCTCTGAGCAGATATATTCTGTGGGATACTATTTGAAAACATATCACGTCTATATTACCCTTAATTTTGTTTTAACTTTAACTTATTATTTATATCTAATATTAGATGCACAAAAAATAAATGGGTCCACAACAAATAATTTTTCTTTCAAAAGCTAAAAGTTTTAATTTATTTTTATTGAGAAACTTACAAGAAATAAAACAAAAAAAAGCATAAGATAGATTTTACTCAGGTGGAGTAGAAAGATCAAGAAGGAACTGTGTCAGTCGAGCTAGTTGCTAGTCTTTATTCAATGTCGCTCTCCTACGTGCTTTGAGCATTCTCGAGTCATTTGTAGCAAAAGGAGCCATAGAAGCATATAACTCTATCATCTTATTTCGAGCATAGTCAAGATCGTTCTTGTTATGCTTAAACTCCAAAAGATATTATTTTCCTAAGTCACAATGTGCCATCTCTTTTCGACGTCAGTCCACAGTCATCTTCAACTCTTCTCTCGCTTGCTTAAGATGGGCTTCGAGTTCTTGGATATGAGTTTTGAGCTGTAGCGCCCTATCATTATTTTCATCATGGGTAGAACAATGAAGAGCCAAAGAAGAAGTCACTTCTTTCACAGAAGCATTTATTCAAAAATTCTTCTCAGCATGGATCTTCATATGCTCATAGAAAGTGGTCTGGTGCTCCATGGACTCAGCAGTGAGTGGCTCATATTCAATCTGAATTAAAGCCGAGAAATCCCCACAGTTAAGCTATAAATATTCATTAATAGGATGCTCAAGGCTTTCCAAGATTTGCTCGAGAGCAGCAGCCCTATCATCATCCTTAAAAATTTTGATGAGTTGAATCATAGGCAAGCTATCATCTTTCACATCTTCAAAAGATAAATATTTCTCAAGCACTAGATTTATCAACTCCTTCATTGTTGTGTAAAAAGTAGATGTATAAGCTTCTACTAAAGCATTAAAGCAAGTGTTTGAACTTGTAGATGCGACAATTTTAGCTAATCCTCGTCCATGATATACGAAGACAGTTGTCGTGACGGATGTAGCCTCGATACAAAAGAAAAAAAGGAAGAACCCGCTGCTTATTCTCTCAAGCTAATAGTGGAAGTCATTTTAGTAGCACTGGTCACTTCTACCACAAGAGAAGTTGAAACTATTGGTGGTATTGACACGATATCTGCAGCAGAAACAGTGATATTAGTAACATAAGTTGTTTAATCCTGCGAAACAACTGTCTCCTTGGCCCTCTCCAAAGCAACTCCTACCAATATTTTCACCTATAAGAAATATCAAAAAAAATGATTAATAAACAACACATTTTGATTAAGATATATGCACATCAAGTTAAGAAAAGAAGTGACTCCTTGACCTGTACTAGCCTGAGTTGTTATTGCATAAATTTGTGACAAGCAACATGCAATGCAAGAACTTGTGGTATAGAAAGAATACAACAACACGTACCAGTATCGGTTGGTACAAATTCATCTTCAAGAGTCTGTCCCTCTAAAGAATTTCTAAAGTCTATCAATGAAGCCTCCACCTCTAACAAATTGGCATGAAGGACTAATTATCATAATCACTCAGAGTCAAGCTCACTTCTGAAATTACAGTTTCAGTATCATTCTACTCTGTAGCATCTTCAAGCTGAGTTATAACTATATCAGATTGAGATTGAGCCTGAATATCCTACTCAGGCATATCATCGGGAGCTGTGGCGGTAATGTCAGCTGGAGACTCGATTTGCTTGCCAACTTTAACTCGAGAAGGTAAAATTATTCCTATGTTAACGTCTTCCTCATTACCACTGACCCTGAGGTCAGAACTTTCCAGAGAAGGTTGATCATTTGGATCCACTGACGGAGGAACATGATTCTTTGGATTCATTGGCAGAGGAGGTATGAATGCAATCGGTAGGATATATTGAGCCATAACATCGAGAATAGAATCTTTAAAACCAATTATTGTAGCAGTAAGAGCCACACTTACTCATGTAGCAATAGCAAGGGGAGGATGAAAGTGCTAATCCTCTACATCACTAGAGAGGTAGCAGAAGGTCCAGGCCTCTCCGATGAACTAATAAACTTATCAATCAAATTCCTTCTTGAGGGGATATAAGTCTTTAATTTTGGCTTCTTAGGCTTCACAACAGTAACCCTCTTCTAGACAGCCTACCCTCAGTAGGGGACACAATCTTATGCTTCTGAAATTTTTGAATTACTATAGCAGGGGCGGGTGTATCTAGTTGTATGCATGAAAGAGATTCCAATATCTCATCCAGAGACGCATCCTCCTCCTCTTTAATTAAAGAAGATTTTATTGGCTCCAGAATGGCTTCTTCCTCTGGGATTCAGAAACTAGTCCGCATATCAAACTTTTTACGAAATTGGTATATAGAATAATAAAAGTGGGTAAAGAAATAAAATAAGCGTACAGGAGGTTTAGTTGCAGGTAGAGTAAAAGTATCTTCTGTACAACCCATGATAAAAAAATTCCATCCGCGGGTGCCATCAATTAAACCTCCAGAATTTACTAAGCACGGAGTAGCATTTCCATTGTGCAATTGATCATAGCCAAATTGCCTTGCAAAACGGCTAGGTAAATATGATTCAAAGGTGCAACCATTGCCATTTCTATATACCAAGTGAGATGGACAAATAAACATCAGTCATAAAAAAGACCCCTGATAGCAACCTCAATGTGGTGGTCCCCTCGTCAGTAAAACTTGAACTATGGTGCTCAGTTGCTACGTCGGGAACATCACAGTAAAAGCTCGAATTGTTCCCCATGTTTAAAGCTCGTTTGGTCTAAAAGGATGTGGTATACGTCCATTTAGAAAACCTATATCTATAAAGGAACATGTGTTATGTCTCGTCAGCCTGAGTTAAGCTGGGATCCATCTAACATTGGTTATGTAAAATCAAACAACCCATCAGATATGTAAATAGAAGCTCCGTTCGAGAAAATTCCTCTCTTCAAGGATCTACCGCCAAGTTATAAGCATGTTCCTGTAAATCAACATTAAAACATCACACCATAGCTGGTAACAATGCCAGTCGATGCTTGAAAACTCGATGGACTGTAGGGAATTAAATATTCATGTGGAGACGATCTACTGAACATGAACCTCCAGGGACTACCCATCTTCTGAGCCATAAAGAGAAATATTCGGCCAATAAAGCTTTAGAGTAGATCTCTGTACTGGTGTGTCTGAGATAGATAATAGCCTATGTGCCTGCTACAAAACTTCTTACACAATCTGCAAAGGACTTATCTTCGGCATCTTGACTTGCCATGAGTTCTTCAACTCTGGTAGAACTCAAAGGTCGAAGCAGTCGAATCTCTATACATTCTTTATCGCTTCTATCGTTAAAGAGATATTGAAATCACTTCCTAATATAGACAGTACCAGAATCAGTATTATAATAATAATTACAGGCCAGGTAGTAGCACATCAGTTCTTGATATACTTCAATTAGATGCGACTCAGTCTTTGCTAAATCTGCCAGTTCCGCGTTGGTAGGCACATACTCCTCATAAAGAATTTTTCCTATTGGCAATGCAGATATAAAATTTATCTTGTGTAAGGCAAATCCCAACTCGCCACGTGGAGTATAAATAGTTCTGGTGCTAGAGCTATATCATTCTAACACAGCCAAGAATATATTGACGTTAGGCGCAATACCGTAGCAAGTTGCTAACAAGGCATTGTATAAACCTGAAGATACGAGATTCTCAATATATTGATCCAATATCCATGTCGTTGTTCAATACTAATATATATTTTATTGGTCGACCATACTGGCATCCGGATGTTCTTCTGAGGATAAATGCCTCTACCATCGTTATAAGTGTTAGCGAACAAAGAAGACTGAATAGGTTGAATTATCAAAGAAAATGAGACTTAATAGGTTGAATTATCAAAGAATCTATGTTCTCGGGATGAAGTCCTCGCATTTAAACTAAATTTCCATCACTGGAACTGAAGATATGACCATGTTTGTAGCTAATTTTCTCTGGTTTAGCTCCATTAGGAAGTCAAATCCCACTCCATCTTCCGTGGATAAGTAGCATAGGAGAAGGCAGATAGCTAAAAACTTCT
Organism: Iris macrosiphon; assembly: GCA_036927795.1. Taxonomy (NCBI): domain Eukaryota; kingdom Viridiplantae; phylum Streptophyta; class Magnoliopsida; order Asparagales; family Iridaceae; genus Iris; species Iris macrosiphon. The sequence goes on from JAYESA010000004.1 coordinate 57,948,875, forward strand.
AGACATATCTGGGAGATACATGACCCTACCATGAGCATTGAATAACCACTACTTTTTCTTTTTCTTGGGCTGAGATGATTGATTAATGGTGTCACCAAACAAGAAAGCCAGCTTAGAATATGTCTCATTCATAAAAGAAGTAAGAGGTTTGCCGCTTATCAAAGATGTCAACATTCGTTCCCCTTATCCTGCTATCAATAATTGGTGTGCTGGAGATCTTCTTATCAGATTAGAGAAATTCGATATGTGATAAGTCCTCTAGATAATTAGTATACAAAAGTCTAGCAGTGGTCCTATTAGTTCATCCAAAGGATCCATACCCAAGCGCCCATACTAGAAACCGTGCATGCAACTTGCGCATAAATGGAGTGCATGAGCGCCATACGACTATGTTGACGTGCTAAGTGCAAAGTGCAAAGTGCGTTAACAAAGCTCCACTTTGCAACCTTGAGCCCGAATCCGAGCCCGAGTCCGAGTCACTAAGCCCCTTCAGGGCTTAGCTCCTAAGTTAAACTTCCCAGAGGTTGTGACAAAATAAAGATTGTCATAATGGAGTTCACACTTAATCCCTCTAGGAAAGTCAACCCACATGGGCCACCACCCTATATGCATATACCAATACTAAGCATAGTTATATATTAAGATATACACATTGGTGGTTTTCCAACATGGAACTAAACTCCCAAAGCTAAGTGGAAAGTACCAACAATCTTCCACATATATCACAATATATGGTCGAGCGTTCCCCACAGTGACTGCCATCATGCATTTTGATATATGTCGCCAATGAATTAAATCTTCCCATATGGGTCAAACAACAGTACGATACAAGAATGGACTATGCCTTAAATTCTGTACCATAGCTACTATTCTTCCCACTCATATAATCACCTCAGTTGTGCCATTTGGTCATAGGTTAAAGGCCCTGTGCTGACCTCGTCTCTGTGTATGTATCTTGGGCGTCTACAAGCTATCCCACAAGAGACGGTCTACATCTCTATCCATACACATAGGTGAGTTCTCCACTATAGAGAGTTTATTATCCGACATGAAGTCTTGTACTTCTGTGCGGTGCTATACCGCAATGACATGACCTCCCAAGGTTGAGGACCCCCCTCTTATGGTGTTATACCATTATAGCATGAGAAAACAAGCCTCTTAGTAGTGTCGTTACTACATACAGCATAGCCTTGTGCTCCTATGCAGTGCTATGCCATTGTGAGATGGCTCGAAGTCAAGGTTCACTCCCTCATGTGGTGTCATCCACTGTAGCATGAGGTCACCAGCCTCTTAGTAGTGTTGTACTATATCTCAGCATGAAGTCTTGCACTTCCGTGCGGTACAACGCCACGGTGACATGGCTCAAAGTCAAGGTTCACTCCTTTATGTAGTGTCACCCACTGTAGCATGAGATCATAGTCCTCTTTGTAGTATTGTACTACTACTCTATATCTTCTTTCGGCTTTCTATTGGCTGCTTCAACTATAACCCCAGCATTAGGCTACCTGCTTATGTATGGTGCTACCGTCGATGTAATATGGTTCAAAGCCGAGGTTCACTTCCTTTTGTGGTGTCACACCATTATAGCATGGAATACAAGTCCATTATAGTACTGAAACTACTCGTGCTTCCTGGAATGCTCGTCGGACATTCACTATGCCCGAGAACTCATTAAGGAGTCAAAGCCATCCTCCCACAGGAAATATTCTGATCAAAGACAAATAGTAGACCACAGTGGTTCTTGGTATGTATCCTTGAGGGCTACCTACGATATCTGATATTCTCCTGGTCAATGTTCCTCCCTTGAACCAATAGTTAGATGCCTGGTAGTGCTAAGGGGGCAAAGCAAAGGTCTACTCTCAGGCTCTACGGAGTAAACCCGGGTGATGAAATCCCAGTCACTCAGATAACCGGGTCATGACCTCAAGATTACCCTGAGCCGTGCGCAATCAAGCAAAGCAATCCAAAAAAGAAGCATTCAAACCACATAAACCAAGAATCACAAGTACAATCAATCACAAAACTTCCTGCAAATTGCTTATGTAAAAACTAGTAGAAAGAAATGGAACAAAATAAGGCAGCATTGATAGACCGTTAAATGAGAATGCTTGAATGGGAATCATCTTAGCAATTGTCTATAGCCATTAGTTAAAGTCGCCAGGAGAGGAGATAAAATAACCAATAGCATAAAACTAAATGGTAGGATTACAGAGAAGTAATATCAAAGGTCCTCCAAGGCCATATCTATTTTATTCTTGACCATATACAATTTTACTGTCGTTGTGACATGGCCTGTAGCCGAGGCTTTACCCGGTCAAGGTACCTCATGGTGGTGTCACCCTACAGTAACATGGAGAACTACGCTCCTTCATAGTGCTTGACGCTGACTATATGTGATGCTATTGCCATTGTGACATGGCCCAAAATTGAGGCTTTACCCTATCGAGTTACCTTATGGTGGTGTCACCCTACGGTGTCATAGAGTACTACACTTCTTTATAGTTCTTACGACCAACTCACGCTTGAGTCCTATTATGAACGGATCTGCCATATTTACCTAACTTCGATCTTTTAGCCACTGTAATAATCCATGCTAGCTGCGCCCATTCAGTATTCTGTATTGGCCCTTGAGGCCAATCATGAATGGATCTGCCAGAATCATCTTACTCTGAATATTAACCACAGTAATAATCCATGTTGGCTGTGCTCATTCAGTATCTTGTATTTTATCCACACAGTTTTCTTCAAACCCTTGAAGAGATGAATAGATACCACTGCTGCAGCTTTCTGGTTTTTATAGTATGTCGGTATCACCCGAATCTGTATACTAACCATAAAAAGATCATCTGAGAGCTTCAAGATCCATTCTACTTTATATGTTGTAGCTAATAGTGCATAGAACTCTGAGAGTAAAGACTGCTTCTTCTACTTTCACTATATAACAGTACCACTCATGAAGAAGTTACATCGTCCTGTGGATATTTTACACTTCTTTTCTGAGCACCAATTAGCATCATTGAAACCTTCCATCATATATGGATAACTACTATAGTGCAGGATATACCACTAAGTCTACTTGAGAATTCTAACGACTCTCTTCACAACTTGCAGTATTCTACAATACATATACTGCTTGTGAACTGACTCAGCATCCTTACAGTGAGAGTTATATCAGGCATAGTGGTACTTACAGCTTGAATCAAGCACCTGATGATGCTCGAGTACACCAACTATCTGATTCTTTCACTTGGATTAGGCTTCTTCATCTTCGTGATACACCTGAGGAGTATCGACCTTGATACCCAAAGCGTATGACCAATCTTCTTATGCATAGAGCTTGTGACTGAGCATGCCCACCTGGCATCCAGATTATCTTATATCCTTAAGATGACTTTCACAGTCCCATGTCTTGAATCTGGTTAAAAGGACATCTTTGTTCTAGTGACACTTCTATATCCACAGCTGGGATTAGCAAGTCATCCACATAGATACAAAAGATGACTCATTTATTATCAGCGAACTTTGTGTACACATACTTGTCTGTCTCGTTGATCATGCGACAACTTTGACTAGATAGCTTGTCAAACTTGTACTGCCATATCATAGAATTTGCTTCAGGCCGTATTAAGATACCACCAACCCGCAGACTATCTTAAAACCTGAATGACAATAATTCTGACCGTTGGCCATAAATCTCTTATGTCTGTCTTCCTCGAAGACTTGCTATCTTTTCTTCATCTGATAGACAATCATCTTATGAATAGCAGCTACGACAATCATCATCCTGATATATGACACCTTGAACGAGGTGCCAAAGAACTCAATCCCCTGTATCTGAAAAAATCCATAGGCTACAAGCCTAGTCTTGAACTCAACTGTTCTGTCTGCTTCCATTTTCTTCTACTGAAGATATATAAGCATCTGATAGGTTTATCTAATTCAGGTAGATTGATTAATATCTAAGTATTGTTATGGGGTCAATCTCTTCATGGACTGCCTCCTCTTAGCAGAATAAGTCTTTGGTCTTTATCGCCTCATCATTGGTAAGTGGAATGACCTCCATATGATAGGTGATAAGATCATCTTTAGTCTTTCAACCTCCTGACTCTTTTAGTTGACTGCTCTTTGAGTTCTGGTTTAAATATTGTCTCTTAAAAGATAACTCCTTCCTGGACTATGTACTATTCTACAGAAGTGAAACAACCCTGGCTGATATGGTCCTCCAAAAATTACTCATTTGCCAAAAAACCCCATAATTTAATAATATTCATATGGATCTGACTTTGAACCAGAGTTACATCAGAAGTGATAAACGGTACTTTAGAAGCATAAAAAGTGTACCTCAGATAGATGGTGTAATTTTCTATAAATAAACTATACAAGTAGAAAAATGGCGCACTTTTCACTTTCTCCAGAAGAAAGATGTACATTCTCTTACTTTGGCGCACTTTTCATTAATTTTAGAGGATGGCGCACTATTCAGAGAGTATAAAAGTGGCACTCTTTCTTAATGTTATGAAAGATGGCACACAAACGATCTTCTCAATCTCAACATTTAATGCAACAGCCTGAAAACTGACCGAGGCAGAGATGAGAGAGTCAGAGGTCATCATTACAGCGGAGCTATGGCACGCAGACCCAGGTTAACATTTAGCAACCCAGCCGCAGTGCCAACTCCTTTAAAAGTGTGCCATAATGTCATTTTTCTCAAAAGTGTGTCACAGTGCCAACACTCTTCAAAAGTGCGTTGTAGTGCCATTTTTATTCAAAAGTACGTCATAGTACCATTCTCTTCAAAAGTGCTCCGCAGTGCCATTTTCTACTGCCATATCATGGAATTTGCTTCAGGCCGTATTAAGATATCACCAACTAGCAGATTATCTTGAAACGTGAATGACAATAATTCTGACCGTTGTCCATAAATCTCTTATGTCTGTCTTCCTCGAAGACTTGCTGTATTTTTTTCATCTAATAGACTATCATCTTATAAATAGCAGCTACGACAATCATCATCCTGATATATGACACCTTCAACAAGATGCCAAAGAACTTAATCCCCTGTATCTGAAAAAATCCCTAGGCTACAAGCCTAGTCTTAAACTCAACTGTTCTGTCTCCTTTCATTTTCTTCTACTGAAGATATATAAGCATCTGATAGGTTTAGCTAATTTAGGTAGATTGATTAACATTTAAGTATTTTTATGGGGTCAATCTCTTCATGGACTACCACCTTTTAGCAGACTAAGTCTTTGTCTTTATCGCCTCATCATTGGTAAGTGGCACGACCTCCATATGATAGGTGATAAGATCATCTTTGGTCCTTCGACCTCCTGACTCTTTTAGCTGACTGCTCTTCGAGTTCTGGTTCAAATGTTGTCTCTTAAACGATAACTCCTTCCTGGACTATGTACTCTTCTACAGAAGTGAAACAACCCAGGCTGATATGGTCCTCCAAAAATTACTCATATGCCAAAAAAACCCCATAATTTAATAATATTCAAGTGGATCTGACTTTGAATCAGAGTTACATTAGAAGTGATGAACGGTACTGTAGAATCATAAAAAGTGCACCTCAGATAAATGGCACAATTTTCTATAAATGAACTATACAAGTAGAAGAATGGCGCACTTTTTACTTTTTCTAGAAGAAAGATGTGCATTCTCTTACTTTGGCGCACTTTCCATTAATTTTAGAGGATGTCGCACTATTCAAAGAGTATAAAAGTGGTGCACTTTCTTAATGTTATGAAAGATGGCACACAATAGATCTTCTCAATCTCAATATTTAATCCAGTAGACTGACAACTGACCGAGGCAGAGACGAAAGAGTCAGATGTCATCATTAAAGCGGCGCTATGGCACGTAGACCCAGGTTATCATTTAGCAACCCAGTCGAAGTGCCAACTCCTTTAAAAGTGTGCCACAATGTCATTTTTCTCAAAAGTATGCCACAATGCTAACACTCTTTAAAAGTGCGTTATAGTGCAATTTTTCTTCAAAAGTATGTCATAGTGACATTCTCTTCAAAAGTGCGCCGTAGTGCCATTTTCTTCAAAAGTACACCCCAGTGTTATTTTTTTCAAAAGTGCGCCGTAGTGTCAATCTCTTCAAAAGTGCATCATAGTGCCAATATCTTCAAAGTGCACCATAGTGCTATTTTCTACAAAAGTGTACCATAATGCCATTTTCGTCAAAAGTGTACCGCAATTTCAATCTCTTCAAAAGTGCACCACAGTGCCAATCTCTTCAAAAATGCGTCATAGTGTCAATCTTACTAAAAATGCGCTGGTCTCCAGATGACTTCTAAAGCGTGCATACTATCCTAATCGATAGTGAGCAATTATGAATGTGTGTCTTACATGTCGTACTTCTCGTGAAAGGTGTACAAATAACTATCCTCCACGACCTATACTTTTTTCGTATTGGTAGCTACATGTAAGCAGGCAGCAAGTTTTGATCCCACTCATGCAGAACGTAGGGTATTAATCCACTAAAAGTGCGGGCATAATGGTAAAATAGTTTTGACTGTTCATAGTGCACGCACGCTCTCGTAACCGCTCCTAAAATCTATAAAAGGGAGAATACACACAGAGAGGGACACACATAGGGACAAATAGAGAGAAAACGGCTAGAATTATTAACTCTTTGAAATTCAAGAGCAGAGTGAGAGAAATAGAAGCTTCTCGTGCCATTGTGCCAGAGATTTCTTATTGTTTAACTCTCCAAGTTGTTCGCAGCAATCTTCAAGTATTTGAAATTCCAGAGCAAAGTGAGGGAAAAAGAAACTTCTTGTGCCGTTGTGCCAGAGCTTTCTTATTGTTCAACTCTCTAAGTTGTTCATAGAATTTCCTATATTTCTTTGTCGTCGTGTGCATTTTTTTATCGTCGAGTGGTCTAAAGAGTAAAATGATCATCCGCAGATCAGATCTCTACAACTATACATCTCCAGAATCAATTGTACTTAGATTCATGTTTAGGATCTTTTTGTACTTTTTTCTTTTCAACAGTTTGTAACACAAAAGTTTTGTATAAAAAAATTTTGCAAACAAAGATGGTGACTTTGTTGGGGAATGCCTTCTCCTCTACGAGAAGGCGATAGCTCAACTCGACACTACTTTGGTCGGCTCGACACAAAAGACCTTGGTCGTAAAGTTCGACAAACATGCATATGAAGAAATGCTCTATTCTGGCGGTAGTATTCACCCCTCATCCGCACACAAGTCGAGGAAAACTCACAAAATATGGGTACCCAAACCTCGTCATGCATATCCCGAAGTTGCTACCAATAAGATAAAGCACATTTTGATTGATGAGAGTTCTCCTGTCAATTATGTTCAGATCAATTATTTGGTGGACAATTCTCTTACGTTAAACAAGGGATACAATTCGCGTAACTCATGCCATTTCAAGCAAACACCCTAGGTTCTGAATCCCTCATGTTAAATAAGGGATACAATTCGTGCACCAAGCATAATTTTGAACAAAGGGTGACCCACACTTAAGCTCCCCAGCCCGCGCATATTCGTTGTAATATACGAGGCAAGCAAGGCATGGATACCGTTGTCCAAACCAACCAGCACATAAATGAAGTATTGGTTAGGGAGAATCATTCCCCTAATATCTTTATTAGGCACACAACGGAGGAAAAATTATGCGCCACTCATGCGCCGGGTCAAGACCTCCGTGTAAAATTAAATGCGTGTAGACAAACTGTGCCAACTTTGTCTGCACCACAGAATGTGCGCCAAACATGAGTAATCTCTAAACAATATGCTGATTATGCACGTATGCACTACAGGACTGTTATAGACAACTTCCACTCCTCCCTGAAGAGCAAAAACTCGAGATATAATGAATCACTTGCCTATCAAGCCAACACATCATTCTATACACAAGGGACCAAAAATATGCACAGAAGATTCAATATTTCTCATGTAAAGAGGCATAGTCTACCGTCTTCCTCCTCTTTTCTTTCCTTTTTTGATTTACGTGAGCTTATTTTACAAAAACATAAAGAGAGGACCGTTTTGACATTACAATGGTGTTTCTTAATGAACATCATTGCAATTGTTATAGAGTTGTAATTGAATGTTGATGTGCATCAACAAAATAGTCTATTTTTAACCGATTGACTTGCATTATGTCTCCTAAGCCTCAACAAACAAAGTAAGTTGACAACCAGGAGCACGTTGATGAACCGCTCTTTACTTCAGCCTATATGGCTTCGTATCTTCCCCTGTGGTAGGCGACAATAAAGATAAAGTTCTTCAATAACACCCAGCCAAAGGAGATTTGACCAACTCGTTGACTCATTTAAAGGAGTATACTAAAATACTTGTTCTCGAAGATGAAAGCTCATTCGTCACGAGAATCCCCATTCCTAAGAATCCGAGGCTAGGGGTAGCGATCCCCCTGATTCTGAAACTGATAGGGTAGACTCCAACTACACGGTTCTTTCTACCAATCCATATGTCGTACACAAGGATATTAGCATTTACGCCATTAATGATGAATAAGAAACTTCTCCATCAGAAGCCACCAAATAATGCCTCAACTTATTAGAGGCCGCCCTCAAGGACATGCACACAATGATATAAAATATGCATCAAATAATGACAACCCAATATTCTGCTACACCAGCACCCGTCCAAGTGGCTTCATTCATACCTGCGCAGCCTACTCCTGGAACAACGCCTCTGCAGGATAACATAAATCCAGAAGCGGTCATAAAATAAGAGTCATAGCACCAACTCTTAATCCTCTCAATATTAGGAGTGGATCTCCACAGGTGATGATTCGTGTTCAACCAGGATCCTATCTGTCAGTCACACCACTCCGACCAGAAGATCCTCTCGAAGCTATCCGAGGGTTGCATGCACAGGTCGATGTTTTAAAGAATAAAGACCAACTCCGCAAGCTGAGGGTGAAACGGCCTTATCCTCCATATTGGGTTAATATTTAGTTCCCTCCTAAATACAAACCCCAATCGATAATCTTGTTTGAAGGCAGGATATCACCGAGATAATATATCAATTACTTTAATATGATGATGGATCATCTGCAGAAAGGGGATATTCTTCTTACAAGATTATTCATAGGATGCTTGGTCGGCATAGCCTATGATTGGTATTGTAGTTTATCTGATAATTGCATATCCTCGTTTGATGACATAAAGTATCTTTTTCTCCCATAATTCTATGAGAGAGGCATGGATATGATGATGTCTTTACTCATCGATATCAAACAGAAGGAGAAATAATCCACTCGTAAATTCGTTGAGCATTTCAGGCAGGCAACTCTAAAGTTACCCTCCTGTATTTCAGACTCCGCATTCATTGATACCTGCAAAAAGAATATACTGCCTATAGTAGGGCTTTGGATAGGTCCAACTCAATTTTAAGACTGGACAACGTTCATCATCAGGACCGAAGCTGCTAAAGACAGTACAAAATAGCACCCAATTTAGGGTTACAAATGACCAATATCCAATAGTGTGAATAATCGCAATAGCAAAAGAAATAAGGCTTTGGCAATAAATCTGTCAAAACGACCCACCTCTCCTCCAATACAAAATCATATAGAGTCCTCCAGGCCTAAGGAAGAATATTCCTTTGACGAGAGCGATATTCCCAATATTTTTGAATATTTGATAAAAAGCAATAAGTTGCATTTGCCTGATGTCAAGCCACCAAATGAGGCTACTAAAATAGATGACCCAAAGTACTGCTTGTATAGCCAATATATACATCATCCTACCAAGGCTTGTTATGTCTTGAAAAGGAAAATACAGTAGTTAATAGATGTTAAAGCTATCATCCTTCACAATAAAGAGAAGACAATCACTGCCAATATGGTATCTCTTTAATTCGACGACTTTCAAGCATAAGAAGTCCCGAACAGCGTCATCCCAATACCTCGAGCTATGATAGAAGTGGTAAATCTTTCGCCGCCTAGAAGTCAAACAAAGAAATTTGTGCCTCTAACCAATAATTATGGCAATATTATATGGATTCATCCCGACCTGCTGTAAGATTGGGAATAGGGAGCAATATCTTCCAATTCAAAATCTAAGAAAGGTAAAAAATATAAATCATGCAATATAATTTCTTCATATTCTCTTTAAGACGGAGATCAAGACTAACATCAGAAAGATGTATCTCTCGATGTCAGATTTCAAAATCTGAATATTGCCCCATTAAGCTCTACTCACAAGCTTCGCTTGACGCACCGGCAATGATCCATGATTGGCAGTGTTCCATTATATAGGGCATAACAAACTTCAGTGCCTATGAAGGTGTTCCTACAAAAAAAATTTCTCCTTCTACAACCATTAGAGCATTGACCTCGACTCAGGAGCTTGAGGAGGACTGCTCCCAATTTTATAGATATAGCCAACAATTTGTACGCTTGATGCAAAATATGGGATATTATTTCCAGAAAGTTGAAAGTTTAAACTTTGGCAAGTGACGACGTATACCTCTACAACTCTGAGGATAGTCCCATAAATCACGTAGTGGATTGGGCTATAATGAGACCAGCCCACAGGCTTGCTCCAAGAAGGGGCATGATAAAAAGAAACTCAGGTCCTGTAACATGGTACTTCTTTCTCCGATGCCCAAAGAGGAAGCTAAGACTGGTACCAGGTCTGACAAAGATTATCATAAAACTTATAAATCTATCTGAAAAGATATTCCTAACGCTCTTTCTACTTTGCCAACTTCTGCTGCTCCGGTCATAATCGAACCTGGTCCTTCGAAGCCTACTATAAAAGAGAAAGAAAATCAAAAGAAAGTACGCTTCAAAAAATCTCTGAAGAAGAATGTACCCCAAGGACTTGAAAAGCCCTATAATTTTGACATATTAGGAACAACTGGCCAATACCCCAGCTCGGCTCTCCATATTCGAGTTGTTTCATTTGTAGAAGGATACTCGTGAAGCATTGAGCGAAGCTCTGATACATGCTGACTCATGCTTAGCTCAAATCAAGACTCCTGGTGAAAAGTCATTAACATGTCCTCAATGCCACAACGTGATCGAGAAGATTTATAATATCACATTCACACAAGATGACATGTTACTAAAAGATAATTAGTATGACAGGCCTCTGTATTATAACGATTACATCAGATCTATTAAGGTGAACCGGATTCACATCGACCCTGGTTCTTCACTCAACATCATTCCTAAAAGTCTACTGAAAGGGTTAAAGATACCGATGTATAACATGTATGCTATATATACTACTATTTTAGGCTTCAATGCTGGAAGAAGTAAACCAATGGGAAAGATACGCCTAAAAATTCAGATAGAAGATCTACGTACTGAAGTCACATAATATGTGATTGACTTTGACATATCCTAAAATATTTTATTAGGACAGCAATAGATACACGAGCATAAAATTTTACCCTCCACCCTACATCAATGCTTCAAGTATGTAAACCGTAGAGGAGAGGTCAAAACATAGGTAGCTGATCTCAATCCATTCAAAGACATCGAAGCTTATTTTACTGACTTTGTACTCTATACACCAGAGTATATGAAAGAGGAATCTAATCAAGCTAGTGATTAATCTAAAAATACTCTAAAAGAATAACCTTTGATAATCAGATTCAAAGGACATACTACTCATCCAACTCCTTCGAACCCTCGCGGCATCGACCTGCATAAGTCATCTCCATTGGTCATCAACGTTCGAGACAATGAACAACTAAGACTGAAGAATGAGCCACTTTTTATCGACCTTTATTGTAACAAACAATCAACATTAGTGAATCAACCCCTAGTCATCAATCTTGGCAAGCCTCCTGTCAAGGCTGAAGATTCTGCTAAAAATGTCATAGAGGATCTTTACCTCTACGAACCTATGTCCATACCCGTGGCATCTCCATTCCAATACAGTTTGTCATATGAACCATATGAGGAGGCATACTTCATAGTCCCAGCGAGACAGGACAAGCAATGTCATATAACTTTTGGCAAACCTAGAAACAAAAGAGTCGCGCAGACTAATAGTTCTGACGAGGATATGGAGAAGACACAACCATATCATTACAGCCAACCAGCCAAGAACATCATACAAAAGATGGACTACAACTTAAAATCTGGTTTGAGATAAAATTATGGAAAAGATATACGGACTCCTATACGTCACCTCTCTCCTAAAGGTAAGCCAAAAATATACTACCAACGGACTGGTCGTGGTTTAGGATATGTTATACCACCAATAAGTCCTGAAAGTTCAGAATCAGAAAAAGAGATATGTTCTTATTTCTTTGACTCATCATTGTGGGATTCTGACGAAAGCTTGGGTGATGTATTCAAACAGGCTTTCTCTGTAAATATGGTGTCAACTGTCCCAGATGAGGAAGACGTTGAACTATTGAAACCATTCAAAAATAATCCATGGGCACAATAAATGGATACTAAATGGGAGCTTCAGTTTGAGCAACGTGAACCACTTACAGAGGATAAAATAGTCCAAATTGATGTAGGAGAAGAATCTTCCTCAAGACCAATCTTTATTAGCAAGAGTCTTTCTGAAGAAAATCAACATGCTTTACTCCAACTAATAAAGGAGTATATCGATGTCTTCTCCTGGAATTATGAGAATATTCTTGGCCTAGATCCTCAAATAGCTACACACAGGCTCAATATTCTTCTGAAAGCTAAATCGGTGAAACAACAACAATGACGGTTGCATCCGGATATGATGGATAAAATTAAAGCAGAAGTAAAGAAACTCATAGCATGTGGCTTCGTTCGAGAAGAGCAATATCCAGACTAGGTAGCCAATGTCATTCCAGTTATAAAAAAAATAGAAAAGTCTGGGTCTACGTAGATTATCGAGATATGAACTAGGCCTATCCAAAAGATAAATTTTTTCTTTCCATCAAAGATTTCATGATCGATAATACATGTGGCTTTGAACGTATGTCCTTCATGGATGGATTCTATAGATATAATTAGATCAAGATGTCGCTTGATGACGAAAAATATACCTTTTTTCGTACACAATTGGAAGTTTACTGTTATACAATTATGCCCTTCGGCTTAAAGAATGCAGGTGCAATATATCAACGAGCCATGAGTATAATTTTCTAGAAGCATTTACGAAAAATATTAGAATGTTATGTGAATGATACCGCTGATGTTATGTGAATGACACCGCTATCAAGAGTCGCTACAAAGATGACCACCTTCAAGATTTGAAGACTTTGTTCAAATTGATCCTCCACCACCAGTTGAAGATGAATCCAACTAAATCCTTTCTGGGAGTCTCCAGTGGTAAGTTTTTTGGATTTGTTATAACTTCCAAAGGTATTCACATTGACCCCGATAAAATCAAATTTATCTTCGAAATACAGCTTCCACGTAATCTTAAAGAAATTCATTATCTGCAAGGCCTTCTGGCATACATTAGGAGGTTCATCTCCAATCTCTTGGGACGGTATCGACCCTTCACTCAGTTAATGAAGAAAGACATATCCTTTGTCTAGAATAAAGTATGTCAACAAGCATTCGACGACATCAAATGATATTTAATAAATCTGCCAGTTATGATTTCTCCGATCGTAGGTAAACCCTTTTTGCTGTATGTTCGAGGAATGGATCACTCCCTAGGAGATCTTCTTGCATAAAAGAGTGACGAAGGCTATGAACAGGAGATCTATTATCTTAGTCGCATGATGGTCGGTGCTGAACATTAATACAATCTGGTGGAAAAAGAATGCATCGCTTTGATGTTTGCTATTCAGAAGATACGACATTACGTATCAGGTCAAACTATTCATGTCAAATCCAGATTAAATTCTCTCTGAGTATTGATGACCAAACCGAGCACACTCAATTTTTGGTTGGCTACATGGGCAATGTTGCTATACCTTATGACCCGGCATACGTCTAGCAAAAAGAAGAAGGGTCAAGCACTAGCTAATTTTTTAGAAGCTTATCATGTACCAAAAACTTCCAAACTATACAATGACATCCCAGATGAAGTCTTAAAATCTAATATGGCAATGGAAGATGATACCTGTCAACTATTCTTTAACGGCGTATCAAGAATAGGACCCAAAGGTAACATAGTAGCTAGAGTTGGCATAGTCTTAGTATCTCCTGACAAACTACTCATTCATCGAGCATATTCTCTCAGTGAACCATATTTTAATAACATGGCAGAATATAATGCTCTACTCATCGGTCTCCAATTAGCTAAAGAATTAGACATAGAATATCTTAAAACCTATAGAGATTCTAAACTGATAGTTAATCAGATCAGGAGAGAGTATAAGGTTCGACATCGACATGAAGACCTTGTCCCTTATCATCAAGCAGCAATCGAACTGACTTTTACTTTTAAAGGATTCTTCATCGAGCATGTGCCTAGTTTATAAAATATAAAAGTTGATACTTTGGCCAGCCTAGCAACATCATTAGTTGTTCCCCTAAAGAGACGACACTCAATTATAATAACATAACGAGAGTAATTTTGTACAAAACAATTTGCATATTGAACAGACTACATCATAACTTCAACTTTCATGGATAAAGATTAGAGAACGCTACTTATAAGATTCCTCGACAAGATCCTAAAGAAGCCACTTCCATCAAAAGATGCTAACTCCGATTCTACAATGATACCTCATCTAAAATGTTATATCGTCATTCTTATGATGGATTACTGCTATATTGTATTTTCAATCGTGAAGCAAGGTAATCACTCTGTGAGGCACATGATGGCATTTGTGAAGTACATCAGCCGGGTCCTAAATTATAAGACTATTTCAGGAGAATGGATTATTATTGGCCTACCATGGTAGCAAATACCGTAGACTACGCCCATAAATACAGATCATGTCAAATTTATGCTAATTTTATCCACCAACCAGCAGAGTTCTTACACCCTACAGCTGTCTCCTGGCCTTTTGAAGCTTGGAGAATGGATATTATTGGTCCAATCAGCCCTTCTTCTTCTAGAGGATATCGGTTTATACTTGCAATAACTGATTACTTCTCCAAATAGGTAGAAGTAGTCCTGCTTATCGAAGATAAAATGTCCAATGTAATTAAATTTATCAAATACTATATGTAAACCCCCTGATTTTCAAGAATTTTTAAATTTTAGATTTTTCATAATTTTCTGGAATTTTCTGGGAATTTTTTATAATTAAATTCAGGTATTTTAATTATTAAAGGATTTTTAAATGATAATAAATAATATTAAAATATTATGAAAATAATATTTTATGGTGTAAAATGAAAAACTAGACATAGGGTAATTTTTCGAGAATTTATTGGACCCCGGAAGCATTTTAAAAAGCACTAAAAACTAATTATTTAATTAAACCAAAATAAACCGAGTTTATTTGAAATAAACCAAACCAAACCAAACCAATTTTTGAACCGGACCGGGTTCATTGAACCAAACCCTAATCCTTAGCGGGTCGGATCCGGGTCTAACCCAGACCCGACCCACTAGCCAAACCCGACCCCAATTGTTTTGGATCGGGCCAGATCCGCTAGGACCCGACCCATCCGCACAAACCCGACCCATTAACCCATCTTCCCCAAACGCCCAGACCCCGCCCGTTCACTCCATCCGCCGGCCTACCCGCAACCGCCGCCGCATCTCCTCTGCAACCGCCGCCGCTCCCTCTCCCCATCTCCGTCTATATAAACCACCTCCTCCCTCATCTTCTTCCCTGATTCACCCTGAACCCTAGACGCCGGCCACCCTCCTCCGGCCACCCCCTCTTCCCAGCTCCTACGCGACCTCCTCCTTTCCAGCTCCACCGCTCCGCCCAGTCGCCGGAGACCCGAGCTCGAGCCGACCCCGCTGCCCTATCTCTCCTCCCAGCGCGCCGCCGCCTCCGGCCGAGTCTTCCCGCTGCCCCCAGCCTCCCTCCGGCCGGCCTCCCCCGCCTGAGCTCCGGCCAGAGCCCTAGAAACCCTAACCCTAGCTTCTGTGGACACAACACAGGACACGACTCGGACACGCAAATTCAGGTTTTCGGAGCCCTGTTCAGGTACTCGTATCTCACTCCTCGCTACCCCGATTTCTTTTCTGTCAGTTGCATCGCTTAGCCTGCATGACCCCCTCGGTGCCCGTGCAATCCGCTCGGTGCATCGCGTCCTGTGGTGATCGCGAACCGCGTTCCAAAAACAGGAAAACTAACGCCCTGTTTCACCCCGAAACAAAGTACGCCCTGCCAAACGGGACGACTTGGTCGCGCTCGGTCTTCACAGATACGTGCGTGTCGTCGATACGGACGTGCGAAATTTCGCAGAAGTTGATTCGGATGTGCGTGCACACCGGAATCAACGCGTATCCGCCGACAACGCCCCATATCCGTCCTTTCTGAATCTCGATGTAACTTAGTGTACACATGTCGGATCGAGACGAAACTTGCGCCATCGGACTCGTAGCAATACGCTGGTCCTGTGAGCCAAGTTTGGTTTGATTCTGAGAACGTTGACAAAATCGCGTGTCGTGGGCCCCACAGGCTCCACTTGACGGGCGATTTTGAGAACGGCTCATCGGAATCCAATTCTGGAAGTTCCATTGGGTTCGTATCATTGTTCCTGACCTGTTGACACTAAGTTGGACAGATTTGGAGACCTTTGAATGTGACATGTTTTTCGGTGCAAAGCGGCCCACAAATGGACCCCGCTTTAACCCGAAATATCATTTTTTGCCCTTGTCTCCAAATTGGACTCAAGTACAGGCGTTTCTAGCTGATTAATATTTTCTGGATCTGATGGTGATGTCTATTTCAGCAACCGGAGTACTTCCTGCAATCTTCGCTGAAGTCAGAGCTACAATTGGAGCCGAAAACCCAGGCAAGTATACCTTACCAATTTGCAGTCTTTGATACATATTACTTGGACTTAATTATAACTGTTGTAAATGCTCAACCTAGGACCGTGTGACTTACTTAGCTTCCGATTAACAGTCGGGTGCCAACACCGTACGCGAGGTTGTGTAAGGTCAACTAGAGATGGATATCGTGACATTTATATTCTCGTACTTGCCATATCAAGTACATTATACCCAGGACACTTGACACGAATCATGAGACAGAATCTTCCTAAAATATTCAAGGTGATTATATATATGATACAGGTTTATGACATCTTTATATGCTTAGATTTTATCCTGACTTATTGTATTAGTTTAATCTTGTGTAACATGAACATTGTGAACTGTGACGTGAGATTACATTGGGTGGGGAGAGTATTACCATATCAAGGCTGATTATATTCTATATATTGTCATCTGGATATGTCCTAGTCTCTGACGCAGAGCTTTCGCACCAGTTCTGGCCCTTCGAGAAAATACTGCTATGGTTTCTTTGACACTGATCTTGTAGTAGTCTCAGCCTGAGTATGACTAAAACTCTCATCTTGCATTTTTACTTAGCCTAGTTAAATAGTTTACCCTATTGTTTCATTTATTTGCTGTACTGCATTTATTTTGGCTTGTATTTTCTGTACCTTGCTATGTCCCCTGAGGACCTAGAATGGATTATGTCCCCAGATTTAGCAGACGAGATCTACCCTGAGGTGTACCAAACAGGAGCACTTCTCGGAGCAGTACCGGAACCTGAGGACGAGGTGCTCGCTGAGGACTTCTCCTAAACATCTGCTTCTTCCATGCTCAGTTTTATGGCCAATAAAATCTTTATTTCCTGTTTATGAGAACATTGTAACAGACTTTATATCGGGTTGTTCCCCGATTTTTAATTACTTGTGACTGGATGTTGTTTATTTCTTTTACTGATATTGCTATCTTTATTCTGTGGATGAGATTAGTAAACCCTGACTATTGTAATACAGCTTAAGTATGCCCCGATGGATCCATTAAATTGGGTTTGTCCATCGGTGCGTGCTGCTGGCCATTATCACGCGTCCAGTTCCTCGGTATTTTGGGACAGGGGCGTGACATGGTTTTTGTGGTGGCCCATGCAGGTCAACGACTAAATTGTTCGGTTTCAACTTAGGGACCGAACAGGCCTGCAATAAAATAGGATAAGTTTTTAGGATCTCATCCACTTGCTTGAAACGTTCTTGATATCTGTATCGTATTCGACTTAATTTTTGACTTGCATCTTGCCTTGAATCCTGTGCGCTTCTTATATTTTATTTTTGATGCAGAGTAATGGATCCAAAAAGCGGAGATGAGAATCCCTTGAGTACACCATACGATGCTGTGGTTACTTATGATGAAGGAGTGACACCCGAAGACCGAGGACAATATTCTCAAAGCGATCAAGCAGCCCAGCATAATTCAAGGTTCCGGCGTGATGACATCCCGCCGCCTCCGCAGTTCGTTCCACCAATGCCTGTATTCCCTCAAGGGCAGCCTATTGACGGGCAACAGATGTTTCAAATGATCTACGCAATGATGCAAGCCCAGCAATAAATCCAAAATGAGGCTCAGCGTCGCGAGGCTGATTACTTGAGGAACAGCATAGTAACTGCACTGGAGCAGGTCAACCTACCAGCTCGACAACCAATGACGGGCTCTATCACCGATTTCCGCCAGCTGAAGCCCCGTACCTTTTCTGGCAAAGAGGGACCAACAGAAGTTCATGAATGGCTCACCAACATTCGGCATCATTAGAAGCAGTTGAGCTTCCACGGGAACGTTGGATGACTGCCGTCAGAATGCAATTGACGGACAATGCTCATCACTGGTGGCTATCCGAGGAGACCAGGCTCGGACCAGACCAAGTTACTTGGGAAGAGTTCTCCAGACTCTTTCAGGATATGTACATTCTGGCTATCGCTCGATCAGAACTTCGGGATAAGTTCAATCGCCTCACTCAGGATGCTATGACGGTGGAAGAATACAACGTCGAGTTCATTCGTCTAAGTCGCTTTGCCCCAACATTGATCCCGACAGAAAAAGAGAAGGCCGAGAAGTTTTTCGACGGACTCAACTTCGAGTTACAGAAACTAATTGGATCCGTTGCACCTACTTCGTACTCGGACGTCCTTGCTGCAACCCGACGCATGGAGCGCGTCACCAGGAGAGAGACCAGTCTGAAGCGGCCTTCCCTATCAGCAACAGCCAGTGCACCACAAGAAGAACCTGCAAAGAGACCTCACCTACACCAACAGCAGAAAGCAGCTACCCCACAAGTAATATTCATCTCTACTTGTCACTACTGTGGCAAAGCAGGCCATCTCTCCAGGGAATGCCGACGCAGTTTAGGACTATGCTTAGGTTGCGGATCCAGACAGCTTGCCGTGAGGGACTGCCCTGAGCGTAGAGAATGAGCACCAAGGGCAAACCAACAAGCTCTACCAGCACCAGAAGGATATCAACCAAGGCCACCCTTGGCACCTCGAGCTGCACCCTTCCAGCAAGCCCAGCAACAGCAGAGGGCACCACCTCAAGGACGTGGCCAAGCTTTCGCAATGACTGTAGGAGACGCGCAGAACTATGGAGTAGCTAATGCGCGTAAGTTTTTGTAGTTCTGTTTCTAGTATTGCTTTAGTTCGTGCCTGCTGGCTCGTGACCTAGACTTAACCTGATAGTTTTAACTTGTTAATAATAGATAACCTAGTGTCAACCTGATAATTTTGAACTTGCCAATAATTTAGAATATTTTATAAATGTTAACCTGATATGTTTTTAAAGATAATCTGGTTTTCTAAAAACTGTAATTTTCTAGATTTCCTATATTTGGGAAAATGCATAACTTCTATTGCTTAGGGAAATGATTTTTCCTATGCGTTTAAACCCTTAACCTTGATTTTCTGATTCGAATAAATTTTGCAACCGTGTCATCTCTGTTGACCGGTTATTCTTTGATTGCGAGGACGCAATCCTCTTAAGGGGGGTAGATTGTAAACCCCCTGATTTTCAAGAATTTTTAAATTTTGGATTTTTCACAATTTTCTGGAATTTTTTGGGAATTTTCTATAATTAAATTCAGGTGTTTTAATTATTAAAGGATTTTTAAATGATAATAAATAATATTAAAATATTATGAAAATAATATTTTATGGTGTAAAATGAAAAACTAGACATAGGGTAATTTTCCGGAAATTTATTGGACCCCGGAAGCATTTTAAAAAGCCCTAAAAACTAATTATTTAATTAAACCAAAATAAACTGGGTTTATTTGAAATAAACCAAACCAAACCAAACCGATTTCTGAACCGGACCGGGTTCATTGAACCAAACCCTAATCCTTAGCGGGTCGGATCCGGGTCTAACCCAGACCCGACCCACTAGCCAAACCCGACTCGCATTGTTTTGGATCGTGCCGGATCCGCTAGGACCCGACCCGTCCGCCCAAACCCGACCCGTTAACCCATCTTCCCCAAACGCCCAGACCCCGACCGTTCACTCCCCTCCGTCGGCCGACCCGCCGCCCGTTCACCTCCCAGCGCCGCTCCGGCTACCCGCAACCGCCGCAGCATCGCCTCCACAACGGCCGCCGCTCCCTCTCCCCATCTCCGTCTATATAAACCCCCTCCTCCCTCATCTTCTTCCCTAATTCACCCTGAACCCTAGACGCAGGCCACCCTCCTCCGGCCACCCCCTCTTCCCATCTTCTACGCGACCTCCTCCTTCCCAGCTCCACCGCTCCGCCCAGTCGCCGGAGACCCGAGCTCGAGCCGACCCCGCTGCCCTATCTCTCCTCCCAGCCGTCGGTCGCCGTGCTCCACCTGCGCCGCCTCCCAGCGCGCCGCCGCCTCCGGCCGAGTCTTCCCGCTGCCCCCAGCCTCCCTTCGACCGGCCTCCCCCGCCTGAGCTTCGGCCAGAGCCCTAGAAACCCTAACCCAAGCTTCTGTGGACACAACACAGGACACGACTCGGACACGTGAAATTCAGGTTTTTGGAGCCCTTTTCAGGTACTCGTATCTCACTCCTCGCTACCCCGATTTCTTTTCCGTCAGTTGCATCACGTAGCCTGCATGACCCCCTCGGTGCCCGTGTAACCCGCTCGGTGCATCGCGTCCTGTGGTGATCGCGAACCGCGATCCAAAAACAGGAAAACCAATGCCCTGTTTTACCCCAGAACCGAGTACGCCCCGCCAAATGGGACGACTTGGTCGCACGCAGTCTTCATAGATACGTGCGCATTATCGATACGGATATGCGAGATTTTGCAGAAGTTGATTCGGATGTGCGTGCACACCGAAATCAACACGTATCCGCCGACAACGCCCCGTATCCGTTCTTTCTGAATCTCGATGTAACTTAGTGTACACACGTCGGATCGAGACAAAACTTGCGCCATCGGACTCGTAGCAATACGCTGGTCATGTGAGCCAAGTTTGGTTTGATACTGAGAACGTTGACAAAACCGCGTGTCGTGGGCCCCACAGGCTCTACTTGACTGGCGATTTTGAGAACGGCTCATCGAAATCCAATTCTGAAAGTTCTGTTGGGTTCGTATCATCGTTCCTGACTTGTTGACACTAAGTTGAACAAATTTGGAGACCTTTGACCCTGACACATTTTTCGGTGCAAAGCGGCCCACATGTGGACGCCGCTTTAACCCAAAATATCATTTTTTGCCCTTGTCTCCAAATTGGACTCAAGGACAGGCATTTCTAGCTGATTAATATTTTATGGATCTGATGGTGATGTCTATTTCAGCAACCGGAGTACTGCCTGCAATCCCCGCTGAAGTCAGAGCTACAATTTGAGCCGGAAACCCAAGCAAGTGTACCTTGCCAATTTGCAGTCTTTGATACATATTACTTGGACTTAATTATAACTATTGTAAATGCTCAACCTAGGACCGTGTGACTTACTTAGCTTCCGATTAACAGTCGGGTGCCAACACCGTACGCGGGGTTGTGTAAGGTCAACTAGAGATGGATATCGTGACATTTATATTCTCGTACTTGCCATATCAAGTACATTATACCCAGGACACTTGACACGAATCATGAGACAGAATCTTCCTGAAATATTCAAGGTGATTTTGTATATGATACAGGTTTATGACATCTTTACATGCTTAGATTTTATCCTGACTTATTGTATTAGTTTAATCTTGCGTAACATGAACATTGTGAACTGTGACGTGTGATTACATTGGGTGGGGAGAGTATTACCATATCAAGGCTGATTATATTATATATATTGTCATCTTGATGTGTCCTAGTCTCTGACACAGAGCTTTGGCACCAGTTCTGGCCCTTGGAGAAAATACTGCTATGGTTTCTTTGACACTGATCCTGTAGTAGTCTCAGCCTGAGTATGACTAAAACTCTCATCTTGCATTTTCACTTAGCCTAGTTATATAGTTTACCCTATTGTTTCATTTATTTGCTACACTGCATTTATTTTGGCTTGTATTTTTTGTACCTTGCTATGTCCCCTGAGGACCTGGAATGGATTATGTCTCCAGATTTAGCAGACGAGATCTGCCCTGAGGTGTACGGAACAGGAGCACTTCTCGGAGCAGTACCAGAACCTGAGGACGAGGTGCTCGTTGAGGACTTCTCCTGAACATTTGCTTCTTCCATGCTCAGTTTTATGGCCAATAAACTCTTTATTTCCTGTTTATGAGAACATTGTAACAGACTTTATATCGGGTTGTTCCCCGATTTTTAATTACTTGTGACTGGATATTGTTTATTTTTTTTGCTGATATTGCTATCTTTATTCTGTAGATAAGATTAGTAAACCCTGACTATTGTAATACAGCTTAAGTATGCCCCGATGGATCCATTAAATTGGGTTTGTCCATCGGTGCGTGCTGCTGGCCATTATCACGCGTCCAGTCCCTCGATATTTTGGGACTGGGGCATGACACTATATTATCTATCATTTTGATATTCCCCGGAGGATAATATATGGCAATGGGACACAATTTGCAAGTTAAACATTTTATCGGTTCTGTGACAAGAATCTAATCTAGAATATAGCATCTACGGCCTATAATACAGCAGCCAACGGCTTAGCAGAACCCTTCAATAAAACCATAACCAAACTCCTTAAAAAGTTTGTCTCATCAAACAAACACGATTGTAATAAGAAACTCGGGAGTGTTTATGGGCTTATCGTACGACCGTTCGAACTCTAACTGGTTGTACATTATTCTCTCTGGTCTATGGATGTGAAGCAGTCCTTACACTCAAAATACTGATATATTCTCTCAAAATAGCTATTGCTAATGATCTAACAGTAGAGAATAATGATCGATTATGCCTGCAATAATTAGAAGCATTGGATAAAAAGCTCATGCACGTTCAACAGCGCATTGAACTATACCAAGCACGTATTTAAAGAGCTTTAAATCGAAAGGTCAAGGAAAGAATATTTTAGGTCAATAAATTGGTCCTTTTAATAAGGAGACCTATGATCACAACCCATACGAGCAAAGCAAAATTCTAAGCTAAATGGGAAGGTCCTTATGTGGTAGAGACAGTGTTCTCCAACGGAACCTACAGGCTTGCTAAGCCTAATAAAGATTTGATATGATGCCTACTAAAGGCAAATTCCTCAAGATGTATTATGTCTAAGCACGACATATTTTTCTCCATCTCTAGCAGATTAAAATTAGATGTGCAACAGATACATTTAATTTAATCTCCAGCAACTCATAGCCTACACGGTCTCTTGAACTATTACCTATATTCATTTTTTAATAAGACATGGGTAATAGGTCCTCAAAGTCCTCCAACGGAACAATACTCAGATCCAACGGAACACTCTCATTGAGATCATCTAAACAATTTTTTCCAACCAAAATATTCTATTATTAAAGCCTAGTTGTTTTAAGGATATCCTATTCCTGATCCCCAGTTAGGAATAATATCATATATTTATTCACCTATCAATAAGTATAATATAATTTATGTCCATATTACATCTGAATTATATTTTATTTATTATTCCCTAAAGAGAAGATAATAGTTCGTCCTTGAACTACTCTTTCTTCTCTTTCCCAGGGGAGTAAACTAGTAAACTATCACGTCTACATCACCTCTTTTTGTATTGCATCCTATAAATTTATCATTTATACTCAGCACGAGTATGCCTCGAGTGATACATCTACCAAATTCTTCCACAAAATTATCCTGCTATATCCATAATACCTCTAAGCAGATATATATTCAAAGGTTCTCGATTTGAAAGTATCACTAAGGTGTAAGAAATTTTCTTTATTGATAGAAAATAAGGAAAGGACAATGTTGGTCCAAGAATTCCCATGGGCGCATATTTGTCTAATTGACAAAAACTATTGCATAATGCGTATGACCAGACCAGTTACAAGAATGGCGCGACAAACCACATAGTACTTATAAAATCCATTTTTTCCAAGAAATACATTTATGAGCGTATCAGTAGGATGGTAAGGGAAAGTCAATATATTTAGTCTTTTCTAGCATACTACAACCAAAGCTTTCAGTCAGCAATGCGCATACAGCACAATGAAGTCAAAACTAAATTGTATTGATGCTTAATCATGATTACATATGATGGAGATCTATTACAGCTAAATTTTTATTCTAAAAAAATTATGATTATACATATGGAAATCTATTATATCTCAATTTTCAAATGAAGGGGATCTATCACAAAGCCATCCCCATCTTTGCGTACCATCTGCTCCTGATGCAGATGAATTGAGGCACAGAAGAAATAGGCTCCTCAGTACAAACTACAGTATATAGAAAAGAAATCCATAATGTGAGCGAAGATGCTATACAGGACTAGGCCGGTTTAAATTAGCACGACCCTATTTATGTCGAACTCGATGGAGAATATGGCGAGTCAAACAAAAGTTGTTCCGCTATCGCCATCCAGCGCCACCGCTAGAAGCCCCAGTTGGGATTCTAATCCCAACCCTATAATCAGCACAGGGGCCATATTAAGAGAGTGATTCCAGTGAGCTGGGTTTGAAGACAACGAACAGTCTTCTAGGTAATTCATTTATTTAAAACGAATGATAAAGCCAATGATATTCTTCCATGATCTATCACACAAAGAGCTCAACAACAATGATCTCAAATGAGCCTCCCACCCACCATTGAGAAGTGTCTGTAGAAGCATGAAAAATACGCTTGGAAGATCTACGTCGCGTCTTAATGCAGAGCAGCGTAAACAGAGGCCTTCAGAGCCATCCAGCGTAAAATAGGGTTCTTCATCGCCTCCATGGCATAAAACCCAGCCGCTCTCAAAGCAGCATTAAAGCGTACGAGGAACGCTTCGTCTTCCCGAAAAAGAAACTGTCCAGTCGCACAGTAAAAACTGACCCCTGACTCCTGACAGAAAGTGCTGCACGGCTACCCAGACGACGGCTGGAAATGATCGCAGACCACTCGGGACACGCCCCACAGTAATGATGGCGGATCTCGGCATTTAATACAGAGGATTTGGTTAAAATATCACCAAACCGGCGCTTACTAAAATCCTCCGACGTAAATTGCTCTTTCGCGTACAAAGGGAACACGCTGCCTTGTTTTACACAGGCAAACATGGGCTGTTTTACGCTCCGCGGAAGACAAACCGCCTGCCACGTCAAAAAGCTGCGCTTCGTACAGGGCTCGAGGCACGTCTCTGCGCCAAAGCACACATAGCGGTGACAGTTTTCCCTCAAGGCACGTCCCTCCGTCAAAATGCACAGAGCGGTGACAGTTTCCCCTCAAGGCACGTCTCCGCATTTAATGCACAGGATGATGGCAAATCTCTGTCAAAGATTTGATTATATCTCCAAAAGCCGTAATTTTGGCTAAAGACGTCCACATCATCACCCTGGCACGGTACGCAGCGGCTTCTACGCCCATTCAGGATCTGTGCTCAAGCGGCTTCTACGCCCATTCAGGGCCTGTGCTTACTCGGCTTCCACGCCTACTCAGTCTCTACGACTACTCGGCTTCCACGCCTACTCGGCTTCTATGCCTGCTCGGCTTCTATGCCTGTTCGGCTTTTATGCCTACTTGGCTTCTATGCCATGGTGACGGACATTTGGCTTCTACGCCAACCTCTTCTACACAATGGATACCTACCCACGTGGCTTTTACGCCGTGATCTTAGTATCAACCGAACGTGTTGTGTCCCCTTAGTTGGACCCACGTCACCCGCTCAGTCAAAAGATCATCTATACGTAGGCATTGGTTACTTTAACCGTTGTGTAAAAGGGTGCTGTAGTTTCCACTCCTCGGTTGCTACACCAACGGAATGGTCGCTGTCACCAAAGACTCTATAAATAGAGGCCCTGTCAATGGGGAACAAGGTCGGAAAATTTGGTCAAGAATACCAACATCAAATCAAAGGTCGAAACTTTGAAAGAAGAATCGAACAAGGTCATCGAACCGGAGATCAAGAGGGAGAGATAGAGAGAGAGAGAAGAATACAGAGCTCAGGCAAGGAATAGGGAGCGACGACCTTCAGCATCGCGCATCCACCCTCTTTTTTAACCTCCGAAGCTGCATCCTGTCTTCCACGGCACTTCTTCAACATCGTGTAGTCCAAGGGCTAAAGTGATCGCCCGCAGATCAGACACCTATAGCAATTTTTACCCAGATTAAATAAATTATACTCCCACATCCTCGCATAGGATCAAATTGTACAAGTTTGTTTGTGAAACAAAGGGCACGGCTCTCGTATAAACCCCGCCATTGAAATACACTTTCATCTCTTTCGTTTAAAACCACCACAAACAAGATGGCGACTCTGCTGGGGACGTCTTTCTCTTCTGACGAGGAAGTAATTGCTCAACACGATGCGGTATCTGTAGGAACCGTGAAGAAGACGCTGGTCGTTCATTTCGACCAGTCTGCCTATGAAGACATGCTTCGGACTGGGGATAGCTCTCACTCTCTCTCCGTCCAAGACAACAGGAAGCTACGCAAAGTCTGGATGCCCAAGACATCCTCCCCTGTTCCTGTGGACTCTCCGATCTCTCCGATCTCTCCGACCAATGAGGTGGTAGCATCGCTCCCTCCGTGCCCCGCACGTAAAATTCAGTCTCCCGCTACGCGCGGTACAGACAAAACTTCTGGTAAAGCCTCAGCGCTAACCCAAGACTATCCACTGTGCTACACGCGCAGAAATTAGTCTCCCACTACGCGTGGTACAGACAAAGCTTCGGGCAAAGCCTCAGCGCTGACCCAGAAGTATCCCCTGCGCTCTACGCGTAGGAACCAGTCTCCCGCTACGCGCGGTACAGACAAAACTTTCGACGGTGCCTCAACGCCAAATCGGAAGAACAGATCACGCACCACGCGCAAAGCAACATCCGGCCTCTACGGTAAACCAAATGAGCGCTGTGATCTCCGCCAGGGGAAGCAAGCAGGCGAGTACTCAACTCCTCGGCCGTTACGCCAGCGAAGAAGCAATCTGCCTATCCTCCGGATTACGCAGGAAGACGACGGTCGACTGAACGCCTCTTCAGCTTTACGCCAGTCTGAGCGAATCTCCAAATCACGCCAGGGGAAGTCCCACGGCGCAAAACAAGCTCAAGTTGCTACTCCTGACCTACGCGAATGCCTAATCCAAAAGCATAAGGAGAGGGGACCTTTCAACATGTCTATTACGCCCCCTAGGGAACAATATTGTAATAGTCATAAGATTGTGATTGACTGCTACTGTTCTAAAGCAAAACGATTAGTCTTCGACCGATTGAACTACTCTCAATCTTTCCCGGAGGAAGAGCACGCGTATGCGTCCGTGAACATGGCTTCACGCATACCTAGAAGAGGGTCGAGCTTAAGACGTCTTCCCTCTGAGCCTCCGAGCCAAAGAAGATTCGAAGACCTCCTCAGGAACGCTGAAGCTGGGGTATTCCAAAACACCCGTGCCAGGTCACAGCAACCAGCTCCGTACTCATCTGATTCCGACGCTGGGGGCCGCCAATCTCCCAGATCAGACGCCGAGAGTATAGAGTCGACTTCTGCAGCGACCTATACTTACCCTTCGACGACGCCCAGAGAAATGGGAGCTTACGCCATCGAAGACGAACGCGAGAAAGCATCGTCGTCAGGAGACGCAGAATAACGCATCACTGTCCTGGAGACGTTTCTGAAACAAATGCAGTCCGTAATGGAGAATATGCACCAGATGATGCTAACTCAGCACGCAACTGCCATGGCTCAAGCATCGGTCCCGCCAACTCAGATACGTGTGGGGTAGAATTGCCACCATCCAACCCAAGCCAAGAACCTGCTCTAGATCAAGAGTCAGCAGTTCCTCCGCTTCCAGCTGAAAATCCGATGCAGGCAGTACGGGAGTTGAAAGCCCAGTTCGACGCCTTGAAGCACAAAGATTAGCTCAAGAAACTGGGAATCAATCAGCCCTACCCAGCTATCTGGGAAAAGGTCCCTTTCCCTCCAAAATACAAACCTCAGGCGATGGTTCTGTTCGAGGGAAAAACATCACCAAGCCAATACATGAACTATTTCAGTATGATGACGGTGCTGCTACAACGGAACGATGCCCTCCTCACTCGGGTGTTCAAAGGATGCCTCTCAGGAGTAGCCTATCAGTGGTACCGTAGCTTGGCGGACAACTGCATTACTTCCTTCAAGGATTTCAAAGCTCTATTCTTCACGCGATTCTACGAGGGAGGAATGGACATGTCTATGTCCTCTCTCATCGAAGTCAAGCAGAAGGAAAAGGAAGGCGTTCGTGTCTTCATCGAACGCTTTCGTCAGGCCACCTTACAGATGCCTCCAGGAGTTCCAGACTCAGCATTGGTGGACATTTGCAGGAAGAACCTCCTTCCCGTGGTCTCAGTGTTCACAGGACCATATCAGTTCCATGATTGGCCCTCGTTCTTCCTCTCGGCGGTAGCCGCCGAAGACAACAGTCACAAGGCGCGCGACAATGGCATCATGATCTCCGCCTCTGACAGAGGCAAGAAGTCATCCCCTGGCAGCGACCATCATCGTAGCCCCAAAGGGAAGGAAGCCCTGACAATCAACACGGCCAGGCCAAAGATTGCGGCGACCGCCCAAGCAAAACTGGGGGCTCCTAGGCCCGTCGAAGTCTACTCTTTCGACGACGACGATATCCCAAGTATCTTCGAATGTCTCCTCAAAAGTGGCAAGATCACCCTCCCAGAACTAAGGCGACCCCAGGAGGCCGGCAATACTGACGACCCAAAATACTGCGTCTTCCACAGATACGTACACCACCCGACAAAGGTGTGCTATGTACTAAAAAAGAAGATCCAGGGGTTGATCGATGCTAAGGCCATCACTCTGCACAACACCGAGAAAACGGTCACGGCCAACATGATCTCTCTGCAGTTTGGCAATCTGCCTCCCCAAAAGGTCCCTGATGGTGTTACACCTATCTCCCGGGCAACGATGAGCATCGTTAACCTTCCCCCTGTTAGGGGTCAAGATCACAACCTGGTGCCCCTAACTACCCGGCGAGGCGAGATTATGTGGGTTCACCAAGATTTGGTGTCAGATCTCGAGGAAGAGACCAAGGCAACCAGGGCTACCCCCAAGAAGAATCCCAAATACAGATCATGCTACATGGTCACTACTTCTTCTACATCAGACGGAGACGAGGTACTTGTCGCAACCCGTTTAGGGAGGGCCTACCTCGACAACGACGGAGCAAATCAGGAAGGGGTGCCGGCTGACGCTCCAGCTACCAAACCGTCAGAGCAAGGTCCCGTCGTACCATGCATCAGCTCTGCGAAACCTACTCCGGCGGAAAAGGCAAAACAGAAAGAAGTACGCTTCAACAAACCTGTAAAAAACATTCCGAGCAAAGGTTTAGAGAAGCCGTACAAGTTTGACATCCTGGCCCAACTGGCCAATACGCCAGCCAGGTTATCCATCTTCGAGCTACTCAGGCTCTCCCCCGACACTCGTCTGGCCCTGAGTGAAGCACTGATGCAGGCGGAAGTATATTTGACCCAGCTCAAGTACCCCGACGAGGAAACAGTGGCATGTCCTCAATGCCACAGCGTGATGGAGGTGGTCCCAAATATCACTTTTATTCAAGACGATATGCTATTAAAACATAATAGACATGACAGGCCCCTCTATTACATCGGGTACGTCGGTTCCATGGAGGTCGACCGGATTCACATAGATCCGGGGTCATCGATCAGCATCATCCCTCACAGTCTGCTCAGGCCACTGAGAATTCCTACCAGCGAGCTGGCTTATACTATCACTACAATCGTGGGTTTCAACGCCGGAAAAAGTAAACCATTAGGGAAGATTCGCTTGAGAGTCCAGATCGGCAACCTTAGGTCAGTGGACACATGTTACGTCATCGATTCAGAGGTATCCTACAACATTTTGCTGGAAAGACCATGGATTCACGACCACAACATCGTTCCTTCAACCCTACATCAATGCCTTAAATATGTAGACGCACAAGGAACCGTACAAACGGAGGTGGCTGACCTAAACCCGTTTAAAGGAATAGAATCCTACTATTCCGATGCCATGTTATACTCCCATGACCACACGGAAGAAGTGCCAAGAGAGGCGAAAAAGGAATTCCACCGGGAGCCCGAAGAGCCCTCTGCCACACTACCACTGTCAATCAAAGTGAAAGGACGAACCGCTCGTCCAAAAGCCATAGAGCCTATGGCTGTCCACCTGAGAAAGACCAAGTCAGGAGAAGGGGGTGATCCTCTAGTAATCACTTTGAACCGGAAGCCTCCACCCATAGTCATCAACCTTCGGCGCAACCAGCAGCCGACTGATGTAAATGCCACCAGGAACGGAGTTCCAGATGATAATAAACATCCTCTTTTCCGGTACATCGGTACTCAGATTCCGAAACATGAACCCACTCCACATGACGAGGTAGAACCAATGGCTCAAAAGTTCTTAGAAGCTATAAACTCCTACCGTCCGTATGTCTGGGAAGTAACGTCGCCATCCAACGTCGTCACAGCATATGGGCCACATGAGGATTCTATCTTCATTGTCCCGCCTACCTGCAGCAGTCAGCATTCAATAATCTTTGGTCGCATGCGGAACCGACCGACTGTCCAGGAAGATCCTTTCGATGATGATACCGGGAAAGTGCAGGTTCACTAATACAGCCCGCAAGCGCGGAGGATCATGCAAAACATGGGCTACGACTTAAAGCGGAAGCCAGGCCTCAACTACGGAAGAGGCAGACGGACGCCGCCGCACGGCGACCCCCACTATCAACAGACTCGTCTCGGGTTAGGGTATGCCATCTCCCTCGCAACTTCCAAGCCAGATGAGGACCCCTTTTCATCTTCCCAGAGCAGCTCGTCGTCCTCCGACTCACCTGATGCTCTCAAACTCACACGATCAGTGAATATGGTGATGACAAACCCCTCAGAAATTGAGGAACAGGATACGGAGCCGTTCGAGAACGACCCCTGGGCTCAGCAAATGGATACACAGTGGGAATTCCGCTTCGAGCAGAGAGAACCTCCCACCAAGGACGAAGTTATCCAAGTCAACGTTGGGGGTGAGCTCTCACCAAAGCCAATATTTGTCATTAACAATCTTCCCCCAGTTGAAAAGGAAGAGATCATACAGCTGATAAAGGAATATGTCGACGTCTTTGCATGGGGTTATGAGGACATGCCAGGCCTAGACCCGAGGGTAGCTACTCATAAGATCAATATTTCGACCGATTCGAAGCCAGTGAAACAACACTAACGTCGGTTTAACCCGGATATGATGGACGCCATCGAAGACGAGGTCAAGAAGTTGATAACCTGCGGTTTCATCCGGGAAGAACAACATCCCGACTGGGTCGCCAACGTTGTCCCAGTCATGAAGAAAAATGGGAAGGTACGTATCTGCATCGACTACCGAGATCTGAATGCGGCCTGCCCCAATGATGAATTCCCCCTTCCCATCACGGACATCATGATCGACAACACCTGCGGCTTCGAGCGTATGTCT
Source organism: Iris macrosiphon (assembly GCA_036927795.1). Taxonomy (NCBI): domain Eukaryota; kingdom Viridiplantae; phylum Streptophyta; class Magnoliopsida; order Asparagales; family Iridaceae; genus Iris; species Iris macrosiphon. The sequence continues at coordinate 57,980,720 of JAYESA010000004.1, forward strand.
TTTATGGACGGGTTCTCGAGATACAATCAGATCAAGATGCATCCGGAAGACGAAAAGCACACTGCCTTCCGGACACCACTGGGGGTATATTGCTATACGGTCATGCCCTTCGGATTAAAGAACGCCGGGGCTACATACCAACGGGCTATGAGTAACATATTCCGTGAGCAGTTACGCAAAACAGTGGAATGTTACGTAGACGACATAGCTGTCAAAAGCCGCCTCAAAGGTGATCACATTCGAGACCTGAGGGCGGTATTCGAGTTAATGCGCCAGCATCAACTCAAGATGAACCCTACAAAGTCCTTTCTGGGGGTATCCAGTGGCAAATTTCTGGGATTTGTCATTACCGCCAAAGGCATCGAAGTAGACCCTGACAAAGTCCAGGCGATCATAGCAATGCGACCGCCCCGTAATCTGAGGGAACTCAGGGGGTTCCAAGGACGTCTGGCTTACATCCGGTGATTCATATCCAACCCCTCGGGGAGATGTCAGCCCTTCTCTCACCTCATGAAGAAAGGTGTGTCCTTCATATGGGACAAAACCTGTCAGCAAGCGTTTGGGGATATCAAGCGCTACCTAACCAGTCCACCAGTTCTGGTGCCTCCCGTCATGGGAAAACCCTTCTTGCTGTACGTTCGGGCAATGGATCATTCGCTAGGAGCTCTCCTTGCACAGAAGAACGATGCGGGTCATGAACAGGCTATCTACTACCTCAGCAGGATGATGGTCGGGGCTGAACACCGGTACAACCCAGTGGAGAAGGAATGCTTGGCTCTGATGTTCGCTGTCCAGAAGACGCGACACTATGTCACCGGCCAGACTATTCATATCATCTCCAGGATCAACCCTCTCCGGGTGCTGATGAGCAAGCCAAGTGCCCTTAACTCCCGACTCGTAACTTGGGCGATGCTGCTGACGCCATATGACATGGTCTACGTCCCACAGAAGTCCATCAAAGGCCAAGCACTGGCCGACTTTCTAGCAGCTCATCCAATCCCGGAGACCTCCAAACTATACGAAGACATCCCCGATGAAGTTACGGAATGTAATTTCGCAAGAGAGAGTGACGTATGGCGACTATTTTTCGATGGCGCCTCCAGAGTCGGTCCTAAGGGAAACGTCGTTTCAGGAGTGGGAGTCGTCCTGGTTACTCCGGATCAGCTCGTCATCTATCGAGAATATTCTCTTAGCGAGCCCTGCTCCAACAATGTGGCAAAATACAACGCTCTGCTAATCGGGCTCCAAGTCGCTAAAGAGCTGAGGGTAGAATCCCTGGAAGCTTTCGGTGATTCTCTGCTCATCGTCAACCAAGTCAGGGGGATATACGAAGTCCGGAATCCAGACCTCGTCCCCTACCACCGAGCGACAGTCGAGATAGCCATGACGTTCAAAGGGTTCTTCCTAGAGCATGTACCTCGATCTCAGAATCTGGAAGCTGATGCCCTGGCCAGCCTAGCTGCGGACTTAGCTACCCCTATAAGAAGGCAAGATTCGGTAATCCTTCTTAACAGAGATTTATTCTGTGTGAAGAACAGCTGTCACCTAGAACGCAGCTACGCTGTAAACGCCGATCCTCCTACAAGAGATTGGACTAGTCCCTTCATAGATTTTGTGGCATACGGAATCTTGCCAGAGGACCCCAAAGAAGCAGTATCCGTCAAGAGACGATCGTTACGCTTCTACTTCGATGCATCTTCACAATACCTGTATCGCCGGACCTTGACGGACTGTTGTTAAGATGTCTCGCTGGCACCGAGGCACAACAGATGATCCGTGAAGCTCACGATGGCGTATGCGGAGCGCATCAACCCTGGCCTAAGCTACAAGACCGCATCAGGAGGATGGGCTATTACTGGCCTACTATGATCGCAGACGCGATACGGTATGCAAGGTATTGCAGAGCCTGTCAGGTTCATGCAGACTTCATACATCAACCGTCAGAACATCTACACCCTACGGTCGCATCCTGGCCTTTCGAAGCATGGGGGATGGATATCATCGGTCCTATTCACCCATCCTCTTTCGAGGGTCACCAGTTCATACTGGCCATCACGGACTACTTTTCCAAATGGGCCGAAGCAATCCCTCTCGCTGAGGTAAAGGCGTCCAACGTAATCAGCTTCATCAAGCATCACGTCATCTATCGCTTTGGGATACCCCGGAGGATAATCCACGACAATGGGCCCCAGTTCATCAGCCAAGCGTTTCATCGGTTTTACGATAATAACCGGATACACAATATTGCCTCTACGTCGTACTATCCAGCTGCTAATGGTTTGGCGGAAGCTTTCAACAAAACCATTATCAAACTCTTAAAGAAATTTGTCTCTTCGAACAAAAGGGATTGGCACGAAAAGCTGGGCGAATGTCTCTGGGCATACCGCACAACAGTACGGACACCGACAGGCTGCACCCTATTCTCGCTGGTTTACGGGAGCGAAGCAGACCTCCCCGTTGAAGTCCATATCCCGTCGCTCCGAATAGCCGTGACCAATGAGCTAACTCGAGAAAAGAATGACCTGTTAAGACTCCAAGAGCTAGAAGGATTAGACGAGAAACGCCTCCAAGCTCAATAGCGCATCGCGCTCTACCAAGCACGCATTTCCAGGGCTTTCAACCATAAAGTAAAGGAAAGGGTGTTCAAGGTCGGCGAGCTAGTTCTAGCCGTGAGAAGGCCGATGATCCTAACTCACAGAAGTAAAGGCAAATTCCAGCCCAAATGGGAAGGCTCTTACGTGATCGAGACAACGTTCTCAAACGGCGCCTACAGGATAGCCCAGCCCAACGGAGACCTATTAATGGCTTCCATCAACGGCAAATTCCTGAAAAGATACTACGCTTAACCCCCCTGCTCGGGCGGAATATAGCGAGAATCTCAATTCTGACAAAACCACTCGCCAAAAAAGAAACTAGTTAGGTCATATCCTATCAAGTCTGTACGACCGCTGAATAGGTATATCCTGCTAGAGGAGTTTATCGAGAATTATCATACTACCTCTGATATCACTCTCGCCCAAAAAAAAAAAAAACTGTCATTTACATTCCGAAATGACGGGTCCACAACAGTCAGAAAAGAGTCGCTGTTATTCATTCCAGAAGAAGGCGGAATTACATAGGAAGGGATACATCAAGATGGCGGAGTAATCAGGCCATGAATCTGCCGCTCCAGTACAGCTATCCTCTCATTCCTAAGGGCCAAGGCATCGGCACGAGCCTGCTCCAGCCGTGCCTCCGGGGTATGCGTAAGGGTCAGATTAGCCCTTGCCCGAAGACAACCCGCACGGGCAGTTTCCGCACGGTCCAGATCCCGTCGCGCTTCGCTCAGTCGACCAATCGCTACCTCCAAACCTGCCAACGACTGGGAAGCCCACTCCTCTGCCCGAGCAAGTTTTTCCCTCAGCTTGGAGGCCCTCGCCGCATTCCCTTCGTGCTCGGATCGACACTGCATCTCAACGGCAAAGGCTTCTTCCACAACAGCTCTTCTCCTATCCATCTCCAGCTTATGCGTCTGGATAGAGTTGTCCAGGCTTTCAAGTTTCGTAGCGAGCCGCTCAGTCATGAGGTCGTATCGAGCCTGGACATCAGCATCCAGGCTGCCCTCAGTCCGCTGCAAGTATTCGTTAATGGGTTGCTCTAAACCATTAACCACCGCCTCCAGAGCATCAGCTACTCCAAGATTGCCAAGCCCCCTGACAACCTCGATCGAAAGTTGAGAAGTCTTCTTCAGGAGCTCGAAGTCAAGGTTCTTCGCCAACACCATCGGTATCATCATTTTTAAGCCAGTGTAGATGAGGCTGGTATGCTGCTCGATCAACGCGACTAGACCCGACTGAGCGCCCGGAGTGGCCACAATTGCAGGCGAGGTAGCCACCGCCGCCTCAACAGGTGGCACGACCGAAGAAGGTGCGATGGCGACAATCGAAGTCATTGGCATACTCGCGACAGGCGAGGTCACGATGACCGGTTCATCCTTCCCTTGAGACGACGAAACCTCTCCGGGCGAGCTAGCCCCCGAAGATACTTCTGCCTCAAAATCCGGCGCCTCCATGTCACCGCCAGGAGCCAAAACAAAGCCGGAAGGCGCTTCAACGCCGTACTCCCCGCGGATGTCATCCCCTGAAAAGAGGACAAGAAAGCAAAATGTAAGACACAGTGGTAATCCTCCTAGAAGGAGACATCAAAACAACATTTTACCCGGAGCCAACGGCATATACGACGCATTTGCAGCAGATGTAGCTAAACCACGCCTTAATAACGCGATACGAATTATCATACCTGGAGAAGGAGGTGGGCCGACCGACATCGCCAAGAGTTCGGTCAAGCCTTCCCCGAGACGCGGTCGAGGTTCATCAGCCGGAGTCTCGCTAAGCGCGCTCGCTAACACAGAAGTAACTACGCCCACTACTGACCTCCGGGGAGATTCTCCCATCTGTTGGGGCCACGCAGGCAATCCCGCTCCGCTGCTTGGAGCAGCCGTAGCGACAGCAGCCGACCGCAAGGGCTCTCCGGCGCCGCCAGCCAGAACTGTAGAAGGTCCCCCTCTGAAAGGCGAAGAACCTCCGGCCAAAGAATCATCCCTGATACAGGGAGATGCAGGCTCATTCCCGGGAGCCTCAACACCAGGAATGCAGAGAGGACGAGCAACCGTCTCCTTCCTCCTCTTACGAAGGGAAGCTTCCTTCGGGGCAGAAGCCCGTCGCTTCCCAGTAGAGACTACCAGAGCCCCCGCCGGCAGAGGCACCACACACCTCGGCAACGACACCAGAGGCTCGTCCGGAGTACCAGATTCCTCCCCCTCATCAGAAGAAACCGAGGGGACTTCGACCCTTCCCCCAGGCTTGACAGAAGGCACCCTGAAGCCCCCACGCCTGTCGAAATCGCGGTGAAAAGTATTAACCGCCACATAAAGCTGGGCGTAGGAGTGAAGGATGCGCAGCTCCGTAGAGGTTGAAACGACCGGCACGATAAAAATTGCCCCCGTACAACCCATGATAAAATATCGCCACCCTCTAGCTCCATCAATGAGTCCACCCCTGGACCTGAAGCTGGTGACGGCGTTGCCCACATGCAACTGGTCGTACCCGAACTGCCTGGCAAACCGACTAGGCAGGTTGGGCTCGAAGAAGCAATGGTCTTCGCTCCTATACAGCAGATGGGAAGGTCTAATACAGACCAACCAATTAAACGCCTCCAGAGAAAAAACGGTCTTCTCTCGACCTGAATCCTCAAGCCACAGCCCTGACTGGTTACGATGCACAGGAGGGAGAGTACAAAGGATCTTCCAACCGTGGCTGAGGTTCAACGCCAGTCGACAGTCTAAGACTGTATTCACGTTCCAGAGAGAATCCCTATAATTCAGCAGGAATATACCCCCTGAGCTGCTACCGAAACCGGGAGACATCACCCGGGGGTTGTGGAGAATTAACCATCCCATCAGGTACAAGTATGGTAATTCCACCCTAGGAAAACTCTCACACCGAGCTTCATCAGAGAGCAACCCATCAGTCATGGCCCTCAGGCCAGCCTGTATACGGCACACCATGGCAGAAAGCAAGCCCAGTCTTGTCCCAAATACCAGACGCACTGCGGGCCATAGGATGTTCCAGTGAATGCGATCCACGGATGCGATACCGGGCACCACCACTCGACGCAGCCATATGGAGAGGAAACCAGCCAGCTGGGCTTCCTTAGATAGAGGCCTGCGATAGCACCTCAAATAACTGTAGGCCTTTGTACCTTCGGGGTACTTTCCTACCCCCTCAACGAGAATCTGATCGGGAGCCTTGGCGTCTTCCATAAGAGCCGCAACGACCTGGGCACTGAGGACGCCCTAACAGTTCACGGGCTCGTTCTTGCCCCCCGAAGCTTTCTCCGACTTGGTGGCCCTAGTCCGATAGAAGAAGAGGTAGGACATCCACTTAGTGGTGTGGGCCAAATCAGAGGGCTCGTCATAAAAAGCGGTGCACGCAAAATACTGACACATCAGCTCTTGATATACTTCCGCCACCCGAGGGTCCAAATCCTCTAACTCCCGGTTGGTGGGAACGTACTCTTCATATGGGGTATCCCCCATCGGCAGTCTCGAGACAACTGCCATCTCGTGGAGCGCCAATCCCAACTCCCCCAGTGGAGTGGCGAAGGTCCCGGTGAGCGGAATATACCGCTCCATCAGTGCCAAAAATAAATTAGCATTGGGAGGCAACCCAACACTCATCGCATTCACGGCGGCATATAGTCCGATGCCCTCTAGCTCTCTTCGGAAGTGCGTAAAGGCCCAGTCAACTAGGCATCTCCATCGGGAGTTCGTTGGGGCGATCCACCCATTGCACCGAGGATTCTCCTTGGGATACACCCCACCTCGACTCATGAAGTCGTTACAGAAGGTCGACAGCTGGACAGGCTGGATCACCGAGCTAACTTCACTCGGGACACTACCCGGGCACAGTCCCCGGAACAGCGTCACAACGCCAGAAGGGCGACTAACAAACGACCCCTGGTCAGCGCCTTTCAGATGAAAGATCTTCCCCGACTTCCCATGAAGATCAGGAGTCAGCTTCCATGACATCTTCCTGGGATGCATCGCATGGAAGAAGGCCGAGATGGGATAATCCCTCGGCATCGTCGGCAGGTACAAGACCAAATCCCCGGCAGGGAAAACCCAAGGCTCCCTTTTGGGCTTCGTCTGGGACTGTTTATCAATCATGTCCCCAAAAAGGAAAGCCGGCTTTATATACTGCTCCCCATCTACACGTACCAAGGGTTCGCCATTGATCATACTCAACAGCATTTGCTCACCCTGGGCCGATATCAGGAGCTCCCTTCCTTCAGGATACTGGGGTCCAGAGATGGGAAATACCACATGGGACAGATCCTCCAGATAGTTCGAGTGCAGCATCCCGGCAGCGGAGTCCATCACCTCAGCCAATGGGGACTCACCCAGATCAACTGCAAGATAATACAAAGAAGATATGTCATTACAAGTCTGGCACAAACACACGGACCAAGGAAACGACAGTCTGTGCTCTACGCCAAGATTGTACAAATTTGGTCACCTTACGTCGGAAGTCTCCTCCACAAAACATAAAATTCAAATTTTACGAAATATGCCAATTTTCGGTAGCCCGAGCTATTTACGCTCAGAGCTACGAAAATATGGAGTCCTTACGCTGACACATTAGAAATGTGGGCGTAAAAGATGAAAACGCCTCCGTGCGTCATCTTCCTCAAAAGAGGCTATCAGCACAGAAGACGACCTAGCGCAGTCACGTTCAACGTGTGCGAAGGATTTTTCGTCGTTTGTGTCATCCCAAAAAGTTCTACCTCTAAAGCCGGGTGCGCTAGTCGTCGGCGGGATGCTCCCCTCAGAGGGAAGTTCACCTTGCCCGACCGGAGATTCCCTCGCCGGGACAGAAGAATGAAAAGAAGAACCTATGCTCTTTCCCTTAGCGGAGGGGGTTTGTTTCGACGCCATTTCTGAAGACTCAAAGTGCTCGGAGAAGGAACGAAGAAAAACTCGAACAGTCGAAAGCTCTCTTTCGTAGAAGACACATAAAAAGTTTTTCTCTCAAAAAGCTTGGGATATATATACAGTCCTGGTCGACTCCTCGAATCCTCGGACGAACCCCTCGAGACCCTAACCAAATCTCGCAAATTAATAGTTGGTTATGATTGGATGCTACGTCAGCCCACTACCCTCGAAAGACGGACGGTCAGCGAATTCGAAAGGATTTTTGTACAAGACGGTTCAGCGGGCTCTACGCTAAAGGAGCTTTTCTACGCTCGACAGCAACGGATCCACGGTTTTACACTCGACAGCTACAAGTCTGTGATTTTACGCCCGGATGCCTTTGTGCTCGGTAGCTTTTATGCTCGAGAGACCATAAATCCACGACTTTTACGCTCAACAGATACCAAATCGATGATCTCACGCTCGGTGGCGCTCAGTTTACGCTCAGCAGCAACGGATCCGCAAACCTCACGCTTGAAGAAATTTTCTTTTCAGGAGTAACAAATCAACAGTTCTACGCTAAAGGAGCTCTCTACGCTCGACAGCTACGAATCTAACGGCTTTACGTTCGACAGCTACAAGTCTATGGTTTTTTCTTGCCCGGATGCCTTTGTGCTCGGTAGCATTCTATGCTCGAGAGGCAACAAACCTACGACTTCACGCTCAGGAACCACAGGTCTACGATTTCACGCTCGATAGTGTTCTACGCTCACAGGCTACAGATCTACAGTCCTACGCTAAAGGAGCTTTTCTACGCTCGACAGCTACGAATCTAACGGCTTTACGTCCGACAGCTACAAGTCTATGGTTTTTTCTTGCCCGGATGCCTTTGTGCTCGGTAGCATTCTATGCTCGAGAGGCAACAAACCTACGACTTCACGCTCAGGAACCACAAGTCTACGATTTCACGCTCGATGGTGTTTTACGCTCAAGAGGCTACAGACATGATTTCCCGCTCCACGACTTTCCGTATATCCAAACAGTCCCAAAGTGGTCAATTGCAAAGAGTTCACACAGAAGATACTCGTTCTTGACCCAAAACATCCCAAGTACCCGAGGTATACAGAGTTCAAACATTGAGAAATTACTCCTCTCGGGTCCAGAAAACTGGAGGTTCATCCAGATTCCAGTCTGAACATCTCGTCTATCAAAGTGGCAACTCAGTTTGACAGCCAAGAAACCTCGACCCTGTTCCAAGGGAGTTTCGAGAGATCATTCTTGAAGACGAATTCTGAACAAAGATGAAATTCCGCTCATCAGAGAGGCAACAGTTCAGAAATCCTACGCCGTCCCTCAGTCCTAGCAACAGGACAGTTCTAAGCGTTCAAAAATGCTCAGCAACGTTCTATAGACTATTCGCTATGCGTGAAGGACAGGGCCTAATACTCTTTCTATCAGAGTCGGCGTAAAGATTCAAACGTGTCGAAGCTGCACATATTCAGACTTCACAAGCAACGTATGGCAAGACGATCATATGGAGAAGAAGACGATTTTATTAAAGATTAAAATCATGATTACATATGAGGGAAATCCAATCTACAAGGGTTTTTCTCTATTTTTTATGATTACATCTGAGGGAAACTCCATCTACAAAGGAGATCCCCCCTCGTCGTCTGAAGATCGCCCAGAAGCTGTTCTGGCAGACTCTCACTGGGCCTCAATTCTTCATCCATCTTCTCCAGCAGACAGTCGGTTGCCGCAAACCGACTGACATGGCAATGATCAACGGCGGGCGGATACAGAACTGGGCCTGCATAGATTTTGCAGATCCTATGCTCCGTGCGCCGCTCAAACCGGGACGCTAGCCGGTCTGTCTGTCTCTCATCACCAGAGGCATCGAGAGAAGGCACTGCTTGCAAGCAGTGTGGTCAAATACGACCCTTCCTCTCTCCTGGGGCAACGCCATACAAAGTTGCTGATTATCCCGAGCAAGGGAGGCTAAGATGTCCTTCCATGATCCATCGTTGCAGTGGACACTTGCTCGAAGATACCGTCTTTTACGGCTCCCTACATGCTGGAAGAACATGATCTCCTTCTTCCTCAGATCGACCCGACGAACTCCGGCGATCATCTCTGCATGACAATGGGTATATGGTGAAAACGGGTTCACCCCCCCCAGCCTTTTATAGGCAAAAGAGATCACAGCGGTCCCCAATAAATCCGCCATAAAGTCAGCATCGACCGTTTCAACGCTCCATTCAGAAACGTTTTGAGTTACGAGGTGTCATGTCCCAGTCCCAAAAATACGTAGGACTAGGACACGTAAGCATGCCAGCCGCATGGATATGGCAACTCCAATATATGGAAACCAAATCCATACGTACGCTGTAATATGAATATAAAATCCACAAGTGGTATAAAATGTAATACAAGTCACCGGGTAAAATCTAAATCTCATCCACCAAAATTATATAGAAATAAATAACCAGTATCTATGAAACTAGATCTCAATAAGAAGTATCTAAGGATGATAGTTGGATGGAAACAAATCCACTACCAACTCGAATATAAGAGCAAATACAATATGAGTACAACACCACAACACAATATAAGAATACCAACTATCCATCACAGCTCGAAGAGAAGACATCCTCGGATCACATGTAACCATCCAAATCTGCGCTCCTGCAAATACTCAAGAAAAGATACACCTGGCAGCGGACCAGGTCCTCAGAGGGACGTAACAAGATACAGAAAATACGAGCCAATTTGAATACAGTAAACATGCATATGGTTTGAAAATAAATAAGTACGCTGTACAAGACAATCTATATGAATGCAAATGAGGACAACTTTTCGACGTATGGGCAAGGGTAGTCTACTCGATCTAAGCCTCACAACTCACACACCCGTCTAGAACATCAGAAATCGACATACCTCTGGGGTAGCGACCAGCGCGACTCTACAGAAATTGACATACCTCTGGGGTAGCGACCAGCGCAACACACGCCCATAGTGCGAACTATATACTACGGTTTACCAGAGTGGTTAAAAGCCCATACGCCTAATAATTGTCCTCTAATGATACTAGGTGCTATGTGTGTGTCAATATATCTAATAAATAGTAATGACTGAAGGAAAACTACACATGCAAGAACTATACAGAAATGCAATATAAACAAAAATATACTAAGCATGTAAAATACTGTAAACAATTTGGCAAGGTATCTTGCCTGGGGTCCTGCTGCTGGTATGAATCAGAGTCCAAGTCACAGTCCAAATAGCCTATGTATTACAAATTTATCACGTCAAAAGATAATTTATTTTAATTTATTTAATTCTGGAATAATTACTCTAAAATCCTATTTTAATCTTATTATTCTTATTTTTATGTTAATTCCTAAATTTTGTCCAAAGAAACTGAATTTTATCAACTCGAGACTCATGGCACGCAAATCGAGGCGATCTGTTGACCAAAAAGTCAACCGATACAACTCGACTTTCATGCATGATTTCCTGTAGATTTCAGCATAAAAAAACATACTGGAATTTATGGCTCATCTGAATTCAAATTCGTTTGGGAATTATGGCACATACAAATTTTGTATTGTGCACCGATGGTTAAATTCTAACCTAAAAGTTCTACAGAATTAAGAGTATATAAATAATTCGAATTAAATTCTGGGAAAAATTTATGTCGATGATCTCGATATTATCTTTCCGAAACTTTAAACGTTTTATGATTCTGACTCCTGGTTCTCCCGAAATCACAAAAACATCGAAACACGTCTATTTTCGGACATGCTGTGCTCTACGAATTTTACTGAATTTAATACTCATAATTTAGAAAAACAATTTATATAATCAGAAAATTAACCTCATTATCGTTCTAACAAAAAAAATTGGAACGTGTTTGGAGTCCGGAGCTAGGAGATATCATCTTTTTAATTCGTCATAACTAGTGAAAAATGAGGCTGAATTTATGACGAATTTTGACTATTTTTTTGGACGAAAAAGAGAGGAATTTGGGGAAGAAAAATATGAAGGATGAGGTATTTATAATGGTGGACACTACTTAATTAAATAGGACTATGATTGGTTAATTTGGATAGGATTATGATGAATTTAAAAAAGGATAGGATATGTATGAAGTTGATTTTCTAGTAGGTTCAGGATTTGAATTAATTTAAAATAGAGTTTGAATTTATCTCAATAATTTATAATCTTAAATATAATTAAAGATAATACAAATAATTTATAAAATCTTATTAATATCTATTAACACTAAATTAGCATCTATCTAATATTAAGACTATATATATCCAAATAAATCCTAAATAATTTTAAAATCTAAATAAATTTCTTAAAATTCTAAATAAATTACAAAAAAAATATAATTAAATATTTTAAACTAAAATAAATATTTGATAGGAACGACATGCAAGTATGGTCGTATAGTAAATCATAGAAGTCCTAAAAATTTATGTTTTCTAAATTTTAATTACCAAAAATTCTAGAAAAATCTCCAAAAATCTAAAATAACCTAAAATAATTCTAAATGAATATTTATATAAGTAAATATACTAAAGAAAATTTTTTTTTCTAATTAACTAAGAGAATACTCTAAATAAATTCAACATCTATAATAAATATAATAATATAAAATATACACAAATACCTATTTTGGGTGAGGGGGTTTACAATCTACCCAACTTAAAACAATTTCGTCTTCGAAATTAAAATAAGACATAATTTGTTAAATCCTTCACATTCATACATAAGGTACGTCAATCGCAATCTCTTCCAAAAATTTAAATAACAAAATCTATTCAAATATATCGCGATCATTTCAAAATTAAGATAATCATTGTTTAAATCAAAATTCAACATATTGTAATCTCTTCTCACTTTTCCAACTCATCAATATTCAAATTTAAATTGAATCCATATAATATCCTCAAGATTTAAATAACCCATATCAAATTTTACCTCACGATCTCCAAGTATCATAATCTCCTCTAGAAGTAATTCGAGTCCAATATTATTCCTATTTTCACTTATAAATTTTTTTTTTTTTGTATTCTTCAACTTTTTAAATTCCATTCACATCCTCAATATTTCAAATAGGTAGTCCAACCATCAAATTTTAATTCTTAATTTAAATCATCAAATTGAAAAATAATTTAATTGCAGTCCACCAATGTTCAAGTCTGAAATTATATATTTATCCTTCAAATTCAAATTGATGATTTTACCTTCAATACTCAAAAATTTAAATTATGTACTTAAGGTATAAATATTGGGTCCTCAATATCAAGATTTTTAAAATTCATTAATCCTCATCATCTTAGTCATTCTTCTAAAATTCTCAAAATTGAATGGCTTAAACCTCTCCCAATCTAATCTTACTCGATCACAATCTAAAAGAAATTCCTCTCGAGTTGCCAATGCACTGTTACCCAACTTAGAATTTACCAATCTATCACAGAAGGCTATATACTTTAAGAAAAATATTCCTTAATTTATTTACTCATGTCATTCAATCCTCAAAACTTCAACGCCGATTATATCATTTATGATATGTCCTTAATTACGAAAGAATAATCCTCAAGTATGTGATCGGCCTATGGGGTATATCTAGTACTCTCTGTGTATCAAACTTATACCAAGCATGAGGTTTCGTCTTTCTGAAATAAGGGAAGACGGAGATCAATAATAAAGAGTTCAAGGGCGAGGTAATAGAATAGAAGTATCGGGATCAAGACGTTTAAAGAATTCAAATAAGAATTGTCAAAGCAGTTGTGGATTGAAGTCCTATTTTGGTAATGCCTATCCACATGCTCGCATCGGTACAGTTATGTAACGGATACGATATGCTTAGACATATCTAGAGGGCAAGTTCGTTCATCTACTAATTACTAGATATCTCAATCCACGTAAAGTAGTTATACGAAGGGCGAACCACGCGCACTATGGTTGATCAGACCGTAGTACACTGATTCTGAAATGTATTAATGTATGCATCCACTAATACATATATAGTGAACAAGCTTGATGAAAGAATAAGCTTGTAAAACTAGGCTATAATAGCGGCATAAGTCAAGGTGGTACAACAATTATAGGTACGCTAGATGATGATGAAAGGAGGTACAAGTCAATTCAAGTTCACAAAAACAAAACAAAAAAAATAGAATAAGCAATAATAATAAAGACTCTACAAATCTCTATAGTTATAATACAACCTCCTTGTCTGTGTCGCTAGTCGACCAAATGGGGGCAAGGACCTCTAAATTCTATTGTCTGAATAAACACTGTCTCCTAAGCTAGCATACAATTAATGTTGTTCAATCACACTCCATTAATAGGTCAAAAGACTATGTGATACTAGGTGTCAAACATTATGGTAAAACATCTAACTACTCTAGTAGTGTCTATACTACCCTCCAGTCTTCATAATATATCAGGGGTAATGGTAAACCAATCTATAGCTAAGGAATTCTAGGGTTCACTAGATATTCTAAACTTAGTGGTGTCTATATTCTCGTAGTATTCTTAATAGGTGTGCTACTCTAATTATCATCCTAATAACAGGGGTTACTATATTCTAGCAGAAGGCTATACTCAAAGAATTATTAGGGAAGTACAGGAATCAAGCAAGATACAATTGTTCAAATAGAACAGATAGGAGGAAGATGAATCATAGTCAATTGTGGATGAGATCCTATACTCTAGTCCTAGGTGCAGGCTTGTTCGGTACAATAACGTAACCGAGACAATATGCTCTCGACCTGCATGGGCCACCACAAAAACATGTCACGTTCCAGTCCTAAAAATACGTAGGACTAGGACACATAAGCATGCCAGCCGCATGGATATGGCAACTCCAATATATGGAAACCAAATCCATACGTACGCTGTAATATGAATATAAAATCCACAAGTGGTATAAAATGTAATACAAGTCACCGGGTAAAATCTAAATCTCATCCACCAAAATTATATAGAAATAAATAACCAGTATCTATGAAACTAGATCTCAATAAGAAGTATCTAAGGATGATAGTTGGATGGAAACAAATCCACTACCAACTCGAATATAAGAGCAAATACAATATGAGTACAACACCACAACACAATATAAGAATACCAACTATCCATCACAGCTCGAAGAGAAGACATCCTCGGATCACATGTAACCATCCAAATCTGCGCTCCTGCAAATACTCAAGAAAAGATACACCTGGCAGCGGACCAGGTCCTCAGAGGGACGTAACAAGATACAGAAAATACGAGCCAATTTGAATACAGTAAACATGCATATGGTTTGAAAATAAATAAGTACGCTGTACAAGACAATCTATATGAATGCAAATGAGGACAACTTTTCGACGTATGGGCAAGGGTAGTCTACTCGATCTAAGCCTCACAACTCACACACCCGTCTAGAACATCAGAAATCGACATACCTCTGGGGTAGCGACCAGCGCGACTCTACAGAAATCGACATACCTCTGGGGTAGCGACCAGCGCGACACACGCCCGTAGTGCGAACTATATACTACGGTTTACCAGAGTGGTTAAAAGCCCATACGCCTAATAATTGTCCTCTAATGATACTAGGTGCTATGTGTGTGTCAACATATCTAATAAATAGTAATGACTGAAGGAAAACTACACATGCAAGAACTATACAGAAATGCAATATAAACAAAAATATACTAAGCATGTAAAATACTGTAAACAATTTGGCAAGGTATCTTGCCTGGGGTCCTGCTGCTGGTATGAATCAGAGTCCAAGTCACAGTACAAATAGCCTATGTATTACAAATTTATCACGTCAAAAGATAATTTATTTTAATTTATTTAATTCTGGAATAATTACTCTAAAATCCTATTTTAATCTTATTATTCTTATTTTTATGTTAATTCCTAAATTTTGTCCAAAGAAACTGAATTTTATCAACTCGAGACTCATGGCACGCAAATCGAGGCGATCTGTTGACCAAAAAGTCAATCGATACAACTCGACTTTCATGCATGATTTCCTGTAGATTTCAGCATAAAAAAACATACTGGAATTTACGGCTCATCTGAATTCAAATTCGTTTGGGAATTATGGCACATACAAATTTTGTATTGTGCACCGATGGTTAAATTCTAACCTAGAAGTTCTACAGAATTAACAGTATGTAAATAATTCGAATTAAATTCTGGGAAAAATTTATGTCGATGATCTCGACATTAGCTTTCCGAAACTTTAAACGGTTCATGATTCTGACTCCTGGTTCTCCCGAAATCACGAAAACATCGAAACACGTCTATTTTCGGACATGCTGTGCTCTACGAATTTTACTGAATTTAATACTCATAATTTAGAAAAACAATTTATATAATCAGAAAGCTAACCTCATTATCATTCTAACAAAAAAAATTGGAGCGTGTTTGGAGTCCGGAGCTAGGAGATATCATCTTTTTAATTCGTCATAACTAGTGAAAAATGAGGCTGAAT
Organism: Iris macrosiphon; assembly: GCA_036927795.1. Taxonomy (NCBI): domain Eukaryota; kingdom Viridiplantae; phylum Streptophyta; class Magnoliopsida; order Asparagales; family Iridaceae; genus Iris; species Iris macrosiphon. The sequence continues at coordinate 57,996,679 of JAYESA010000004.1, forward strand.
TTATGACGAATTTTGACTATTTTTTTGGACGAAAAAGAGAGGAATTTGGGGAAGAAAAATATGAAGGATGAGGTATTTATAATGGTGGACACTACTTAATTAAATAGGACTAGGATTGGTTAATTTGGATAGGATTATGATGAATTTAAAAAAGGATAGGATATGTATGAAGTTGATTTTCTAGTAGGTTCAGGATTTGAATTAATTTAAAATAGAGTTTGAATTTATCTCAATAATTTATAATCTTAAATATAATTAAAGATAATACAAATAATTTATAAAATCTTATTAATATCTATTAACACTAAATTAGCATCTATCTAATATTAAGACTATATATATCCAAATAAATCCTAAATAATTTTAAAATCTAAATAAAATTCTTAAAATTCTAAATAAATTACGAAAAAAATATAATTAAATATTTTAAACTAAAATAAATATTTGATAGGAACGACATGCAAGTATGGTCGTATAGTAAATCATAGAAGTCCTAAAAATTTATGTTTTCTAAATTTTAATTACCAAAAATTCTAGAAAAATCTCCAAAAATCTAAAATAACCTAAAATAATTCTAAATGAATATTTATATAAGTAAATATACTAAAGAAATTTTTTTTCTAATTAACTGAGAGAATACTCTAAATAAATTCAATATCTATAATAAATATAATAATATAAAATATACACAAATACCTATTTTGGGTGAGGGAGTTTACACGAGGGGCCATTCATGCTTCATTCAAAGCGTTTCAAATTTCTAGAAATTTAAAAACTTTGAAGGGGGTCTTGTAGAAGCATGAAAAATACGCTTGGAAGATCTACGCCGCGTCTTAATGCAGAGCAGCATAAACAGAGGCCTTCAGAGCCATCCAGCGTAAAACAGGGTTCTTCATCGCCTCCATGGCATAAAACCCAGCCGCTCTCAAAGCAGCATTAAAGCGTACGAGGAACGCTTCGTCTTCCCGAAAAAGAAACTGTCCAGTCGCACAGTAAAAACTGACCCCTGACTCCTGACAGAAAGTGCTGCACGGCTACCCAGACGACGGCTGGAAACGATCGCAGACCACTCGGGACACGCCCCACAGTAATGATGGCGGATCTCGGCATTTAATGCAGAGTATTTGGTTAAAATATCACCAAACCGGCTCTTACTAAAATCCCCCGGCGTAAACCGCTCTTTCGCGTACAAAGGGAACACGCTGCCTTGTTTTACACAGGCAAACATGGGCTATTTTACGCTCCGCGGAAGACAAACTGCCTGCCACGTCAAAAAGTTTCGCTTCGTACAGGGCTCGAGGCACGTCTCTGCGCCAAAGCACACAGAGCGGTGACAGTTTTCCCTCAAGGCACGTCCCTCCGTCAAAACGCACAGAGCGGTGACAGTTTCCCCTCAAGGCACGTCTCCGCATTTAATGCACAGGATGATGGCAAATCTCTGTCAAAGATTTGATTATATCTCCAAAAGCCGTAATTCCGGCTAAAGACGTCCACATCAGCACCCTGGCACGGTACGCAGCGGCTTCTACGACCATTCATGATCTGTGCTCAAGCGGCTTCTACGCCCATTCTGGCACGATATGCAGCGGCTTCTACGCCCATTCAGGGCATGTGCTTACTCAGCTTCCACGCCTACTCAGTCTCTACGACTACTCGGCTTCCACGCCTACTCGGCTTCTATGCCTGCTCGGCTTTTATGCCTGTTCAGCTTTTATGCCTACTTGGCTTATATGCCATGGTGACGGACATTTGGCTTCTACGCCAACCTCTTCTACACAATGGATACCTACCCACATGGCTTTTATGCCGTGATCTTAGTAGCAACCATACGTGTTGTGTCCCCTTAGTTGGACCCACGTCACCCGCTCAGTCAAAAGATCATCTATACGTAGGCATTGGTTACTTTAACCGTTGTGTAAAAGGGTACTGTACTTTCTACTCCTCGGTTGCTACACCAACGGAATGGTCGCTGTCACCAAAGACTCTATAAATAGAGGCCCCTGTCAATGGGGAACAAGGTCGGAAAATTTGGTCAAGAATACCAACATCAGATCAAAGGTCAAAACTTTGAAAGAAGAATCGAACAAGGTCATCGAACCGGAGATCAAGAGGGAGAGATAGAGAGAGAGAGAGAAGAATACAGAGCTCAGGCAAGGAATAGGGAGCGACGACCTTCAGCATCGCGCATCTACCCTCCTTTGCAACCTCCGAAGCTGCATCCTGTCTTCTACGGCACTTCTTCAACATCGTGTAGTCCAAGGGCTAAAGTGATCGACCGCAGATCAGACACCTATAGTAATTTTTACCCAGATTAAATAAATTGTACTCCCACATCCTCGCATAGGATCAAATTGTACAAGTTTGTTTGTAAAACAAAGGGCACGGGTCTCGTATAAACCCCGCCATTGAAATACACTTTCATCTCTTTCGTTTAAAACCACCACAAACAGTGTCTCCTCTTGCATCTTCTCGACGGACAGCAAAACTGATGGAGCTATACTTCTACAGTTATCTTCGTAGACTCGCACTTAACAGTGTCATTCTCAAGTCTTATAGCAAGAAAGAGATAAGTTTGGGAATGCTTGGTAAAGTTTTGCTCCTATTTTATAAGAGAACACATGCCAAGTATGGCATAGCTCTCAAAAATTATTCCAAAAAAGCTACCCGTATCTGCGAAAAAGTCTTCTGCATCTTCTCAAAGACCGCATCAAAACCAAAACAAGCAAGCCAAAGATACTTGCATATCAGCCACATCAGCAAATCTGTTAGGATTCTGTCCAGAGTGCGCACACAAAATATCTTAACAACTTTTATGTTTCTAATTCAAAGTAATTTCGAATTCATCTGAACGAATTTAAAAACTTTGAAGGGGGTCTTTTAGAAGCATAAAAATGCATATCAGATAGATGGCACAATTTTTTACAAACAAATCCTATAAGTAGAAGAATGGTGCACTTTTTACTTGTTCAGAAGAAAGACGTGCATTCTCTTACTTTAGCACACTTTCCATTAATTTCAAAGGATGGTGCACTATTCAAAGAGTAAAAAAGTGGCATACTTTCTTCATGTTAGAAAAGATGGTACACAAATGATCTTCTCTCTCTCAATACTAAATACAGCAGACTAACAGCTGACAGGGACAGAAACTAAAGAGTCGGAGGTCATTATTACAGCAGAGCTACGGCACGCAAATCCTGATTATCGTTTAGCGAACCAATCGCAGTGCCAACTCACTTCAAAAGTTCTTCGCATTGCCATTTTTCTTTAAAAGTGTGTCACAGTGCCTATAGAAGCATAAAAAATATACTGGGGAATTATACACGTAAAAACCCCAACATGTATGAAGCCCGCATAAAACAGAGCTCCAGCACTGTGTGGCATAAAACATGACTTTACAGCCATTGGCGTACAACAGAGCTTCAACACTATTCAGCATAAAATAGAGCTCTAGAATCGTCCGCGTAAAGCAGTACTTCCAGACTGCTCTGGCATAAAAAGGTTGTTACATCGCCACTTCAGCGTAAAAACCTATATGCTTTTAATGCAGCGGGAAGCTGTACAAAAAAATCTTTGTATTTCTTGAATGAACCTGTCAGACGAAGCAGTGAACCTGACTCCTGACAAAGAGTACTGTACGATGATCGAGAGGACGGCTATAATAATGATTCTGTACAGAGCCCCATACTGTCGTTTAGTGACATAATTATTGATATAAGTCATTTTTACGCATTCAAGGATACGCTACCTATTCTATACAGGCAGAGATGAGTTTTTACGCTCAGGATGAGACAAAATCAGATGCCACGTCAAAAGCTGTTCTTTATACAGAACTCGAGGCACGTCTCTACAGTTAATGCGCAAGATTGGGGCAGATCTCTGTATTTAATGCACGAGATTTTGTTCTACTTTCAATGACTGGGAGAGCTAAAATTAGGGCTAATACACTCACATCACCATCCCTGCATATTATGCCAACCAGATTATTTTCAGCTATAGGAGCACGCCGTATGCTATCTCCTCGAAATATGCCAACCAGTCTATTTTTAACTATAGGAGTACGTCGTATGATATATCCTCAAAATACGCCAACTCAGGCTATATTTGCAAATGTGCGAGATAAGGCTATTTGGCCCAGAATATGCTCAAGACCTCAGTCGGGAAGGATAATTGGCTAGTTTACGCTGGTTACCTATCTATGCAGCATCAAGCTTTACGCAGAATTTGGCTTTTACGCCAACAAGACAACTACTTGGCTTTTACGCCAACAAGACAGCTACATGGCTTTTACGCCATCAAGACAGCTACTTGGCTTTTACGCCATCAAGACAGCTACTTGGCTTTTACGCCAACAGCACAGATATTTGGCTTTTTACGCCAACAAGATAACTATTTGGCTTTTACGCCAACGAGATAATTATTTCGCTTTTATGCCAACTTTCTCTACGCGAGGGACTACATGGCTTGCATGCCGTGATCTTCGATGAGCGATTATACGCGTTACCTCATAATAGGACACGCGTCATACACGGATTTAGAAGATCATTCAGATGTGGGTAGCAGTTATTATAACCGTCGCGTAAAAGGTGCAACTCTCTCCGCTGTTCGGTTTCTACGCCAACTGGCCAGTTATTGCGACCAAACTCTATAAATAGAGACTTCCGGCCACAAGGTCGAGAGAGGTCGAAAGAAGGTCAAAAAGGTCAAAAAAAGAGGGCAGAGACAGAGGTTAAGGTCAAGAGAGTACATACAGAGAGTGTCAATTGACAATTTGGCAATGAGAGCTCAATCCCTCCTACAATCTTTGAAGCTTCTTCTCCTTCTTCTACAGCACTTCTTCGTCATCATGTGGTCCAAGGGACAAAGTGATCGACTGCAGATCAGACTCCTATAGCAATATTTCCCCAGAATCAAAATTTTGTACTTAACATCCTCGTATAGGATTAATTGTATTTCTTTTTCTTGTTTGTAAACAAATAAAGGGTTTCGTATAAACCTAGTTTTAATTTCTTTCGTTTATCATCAAACACAAGATGGTGACTCTGCTGGGGAATAGTTTCTCATCTGACGAGAAAGTCATTGCTCAACACGATGCTGTATCCGTCGGATCAACGAAGAAGACTCTGGTCGTCCAATTCGACTAATCTGCTTATGAAGACATGCTTCGTGCAGGGGGTGGCTCTTATTCCCTCTCTGTCCACCATAATAGGAAGCTACGTAAAGTATGGATGCCCCGGACATCCCCTACCCTTTCTGCAGGCTCTCTCTCTCCGACCAACAAGGTTATGACATCGCAACATATACGCCCCATTTGTGACATGGCAGACAAAGCTTCTGGCAATACCTTAGTGCCAATCCAGAAGTCTACATCGTGCCCTGCGCATAAAACTTTGTCTCCCATCTGTGACGTGGCAGACAAAGCTTCTAGCAATGCCTCAGCGCTAATCCAGAAGTATAGATAATGCCATGCGCGTAAAACTTTATCTCCCGTCTGTGAGGTGGCAAACAAAATTTTTGACAATGCCTCAGTGCCAGTTCAGAAATCTCAAACACGCCCCGCGCGTAAAAATACATCCCCCTTCTACGATGAGGCAGATGGTCCCTTCAATCACCGCAAGGGAAAACAAGTGGCAACCCTCCCGACCTCTAGGCCTGTACGCCATCAAGAGAAGAAGTTGCCCGCTCTTCAGAATACGCGTGACGCTGGAGGCCATTTGAGGGCTTCCCCAGTTTTACGCCAACCCGTACGAAGCTCCAAATTACGCCAGGACAAGCCCCTCAGCGTAAAGAAGACCCGATTCACGGGAACATACGCTCCTCAGACGGATGACAGATCGTATGCTACTCACATGGCTGAACTGCTGTATTCTTATGGCAGGGAGAGAGTTATGGTTCCCAATCTCCACGCCCCTACTGATGTAAAAAGGCGGAATAAGCCTTCCTCTTCTTATGATAATCTCCCTGATTTGTGTGATTTCTTGATTTAGAAACGCAAAGACAAGGGTCAAAATCAAGATATAGTGTCTCTAACTACCAAGCTTGGGGAGATCATATGGGATGCAGTGTCAATATCTAATATCGTCATGACAGATAGGCCATATGAAGAATCTATCTTCATTATTCTACCTCCTCGCAACGATCAGCATCAAATAATCTTTGGTCGAATACGGAATAGACCGATTGTACAAGAAGATTCTCACGAGTCTAATGCTGGGAGAATGCAAATCCACAGATATAGCCCACGGGCTTTAAAGATTATACAAAGCATGGGTTATGATTTGAAGTTAAAACAAGGCCTCAACTATGGAAAAGGCAGACGAACACCATTGTATGGTAATCCTTACTGTCAATGAACTCATTTTGGGTTAGGATATACCGCATCTCTTGCAAACTCCAAACCTCCAGAGTCTGATCCCGTAATACCAGAGGCAGGTCCTTCTAAATCAATTTATGTCTATAAAGGTGGACAAAAAGAAGAAGAAGAACCAAACAACGACATGTCTGGGGGTAGTCTCTCTCGACAAAATAGGACAGCATCCAAAGCTGGAAGAATTCCTTCTGAATCTGAAGGTGATACAACTATGACTATCTTCCCTGAGGACCGTACGACTCAAGTATCGGGAGCCCAAAAGCCAAAGGGGACTTTCTCCTTCAATGAGGATGACATCATTGAAATCTTCAATATATTGATGAGGGAAAACAAACTTCGGCTACCCAACATCAGATACCCTGAAAGGGCTGGCAAGGTCGATGACCCAGAATATTGTCTCTTTCATCAGTACATTCATCATCCCACAAAGGCGTGCTATGTACTAAAAAGGAGAATCCAAGAGTTGATCGACGCCAAAGTTATCACTTTGTATTTATAAACAAGATAACGGTCACGACAAATTAATATCACTCCAACGTGTTAATTTGCCCCTCAAAAGGTATCGGATAATGAGTCCCTAAAATCTCCCCAGAGGAACAACCTTCAGGTCTATCCCCACTCAGCAAATCACTCTACAATGAATTTTTTGGATATCGGTTCATGTTCATATTACCTATGAACTGTTATCCAAATATTTTCTTTTTCCCCAGCTGAGTTTTCCATGTCCAAGTGACCTCTGAGCAAAACCTTCCAACTTGTGGCTATCGATTAGTTCATGTCCATATTACCTCTGAAATACGTCTCTCCACTCTCTCCGGCAGGGTAAGTCTATCACCATAAAAATGGTCATATTACCCCTGTCATGTTTTTCTTTATCCCCACAAAGACCTATCTTACCACGTCTACATTTACCTCTGAGTAAGATATTTTCAGAACTTGCCATGACCATATTACCTCTGAGCAGATATATACCTCCATCCCCAGAGGAGTCACAACTCAAAAGTTTGTCATATCCATATTACCTCTGAGCAAACTTTCCAAGTTTTTGGCTATCGATTATCACGTCCATATTATCTCTGATATCGGTCGTCATCTCAACTTAGCACCTGTACTTAACTTTAAGTATGCCAGTGGTATTAAGTCCACAAAAAACTACCATGTCCATATTACCTCTGGCAGGGATTATCTTAAATTTATTACTTGTACTCTTGTGCGCAAGAAGTAATAGGTCCAATAGAAACTAATTGTTCATGTTCATATTACCTCTGAACTATCCTCAGTTTCCCCAGCGAAGAAAGAGTCAGTCTCTGTTCATCCCCACAGAGTCATATTTTACAAGCATCCGCCAGGACTTGTCTCAAATCTATTACTTGCACTAGCGTGCGCAAAAAAGTAATAGGTCTACGAAAATCCCCCAGCAGGATGTCTCTATTAGCCACAAAACCTATTGTCTCTGACAGGGCTTGTTTCGAACTTATAATTTACACTCAACATGCGCAACAAATAATAGGTCCACCAAAGATCCCCCAGTGGGATGTCCTTAATAAATACGGTATTGTACTACGTCCATACTACCTCTAGTATAAACATCCGAAGTGCACACAAATAATCATAAAGAAATGGGAAGGCCCTTATATGATTTCAAATGGCACTTTCATCTTAGCCAAGCCTAATAAAAATTGGTAATAGCTCCTATCAACGGCAAATTCTTGAAGAAGTACCATACTTGATCTCCTTTGCCTAACAGAGTATGATAAAGACCTTATTTTGACGATACTACGCACAAAGGTTAGCTGCATCATATTCTATCAGGTTCATGTAACCTCTGAATAGATATCCTTAACTAATTTGTAAGCCTATCATGTTCATATTACCTCTGATAGTGTTTAGTATACAAATTTAGTTCGATTATATTCTTTCAGGTTTATGTTAACTCTGAATAGATTTACATTCAGCTAAACCTTATCGAAAGTATATCATGTTCATATTACCTCTGATATTACTTTCATCCTAGCCTATCATTTATATTCAAAAATGATGGGTCCACAAAGTCAGATAAAGCCTCTTTATTATCTCCAGGAAAAGAAAATTGCAAAAGAAGCAAAAAGTACATCATTGGGGAGGAGCAGTTAAGTCACGAATATATTGTGCCAAAGCAGCCATCCTCTCATTCCTGGAGTCCAAGATATTAGCGCGAGCCCGCTCCAGTCGTGCCTCATCATCGCTCAAGAGGGATAGTTCGGACCAAGCATGAACAAAACTAGCGCGGATGACACCCGCATGTGCCAAGTTCTGCTGAGCTGTATCCATTTGGCCCTTCAGCGCATCTTGAGCTGCTGAAGTCTTGAGAGCCCGCTCCCTTGCCTGAGCGAGTTTAGCTTCCAATTTGCAAACCCTCACTTCATTTCCCTTATATTCGTCCTGGCACTTCGCTAGCTGAGGAATAACCTCCGCCAAGACAGCCTGCTCTTCATCCATCTCTTGCTGCTGGGCCTGGATGGATTTGTTCAGAGATTCTATCTGCTCAGCATACTTCGCAGACAAGGAGTCGTACTCAGCCTGAACTATATCGTCGACGCTGCCTCGAGATAGTTGCAAATATTCGTTAATGGGTTATTCTAAACCATTAACTATTTGCTCTAGCGCATCAGCTCTTCCAGCGTCATTAAAATTTTTAATCGGCGCTATCGTAAGCTGGGAGGATGTCAGCAGAGTATCAAAGCCTAGGTTCTTCTCCAGCACCATGGATATCAGCTCCTTCAAACTGCGGTAGAATAAGCTGGTATATTGTTCAACCAGCATATCAAAGATCGGATGTACGCTGGGAGTGGTGCGATACCGAGAAATCTACTTTCAGGGATGACCGCGAAGGATGTTGCCACGGTCGTTGCCTCTACAGATGGCGCAACAAAAGAAAGAACACCAGCAATGGTTGAAGTTGGTGGCATACTCAACGAAGGAGGCACAATCATGATGATGGGCTCATCCTCCCCCGATGTTATTTGGACTGCTACTGGCGGGATGACACCCGAGAATATTGCGGATGAAAGATCGACAGCTTCAAAGCATGCCTCTTCGACGTCAAACACCGCAATTTCGTCAGCCGGATCTGCAACAAAGTCTGAAGTTGCGTCAACTCTGCCCTCCCCAGAAATGTCTTCGCCTGAAAAGAAGACAAGAGGAAGTTAATATCAATTTGATGTTAATTTTCCTAAAAAAGGCATAAAGACAATATTTACCCATGGCCGATGGTATGTATGTTGCGTCCGCAGCCTGTACAGCTAAATTATTTTTTAATGATGCTAAGCAAGCTGTCATACCTGGAGAAGAGGGTGCACCAACTGACGTTGGAGGATAGTCATCCCAGTCGTCACCAAGATCCACTCGAGGTTCATCGGGTGGAATCTCCCTGAAAAAACTTACAGACGAAGGAGGGGTTATTCCCATTATTTTTCTGGATAAAGGTATTCTTAATATGCTCGGCCTCGAAGGCAATCTCGTAGCACTACCAGTAGCAATAGTAGTAGCAGCGATCGCGAGCAAAGAATCTCTGGCACTGCCAGCCGAAACTGTGGAGGTTCCCTCTCTAAAAGGCGAAGGACCTCTGATCAAAGAATCATCTCCAAGAGGGGAAACGACAGGCTCACTCCTAGAAGCCCCCCTAGTGGAAGCCCTTTTCGGACCTCTGGCAGTCTTCTTCTTGCGGAAGGAAGGCTCTTTCAGAGTGGAAGCCTTCCGTTTATGGGGGATAACGAGAGGCTCTGCCGGCGGAGCTATTACGCCTCTCGGTATTATCAATAAGAACTCGTCTGCCCCGGTGGTGTCTTCACCTTCATCCGAGGAAACAGACAAAATCTCCTCCCTCACAGTAGACCTATGGGAGGGCATCCGAAAACTTCTATATACATCAAAATTGCGATGGAAGGTATTGATGGACGCATAGAACTGCGCGTACGAGTGAAGGATGCGCAACTCCATGGAGAGAGAAGTCGCGGGCACAGCAAAAGTTATACCAGTATAGCCTGTGATGAAGTACCTCCATCCTCTGGCTCCATCAATAAGTCCACCTTTTGACTTGAAGCTGGTGATGGGATTTCCCATATGCAACTGGTCGTACCCAAATTGCCTGGCGAACCGACTAGGCAGATAAGGCTCCAAGTAGCAATGGTCCTCACTTTTGAACAGCAAATAGGAAGGTCTAATGTAGACCAACCAATAAAAGGCTTCGGGAGAAAGAATAGTCCTCCCTTGACCCGCATCCTTAAGTTTCGTCCCCTGTTGATTGATATATACGGGGGGGACGGTACAAAAGAGCTTCCAGCCGTGGGCAAAGTTTAATGCCCACCGGCAATCTATGACGGTCGCCACGTTCCAAAGAGAATTCTTGTAATTCAACAAGAAGTTATTTCCCGAACTTCTGGCAGAGCCGGGAGACATCACCCTGGTGTTGTGAAGGATTAACCATCCCATCAGGTATAGGAATGATAATTCCATTCTGGGAAATCCTTCATGCTGCGTATCATCAGCTAGCAGCCCATCAGTAAGGGCCCTCAGGCCATCTTGTATTCTACATACCATGGCAGGAAGCAGGCCCAGTCTTGCTCCAAACACCAAATGTACTGCGGGCCATAAGGTGTTGCGATGTATGCGATCCGCAGACGTGATGCCAGGTACTACCCATCGACGTAGCCAGACAGAGAGGAATCTAGCCAGTTGAGCTTCCCTTGACAGAGGCTTGCGACAATGCCTCATATAACTGAAGGCTTTAGTGCCTGTAGGATAACCCCCTATCTCCTCATCGAGAATATGGTCTGGAGCCCCTGCGTCTTCAATGAGGTCATCAATCGTGTTGGTGCTGAGCATGCTCAGGAGGTTCAAGGGCTTATCTCTGCTATCTACAACCTTGTTCGGCTTAGCATTTCTGGCCTGATGAAAGAAGAGGTAGGAGGCCCACTTGTTGATATGAGCCAAATCAGAGGGCTCCTTGTAGAAGGTGGTACAGACAAGATAGTGGCTCATCAGCTCCTGGTACACAGCCACTGTCCGACGGTTTGTATCCCTCTGTCACGACCCGCACCCGGATATTCGGGCACGAGTGCGTGGGCACGTCCAGCCTACGCCGCAGTGTCGGCGGTAGTACGCTGTCAGGGCATAATCACAGGTAATATAAAGTCTATCTCATCCACAAAAGTAAAATAGACAAGAAAAATAACAGGAAAAAGGAATGCTGAGATTTCATAATATTTAATCTGTGACAACTAAACCACAGTTAATACAAGCCAGAAGATAAATCGGGGACAAACCCGAGTATGTGCTGAAAGGAAATAAAATAATAACTAACTGGCTACTCCTTCTCAAAGGTAGTCTCCGGAGTAGGAACCGGCTTCTCAACTGTGTCATCTGCTACCTCATAGGGATCATAATAGGCGGGGGCAAAGGTCTCATCATCGCCTAAAACAACGGATCCAGTCAGGAAAGGAGCAAAGTACACAATGCACATCAAGATTAAACTAAATATTCATGACAATTAAAAGAACTGATAGGTATCATGTTGAGGATATGTATAACTAAATAGTAACAATAACTAAGAGTTAATTGCTGTAAGACAGGGTCATGAGTAAAACAGGAACAAGGTGACAGGAAAATGAATTACATCCAGACAATAGGAACTGTAACCAGACAAGAAACTATGTGTGTGAACTTGTGTATTTAGAATACCTAGTTGGCATGTAGGGGTTTATAAGGTTAAGCCGGCCGTCATAGACGGCTATTTATCACGAATAATCGAGATCCGGCTGATGGACAGTCGTGTACCAACAGCTATTAAACATGGCAAGAGTCAGGGTAAACTACATGCCTTTCAGTATTCTCCCACCCGACATGAAAAACAAGACATGAACTCCAATATTCAAGACATGAAATCCAGTGTTCTAGCACTACGTGTAATCATCAAAGGTATATGTAAGGCAGGGAATTAACTATCACAATATAAAGATTAAACTTGAAGTGCAGGTACTTGCCTGTTGTTTGGATCCGATTAATAGTTCTTCGGGGAAATATCCAGAGATGAGTCCAAAAGCTGAAATAAACATTACCATCATGCTCAGAAGATGTCAAATAGCTAGAAACGCCTGTCCTTGGGTCCAATTTGGAGACAAGGGCAAAAACAGCAGTTTCGGGTCAAAACGGGGTCCGTCGTTGGGCCCGCTTTGCACCGAAAAACGTGTCCGGGTCAACGGTCTCCAATTTCACCAAACTTAGTGTCAACAGGTCAGGAACGCTGATACGAACCCAACGGAACTTCCAGATTTGGATTCCGATGAGCCGAACACAAAATTGCCCGTCGAGCGGGGCCTGTGGGGCCCACGACACGCGATTTCGTCAACGTTCTCAGAATCGAACCAAACTTGACCCACAGGACCAGCGTATCACTACGAGTCCGATGGCGCAAGTTTCGTCTCGGTCTGACGAGTGTGCACGAAGTTAGGGTGAATTGCAGAAAAGGCGGATACGGGGCGATGTCCGCGGATACGCGTTGATTTCGGTGTGCACGCACACCAGAATCAGCTTCCACGAAGACTCACACGTTCGTATCGACGATGCGTACGTATCTGTGAAGACCGCACGCGACCAAGTCGTCCCGTTTGGCGGGGCGTACTCAGTTCCGGGGTGAAACAGGGTCTGGTTTTTTCCTGTTTTTGGATCGCGGTGTGCGATCACCACAGGACGCGATGCCCCGAACAGTTTGTCCGGACACCGAGAGGGTCATACAGGCTTCACAACGCAATTTGCGGAATTGAAAACGGAGCTACGAGGTGAAAGTTACACGCACCTGAAGGGGACCCGAAAAACTGGAGAAAACCGTGTCCATGTCGTGTCCGACACGGTTCGTCGTGTCCGAGTCCAAAATTAGGGCTAGGGTTAGGGTTTCGGACGCTGTGGCGGGGATCCGGCGGAGGGGAGGCCGGCCGGAGGCTAGGCGGCGTCGGCGAGGGCGGAGGTTGGTCGGCGGCGAGTGGCAGGCGCCGGAGAGCGGCGGGCCGAGGCTGGCCGCTGCTACTGGCTGCTGTGGCCTTCGTCGGGGAGCCGTAGTCGACGGGAGGTGGGCGGAGGAAGGAGAGGAAGGAGGAGCCGGGGAGGAGAACGGCTGGGCAGGGTGGCGGCGCCGGTGGCTCAGGGCGGCGGCGGTCAGGCGAGGCCGGAGCAGCGTGGTGGTCGGAGGGGATTGCGGGGTCGGGGGATGAGAACGGAGGGGAGGGTTTTATAGGCAGGCGGCGGGGTCGTGGCTCCGGGCGAGGCGGAGGAAGGGCCGACGGGTGCGGGGACGTGCGGAGCGGGCGGCGCGGCTACGTGGCCGACGAGGCGGCGGAAGAAACGGCCGGGCGGAGCGGGTCGTGCGGAGGGGGAGGAGGAAATGGGTTAGCGGGTCTGCGGGTAGCGGGTCGGGCGGCGGGTGGACCCGGCCCGACCCGATAGGGAATTGGGCTGGGCCGGATGGCTGGTTGGGCCGGTTGGGCCGGGCGGTTTGGGCCGGTTTAGATTAGGGTATTTATTTAAATAAATAAATACTTAATAAATAAATGAATAAATAATTAAATAATTAGTTTTAGGTGTTTAAAAATAGGTCCGGGGCCCAATAAATTCCAGGAAAATTGCCCTAAGTCCAGTTTTCCATTTTACACCCAAAAATATTATTTCCATAATATTTTAATATTATTTATTGCCAATTAAAAATTATTTATTAATTGAAAATCCTGATTTTAATTACAAAAAAATTTCCAGAAAATTCCAGAAAATTGGAAAAAATCCAAGATTTAATAATTTGAAAATTTAGGGGGTTTACAACCTACCCAACTTACAAAAAATTTGTCCTCGAAATTTAAAATTAAGCCATAATCTGTTAACCCTTTATGTACATAAGGCAAGTCAATCGAAATCCCCTTGCGATAGTTAGAATCCCTATTATATCCACTGCGATCATTTCATGGTTTAAGATGACTACTTGTTTCAATCAAAATTCAACCTATGGTTATTACTTCTTACTTCCTCAAATTATCCACAAGCAGATTTTTAATTTAGTCCATATAGTATTTTCAAGATGACCTTGCCTCACGATTCGAATAATCATAATTCCTCTAGAAGTGATTCGAGTCCAACAATATTTGTATGTTCCAGCCCTTTTAAATTACATTCACATCCTCAATAGTCCAACTAGGTAGTCCAACCATCAACTTTTAAATTCTTAATTCAAATCATCAAATTGAAAAATAATTTAAGTGTAGTCCACCAATGTTCAAGTCTGAATTACATCCTCTAAATTCAAGTTGACGATTTTACTCTCATTATTCAAAATTAAATCATGTACCTAGGATGTAACTATTGGGTCCTCGATATCAATTCATCAATCATCTTAGTCACTCCTCTATAAAGGCTTGCTTCTTCCAATCTAACCTTACTCGGTCACAATCCAAAGGACATTCCTCTCGAGTTGACAACTGCATTGCTACCCAACTTAGAGTTTACCCATTCATCACAAAAGACCATATACTTTAAGAAAATATTCCTTAATATGGTTACTCATGTCATTCAATCCTCGAAATTTCAACGCCGATCATATCACATATGATATGTCCTCAATTACGAAAGGTTAGTCCTCAAGTATATGATCGGCCTAAGTGGCATATCTAGTACTATCTATGTATCAAACTTATACCAAGCACATGATTTCGTCTTCCCGAAATAAGGGAAGATGAGGATCAATAATAAAGAGTTCAAGGGTGGGGTGATAGCACAGAAGTATAGGGATCAAGGCGTTTAAAGAATTCTAGTGGGATTTGTCAGGCGGTTATGGATTGAGGTTCTATTCTGGTAGTCATTTATTCGCATGCTCGTATTAGTTTAGTTATGTAACTGATACGATATGCTCAGCATGTCTAGGTCAAGTATATTTGTCTACTAATCACTACGTATCTCAATCCACGTAAGGTAGTCGTGCAAAGTGCGAATCAGAATACACTAAGGTTGATCAGACCGTAATACACTGATTCTGAACAGATACTTGTATTAGTGTACGTGTCCAATAATACATGTGTCATGAACAAGCCTGATAAAGAGTAAGCTTGCAAAACTAGGCTATAGAATAGCAGCATAAACAAAGTACATCAAAATTAAGTGCGCTAGATGATGATGAAAGGAGGTACAAAATTTAAATTCACATAATAAGCAAAATAACAAAAAACTCTACAATCTCTACAGTTATTAAATATAAAAGCATACCAGGTTAATAGCAAGTTCAAAATTACTAGGTTGGGGCTGAGGCCACGTACCAATAGGCACAAGCTAAAATAATACTAGAAAATGGTATCTACGAATCACTTACGTGCATTAGTGACTCTAAGAGTCTGCACGTTCTCCACGGTCATCGCGTAAGCTTGTCCGTGTTCTTGGAGCAGCTGTACAGTCCCTCACTTGATGGGCTGCTGATCCACAAAGTAGACAAACACCTAGCCTCTTTCTACAATCCTTCCAAATGTGACCTTGTTTCCGACAATAGCCACAAGTGGGAGCTCGTTGGTTCTGTCTTTGAGTTGGATTCATCTGTGGTCGTTTTGCCGCTCTTTCCTGCTGTGCTTGGTCTGGTGCTGACGCATACGGCCGCTTCCGGCTAGACTCGATCCTTGTGGTGCACTCCACAGGTCGTGCTGCAGTAAGGACGTTCTCGTCGAAGGTAATTGCATTTGAACTACTTGGCTTCCGTGATTCTGAGCTAATTCTGTCGATGAAGTTCTCCGCTTGGTTTTGCTGAGCTTCTTGTTGAACCTTCTGATAGGCTTGCATCATTATGTAGAACATGCGGAACATCTGTTGTTCGTCCATAGGCGGTCCCGGTAGGAAGGAAGGCATCGGTGGAATAGGCTGCGTCGAGGGTGGAACGTCATCTTGACGGATTATTGAGGCAGGCTGACTTGCTTGACTGCCTTGTGATGATTGGCCTTCACCGACTGGTATCACATCGTTTCCTTGGGTAACCACAACGGTTTGTGGTGTTTCTGCATGAGTCTCGTTGCTGGCTTGTGGGTCCATTTCCCTGCATTCAAAATAACCGATAAGAGGTGCATAGAAATCAAAGCAGGATGCAAGTCAATAAAATGATTTGAAACCGATATGAATATCAAGAATGATTCAATCAAGTGGATGAGCTTTTCCTAAAAAAAAATCCTCAATCTTATTGCAGGCCTGTTCGGTCCCTAAGTTGAAACCGAACAATTTAGTCGAGACCTACATGGGCCACCAAAAAAATGTGTCACGACCCGCACCCGGATATTCGGGCACGAGTGCGTGGGCACGTCCAGCCTACGCCGCAGTGTCGGCGATAGTACGCTGTCTAGGGCATAATCACAGGTAATATAAAGTCTATCTCATCCACAAAAGTAAAATAGACAAGAAAAATAACAGGAAAAAGGAATGCTGAGATTTCATAATATTTAATCTGTGACAACTAAACCACAGTTAATACAAGCCAGAAGATAAATCGGGGACAAACCCGAGTATGTGCTGAAAGGAAATAAAATAATAACTAACTGGCTACTCCTCCTCAAAGGTAGTCTCCGGAGTAGGAACCGGCTTCTCAACTGTGTCATCTGCTACCTCATAGGGATCATAATAGGCGGGGGCAAAGTTCTCATCATCGCCTAAAACAATGGATCCAGTCAGGAAAGGAGCAAAGTACACAATGCATATCAAGATTAAACTAAATATTCATGACAATTAAAAGAACTGACAGGTATCATGTTGAGGATATGTATAACTAAATAGTAACAATAACTAAGAGTTAATTGCTGTAAGACAGGGTCATGAGTAAAACAGGAACAAGGTGACAGGAAAATGAATTACAACCAGACAATAGGAACTGTAACCAGACAAGAAACTATGTGTGTGAACTTGTGTATTTAGAATACCTAGTTGGCATGTAGGGGTTTATAAGGTTAAGCCGGCCGTCATAGACGGCTATTTATCACGAATAATCGAGATCCGGCTGATGGACAATCGTGTACCAACAGCTATTAAACATGGCAAGAGTCAGGGTAAACTACATGCCTTTCAGTATTCTCCCACCCGACATGAAAAACAAGACATGAACTCCAATATTCAAGACATGAAATCCAGTGTTCTAGCACTACGTGTAATCATCAAAGGTACATATAAGGCAGGGAATTAACTATCACAATATAAAGATTAAACTTGAAGTGCAGGTACTTGCCTGTTGTTTGGATCCGATTAATAGTTCTTCGGGGAAATATCCAGAGATGAGTCCAAAAGCTGAAATAAACATTACCATCATGCTCAGAAGATGTCAAATAGCTAGAAACGCCTGTCCTTGGGTCCAATTTGGAGACAAGGGCAAAAACGGCAGTTTCGGGTCAAAACGGGGTCCGCCGTTGGGCCCGCTTTGCACCGAAAAACGTGTCCGGGTCAACGGTCTCCAATTTCACCAAACTTAGTGTCAACAGGTCAGGAACGCTGATACGAACCCAACGGAACTTCCAGATTTGGATTCCGATGAGCCGAACACAAAATCGCCCGTCGAGCGGGGCCTGTGGGGCCCACGACACGCGATTTCGTCAACGTTCTCAGAACCGAACCAAACTTGACCCACAGGACCAGCGTATCGCTACGAGTCCGATGGCGTAAGTTTCGTCTCGGTCTGACGAGTGTGCACGAAGTTAGGGTAAATTGCAGAAAAGGCGGATACGGGGCGATGTCCGCGGATACGCGTTGATTCCGGTGTGCACGCACACCAGAATCAGCTTCCACGAAGACTCACACGTCCGTATCGACGATGCGTACGTATCTGTGAAGACCGCACGCGACCAAGTCGTCCCGTTTGGCGGGGCGTACTCAGTTCCGGGGTGAAACAGGGTCTGGTTTTTTCCTGTTTTTGGATCGCGGTGTGCGATCACCACAGGACGCGATGCCCCGAACAGTTTGTCCGGACACCGAGAGGGTCATACAGGCTTCACAACGCAATTTGCGGAATTGAAAACGGAGCTACGAGGTGAAAGTTACACGCACCTGAAGGGGACCCGAAAAACTGGGAAAAACTGTGTCCGTGTCGTGTCCGACACGGTTCGTCTTGTCCGAGTCCAAAATTAGGGCTAGGGTTAGGGTTTCGGACGCTGTGGCGGGGATCCGGCGGAGGGGAGGCCGGCCGGAGGCTAGGCGGCGTCGGCGAGGGCGGAGGTTGGTCGGCGGCGAGTGGCAGGCGCCGGAGAGCGGCGGGCCGAGGCTGGCCGCTGCTACTGGCTGCTGTGGCCTTCGTCGGGGAGCCGTAGTCGACGGGAGGTGGGCGGAGGAAGGAGAGGAAGGAGGAGCCGGGGAGGAGAACGGCTGGGCAGGGTGGCGGCGCCGGTGGCTCAGGGCGGCGGCGGTCAGGCGAGGCCGGAGCGGCGTGGTGGTCGGAGGGGATTGCGGGGTCGGGGGATGAGAACGGAGGGGAGGGTTTTATAGGCAGGCGGCGGGGTCGTGGCTCCGGGCGAGGCGGAGGAAGGGCCGACGAGTGCGGGAACGTGCGGAGCGGGCGGCGCGGCTACGTGGCCGGCGAGGCGGCGGAAGAAACGGCCGGGCGGAGCGGGTCGTGCGGAGGGGGAGGAGGAAATGGGTTAGCGGGTCTGCGGGTAGCGGGTCGGGCGGCGGGTGGACCCGGCCCGACCCGATAGGGAATTGGGCTGGGCCGGATGGCTGGTTGGGCCGGTTGGGCCGGGCGGTTTGGGCCGGTTTAGATTAGGGTATTTATTTAAATAAATAAATACTTAATAAATAAATGAATAAATAATTAAATAATTAGTTTTAGGTGTTTAAAAATAGGTCCGGGGCCCAATAAATTCCAGGAAAATTGCCCTAAGTCCAGTTTTCCATTTTACACCCAAAAATATTATTTCCATAATATTTTAATATTATTTATTGCCAATTAAAAATCATTTATTAATTGAAAATCCTGATTTTATTTACAAAAAATTCCCAGAAAATTCCAGAAAATTGGAAAAAATCCAAGATTTAATAATTTGAAAATTTAGGGGGTTTACACCCTCAACTCCCTATATGTGGGAACGTACTCTTCAAAAGGAGTGTCCCCCATTAGCGGCTTTGAAATCTCTGTAATCTCAGGAAGGGCTAAGCCCAACTCACCTAGCGGAGTGGCAAAAGTCCCTGTAAGCGAGTTGTATCGCTCCATCAAGGCTAAGAACAAGTTGGGGTTGATAGGCAGCCCAACACTTGTGGCACTCACAGCTGCGAATAAACCAATACTCTCCAGCTCCACCTGAAAGTGTTTCAGGGCCCAGGCAGTTAAACTGACCCATCGAAGATTCCCCGGGCTAAGCCATCCACTAGTCCGAGGGTTGACCTTGGGGTACACTCCTCCCAGCCCTATAAAGTTATTACAGAAGATCAATATTTGAACCGGCTGGATCAGTGAAGTGTCCTCACTCGGGACGCTATTCGGCAGTAATCCCCTAAAGGGCATAACTGGGCCTGAAGGTCTGCTCATATAGGCCCCTCGGTTCAATCCTTTGTTATATAAAATTTCCCCGGTCGGCCGTAAAGATCTGGAGTCAGAGTCCACATTATCTTCCTAGGATGTGTGGTATGGAAGAATGCCGAGATAGGGTAATCCCTGGGCATCTTGGGCAGATACATGACCCTGCCCTCAGCAGTAAACACCCAATCCTCCTTCTTGGGCTTAGTTTGGGATTGTTTGTCGATAACATCCCCAAATAAGAAACCTGGTTTCTTATACTCCGTCCCGTCTATGTATGTCAGGGGCTCCCCACTGATCATACTCAGCAGCATGCGTTCTCCTTGGGACGAGATCAGGGTTCTCCTTTCTTCAGGATAATTGGTTCCAGAGATGGGGAATGTCACATGGGACAAGTCCTCCAAATAGTTTGAGTTCAGCATTCCAGCAGCAGAGCAAATAACTTCAACCAAAGGAGGGATCTGCAAGTCCACTATAAAATACAAGAAAATAAGTCAGTTTTTACGCTAGACGCTACACTCTTGCAGTTTACGCCAAAGATTAACAGTCTGAGATTTTATGCCAAGACTGCAAAATCTTGAGTCTTACGCTGGAACCTATTTCCGATGCGTAAAACTCAAGGTTGGCAGTATACGCAAAAATCTAACAGTCTGAGCTTTTTACGACAGATTGCCAAAATTTGAGTTTTTTTTACGCCAAAATTTATATTCAGCGCGTAAAACTCAAAGTTTATAGTATACGCCAAATTTTGACAGTCTGAGTTTTTATGCCAGACTGCAAAAAGATAGAGTTTTTTTACGCTGACACATTAGAAATATGGGCGTACTGTTTCGCATACACGTACAACGTGTGCGGAGGGTTCTCTGTTTCTTTTTGAAATCTCTACCTGTAATGTCCGGAGCACAGCTCGATAGTGGGGCACTGCATTTCGATCGAGGCTCGCTCAGACTAATGGGGGTTGCTCGTGCTTGAGCAGTAGAGCAAGATGAGGAAGCGACCTTCTTTTCCTTAGTAGTGGAAGCATGTTTAAGTGTCATGGCGAATCTGAGTTATCAGAAAAGAGACGAAGAAGAAGGGTTTTTAGAAAGCAAGGGTTTTGTGAAGACAGATAAAGGGTTTCTCTCTCAAGACCTTGGGCTATTTATAGAATTCGAATAACTCTTCGAATCCCTAACCAAATCCGATATTTAATAAGTCGGTTATGATTTGGGACCACGTCAGCCTATCATTTAAAAAAGAAGACGGACGGTCAGTGGATCCAGATTTTACGTGCAGAGCATACCTATGATTTTATGTTCAGAAGCTTTTACGCTCAGAGGCTACAAATCTACGGTTTTACGCTTAAAGGCTATAAATCTATGGTTTTATGCTCAGAAGCTTTTATGCTCAGGAGCTTTTATGCTCAAAGGCTATAAACCTATGATTTTACGCTCAGAGGCTACAAATCTATGATTTTACGCTCGAAAGCTTTTTACGCTCAGAGGCTACAAATCTTCGATTCTACGCTCAAAAGCTACAGATGGACAATTACAAGGGTTTACGCAAAAAATACTCCTTTTTGGCAACAAAACATTCTAAGTGCCTGAAACACACAGAGTTCAGCATTGAAGATGACTCTTCTTCTTGGGCCATTGGAAGTTCATCCAAAGTCCAGTCAGAATCTTTTACAAAAGTTCAAGTATGGTCTGTTCGACGGACATTTCTTGCCCTATTTTCAAGGGATTTTTGGGAAAACCATTCTTGAAGACGATGGTCTAAACAAAAAATTCTTCTTATCAGAGAAGTGACAGTTCAGAAATTTTACGCAACTCCTCATCCAAATAGCATGACAGTTTGGATCTTCAAGACAACTTAATGCTAAAGAGCTTTCTATGCGTCTTCCGTTACACGTAAAAGATGGGACATGATCGGATAATCTCTTATCAGAGTCGACGTAAAATTATTCAGACGTTCTGAAGCTGCACATTATTAGACTTCCTCACAGCAAATATGGTAAATCATCAGCTATGCGTAAAAGAAGATAAGTCTATTAATCATGATTACATATGATGGAAATCCAGTCTACAAAGGGTTTTTTATCTTCATGATTACATACGATGGAAATCCTTTTTCTACAAAGAGTTTCTTATTTTCACTTAAGATCATACCAAAAATCTGTTGTGCCAGTTTCTCATATTGGTGTAGATCTTTTTCTTCTTCTACGGCACTTCATCGGCTTCTGCGGCCGATGAACAAGAAAATGGTGAATGGCGAAAGGATACAAAATTGGGCCTGCATCATTCAAGACCATCCTCCATACGCCATGGCAGGTATGCCCTAGATTTGTGTTAGGGATTCAGACCCAACACAATATTGGAAGACAGGGCCAAACTGCCTACCCTCGCCCAGCGCCATAATGGGAAAAAATACAGCTAGCAAGCTGTGTGGTCCAATACGACCCTTTCTCTCTCCTGGACGAATTGCCATATGAAATTGCTGATCATCCTGAGCAAAGGAAGCTATGATATCCTTCCATGATCCATCATTGCAGAGGACATTTGCTCGAAGATGCCTCTTTTTACGGCTTCTTACATGCTGAAAGAACATGATCTTCTTCTTCCTCAAGTCAGCCCGACTAATCTCGACAACCATCTCTTTTTGGTGAAGGAAGTGTAGAAAAAATAGGTTCACTCACTTGCCTTTATATAGGTAGAAAAGAACATACCAAATCCCAACAAATTCTTAAAAATTTGTCGAGAAATCAGCCTCGCAGAATGAGTCAAATTTGACCGTTTCATGCTTCATTCAAAGTATTTCAAATTACGAGGAATTTAAAAACTTTGAAGGGGGTCTTGTAGAAGCATGAAAAATACGTTGGGGAATTATATGCATAAAATCCCCAACATGCATGAACCCGCGTAAAACAGAGCTTCAGCATTGTGTGACGTAAAACATGACTTCAGAGCCATTAGCGTACAACAGAGCTTCAACGCTATTTAGCATAAAATAGAGCTCCAGAACCGTCCGCGTAAAGAAGTACTTCCAGACTGCTCTGGCATAAAAAGGTTGCTACATCGCCACTTCGACGTAAAAACCTATCTGCTTTTAATGCAGCAGGAAGCTGTACAAGGAACTCTTCGTATTCCTCGAATGAACCTGTCAGACGAAGCAGTAAACCTAACTCCTGACAAAGAGTACTGCACGACGATCGAAAGGATGGTTGTAATGATAATTTTGCACAAAGCCCCAGACTGTCATTTAGTGACATAATCCTTGATATAAGTCATTTTTACGTATTCAAGGAATACGCTGCCTATTCTACACAGGCAGAGATGAGTTTTTATGCTCAGAATAAGATGAAATCAGATGCCACATCAAAAGCTGTTATTCGTACAGAACTCGAGGTACGTCTCTGCAGTTAATGCACGAGATGGGCGCAGATCTCTACATTTAATGCACGAGATTTGGTTCTACTTTTAATGACTGGGAGAGCTAAAATTAGAGCTAATACGCTCACATCACCATCCCTGCATATTATGCCAACCAGACTATTTTCAGCTATAGGAGCACGTCGTATGCTATCTCCTCAAAATATGCCAACCAGGCTATTTTAACTATAGGAGTACGTCGTATGCTATCTCCTCGAAATACGCCA
The DNA here is from genome assembly GCA_036927795.1 of Iris macrosiphon. Taxonomy (NCBI): domain Eukaryota; kingdom Viridiplantae; phylum Streptophyta; class Magnoliopsida; order Asparagales; family Iridaceae; genus Iris; species Iris macrosiphon. Next base: position 58,020,214 of record JAYESA010000004.1, read on the forward strand.
ACTTAGGCTATATTTGCAAAGGTGCGAGATAAGGCTATTTGGCCTAGAATACGCTCAAGACCTCAGTTAGGAAGGATAATTGGCTAGTTTACGCTGGTTACCTATCTATGCAGCATCAAACTTTACGTAGAATTTGGCTTTTATGCCAACAAGACAGCTACTTGGCTTTTACGCCAACAAGACAGCTACTTGGCTTTTACGCCATCAAGACAGCTACTTGGCTTTTACGCCATCAAGACAGCTACTTGGCTTTTACGCCAACAGCACAAATATTTGGCTTTTTACACCAACAAGATAACTATTTGGCTTTTACGCCAACGAGACAGTTATTTGGCTTTTATGCCAACCTTCTCTACGCGAGGGGCAGTTACCTACGTGGATTTTATGCCGTGATCTTCGATGAGCGATTATACGCGTTACCTCATAATAGGATACACGTCACACGCGAATTCAGGAGATCATTCAGACGTGGGTAGCAGTTATTATAACCGTCGCGTAAAAGGTGCAACTCTCTCCGCTGTTCAATTCTACGCCGACTGGTCAGTTATTGCGATCGAACTCTATAAATAGAGACTTTCGGCCACAAGGTCGAGAGAGGTCGAAAGGAGGTCAAAAAGGTCAGAAAAAGAGGGTAGAGACAGAGGTCAAGGTCAAGAGAGCACATACAGAGAGTGTCGATTGACAACTTTGGCAACGAGAGCTCAATCCCTCCTACAATCTTTGAAGCTTCTTCTCCTTCTTCTACAGCACTTTTTCGTCATCGTGTGGTCCAAGGGACAAAGTGATCAACCGCAGATCAGACTCCTATAGCAATATTTCCCCAGAATCAAATTTTTGTACTTAACATCCTCGTATAGGATTAATTATACTTCTTTTTCTTGTTTGTAAACAAAGAAAGGGTTTCGTATAAACCTAGTTTCAATTTCTTTCGTTTATCATAAAACAGTGCCATTCTTTTCAACAAGGCGCCACAGTGCCATTTCCTTCAAAAGTGCGTCGTAGTGCCATTTTCTTCAAAAGTGCGTCGTAGTGCCAATCTCTTCAAAAGTGCACCGCAGTATGAATTCTTTCAAAAGTGCACCGTAGTGCCATTTTCTTCAAAAGTGCACTGTAGTGCCATTTTTTCAAAAGTGCGCTGCCGTACCAATCTCTTCAAAAGTGTGCCGTAGTGTCAATCTCTTCAAAATGTGCCGTAGTTCCATTCTTACTAAAAATGTGCCGGTCTCCAGACGAGTTCTAAAGTGTGTATATTATCCTAATCTACAGTGAACAATTACGAACGCGTATCTTATAAGTCGTACTTCTCGTAAAAGTTTTATAAATATCTGTCCCCCATGATATATGCTTTTCTCGTATAGGAAGCTACATGTCAAGCAGGTAGGAAGTTTTGCACCTACTCATGCAGAACATGGGGTGTTAATCCACCAAAAGTGTGCCCATAATGGTAAAATAGTATTGAAATGTCTATGGTGCACGCACACTCTCGTAACTGCTCATAAACTATATAAAAAGGAGAATACACACAGAGAGGAACACACATAGGGACAGATAGAGAGAAGGGGGCTAGAATTCTCAACTCTTTAAAATTTAAGAGCAGAGTGAGAGAAATAGAAGTTTCTCATATCATTGTGCCTGAGCTTTCTTATTGTTCAACTCTCTAAGTTGTTCGCAGCAATCTTCAAGTCTTTCAAATTCCAGAGCAAAGTGAGAGAAATATAAGCTTCTTGTGCCATTGTGCCAGAGCTTTCTTATTGTTCAACTCTCCTAGTTGTTCATAGCATTGCCTACATTTATGTGTCATCGTATGCATTTTTTTATAGTCGAGTGGTCTAAGGAGTAAAATGATCGTCCGCGGATCAGATCTCTACATCTATACTTTTCCAGAATCAATTGTGCTTAGATTCCTGTTTGGGATCTTTTGTACTTTTTTTAACAGTTTGTAACACAAAAGTTTCGTATAAACTTTTTCTCACAAATAGGTAAAGTCTCTCACTCCACATTGGCACTATGTAATAAGAGATATCAGTTTGTTGGCTCAAGAAGACGCCTTCATGGAGAGCTTCTTGTTAAAATAGAAGACGATTAATCTTGGTAAGTGGGCAAAACTGTATTATTTGATTATTTTATGCCTAATAAAGAATTTGGTTTTATAATTGCTTGTTGTTAAGAAGATTAATGTTCATAAAGAAGAATGCTAGAACTTGATTGTTCGCCATTAAAATTGATTGCTTTAATAACAAACAGAAGAAAGTACAGAGAGGTCCTAAACTGATAATCTAAGTTCAAATTTTTTATTCTGGGGTGTGACAATTGACAAAGAGCGCAATGGCGGCTCTTTTACTCCGTTGATGATCCAACGTGTGAGTGAGAGGTGCTCTCTTCTCTTCTCTTCTCTTCTCTTCTCTTCTCTTCTCTTTTGAGCTTGGGTGAACATACGCAGCTCTTTGGGAGGGTATGGTCTCTCTGGAAAAAAAAAGTCAACCTTTGGGACGTCCAAGTTGCTCCTATTTATAGCCATCATATTGATGGATTATAAGTGTCATATATGCCTCTGTTTTGTGGCCATAGGGGGCTTCTTTAACAGAATGCGGTTGCAATTGTAGCCGCATAATATAGGTTGAGTCCAGTATGAGCTGCCACGTAAATATTCTATTGGGATTGTTGTTACTGAAGATCTAGGTGAGTCTCATCCTTTGTGTGCATGACTTGGTCAATTATGACATGTGGCACGCACTTGATTGGAGAGGGCTACTTCAGTTGTATTAACTGGACTTGGTCTTCATGGAGTCTGAAACATATGTATACAGAACCGTATAGGATGCATGGAGTTTGGGACGCATGGGTCCAGAGATGCATGAAATACAGGAAATATAGGAAGCATGGGCTAAAGATGCATGGAGCCTGGGACGCATGGGCGAGTGTCGTCTGGTCTGCGTAGAATTTGGGACACATAGGGTCTGGGACATATGGGGCCAGAGATGCATGGAGTCCTTGTTTGCGTTGTACACTTGGTATTGCACACCCGATAAAAAGACAAAATGTAAAGTTCTGACGTGAGACTTCTGTCGTTTAGTAGTTTCACGTCTTTTGAGGTAATCTTTTTGTCAGGATTCTGTGTCATAGATGCCATGTCAGGTCCATCTGCGGCTAAAGTTGTTTTGGCTGATTGGGATGCATGGACGTAGCCTTATTGGTCCGTAGGGTGACTCTGTGGCCTAATTTGAGCCTTCTTTTTTGGGACACATGGCTGCTGAATGCATGGACGTGTGCCGCCAAGTTGGTACTTTTAAGACTTGGCTTAATCATTTTGGGTAGCTTAACTTCCTTCTTGGGAACTTAACCGTTGGTTGCATGCAGACTTCTCGTCGGATTCGCCCTTTCTAGGTTCATTATTGCGATTGCTGCCGTCACACGAACTGTCTCCCTATTTTTATAAATACCCCTTCCATGGTCCATCGTGCCCCATGTCGTCCGAGGAAGATTCTAGTTAGGAACCCTGGCTACCCACCTCGCTTCCTTGTCAACTCCTCCCTGCTATGTCTCAGTGCTCGGGTATCAAAGGGTTTGGACTTGGAGGGTCTCGTGAGGGAAGAGCTTTCAGTTCTCTGTCGTCTATCTTAGCATTTTTCCCTGGACGAAGGGCACAGGATGAGGGTGATTTATTTGCTACTGAGAGCTTTATGTCCTCGTTGGGGTTATCTTTGGACGCTCTTTCTTGGCCTCTAGAGTCTACTCTAAATTTTGCCTTGCTTCCCGTAACTCCAGAGAAGAGGGAGATGTTAGAATGGAGGGAAGGAATGCGCCGCCAGTTTTATCTTGCGGGCATATATTTTATCCAAGATATTGTCGTTGTGCTTCGTAAGGCTTGTGGCTCATCTGACTGATCGTGTATTTCTCTTTTTGGTTTTATTTTGTATGGGCCTCGATGGCTACATGTTGCAAACCCCCCCTCCTTTTTGTAAATGGATTTTTTTCGTTTTAATCAATATTTCTTTTATACGGCCCCCGTTCTCTGAGGATGATCAGGCCGCATGAGGGCCACCTATGTGGTCGGCTGTTCTAGTGACATAGGTCCCATGCGGCTCTATGTGGCTTGCTTTTATATTGGGGGTGTATGAGCTCTTATACGGTCTGCATAATTTTTATACTTCTATAAGACCTCCTTCAAAGTTACCAAAACTGGCAAGTTTTGATTACTTTGAATAAGAAGCATGGTTGAATTTTGGCTGCATATGAGCGACATGCTACATAGTCGATCTTGTCATACTGTCTAATCATTAAATGAGTGGATTTGCTCAATCTTTTGATTGGATCTCCACAGATTCTGAGCTATCCCTTGGCACGAGGCTCGGAGCATCAATTTCCAAGGAGATTAGGGTGGGTCACAAGAATTGAGGTGCCAGGTTCATCCTTATTAACCGTTGGGTTTATTGCCTTGATCTCCCCATGCATTATTGAATCCTATAAATAGGCTGCCAGGAGAGAGAGAACTTTATCCCCTCACTTCCTTTCCCCTTTTCTTGTGGTGGGGGGTGTTTATGGCTGTGACTCTCCTCACCGAAGAGTTTATTAGGGGCGATCTTGATCCGTGGTCTCCAAATCTGGATATTTTACTTAGAGGTTGGGTAGTATCGCACTTCTCATACTGGGCAATGAAAAGTACACCTTCCTGCTATAGGTGTGTGTGTAAACCCTTTACAAGCTTCTGTCGCATGGATGGAGACTCGTCTTGGACATGTGCAGGCCTCTTCACAGAGCTTTGTCGTATGGACGAGCGCTCCTCTGTAAAATGTGCGTCAAACTTTGGCATGGTCGCATAGGTGAGGGATCATCTGCTTCATGGGTGCGAAGCTTATCTCTGGCTTGAATGCATGGATGATATCTCCTCTTTCCCGTGCATGCAGACTCGGTCATGCGTCACTGCGGTCGGGCAACAGTATGCGGCAGTTGTGTCTTTATGCGATCTTCGCTGAGACTGATGTATATCTTCTTTTTGTAGGTTCTGTCCTCGCTTGTGATGCTCATGATGAAGCATGGAAGGATATCATAACACCTATTATTTGAAGAGAATGTCACCCTTATGTGGCGGTTCTTCGTCAAGAAGTAATCTAGGAGACAAGGATGGTTCACCGAGGAATAATCCCGGAGACGAGGATAGTTCGGCAAAGATTGATCCAAGAGACAAGGATGAATATCCTGCATCGCATACTGAGTTATCCTTATTCATGCTGCATGCTAGCTACGTATCTTTCCTCTATGCGGCTTGCTACCGGTTGGGGGTTTGCAGCGGCAATGACAGGATTTGGATTAATTATAATTCCTGTTGTCGGTCTTCCCACCGAGTAGTAGAGTGTCTGCTCCTGCTCCCCCTTTTTAAGGGATCAGTATGGATTCTTTTTCATATATTGTGGTTTGCATTGTGGAGTGGTGAGCTAGAAAGCATTGAGCTCTGATATTGGGACCATTTGTGTCCATGACAGAAATAACATAGGGATACCTTTAATGGAAGAGGTTCTTGTCGGCGAGGACTCATGGAAACTCTTAAAAATAATTTCTATCATATGTACTCAAAACCTTAAATATTAATGAAAACCCTTAAAATATAACAGATTTCCATCATATGTACTCGTGATCTTGAATAAAAATTTTCTTTTTTCGAAATTCTTCCTGCGTTTGTCGTGTTGTATATTATAATTTTTGGATATCGTACCATTGGAAATATAGATGTAGTACTATACCGCAGTTTGTTAAAGACATCCGCTGGGGGGATCTTTTGGGGACTTATTACTTCTTGTGCATGAAAGTGCAAGTAATAAGTTTAAAATGGGCCTTGCTAGAGGTGATATGAAAGTGGCAAGATTAGTGGACTTAACACCGTTGGCGCACTTAAATTTAAGAGCAGGTGATAGGTTGAGATGACGATTGGTGATAGTCGTAGAGAGAGGTTTGCTCAGAGGTCACTTGGATATGGCTAACTCTCAGGGGAGGATGTGAGAACAATATCTTAGAGGAGACGTAGACGTGAGTGATGTATAGCCATACCGAGATGTTATATAAGATCCCGGTATTTTTGTGGAAGAAGAAGGAAGCGCACCAGAGGTAGTGGCTATTTTCTTCCATTAAGAAAATCTCGCTGGGGGATCTTTGGTAGACTTATTACTTTTTACGCACTAAGGTGCAAGTAATAAGTTTGAAAATAATCCCTATCAGAGATAATATGGACGTGATAAATTTTGTGGACCATTACTTTTTGCGTATTTTAGTACACGTAATAAGTTTGAGACCAGCCCTGCCAGAGGTGATATAGACTTGGCAGTTTTTATGGATCCATTACTTTTTACACATATTAGTACGAGTAATAGGTTTGAGACAAGCCCTGCTAATGGTGATATGGACATAGCAGTTTTTATGGACTTAACACTGCTGGTGTACCTTGGTGAGTAAGGGTGATAAGTGGGGATGACAACCGATATCAGAGGTAATATAAACGTAATGATCGATAGCCAAGACCCGGAAGGTTTTCTCAGAGATAATATTAGGACAGTAGTTCAGAGGTAATATAGACGTGCACCAATATCCGAGAAACTCACTGAGGAGTGATTCGCTTGGTATGGTCTATCCGAAAATGAAGATAGATGTGAGGATTGCTCCGCTGGAGAGATTGTTAGGATGATAGCTCAGAGGTAAATGTGAACATCTCTAGTGTCTAACAGGATTGGTTTGAGTGGTCACTGTGGGAGTGCGCAAGTGGACCTGAAGACTGCTCCTTTGGGAAGACTTTGAGGATCCACCATCTGTTGCGTATCCAGGATTCCTGGATACAGATAATGGCTTTTACAAGAATTTATAAAGAAGGGGACATGTTGTACATAGGTACTAGTGGGAAGAAAGAATCAAGAGTGTAGAGATGTACATCTTGATTGCTCGGCTGGTGACAAGGGAAGTACAAGTCAAGTTTAGAGGTAGTACTTTTTCAAGAACTTGTCGTTGATAGGAAACATGAGAAAGTCGCCATTGGGTTTCGTGAGCCGGTAGGCGCCGTTGGAGAATATCGATTCTACGATGAACGGGCCTTCCCATTTAGGTTAGAATTTACCGACCGTCTTATGGGTTATAACCATCGGCCTCCAGAGAGACGTGCTTGGTATAACTCACCCACTTGGTAGGTCTTCTTGTTCACCCATTTGTTAAAGTCTCCAGCGAGATGTGCTTGGTATAAATCAATTCGCTGTTGAGCTAAGAGATGTTTCTCGTCGAGTGCTTCTAACTCTTGTAGCCGTCGGTGGTTGTTGTCATCGACGGTTAATTGGTTGGAGAGAGCCACTTACAGTGAAGGGATTTAGATTTCGAGAGGGAGGACCGCATCGCTTTTGTACACCAGAGAGAAAGGCGTATTGCCAGTAGCTGTCGGAATATTGTACGGTAGGCCCAGATACATTCACCCAGCTTCTCGTTCCAGTCTCATTTATTGGAAGACACAAAAATTTTGAGAAGTTTTATGATGGTCTTGTTGAAGGCTTCTGCCAGACCATTTGCTGATGGGTTATAGGTAGTCGACGATACATTCTGAATTCGATTTTTATCACAGTACCAGTAGAACGTATGGCTTATAAACTATGGACCATTATCATGGATAATCTTTCCTGGCAAGCCAAAGTGGTATATGACTTGATGCTTGATGAAGCTAATTACGTTGGGTGTCTTGACATCCGCGAGTGGTAAGGCTTCCACCCACTTTGAGAATTATTCTATAATAGAGAGGATGACCCAATGTCCCTTGGATGAAAGTTGACTAATCAGCTAAATGATATCCATACCCCAGGCTTTGAACGGCCATGATGCAATGGTCGGATGTAGGAACTCTGAGGGTTGGTGGATAAAGTATGCATGGATTTGGCACGCTTGGCACTTTCTTGCATAGTCGACGGTATCCTCTAACATTATGGGCCAATAGTAGCCCAAATGTCGGAGACAGTCCTACAACTTTGGACTGGGTTGGTGGGCATCGCAGACGCCATCATGGGCTTTCCGAAGTACCTGTTTGACTTCTGTATTCGATAGGCATCATAGCAGAAGAGCATCGTATGAGCGACGATACTACATCTTAGTAGCCATATCATAGTAGAACCGTAGGGAACGTCTTTTGATGGAATTGGCTTCCTTTGGGTTCATTGGAAGAATTTTATAGACTGCATAGTCGATGAATTAAAGTCTCCAATCTTGAGAGTCAGTGCTTGTCTCTACTGAGTAGCTCCGGTACAGAGAGAGAATATTTTTTGGGCAGACCAGCTACTAATCGACCATAGTGATCAGTTTATGGGTATTGGCTGGAACAGCTGGAGAGGCTATGAGTCCGGCTAGGGCATCTTCCTCGATGATTTGCAGCCGAGGGACGTGCTCAATGAAGAATCCCTCGAAGGTCAAGATGATGCCAAGCACAACTTGGTGGTAAGGAATTAGGTCCTCGTGCCAAACATTATACTCACCCCAGACTTGGTTGATTATCAATTTAGAATCGCCATATGCTTCCAGGTGGTCAACTCCTACTTATTTTGTGAGTTGAAGTCCAATGATGAGAGCGTTATACTCTACCATATTATTGGAGCATGTCTCAGTAAGGGAGTAGGCACGTTTGATAACCAGATCATATGAAGAGATCAATACTATCCCGACTCCCACGATAATATTGCCTTTGGCCCTGTTCTTGAAGGTCCGTCGAAGAACATTCGCCAAATGCATTAAGTCATGTTTGAGTCTGCCACTTCGCCTAGAATCTTGTCATAGAGTTTTGAGTTTTATGGCACCGGATGGACTACCAGGAAGCCTGCCAGTGATTGACCCTTGATGGCTTTCTGTGGAACAAATACCACATCGTATAGAGATAGTAGTATTGCCCAGGTAGCCAAACGGGAACTGAGCACCCCTGGTTTGTTCATGAAGACTCTTAAAGGATTGGCTCATAAGATCAAGTGAATAATTTGTCCAGCCACGTAGTGTCGAGTCTTCTGGATAGAGAATACAAAAGCAAGGCATTCCTTCTCCACGGGGGTGTACCTGTGCTCCGTACAAATCATTATCCGGCTAAGATAATAGATGTCATGTTCGTGGCCTGTATCATTATTCTGGGATAATAGAGTACCAAAAGAGTAGTATATTGCATGTACATAGAGCATGAAAGGATTTCCAACGACTGGGGTAACCTACACTGGAGGGTTTGATAGGTATTCATTGATATCGTCGAAGGCGCGTTGGCATTCTTCATTCCAGACAAATAAGATACCTTTCTTCATGAGCTGGGTGAATGACCTACAATGCTCGGAGATGTTTGATATAAACCTCTTGATGTATGCAAGTCTTCCTTGAAGGTCACAAATTTCTCGGAGGTTCTTCGGCAGGTTTATCTCAAAGATTGCTTTAGTTATATCGGGGTCTATGTGAATACCCTGAGAAGTGATGATAAGGCCCAGGAATTTGCCACTGAAGACTCACTAAAAGGATTTGGTAGGGTTCATCTTGAGCTAATGTGTATGTATGAGGTCAAACATAATCTTCAAGTCCCTGAGGTGATCACCTTTGAAGCGACTTTTTACAGTGATGTCATCAACGTAACACTCGGCAGTCTTGCATAGATTCTCATTAAAGATGGTTCTCATAGCTCGCTGGTATATATCACCTGTATTCTTTAGACCGAAGGGCATGACTGTATAGTAGTACACTCCTATCGATATTCAGAACGATGTATGCTTCTGATCGTCAGGGTCATCTTGATCTGATTGTAGCCTGAGAAACCGTTCATGAAGGACATGCTCTCGAAACCACAAGTGTTGTCGATTATTATGTCTGTGATCAAAAGCGGGAATTTGTATTTAGGGCAGGATGTATTTAGATCATAGAAGTCAATGCAGATCCGAATCTTTTTATTTTTTTTAATGATTTACATGATGTTGGCTACTCAGTCAGGATGTTGTTCTTCGCGGACGAAGCCACTAGCTATCAGTTTATTAACTTCAACTTCAATTGCGTGTATTATGTCTTGCCAGAACTGCCATTGCTGCTGCTTGACAGGCTTAGCATTTGGCAAGATATTGAGCTTATGGATCATGATTTGGGGGTCCAGTCCTGGCATATATTTATAGCTCCAGGCAAAGATATCAATGTATTTCCTGATGAGCTGTAGCAGGGATCCCGATCCTCATCAGTCAGACTCTTATTGATGAAGATGGGTTTTGGGGAGGATTCATCGCCCAGATTGACTTGTACAACTTCGTCTACGGTAGGAGGTTCTTTTTGTTCGAACCATATCTCCTATTGTCCGTATAGGCGTTGGTCCCACGATTCTACTTCAAAGAGTTTCAATAGAACTTCGTCGTCTTCCTCAGGATCAGCTGACACCATATTGGCAGATAATATTTGCTTGAGTATCTCTTCAATTCTGACATCAGAGTCCCAAGAAGAAGACTCTGAAGAGTGAGAGTGTAACTCATCTTCTTGATCCGAGCCTTCGGAGGTTGTGGGAGGCGTAATATACCCTAAGCCATGCTTGGTCTTATGGTAGTAGTCCTCGTACTTGCCTGATGGAGTGGCGAGGCGTACGAGTAGTCATCGACCTCTGTCGTAATTTAGACCTTCGTTTATTTTAAGATTTTAGCCCATCTTCTGGATGAGGTATTTGGCTTGACCATTGAACCGGTAGAGTTATATTTTGCTGGTATTGGGTTCTGGCTCTTGTTCCTCCAGGATAAGGATCGAGGGTCTTCATCCCTGCCGAAGAAGATGGGTTTGTCTCCCCTTCTTCTTGCTGAAACCATGAAGTGGGAACCTTGGCTAGGGAGGATTCGGTTTACAGTATAGGTGGTAGTCACTTGTGCCTGCAAGTGCAGGTCTAGACCGTTCTCCATGGAATGTAGTATGTTTATAAGTGCAACTTTGGAGAAGTTCAAATATAGCCCTTTATTGATGAAATAAGGTATCTCGTCTTCCAAAATTACATCGTAGAGAGAAGGGAAGCTAGCATGAGCAGCTACATACTCCTCCAGCTCATCTTTCCTGAGATCTACCCCTAGTACGAGCGACGACTTTATAGGTTTCTTATGCAGGTTTACTACCAGAGGTTCGAATGTGAGGGATGGTGTCGGATCTTCTTTCGTTAGTCGATTCGTCCTACGAAGGCAGACGACCAAAGGTTCGGTTGCCTTCCTGTGTAGTTTTATGACTAGGGGATTGGTTTTGTCAGGAGCACGTGCCTTTAGACGGACTCTTAAGGGCCCTTTTGGTGTTGCCCCAGCCTCTGCCTCATTATCGGCGTCCTTGCCACCTTTATTTTGGTAGACCGATTTGTAAAGGATCAAGTCAGAGTAGTAGCCTTCGATCCCTTTGAATGGGTCAACATCAGCAAACTCAATTTTGACCGTACCATATTCGTTGACGTACTTTAGGCACTAGGGCAAGGTCGATGGCATAATCCTATATTCATGTATCAAGTACGTCCGAGCAAGACATTATAGGATATATCTACATTAATGACGTATTAGGTGACCTCTATTTTCAAGTCGCCGATCTGGATTTTTAGGTGAATCTTGCCTAGAGGGTAGATCCTTCCTGCATTGAAGCCAGTGATGGCAGTATTGGTGGCTTCCAGGCGATGCATCAGAATGCCCAGGGTCTGAAGCAGATAATGTGGGATGATGCTGATTGATAAACCAGGGTCGATGTGCATCTGGTCCACCTTAATTGCACCAATGTACCCTGTGTAATACAGGGGATGATCGTGTCGATTATTCTTCAATAATATGTTCCGTTGCGAGAACGTGATCTGGGTATCGCCTCCATAATATTATTGTAGTGGGGGCAAGCGGCAGGATCTTCAGCTAGTGGCTTGACCTACGCCAGGTATTTGTCGATATTTTGTAATGCCTAACTAAGAGTGACCCGAGTGTCTTTAGAGAGTTAGACAAGATCGAATAAAGATAACTTCACTGGAGCATTGGCGGGCTGGGCCAAGATATCGAAGTTATATGGCTTTTCCATCCCTTGAGCTGAATCTTTGCGCAGTGGCTTGTCGATGTCTTTCTGCTTAGACTTGTCTGCTGCTAGAAGTTGGGATAGACCCAGGCCCGATGCTATGGATTCTACTATAGGAAGTGCACCATTTTTAAGGATATCGTACTCTTGTTGGTACGCTAGGCCTGACCTTGTTCTTCCTATTGTAGCTATTTTAAATGGGGGGAAACCGTGTAACATGACTTTGACTTCTTGCCCTTGGACTTGGTGGAAGACGATGTTGTCTGCTGCATCAATTCTGGAGCAAGATTGGGGTGAACCCACATGACCTTCCCGTGCGGCATGGTTAGAGGTATCAGCCCGACCATTTTATTACGAGCCGGTGGAAGGTTGATGACCTCCATCGTTGCTCAGGGGATCAGGATTACTCTATCTTGGGCCTCCATCGCTGGAAAGTTGTCGAATTGGAGGGATACCAGATTTGTGGCAACTATATTGTCATCGCTATCTAAGCTGAAGGCCTTGGTGTTGAGCAAACGTTGAATGTACCACATGAGGGTGTAGTAGTCCTTCATCACATGGTGGACGTAGCGATGGTAGTGGCAGTATTTTGGATTCATCTCGGCTGCCTCTATAGGGATTTTGACGTCGGGGATTCGAAACTTACCACCCTTCATCAATACGTTGAAGATGGGCATAACGTCATCATCTTGAAAGGATTAGGTCTCCTGAGGCTTTGGAACCTCAGCCGGCTTTTGCTTGGGCTGCTTGGTTAAGTTGGCGACCAAGGCCTGCTTTTCTTTTACCATCGCGGCTGTTGTTGCCATTATTGTTAATATTGGGACATTTTTTCCTATCATCAGTGACAGGGATCTTTATTCCCAGGAACCAGGCATCATTGACCTTCTTTTCAGCCTTGAAAATTTTGATAATGAATGATATCCAGTCTTTGAATTGACAGTCGTCCATCCAGAGGTTGACTGCCGAAAGTAGGTTCCTATGGTACATGTCCATGAGCATGGACACTAGATTTCCTGGAGGCAACCTCAGTGTTGCTTGGCAAAAATGCTCGATTTAATTTTGGACGAGTTCTATTTTCCCTTAGGTGACATCCTCAGGGAAGACATTGTCATATTGCTTCCTCCGTCATAGAATCCTTTGAGGAAAAGACTCTTGAAGTCGTCGAACGACGAGATACAATTATCTTGTAGGCTGCAAAACCAATCGAATGTGACCCCGAACAACGCCCCCACAAAGAGCTTAGTGAGGAGTGCATCACTACGAGTTAGGTGCCCCATTGTAGTCTTGAAATAGCTCATATATTAACGGGAAGAAGTCTTCCCGTCGAATAGGTTCAGGTTGAAGGGCTTATACTTTGGTGGGTAAGGAATATTCCTCCACTCGCGGAGGTAAGGTTGTCGTATCCCGAGCTCGCACAGTGAATCCTGAATTCCTATAGAATCTAGGCGAGCCCAAAGTTTTTAGATTTTCCTCATTGCGTCTTTGGCTTCATCTCCCGCGGAAGGGGTCGATAAACCAGGCAGAGGGTGATTTTCGACTATAGGCAGAGCGGTTGCATCGTAGTCAGCATTGGTCCCAGGCTCCAAGCTTGCTTGTCCAGAAGCCCTTGCTGGTTGGGAAGCCATGTTCGCTTTAATCTCCAGCATTGCCTAGGTTAGGGCTTACATTAATGAGCTCACCATCTGCATCATGGCATCAAGAGTCTCGAGGCATTGTCGGTCGCTAGGGCCTTCTTGATCATCCCCTGCCATATATGCAGTTCTCTCATGTGGAGAGATGGACGGGGCAGTGGACGTCACACTTTTTGTCTCCAATTCTAGTTGGAAGTGGTCTTCAGGTAGCCTCTTCCTCGGATTTGAAGGGAATACTACCCCCATTGTAGGAGGCTACGTCATCTTGATGAGGGTGGCCACCCCCAGGGACATCGGAGTCCGTTTTCTGGGCCTTACCTCCTTCTCGGAATATCGGATTGTTGTATAGGTCCGGGGTAGTACTATGTCACTCTCCAGTCCTAAAATACGTACGACTAGGAATACGTAGCATACCAGCCATATGTATATGACACTCTAATATGTTAAAAAAATCATAACACACACGTACGCTGTATATAAATAAATAATTCATAAGTAGTATATATATTGTCAACAAAAGTCACAAGCATATATATCTCATCCATAAACATAAATAAAGAATATTAAAACAAATAACTAAATGTTCAAGTACAAAGAATCAAGAGAATAATAGTCTGATGGAGACAATCTAATACCAACTGACTATATCAACCAAAATGATAGAGGAGGACGAAACTCTAATACAAAAAAAGAATCCAATAAGAAAAGAATAGCAGCTAAAAGATCCATCAGCTATGAAGTAATCATGGATACTCAGAAGGTAAGACCTCCTCAACATAGAATAAAGCGTCAGGTCCGGGTCCGTATTCCTACAAATAATCCTGCTCGTCTATATCTGGAAAGGACCAGGTCCTCAAAGGGACGTAACAAGATATATAGAAGCATACCAATAATATACTGAAAGTAATTATCTAACATGTTCGCCTTACTAGTCTACATGATATGCAATTTAAGAAAAACTTTCCTGCATATAGACTATCTGGCTAAAATAATGGGATGTGTGTAGATCTCTTGGAGATCCAGGGACCTTGGGTATAACGTCTTTCGATCGTCATAGGCCTGCAGTATATATAAGGGGTCATCACGACTCACGTCTCCAGCGGAGCTCACGTCCAAATAAGGAAAAGTGTAAAGAAGTCACATATACTTACTCATTATTCTTCCCACCCAATGCTCTATGCATGTTGTATCCAAAACACGTTTTAGCTACTATGCCAAGACGAAGTGCAAGTATCGACGTCATAACTTTGCTTTATAGCCTATAACAGAACAATAGCCCAACCCTACTACCAAACAAGGACAAGAATTGGGCTACCACACTATGATAGTCTATGTTCCTTGACTACTAATAACTGCTAAGTCGTCTAACATGCATCTCTATTAGCAGTTATATCCTATCTGTCGTATGTCTCATACGTACTAGTGGCCAGCCGAATACGCAAGTTTATTTTCTACATGAGACTCACAACTTGTGTAGCAAAAAGTTTCATGGCCAAATGAAACATAACAATGCCTAAAATCATAGGGTGGTCTCATAAAACTAGGCCAACATACATAATATAAATAAAAATAAGAGACGCCGCCACCATCGTTGCATCCAAGTCTTTCTTAGACGCATAATTTTATATAGCAAAATAAATAAAAATAAACAACAAAAAATAAATATGCAACAAAGAAATGTAACTAAACAGTACTATGGCAAGGTATACTTGCCTGACAAGCAAGCTGTGTAATATAGACGTCAAGACGATGATTCCAAGGAACCAAAAAGTAGGGGCTCTGAATGAACATCTCCGGATACAAAAATAAACATCATCAATGTCTTCGGAGTTAATGAGATAGTCAGAAAGCTCTCCCCTTTCGTCCAATTTGGACACAGGAGCAAAACAGTAATTTTGGCCAAAGTGGGGTCCACATGTGGCCCACTTTGTACCAAAATACATGCTAGGGGTAAAAGTCTCTAAATGGGACAAATTATAGGTCAAAGAAATCTTGAATGACGATACAAACTCAACGGTATGTCAAATTTTGGATTTTGGTGAGCCGATCACAAATTTACCCTTAAAGTCAAATCGTGGGGCCCGCAAAAAGGCGGTTTGGTCAACTGTCTCGGAATCGCACAAAACTTAAGTTACAAGACCAACGTGATACCACGGATCCATTGGCGCAAGTTTCGTATCAATTCGACAAGCTCACATAAACTAATAGGATAATTTGTTAAACACTGATATGGGAGAACTTTTATGGATACAGGTTAATTTCGACGCACACACACATCCAAATCAACTTCTATGAAAGTTGGCACATCAGGAAATACCATACGCACCTTTCGGTATAACTGGTATATGATGTGGTGGTCTGGTTTTTCGGGATGCGCTCCGTATCAAAAATTTTTAGTTTTAAAAAACCAAGTTTTTGGTCATTTTGGAATCAGAATAATTCAATCCACTTTGGAAACTAATAAAAACTAAAAGAATAGTAAAAATCTTGGCCATATAGGAAAAAAGTCCTTTTAATTAGATTTTGAAACTATTAAACTGGTTGGTAGAAAATTATACATGAACAGGGGCGGTTGGATGAATTCCTAAATTATTTTTGAACAGTTTTTCGATCAACTTTTGGTCGATTTTTCGATCAATCCAGGACTCCAAAATTTGTTCCACTTGAAGGAATTCCTAGGGGTCAGGTTATGAGCGTGTACGGGCAAATCGCTCAAAAAAAGATATGGAGATGAGGGAGCAACATACCTCCAAAGTTGGGGTTGCAGGGTTGTTGCACGCGTGCGTGCGGGTAGTGGCGGTCGGTGGTCTGGGCGACGATGTTTGCGACGGCGCGATCGAGCGGTTATGGGGAGGTCGCCGGCCAGGGAAAAGGGTCTGGTATTAGGATTAGGGTTAGGGTTTTGAGAAATATAATATATATAATATATATATATATATATATATATATATATATATATATACTCACAGTTCCGGGGGGGTCAAGGAACGTGGATCAGCGGGTGGTTTACGTGTTTGCTGTTATGAGGGGATAGGGTAGTTCACATGTGTGTTTGGGGTTATTGGTTTAGTAGTAGGATTAGTGGTGAGGATTAGTTTAAGGGTTAGGGATAGGATTTAGATTAAGGTTTTCTTTACTTTTTTTTCTTTAACACACACACACACACACACACACACACACACATATATATATATATATATATATATATATATATATATATATATATATATATATATATATATATATATATATATATATATATTCATTAGATTATAATAAACCCCCAAAAAAATATTTTGCACACGAAATAAATTATTAAAATTTTTATAATATTTTTAATAAAGAATTTATAATAATAAAAATAGTTTTGTTAAATAGTTTTAAATAAATAATTACATAACCTTAATAAATCAAGAGATTCATTTTTCTAATTTAGCTAGAAAATCCATTAAACAAATAATTAAAATAATTAAATTATGATTTTTAAATTAGGGTGGTTTACATACTAACCCCAGCTCGTGTAACCCTCAGGGGTCCTGAAGAAGAACTACCCCCAACGGCTGATAGTTTTTTCTTTGAACGGGTACCTTGGAAAACACCTTCTGTACGTCCCGCTATGGGTCCTCTTGGTAGTCGCCTTCTCAATGTGATGGTTGAGATTGACGTATGATTGTTGAGATTGACGGATTGGAGGTGCTAGACTTCTTCCCTCCCAAGGTGGAGGGGTTTTTTTAAGCAGAATAATATGAGGCGAATAGTATCTCATCCTCCTCGGGTGTTTGTACCTGATCTCTGGGTTTTTGCTGGAGAGGTTCCTTAAGATGAAGTCGTTGGAATGCCGACTGCATACTTGTGGGTACTGCCACTTTATTGCAGCAGCAGTTGATGATAATTTTGGCACAGTGGTGTCTTGGGAAAGATACTTCATGTGCCGTGGTTGTCTCCCACGTCTTACGCTTGTGACTAATCATATTGCGCAAGTCAAACGTGGGTTGATCAACCTTTATACCTTTTTCGTGAGCATTGATAGACCGAGCGCACAGGTGCGTGGGTGTTATCTTTGCTCCCTAACCTGTAGTTCATATAAGAACTTTTTCTGGATCGTCAGGGAAAGACTTTTCAGATGGGACGAGTCCATTTGTCGCTGCGGGCAGGACGCATGGACCAATTTTGTATGGTTTTGTATAGCTTTCCACTAGGGGACCGCATAAAGGTTAGCGATACCCACTAACGGTTAGCTGAGTGGACAGTTGCTTGAGCCTGACGAACTCATACTGCCCTAGACTTTTTTGACTTTGCACTCGTAGGCACATAGTACGAAGAGTCCAAGATCTGGTTTTCCTCAACGTGGCATATGAGAGCACGACCGGATAAGATTCTGTCAAAGATGGAGCTTCTTGGAGTGTTAGAGACGCATGTGGCTGAGTTGGAAGCCGCAAACTGCTTTCTTCTTCTCATCCTTTGTTGTTGTCGCAAGGACTGCGCAACAACCCCCAAACTCTTGGCATCATATTTTTTTTCTCTACCAGAGTTTGGGTGATGAGCATTCTTCTTTTCAGGCAAGGAGGATGCATAACTAGGGACTGCCTGAGCGGACGCATACTGTGCATCTTTAATATCAGAGATAGAGATAGGGAGAGCATGCTCCATAATTGGGTGAGGTACAGCGGCCTTTGCTACCCATGTCCAGCAGACCTCCAAGCGTTGAGCACCATTCTGGTTGGAAGGAGCTGCCACATAAGCAGTAGACATCGCATGCTTGGTCCCTGCATTAGAGAGAGACAGGGCATGCACAGCGGCCTTCGCAACCCATATCATGCTGGTCTTCTTGGATTTTGTTTGCCTCGGAGAAGAACTCGCGCTATCCCCGGAGAGCATATCCTCGAAAGCCTGCTGGTTGAAGCGGACCACCAACATACTTTCAGTTGACCCGAGCGTGGCTGTATTGGATTGCGTCACGACGTTCTCATTAGAGGAGAAGGATATCCCCAGCAGATTCGCTACCTTATTAACCATTAAAATTGATTGCTTTAATAACAAACAGAAGAAAGTACAAAGTAGTCCTAGACAGATAATTTAAGTACAAATTTTTGATTCTAGGACGTGTCGATAGACAAAGAGCGCTATGATGGCTCATTTACTCCGATGATGATCCGACACGTGAGTGAGGGGTTCTCTCTTCTCTTATTTCTCTCTCTTGAGCTTGGGTGGATGTATGTAGCTCTTTAGGAGGGTATGGTCTCTCTCTGAGGAAGAAAAAGTCGACATTTGGGATATCCAAGTTGTTCATATTTATAGCCATCATGTTAATGGATTATAGGTATCGCATATGCATCTGTTTGGTGGCTCATGGGACTCCTTCAATAGAATATGGTTGCAACTGTAGCCACATAATATAGGTTGAGTCCAGGTCGAGCTGCTACGTGGACGTTCTATTAGGATTTGTTGTTACTAAAGATCTGGGCGATTCTCATCCTTTGTTTGTGTGACTTGGTTAATTGTAACACGTGGCCCACACTTTGTTGGAGAGGGCTACTTCAGTTGTATCGGCTGGACTTGGTCTTCATGGAGTTTGAAACACATATAGCCAAAACCGCATGGGATGTATGGAGTTTAGGACGCATGGGGGGCAGAGAGGCATGGAATGCAAAGAATCTGGTACGCGTGGGCCAGAGACGCATGGAGTCGGGACGCATGGGCGAGTGCTGCCTGGTGTGTGTGGAATCTGGGACGAATGGAGTCTAGGATGCATGGGGCCAGAGATGCATAGAGTCCTTGTTTGTGCTGTACACATGGCACTGCACACCAGACGAAAAGACGAAAAGTAAAGTTCTAATGTAAGACTTCTGTCGTTTAGTAGGTTCACATTTTTGAGGCAATTTTTTGTTAGGATTCTGTATTGGAGATGCCATGTCAGGTCCTTCTGCAGCCAAAGATATTTTGGCAGATTGGGATGCATGGACGTAGCCTTATTGGGCCGTAGGGTGACTCTACGACCTGATTTGAGCCTTCTTTTTGGGGTTGCACGGTTGTTGATCGCATGGATGCATGATGCCAAGTTGGCACTTTTAAGACTTTGCTCAATTATTTCTGGAAGCTTACCTACCTTCTTGGGAACTTAACAGTTGGTTGCATGCAGACTTCTTGTCATATTTGCCCTTTCTAGGTTCATCATTGCGATTACTGCTGTCACACGAACCGTCGCTCTCTTTTTATAAATACCTCTGTTGTGGTCCATCGTGCCCCATGTCGTCCGAGGGAGATTCTAGTTGGGAACCCTGGCTACCCATCTCGCTTCCTCGTTGCCTTCTCCCTGCTACTTTCCAGTGCTCGGGTATCAAAGGGTCTGGACTTGGAGGATCTCGTGAGGGATGAGCTTTTGGTTCTCCGTCGGCTGTCGTGGCATTTCTGCCTGGACGGAGAGCACAGGATGAGGGTGAGTTGTGTATTGTTGAGATCTTTCTATCCTCGTTGGGGTTTTCTTTGGAGGCTCTTGCTCAGCCGCTAGATTCTACTCTGAATTTTGCCTTGTTGCCCGTAACTCCAGAGGAAAAGGAGCCGCTGGAATGGAGGAAAGGAATGTGCCCCCAGTTTCATCGAGCAGGCGTACATTCTCTCCCGGATGTTACGGCTGTGCTTCATGAGGCTTGAGGCTCATCTGACTGATTGTGCCTTCCTCTTTTTATTTTTAATTAGTATGGGCCTCGATGGCTGCATGTTGTAAACCCCCCATTTTATAGATAAATTTTTTTCTTTTTTATTAATATTTATTTTATGCGGCCCCTGTGCTCTGAGGATGACCAGGCCACATGAGGGCCACATATGCGGTCGACTATTCTTGTTGCATAGGTCTCTTGCGGCTCTATGCGGCTAGCTTTTATATTGGGGGCTCTTATACGGCCTGCATAATTTTTATGCTTCTACATTGACCCTGTATTCTTAATAAGAGAACTTGAATGCTTGTCAATGAAAGAACCCTGCCATGTTAAGTGAAGAAAATAATGTTGCATGCTAAGTAAACTGTCACTGCTATTGAACGAACCATTTCTATGCTAATAAACAAGAGTAAAAGAATATCTACATGTCCCGATCGTATTTCTAATAAACAAGAGTAAATGTATGCTTGAACATGTCCATTTTTAAATGCTAAACAAGAATAGAAATGCATGCTTAGTAACAAGCGATAACAGAACTGTTGCCATGCTTGTTCGACTAGAGATTGTTTACATATTTTTGTTATCGCTGTTATAAAGATGGATCTGAATGAAAATGCTTATCTTGTAAAGAAATGATAAGAGGTAATAATAGCGCATCCTTAGGTACGGTCCTTGTGATCTAGTGGAGTGTGTTATTAGATAAGAGAAGGCACTAATAGTGCACCTTGAGGTACGGTCCTTATGATCTTGTTGGATATGTTATTAGATAAGAGAAGGCACTAATAGTATACCCTGAGGTACGATCCTTACGATCTAGTGGGGTATAGCTATTATATAATTAAAGAGAAGATGGAATTATTTGCTTGTGTTCAGAACTGTACTTATGATATATTTTATCTGATAGAAGTTCATGTCTTGCATCGGCCTCGAACAACTTGTGGCCAAGGGAATAGTCCCTCGAACGGTTCCTGGGGCACTAGAAATCGGTTGGCCCGGAAGAGATTATGATATCACCTTGAGGGAAGGTCCTTGAGATCTAGTGGGGTATTGTGTCCATTAGTGCATAGCAGAACCTTGAGTCACCCCTGCTAATTCATGAGGAAGAACTCTCATGGGCCATCATATAGTTAGGTAGCATGCTAGGTACAACCTTCTTGCAAGCCTAACCGATATATGCTAAGTCCTTTGAGAGATAAATGCTAAGTCCCTTGATATAGATGTCAATTCCCTTGAGATGTAGATGCCAAGTCCCTTGAGATACATATTCCAAGTCCCTTGAGATATAGATGCCAAGTCCCTTGAGATTATATTTATATGCAAATTGTGGCTAACTTGTGTGTCTGTTGCAAGGATAATCGTCCGACGAAGGGTAAGAATCGACGAAGGGTAAGAATCACTAAAGAAGTGATGATCATATTATTATGTTTCCTGCTGTATATTGCTAATAGTCCCTATTATAAGAAATATTGTCTTCCTATTCACATGAGTTGTCGCTAGTATTCGTGTATGTTAAGATAAAGTTGAAGCTGAGTCACAGCTCTTAACATTCATGCGTACTAGTGAAGAAAAAAGTTTCCCCATAAGAAATGATAGCATCCTCTCATAGAAAAGAACTGAATAAATAAATTATGCTACTTGTCCCTAAGATAACGAATATGGCTCACAAATACGCTGCGCACATCAGTATAGAAGTGTAATAACTATCGTACATGAACTGTCCCTATTGTATGCTTGAATAAAATATATATGAAAGTTGTTTCAAAAATATTATTTAAGAAGTGCAAACTGACTCTGATTTAATACATGAAATGAGCATAGGTAAAAGTAGCAAGAGAAGGCTCCACATCGCCGTTCGTGCCTCTTGAGCCTCCTCAGCCGACTGTTGAGCTGCCTTCACTACGCGCCTCTGCAGCCTCCCTCCTCGCTCTCTCTCAGCCCTACGAGCTGCCTTGGCTGACTCCTCACTGGAGCGCCAGCCCTTCTCTGACATCTCCACCGGGCCCTCGGCCCTCGCCGCACGATCCGTCAGTACAGCACTCGAGGCCCACAAGGTGTCAAGCTCCTGAAACCACAAACCAAGGAGCCCGAAGGCGATATTATCAGGGTTATGATTCACTAACCCGCTAGCTCTTTTTATGAGGTACAAGCAGGAAAATTTATCCAGGAAGTGGAAGAACTACTGAAACTTCGTGAAACCCTTACAAAGGTGCTGCGGGTTCGAGCCCCGTCAGTCCGAACTAAGATCCGATGAATTGAGAAATTCATCTTTCTTTTTTCTATAAACTAAACTTGTAAGTTTTTTAGCCAATCCTGTTCCTTTTTTATATGAAGACTTCATATTCTTTTTGTTATGACTTCACTCCAGTCACTAGCCCCGCCTTCGGCATCCCCCTCCTTGCGGTTAAGGTAACGACTTCGGGCATATCCGCCCGACCGTCATCATACTATGATGATAGTATGATCATTTTTTTGGAATTGTCAATATAATCTAATGGTATGGCTAAATCCAAAGAGTTTTCCTTACTTTTATGTTATGATTTGATAGATCTTTTTTGTTTGATTTGATACTTTACTTCATGAATAAAGCATCTGCATGCCCTGCTATGCAAGCAGCATTGTTCGCCACCTCCTGAGAAGCAAAAGAAAAGAGAGTCAAGGCGATGTAATCGATATAAGCATAGTGGTCTAATAAAAAGGGCCAACGATGGAAGCTCGGGACAGAGCCGTATGATGTGGAAGTCTCACGTACGGTTCCCTGAGAAGGGAGTGGCTACCCACTGGAGCTTCGACCAACCACCACCTGTCAAGGATCGGATACCCATATTCCAGGACCATATAAACCTGTTACATGAAATGCGCCAAAGCCAAAACAAGCTACTCCTGAGAGAAATAAAAGAATTCCAAAGATCTTGGGCTCAGGATTTCCAATCCTAGCAGGAAAAAGAGGGAAACGGATACTCAATTTCAAGTGAGTAAACAAAATTCTATTTTATGATTTGTTCTGTTTAGATCTAATTGCTCTAATCTATTTTTTATTAATAATTATAATTATCAAGTTAATACAACATAATGGATTGGTGACCCCATATTTGAAAAAGGAGAGATTATTAAAAAATCGATAGAGAAAAAAGTCGTCTATCAGAATCGAACCGAAACCTGTCTCCAAGAAAGGGAGAGAAGAAGTTCGTGATTCCCTGACCAAGACCAAGGTGGCGGAAGCTCAGCCTAGAAGAAAGACACAAAGGAGATAGAATGCCTTTCTTCTCTTAGGATCTTTCTTGAACGTCTCCTCATTTAATTCTTTTGAAGTAATTGGATCCTCTTCTTCGTTCTAGAATCTTCTCTCTTCTTCTACTCTACCCTGAAGAGTAGCTAAGACCCTAATTTATTAGGTTTTGTGATCCAGGAACGGTACATAGAGGAGAAAGAAAAGGTAGAAAAGATTAGGGATAGGGACTCACCATGATTGAGATGCATTAGCTACATTTTTTTAGCTGCGTTTGCTTGGTCGTCCTATGGGTTTGCTCGCCTTCGGGCGCCTAACGGTCACCGTGGAGTAGGCTCTCTAATGGTCGCCTTCGGGCACCTTTACCCCGCCCTCCCTTCATTCAGCCTTTCCTTTAGTGGTTTGGGAAGCATTCCCTTATCTGAATGTCGGCAGGCATTGCTTGGTCACTCCATTAAGCTTTCCCATCTCACAAGGGAAGTCTATGGAATAGGGTATAAAAGATTGCTATTCAAAGCATCGTTAAGAGTTCTCCCTTCTAGGGAGTAGTTAAGATAAGATGCTCATTTTGCAAGAATTAATAAACAAAGAAATTTTTATTATTGAACCAATTCGTCTATCAAAGAAAGTCAAAATTATGAGAAAATTTAAATTCAATGGGATCTATAGAGACCATATCTTCATCCATAGGATCCCAAGTGTCGGGATCAATCAAAAGTTCGATTCTATCTTAACTACTCATTTTCAAATCTTCCTAGTTATATCGTAAATCTTTTAGATAAGCCCCTTAAAGAATTAGAGGGCCTAGTATACTGCGATTTCTTTAGATACTTTTTTATATACTTAAAGTTAATAACTAAGTAATTAATTTTCCCTAGTCATTCATTTTGACTAACCAACTGTCACTTTTTTAATTTTTTTATATTTGATAAAAAGATAGTTCAGATAATGAAAAATAAAAATATTAAAAGGGCTTACCTAAAAGATTTGCGATATAACTAGGAAGACGTTTCACATACCACACATGAGTCACTGGACAGGCGAGGATGTATCCCATTTGATAACTTTGATTACTAATAATACAATATTTTATAACATGATGACTTAGTGTTTATTTCAGAGGGTATTGCTTATGTTCGTTGCTTTTATACTCACCGGTGCTTTCCACAAAATGATGACCTCCACCAGTTTTATCCGCAGTTCTGTCCGCATGTACTGGATTGTTCGAGGAAGCGATAGCAGATCCTCACCCTCAGGAACCTGAAATCAGGAGATGCCATGAGATGCTTTGAGAAGCTTTGAAATATTTTCTGTATAAAGGGATATGATATACGGAACGAAGTCAATATATTCTGTATAGCTCAAGTGAGTTGTAAGCTAATTGGCAATGTAATGATAGCCTTGTAATCATTTTAAATTGTCAATAAAGAGATTATTTCCTTATACCATGGTGTTAATTCAATTTCTGCAATATTGTGTCGCTGCTTTTAACTCTGAATAGCTTATTTGTTATTGTACAAGCCTTGGCCTTGTGCAAGCACAACTTAGGCTTGCATAGCATCACGCCCAGTCATGACTTTCGGTCCTCCGGGATCGGGGCGTGATAACATGTACTTAGGACATGACCGTAAGTGCAACCTTCTCCCACAAACAATCTGGAAGGCCCTTTGTACAACAATATAGAAATCATTATTACTGTCAACTGGTGGTCCTTCCTATCTGCACCTTCAATGGATTAGGAGAGTACGAAGATGTTATTTCATAGTCAATTCTAAGTTCTAGGCTGAACGATAAAAATCCAAAGAACAATGCTCGTTCCATAGTCAATTCCATATTCTAATAAACTTGAACTATTGTGAATTCAAAGAAGATGCTCGTTCCATAGTCAACTCCATGTTCTAAGCTGAACGATTAGAAGAATGATGCATGTTCCATAGTCAATTCTATCTTCTAATAAACTAGAACGATACGAATCCAAAGAACGATACTCTTCATCCTGATTACTTCTGAGACTATTGAGTTGTAGACCGGTATGACGCTCAAATCCAAACTTGAAGTCTCTGAGGTTCTCGAACGCCTTATCCTTCGATTAAGAGAAGATACGTGAACACATTTTTCGAGAAATCGTCGAAGAAAAAAGTGATAAAATTTATCCCGACCCTTTTGTGAAGAATATAAGTCACAGATATCTTAGCGCACCAGCTCCAAAGGATCTGTATTTGTAGTCACCCGTCTAAACAGCTTCTTGACTAATAGTGTCTAAGCACAGTCATCACGTCTCTCCACCTCCTTACCCCCACATCTTGGAGATATCCCTGAACTAGATATCTTTTATGAAAAAGACATGTCTTAGTCAGATGAATTACAACTCAACAAGAGCAATCTCTTCCTCATGTCGGAAGTCCAGAATCATAATCCCGATCTCTTGATCTTTTGCTTGACACTTGTTCGCCAAATAGACCTTCTTCTAAGATAGTGCTCTTCCTTGGTGAACTGCTCTTTCCTAGAGCATGCGTGGCCTGATGCACTAGTGTCTACCCACCAGTTAGCAACCATGCTTGATGACTCAACCTATGCAATAATAGCAACCAAGTTAAGTAATCAAATGAATCAAGTTTAGCTATACCTAGCTATGTTGGTTTGAATTGGTTCTGTTGTCAAGCTCCAATTCCACCAATGTGCCAAGTCATGTTAAGTGCAGTGACCTTCATGCACATAGTCCACTATGCGCCAATCTTGCCATGGGCAAAGACAACCATCTGTATAAGTCTTCATGGGCCTCATGTATGCATATTAGACACTATGTGGTCAACTCTGACATGCACCCAGAATCTTCCATGCGGCAAGAATCTGTCATGCGACAATAAACTGTTATGCGACAAGAGCCTATTATACAGTAAGAGACTGCCATGCTGCCAAGTCTTGCCAACTACCAAGAACTTTCTTACGCTAAGACTTGTCATGTGCATACTCTGAAATCCTTGGTCATCTTGTAATCTTTCTTCTAACTGGAATGCACGTCCTTCAAACGCTAACTCCTCTATCCTGGGAAATGGTAGGTTCTGACAACTCACTTTTAACATTTGACAACGGACTCCTTTCCTCATCCAAATATTCGAAGTGTATCTCATTAATCTTCTCAAGTTTGTGAAACCTTATTGCCGAAAAGATTTGATCAAATGTTCTTTCATCTTGCTTTGGATCTTGCTTTGAGATTGTTAGTCCCAAGGTGGATCAAAGATGGAAGAACGTGAGCCATAACAGAGCTACTAGTGACTCTAAGGTCGCTCTCTACTGGAACCTAAGTTGTTGTCGAGATTAGATATTCACACAAGAGTTCCTCACCTGATATTTTGCGATTCCAGTGAAGCATAAACCAAGAACAGGTTACAAACAGACTTCGAAGAAAATAAAGATTACTACAAGCAACAATAAAAGCGTTCTTCTCTTTACGTTCGCAGATGCTACAATAAGAAAGAATGACGCA
Organism: Iris macrosiphon; assembly: GCA_036927795.1. Lineage (NCBI taxonomy): Eukaryota > Viridiplantae > Streptophyta > Magnoliopsida > Asparagales > Iridaceae > Iris > Iris macrosiphon. Next base: position 58,047,235 of record JAYESA010000004.1, read on the forward strand.
AAGAAAATAGCTGAAGAAAAGCTCCTTGGTGGGGTGGCCAAAACTATCGTTGCTCAAAATAAGATTCGCCGTACAAACGATCTGCACCCAAGAACCAGCAAGTTCACAAATAATCTTCTGGAACGCTCAATGTCACCTTTAAAAATACTCAGAAACACCATATGGGAGGGGAACACTCATGGCCGCCGGTCATCTGGTGTTCTTGACTTTCTATTTATTTTTTCTCTCCTCAAATGAAAGATGAGGTCCTCTAAATATAAAGGAAAACAATACCTATGCGGCCTGAGAAAACTTTATGCCGCATATGCGCTGATCGACCTGATCCCCCAAAATCTAGGCGTCAGAGCCGCGGGCACCGCCGGTCATGCTAACTGCAAGAGGCATACAACACCGCCAAATACCAAAAATAGCCGCTTGAGCCGTATTTTTCGAAAGGCACAGAAAACCATGCATCGCATGTACCGCCTAAAGCAGACCATGTCCTCTCCATATGCAACTCGCTCATCCAAACCTGGCCGCATAGTCCCTAGCCACAAAGAGCCTGGCCGCATAACGTCTGGACGCATGTGTCCGAGTTAGCAACCGTGCATGCAACTCGCGCACAAGCGTCATACGACTATGCTAAGTGCAAAGTGCACCAATAAAGTGCCACTTTATGCCCTTAAGTCTGAGTCTAAGTCCGAATCCGAGTCCGAGTCACTTTAGGGCTTAGCTCCAAAGGAAAACTTCCCATAGGTGGTGACAAAATAAAGATGTCATAATGTAGTTCACACTTAATCCCTCTAGGAAAGTAAATCCACATAGGCCATCGGCCCATGTGCATATACCAATACTAGATGCATGAACCCAACATTTTATTTTGGTTTAGATTGAGCCCAATAATTAGGCCCATGGATTAGGAGAATGAATTAATTAATGAAACTATTAGACTAGAACCTTCCCTCTTTAATTAATTTCTTCATAAGAGGCCCCAAGGGGTAAATCAGATATTTTATATTGCTTGGGGAAGGGGTATATGGTCGGCCACCTTTAGGAGGAGAGACAGTGTCTCTCTTCTCATTTTTTATTTGTTTTAGATCTAGAACCGAAGAGGAATTTGAAACCAGCTACTTGGAAAGTCTGCCAAAGAGGATAAAATTCATGGCTGACCACCCCAAGGACTTGGTAATATATAAGATCACAAAAGATATAAATACTCATTCCTCTACTAGAGATATGTCTTCTAGTGTAGCTTTAATTTCACACTAGAGCCTAAGAATATTGAAGAAGCTTGTAGTGATATTTTTTGGTTAGATGTTATGCAAGAGGAATTGAAACAATTTGAATGGAATCAAGTTTGGAAACTTGTTCCCAAGCCCATTGATCATCCGGTAATTAGCACTCGATGGGTATTTTGAAATAAAATTAATAAAAATGGTTTAGTCATACATAACAAGGCTCAACTCGTAGCTCAAGGATACAATCAAGAGTAAGGTATCGACTACGATAAGACAAATTCCCCAGTTGTACGTTTAGAATCCATTCGCATGTTATGTGCCTTTGCCTGTTTTTGTATTTTCAAACTATTTCAAATGGATGTTAAAAGTACTTTTCTAAATGATTTTATAAAAGAAGAGTGTTATGTTGCTCAACCCCCTGGTTTTACTGATTTTAAAAACCCTAATTATGTTTTTAAGTTGAAAAAAGCCTTATACGGACTGAAATAAGCCCCTCGTGCTTGGTACTACCGTCTAAGCTCTTTTTTACTTGAAAAATATTTTTCAAAATGAAAGGTTGATAAAATACTATTTATAAAATCTTTGAATATTAATCTTTTGCTAGTTCAAATATATGTTGATGATATTATTTTTGGTTCTACTGATGAATCTCTTTGTCAAAAAAATTCTAAGTGTATGCAGGGTGAGTTTGAGATGAGCATGATGGGGGAGTTGAAGTTCTTCCTTGGACTGCAAATCAAGCAAACAAAAAATGTGACATTCATCAACAAAGCCAAGTACACAAAGGATATGCTAAAGAAGTTTGATTTGGAGTCAGCCAAGCCACTTAGAACTCCGATGGCAACCTCAACTAAGCTCGACGTAGATGAAGAAGGCAAACCAGTCGATACACGTAAGTATCGAGGTATGATCTGTAGTTTATTATATTTAACTGCTAGTCGCCCCAATATCATATTTAGTGTTTGCATATGTGCAAGATTTCAAGATAATCCTAAGAAATCATATTTGTGCTCTGTTAAGCGTATCTTTCGATATTGTAAGAGTACTCCTTCTATTGGATTGTGGTATCCCAAAATCACGTCCTTCAACCTAACTAGTTATTTGAATGCTAATTTTGCTGGATGCAAAGTAGACAAAAAAAGTACTAGTGGTACATGTCATTTCCTAAGCAAATCTTTGGTCTCATGATTTAGCAAAAAATAAAATTTTGCCGCATTATCAACTACTGAGGCTGAGTATATCGCCGCAGGATATTATTGTGCACAAATTTTATGGATGAAGAAAACTCTAGAAGACTATAACTTGCAAAATTTACGTATTCCTATTTAGTGTGACAACACTAGTACTATTAATTTGACTAAGAATCCTGTATGTCACTCACGCACTAACCATATTGAGATACGATATCACTTTCTTAGAGATCATCAATTAAATAGAGACATTAATTTAGAATATGTTGACACTGAACATCAACTAGATGATATCTTTACTAAACCTTTGGCAGAAGATAGATTCAACTATTTACGTCAAGAATTAGAAATTGTAGATGTCAATAATATTAATTAACTTTATTTCTTGAATTAATTCCAATATGTAAGAATTATTTTAGAGACAAGTTTACAAAGGGTCTGTTTGTCACCAAAGTTATGGCTTAAGCAAAACAAAACTTAAGTGTCCCCTCGTGGACCTCTGCTAGTTGGGACAGTACCCCTACAGCTAATATGAGATCGTCAAAGCATAACAAAAATTAATTTGTTAAATAAATTTTTAGTATTTATTAAAATTTAAAATTAATAATTTTTGAATTAAAAAGTTGAAAGGATTGATAAATGTGAAAAGTGAACACTGTTTCAACTATAAAATAGCCAAAATAAAGTTCTGGGAGAGCTCGGACCAAAATCGGACCGAACTTGGCCCAAACTCTACCCGACCTCTATTCGGCTAAGTTATATTCGAAACAGCGGGCTCCACTTTCCCTATTTGTCATCTTTCTCTCCTTCATTCACGAATAGCAGCAGAGAAAACCACTGAAACCTTAACCCTAATCCTTTTGTTCCCTCCAATCTACTTGGTCCTTCTTCTCCAAACTTCGGATTCGTGATCTTGGCTTCTTTCTCCACAGCATACTGAATTTCTAGAAGGTATTATCTCATTTTCCTTCTATCGCCCTTTTTCATTTTTTTTATAGAAGCTTTTTTATTCCTATGGCCTCCAAGCTCTTTAGGAAGAGAATAAAGCAAGCCGGTGAGGGATCTTCATCTTCTCAACCAAGGCAACCTTCTATTTTCTCTCCGGTCCAACAGGACGACAATTTTTTTGATGGCTTTTTCTTTTCATCGCTAACCCAGTCTATAGAATGGTTTAGTGAATTTCAGACAAGAATTGTCTGTGCCGGAGCCCCTATATTTATCTTTCCGGACCACAAAAGTGCTTTCCAACTCCTGCAACTAAATGACCTAGTTTCTATATTATTTCGTGTTGCTCTTAATGCTATTCGATTATTTTATTGCAACTTATCTTATGATTCTGGAGTTGTATCTTCCCATGTTGGGGGAATAAACATTAAATTCGACGCGGAAGATTTAGCGACAATTCTTCAAATTCCTAACGAAGGAGAAGCGCTAAAGGACGTCGCCAATTTAATATTTCCTCCTCACATCTCTTTGAACTCTTTCAAGACCTCCATATGTCATCCTAATTATTTTCTGTTGGCAAGCTCAAGGCAAGACACCTGAGTTTGCATTTTTACAACCTCCATAGAATCATCTTTTTTGTTATCCTTCCGAAGAAGAGTTACACAGACGATGTCACCTCCCTCGAGCTGTCGCCATCTACCATATTCACTTTGGGATTAATTTTTTCTTCCCAAAGACTATGACCGAGATGATGGTACTTGCTCGCAAGAACAAGAGAAATCTTGTTTATGTGATGTACTTACCACTTGTCTTTCAGCATTTTGGTATCGACTTAGAAGAGTGTGACATCCTTGCTGCACCTTCATATCTTTTTGCCGCTCGGAGTTCTGACACTCCTGTTACTCCATCTCCTGCTCTAGCACCCGCTGTCCCAGCCCCTGATTATCCACAAACTATTGAGGGTTTCTACCATATGATGAGAGATCACATGCAGCTGACGCAAGATCAGCATCGGGCTACTCAGGATCAGCTCAGTGCCTTAGAGATTCATTGGACTGATCAGTTCAGAGAGTATGAGTACCGTGATGTCATGCGTACTCAGGATATCTCTAACGACCAAAGACCTCTATTTTGCCTAGTCCCATCAACCTGACGGCCCAAACGTCTTTACCAGGGATCCTACCATTTTTGGATATCGTGTTGAGGATGATGAAGCACGCCAGTACTTCAATCCAGCTGGCCCTTTTGACTGGTTTAGATCTTCTGGTGAGCCTGGATCTTCTTATGGCGGTGGTGGTGATAATGCTACTGACCAGGATGATTGATGATATTTTGTTGTCACTGTTTTTAGCTTAGACATCATGTCTAGTAGTTGTTCTTTATTGTCATCATGTCTTAGAAATGTCTTACATTCTGAGAATATTTAGTAGTTTTTTTTTCAGAACTTGTAGTTTTTTTTGCTGTCACTGTTTTTTTTTCAGATCTTCTTATGGCGGGTACCTGAAGAAATAAACCCTAAAAACCAAGTCTGCCTACAAATTGGGATGCAACGATCACTTTCCTAATTCTAAGCACTTGAACTCTAACCGAACTCTGCCCGAGTTATGTCAGAACTTTGTCAGCAAAATGCTATAAATAGATGAGGTTTTTACCATCCTAAACATCTCATTCACTCCTCTCATCTTCTCTATCTGGTTTACTAGCCATTCAAAGCTTTTATTTTTTAATCCTAAGTCAGTTTACAACCTCTAGTCTAATTGCCAGTGCGGTACGGTATAGAAGCTTCAGATCATTGTAATCAACAGGCTTGATAGAAGTGAGACACTTCATAATTCAAGTCGGTTGAGTTCTTCGGATCAAAGCTCGTATTTGTAAGAAGTCGCAAGAACTTTGGATCAAAGCTTGTGTTCCATTCTAGTAGATTTCAAACTTGGAGCTAGAGTTCTCTAGAGTGGAATAGTCCTCACAAGAGGGAGACCAGTATAAATCTCAATATTTGCGTTTGCTTTCTCTCTCTACTTTATTTCTTTGATTAACTGTGATATAGTATAACTATGATTTAGTTATTAATTTTTAATTTTTAATTTCTAATATTTCCACTGTCAACTCTATTCACCCCCCCTAGAGTATATAACTTTACATATCGATCATACGCATTACACGTCTAATCGTGTGGAACAGGTAAAATTATCTGAAGAGAAAGATGAAGTAGATGAAAGTGAAGAGGAGGAGGAAAATAAAGAGGAGGACGAGGAAAATGAAGAAGATGAATTTTCAGAAGGGGATTAAAAATAAAATAAAATCTATTTAGAACTCTAGCCATGTACTATATTTTTAATGTCGAATTTAACATATATTTTAACTATATGGATACTTTTATATTGTGCTTATTATGTGACTGATATACTTTTATTTTTTGTTTATTATGTGACAGTGATATTTCATATACTATTATAAGTCTGTGTATTTGTTTTATCATCGTATGTTATTTTTATTAACTATTATAAGTCTGTGTATTTATTTTATCATCAGGTATGATAGGACAACGAGGATCATATGGAGATAGATCATCTAGAGAGTGCTCCTCCGGTACCGGCTACTTATTCCGGATCCTCATCGCGGATTACTCCAGTGTACCGGCCAATCACATCTCTGACTCCGTCGAAGGTACCTGGGACCAGCAGTTCTATGCCTGAGACTACTCCCTCGTCCAGCCTCCCTCCCACTGACGGCTCCATGGAGACAGAGGAGCAGATGAAGGAGGTCAAGCCAACTCCGTCTGCGCATGATCAGAGCGATCCCCATGCGTGCCTCCGTGTAAGACGAGGGTGGAGATTTAGTGGGACGGGCCTAACACGTAAGTACAATAGTTAACATTTTTTAAATGATTATATATATATATATATATATATATATATATATATATATATATATATATATATATATATATATATATTCATGAATTTTATTATCGTTATATAGATATCATCCCTCTGAGGTACAGAGAGAACTGAGGCATTTTCTGAGGCAAAACTTTGGTGTGCCTTGGATCAACTACTCAAATGCTCCTGAAGATAGGAAGGCATTTTGGCTTATCCACTTCAAGATAAAATGATTTTTACTTTTAATATCAATAATCATTTATGCATATTATGTAACTCTTTATTTTACTTCTTGTAGAAAACCTATTTCTATCTACTACACCGGGCTTAGAAGATCGAGGAGCAGTTTCCTGCCCGTCGTCGCCAAGCTGATCCGTAATGCGATCAATGACCAGAAGGCATGTGATCGCTCCGGACAACTGATCAACGATTAAATCATGCCTGAGCAGTGGATTGCGATGATGGCAAGATTCAACGAACCCAAGTACAATGAACGGTCAGAGAAGGCAAAGGCAGCTAGGTCGAAGACAGAAAAGTGGTGTGGTGGCTCAATTCCCATGACAAAACATTTTTGTCGTCTGGGATGTATTCTATTAAAAATATATTATTTTAATAAAAGTAGGATAAGATGTATAATTTTAATAACAAACAATATAATTTTTAACAGGTACAGAGGGATGAGGACGTTAATATAGTGACAGTCTTCCTAGCCACCCATCGGAAGGGCGAAAAGCTCATCAATGACAAGGCCACACAGAGCTATGTACGTTTTACTACCCTGTGTTAGTTTTAATGTAACTTAGAAAATATTCAAATATATATCTATATAGTTAGTAATAGGTAAATTATACGTTCAAAACCACTTTTTTAGGACGAGTATCTTAAACTACGTGAGCAGACGACAGCTAGTATACCAGCAGAGGGAGGGGCTAGTACTTCCTCGCATCCCTTTACAGCTCCATCAACGACGAGCTTTAGATGATCGTCGTTGGTGGTCTTCAGAGGGGTACATACTACTGTATGGGATTGTATGATGCCTATGTTGTGATGCAGTCATCCAGGGCCCCCTCTATCAATGTGCATTTCTCGCAGCCTTCACAGGCGTCGGCACGAGCTTAGGAGAGCATTGACTGTCAGATTGCTGACCTGCGTGACGAGTTGCTACGGAGGATTACGGAGCGTCCACAGTCTGTGCCGCAGATGGACTATGCAACAATCACCGTATATTTTGATTCGCTCTAGCATAGCCTTATGGAGATCAGGACTGAGCTATACGACATATCACATCCTTATGGAGCTCAGGAATATGGGCCATACGACAGAGAGCAGCTTGGCAATTCTAGCCACGTCTATGGAGCACAAATAGACGGAGCTGGAGGCGTCGCATATGGCCATGAGCGACCCACTTGCGAGGATCCATTCGACGTAGGATTTGTTGAGCCAGTCGGTGGCAGAGAACACTTTGAGGGTGGTATCTGCCAAGGATTCATACAATGCTTGACTGCTAGCATTGGAGCAGATACGTCCTCCTGGTCCGCCGACATCGACACCGCCTCCATCACTGCCTCCTCCATCGGCATCGGTAACGCTTTCACATAAGCAGTATGAGTTCCTTCTGTCCCAGATGCATGACGGTGCTCCTCCTCATCAGTAGTAGTATGCATTGGCCCATTCTTGGACATGTTTTAGTGTGTTTGTGTGTATTGGCCCATTCTTGGGTCTTTGATGTATTTATTTTATACTTTTTTTCCATTCTAAGATGCATGTGACACTTATTTTAAATTTATTTATCTACTTCTTAGGAACATATTTAGTGTAATGTACCTTTGTAAATTTCTTTTTATGTGAGTTTAGTTTATTATTCATATTAACAATACACCACAATTTCTCGGTGTTGAGTGTTCCACCGAAGGGGTCGGCGAACCCAGAGAATTCAACGGAGGGTTGCTCCGGGTCTATTTATATAAACTGTGATTTTATAACTGCAGGCAGAGTTGTGTTGGAAATTTTTTTTACTGCACTTAATTTGTTTCAATTTAGCGACATTTTTTGACATTTTACGACGTTCACCAACGCGTACTGTTACGTCGGTGAACGTCGCTAACTGAGAAATATGGATGTCGTTAGTATATCGCTAATATGCTGACATGGCAAAACTTGCTATGTCAACTTTCTTGTAGCAAAACGTCGCTCATAATGTCGCTACTATAGCGACGTATTACGACCAATGCTTATGTCACCAGTTTAACGACGAGACATTGCAAATATACGTCGCTACAGCGATAACTAGCGATAATTTTGTTGTCTACGACCATGTAATACGCGACAACATAAAAATGTGCTAATTGCGTCGCCAAATTATTTTAGCGACATTGTTATACATATTAGCGATATTTTTTGGTGTCGCTAATATGTGTTATTCTGGTATTGTTGGATATATATAACCGTCATCCTAATAACATGTACGGTATACGGAATAAATTTATATAGGGGTAGAACAGTTCCTGCAATTTGCTAAGGCGTTCCCTTAGTACATGGATATCACCAAAATTAAGTGTCTGTGTGTGAGATATCTCAACTTAAAATATCACTCAGAAGTGGATGTGATATATTATTTGTACTCGAGGGATTTTATACCGAATTACTATCAGTGGACCCCACATGGAGAACTTGTGTATTTAGCATCAGAGCCAGAGCCTTATGTGGAGTCGTATATGGATGCCCACGATCATGCTGATTACGACGACGGGTGCATGAACATAGTTTTTTATGTTGTCGGACCTAGTTTCAATCTGGATAATCATGATGCAGCTTAGGAGGTATCGAATATCGATGCTGCAAAGTTTATGGAGTTACTAAAGAATGCAATAACTCTATTATATCCGGGTTATGAGGATCATTCACCATTGGAGGTGATTACACGATTGTTGAGCATCAAGTTCGATTTTAATATGTCATAAAAATGCTACAACCGACTGATGGAGTTAATTATAGAGATCTTGCCGGAGGGTGCTAAGTTGCCTATAGACTTCTATCGATCTAAGACGATAATGAGATCGCTCTAGATGGGATATAAGAAAATTGATGCATGTCACAACAGGTTCATGTTATACTATAAAGATGACAAGGATCAAGACACGTATAGATTCTATGGTGATGATCGCTACAAGGCTACTGGTAGAGGAAGGTCTGTCGGTACAAGAAAGCTTACCGATTCAATGCACTACTTGCCTTTGACGTCGCAGTTGCAGAGGTTGTTTATGGTGAAGGAGACTACAGAAAATATGAGTTAGCACGGGTGGAAATAGATCGAAAGAGTGTTGGATCATCCATCCGATGGAGAAGCATGTAAGCACTTTAATCGAGAGTATCCATATTTTACTTTGGATCCGCGTAATGTCATATTAGGGCTCTCCTCCGGCGATTTTACCCCCATTCGGACTTTCGGGCTCCCAGTTCGTGTTGGCCTGTGATCATCACTCAGTACAATCTACCACCTTGGATGTCCATGAAGACTCTGTATATGTTCCTAACCATTATTATCCCGGGTCTGAATAATCCGGCTTGTGGACTGTTATCATGATGGAGTAGGAAGTAGGTGCCAACACGTACGATATTTCTAGAAAGCAGAATTTTCAAATGAGGGTAGCATTTATGTGGACCATCAACGAATTTCGGCCAATGGAATGTTATCAGGATGGAGTAAGAAGTAGGTGCCAACATGTACGATATTTTTAGAAAATAGAATTTTTAATGAGGGCAGCACTTTCGGTTTCTAAAAGTTTTAAAAGAAAAAACAATATGGACCATCAACTACTTTTTAGCCTATGGAATATTATCCGGATGGAGTACTCATGGCCGTCTCTCATGTCCATATTGCATGGACTGTACTAAAGCTTTCCGTTTGAAATACTGAGGCAAATCGTCCTTCTTCGATTGTCATCGATAATTTCTGCTGAAGGATCATCCATATCAGAAAAACATGAATCTTTTCGTACAGGCATTATGGATAAGACCAATCCACCGCCAAGGTGGCCTGGATACACGATTTGGAAAGAGGTAAAAGATTTACCTAGTACTATCAAAGAGCCTGCTAAGGGATACGAGTGTGACAGATTTGGTCACACTCCTAACTGAAGATACGAGACGAGGATGGAGATTTGGAGGGAGGGGCCTAAATAGATAACATTTTCCAAATGATTATATCTATATATTCATGAATTTAATTATCGTTGTATATATATCGTCCCTCGATGATACATAGAGCACTAGGTATTTTCTGAGGTAGAAATATGGTGAGCCTTAGATCAACTACTCAGATACTTCTAAAGATAGGAAGGCATTCTGGTTTGCCCACTTCAAGGTAAAAATATATTTACTTTTAATATCAATAATCATTTATACATATTATGTAACTCTCTATTTTATTTCTTGTAGAAAACCTAATTCTATCCACCACACCGGGCTGAGAAGATCGAGAAGCAGTTTCCTGTCACCGTCGTCAAGCTGATCCATGATGAGATCAACGACCAGAAGCTTCATGATCGTTCCGGACAACCGATCCACGGTTGGATCACGCCTGAGTAGTGGACTACGATAAAGGCAAGATTCGACGAACCCAAGTACAAGAAAAGGTCAGAGAAGGCAAAGGCGGCTAGGTCGAAGGCAGAAAAGTGGTGTTGTGGCTTGATTCCCATGACAGAATATTTCTGTCATCTGGTATGTATTCTATTAAATATATATTATTTTAATAAAAGTAGGATATGATGTTTAATTTTAATAATAAATAATATAATTTTTAACAAGTACAGAGGGGTGAGGACGTCAGCATGACCGTCTTCCTGGCCACCCATCGGAAGGGCAGAAAGCTCATCGATGAGAAAGCCACGCAGACCTATATATGTTTTACTACCATGTGTTAATTTTAATATAACTTAGAAAATATGTAAATAGATATATATATATATATATATATATATATAGTTTGTAATAAGTAACTTAGACGTTAGCAACCACTTTTCTAGGACAAGTATCTTAAACTACGTGAGCGGGCGACAGCTAGTGCACCTGCAGAGGGAGGGGCTGGTTATTCCTCACAACCCTCTATAGCTCCGTCGACGGACGAGCTCTAGATGATCACCATTGGTGATGTTCAGAAGGGTACGTACTACGGTATGGGATCCTACAACGCCTTTATTGCGACACAGTCATCCAGGGCCCCCTACGTCAGTATGCATTCCTTCCAGCCTTCACAGGCATTGGCACAAGCCCAGGAGAGAATTGATCGTCAAATTGCTGACCTATGTGATGAGTTACTACGGAGGATTATGAAGCGGCCACTGTCTGCACCATAAATGGATGATGCGACAATCACCGCACCTTTTGATTCACTCAAGCATAGCCTTATGGAGCTAAGGACTCTGAGCCAGATGACAGAGCACAGCCTTATAGATCTTAGGGCTATAAGCCAAACGAAAGAGCGCAGCTTGGCAACTCTGGCTACATTTATGGAACGTAGACAGACGAAGCTGGAGGGGTCGTATATGGCCATGAACGACTCACTTGCTAGGATACATGCGGCACAAGATTTGTTGAGTTGGTCGGTGGCGAAGAACACTTAGAGGGTGGTATCTGCCATGGATTTATATAATGCTTGACTGCTAACATTGGAGCAGATACGTCCTTCTGGTCTGCCAACATCGACACCGACTCCATCACTACCTCCTCAATCGGCATCGATGACGCTTTCACAGGAGCAGTATGAGTTCCTTCTATCCCAGATGCACGATGGTGCTCCACCTGATCAGTAGTAGTCCTTGTTTGGACAGGTTTTAGTATGTTTGTGTATATTGGCCCATTATTGGGTCTTTGATGTATTTATTTCATACTTTTTATTATATCCTGAGATGCATGTGACACTTATTTTAAATTTATTTATCTACTTCTTGAGACATATTTAGTGTAATATAACTTTGTAGATTTCTTTCAATGTGAGTTTAGTTTATTATTTATATTAACTGTATGTGAATTTATCGGTGTTGAGTGTTCCACCGAAGGGTTCAGCAAATTCAGAAAATTCAATAGAGGGTTACTCCGGGTCTATTTATATAAACTAAGATTTTATAATTGCAGGTAGAGTTTTCTTGGAAAATATTTTACAAACTGCATCCTTTTTTTTTTAAATCAATTTAGCGATATTTTGTGACGTTCATCGACGTACCGTTACGTCACTAACAGGTATCAGAACGTCGTTATCTGGTACCATGGACGTCGCTAGTATGTCGCTATACGTTGCTAACATTCTGACATGGCAACACTTGCCATGTCATTATTGTTGTAGCAAAACGTCGCTCATAATATCGCTAATATAGCGACGTGTTGCGACCAAAGCGTACGTCGCAAAGTTTACGATGACACATCGCTAATCGTCGTATATTCTGCAACGTCTTCTCGTCGCTACAGCGACGACTAGCGATATTTTTGTTGTCAGCGATAATATAATACCCGACAACGTAAAAACATCGCTAATTACATCGCCAAATTATTTTAGCGACGTTAGTTTACATATTAACAGCATTTTTGGATGTCGCTAATATGTGTTATTCGGGTAGTGTACTATCTACAGACTGATCTCGATCTTTGTCTGAGTTATATTCCAGGAAAATCATATTGCATGATCTGTTCTTCTGGCGCTTCTTCTTGGATTTAGAACTTGAAGACGCTGCTTCTTGTTCCATATCTTGCAACAAGTCAGGATGGACCCACATGACTTCACCCCGTTGAGTAGTAAGGGGTACTAATGCTTCAGCTTGATTACACGCTGGAGGGATATTGACAATTTCATTATTGTTCTTGATATGGGCACGACTCCATCTGGCACTTCCTGCACTGGAAAATTACCAAATTGGCAGTGACCGTCTTCTTATCATTATGCAGTGTGATAGCCTTGGAATCTATCAGCTACTGTATTTTCTTCTTCAATACTTAGCGGGTCCTTGTGGGGTGATGTACGTATCGATGGTATAAGTAGTACTTTGGATCATCTGTCTTGTCGACTTTATCTTGTCATCTGATGTCAGGAAATTATAGCTTGTTATTTTTTATCAGACAATCAAAGATACTGATGACGTCATCCTCATCAAAGGAATACTCCTCTCTAAGCTTTGAAGATTCTGGAGCCTTCTACTTTGGTAGAAAGGCATGTCGCTTGGACACGTTAACAGCAAGGGCCTCTTTTCCCTTATTGTTGTGATTATTGTTATCGTTATTGTTGAGGCTAAAGGGACACTTGCCATTATCTTCAGAACCAGGTATTTTGATACCCACGAAGCCTAAGTTGATATATTTTGCATTTTGTTCTACTACATCAGCGTTCATAATGAATGATGTCCAATCTTCGAATTGAGTTGTGCCCATATAAAACTTCAATCTTGGTAACAGATTTTTCCTCCAGGTGTCCATAAGTGCGAACTCTGGAATGACTTGAGGCATCTTTAGAGCGGTTTGTCTAAAGCGCTCTATGAAGTCACGAGCAGATTCTTTCTCTATCGGCATAGTGTCAATAAGTACGGACATAGTCATGTTTATTCCTCTATTATAGAATCGAGAAAGGAAGAGATGTCGCAGGCCTTCAAATAAGGAAATGCAGTTTTTAGGAAGACTATAAAATCAGTCATAAGCTGCGCCGGCCAAATATTCGACGAACAGCTTAGTGAGCAAAGCATCATCTCGTGACAAGTGCGTTGTCATTGTATCAAAATGGTTTATATACTAACGTGGCAACATCTTCCCTTCGAATGGGTTCATTGGTTGTGGCTTGTACTTAGGTGGAAAGACAACATTGTTCTAGTGAGGTGGATAAGGTTGTCTTATCCCAAGTTTTTGGAGTTTGTCTCGGCTATTCATAGTATCAAACTGAGCATGTAACTCCCTGATAGCTTCTTGCATATCATTAGTTGGAGACGGTGAAGCTGATTGAAGTGACGTAGGTTGCACTTGCACAACCATGGGTATAGGTCTACCCCAGGTATTGAAAGGATTAGGAGGTGGTGCAGCCGACTCGTTGTTGAGACATGGATTTGGGTTTGCATTGCCTAGAGGCGGTTGTATATTCACAGGTGGTTGTATCATCGTGGCAACATGCACTGGTACTGCCATGGTAGTATATTGAGCCATTATTATTTGATGCATGTTCTTCATCATATAGTTTGCATGTCTTTGAACGCGGCCTCAAGTGAGTTGAGATGCTGCTCAGTATTTCCTAAAGTAGTGGCATCATGCTCATCACCAACGGCATATATGCTAACTTCTCTATGAATGATAGAAGAGCTAGTGGATTGCATTGTGTAGCTGGAGTCTACAATGTCTATTTCAGACCCATGGAGATTGCTACCCCAAGAAGATCAGCTTCAGATTATGAGGAATGACTGCTCCTTATGAGAGAGTTCTCGCCTTCGTGAACGAATATTCTGGTACACTCCTTTAAAATACTCTACAAGTTGATCAAATATCCTCTTACTGGGTATTCTCGAAGTGCTTTGTCTTGAATGCCTTCCACTATGGAGAAGATGTGAGGTCAGGGATAATTCGTCATCATCTTCTTGTTTGTCGATTTGCTTTCCAGATCGTTGTCTAGTAGTCAAAGTATAATTCAACCAGTCGAACACAGACCGTTTAGTATAATTTTTAATTTTTTTGGTACAACAACAGTTGATTACAATCTTGTGACAACTACAGTGATGCTCTTTTGGAAGCACCACTGTAGGCACGGAGGGTTCCTTATCTTTATGCTTTTGTACAAGAATATCACATAAGTCAGGAGGAGGAAGAACAGAAGAAGAAAGAGGCTGACTCTGCCTTTTTATATTGTGTACATTGAATTTTGTACGCACATTTTGAGTACCCAAGTATAAAGTGAAGCACTAACTTGAGCAGCACTTTCTCCAAAAATATGCACATTGTGTCTTTGTGCGCTTAACTTTGTACGTAGATCTGGCACTTTGTGCGCACTATCATCGGCTGTTGTGCGTACAATCTGGATATATGGAAGAGGAGACTTTTCCACTGACTTCTTTTGTGCACACATATAGAAATCAGGGTATGGGATATCTGACTTATCCTTCTTCGTGTGGTGGGGATTTTGAGCAACTTTCTTGCCATGTTTACTGCATGAGGTAGAGAATGCTTGTGCACTCTTCTCCGTCTATAGATTGGATTGGACTGTGGAGTCCCGGTTGGATTTGCTTTACATGTTACACTGAACATGCAAGGAGTTGGTAGCATAAGGATGAACAACCCCCTTAGCATCATAGTAAATTTTTCTGCCAAGGAAAGATTGATTCACCTCCCGCTTGTTATTGAGAGAGCTTTGCGGTTTGTTTCCCTTAGTTGGCATACTGGCGTAGTTAAGGGCGGTTTTCACCAAGTCACAGACTGAAGATGAAGGAACAGAATTAACAACGAGTGAATCCTCATTGGCAGCAGTCAGTATCCCATTCCTTTTGTTGATAGCAGCATCAGGATAAGAGAAGCGAGGCTTGCCCTCCTTTAAATTTTTCCATATAATTATATTTTTTTTAAAGATTAAGGGAAGGGAAAATATAATTATAGGAAGTCTTGGTATAGCATTTAAACTTTGTATTGTTAATAATAATATATATAGTATCAAAAATAGTTCCAATGTAAACGAATACATCAATTCATGGAGTGATTGGAGAAATTATCTATATGCTTTTTTTTATATAACTTAAACTAATATATCTAAACCTTATTTTGAAATATAATAAAATATCTAACAAATACTCCTAAGATAATACTAAATATTCATAATCTATTACTAATTAATATCAACTATTCTAAGTCCTATTCCGTTATACGAGATCAATCAACCTCATCAAATCTTACAGTCACTTTAAACCAGATATCCACCCAAACCAATATTGTACTTACCATCTCTGGAATAGTAAAGGAAGCCAGGATAGAATTTGAATCTTATCGAATAACTTAGATAAAGCTCAGCAGAACCAAATCAATACAAATTTAAACCATGTGGATAAGAAGCCAAACCAAACTTAAATTCGTAGCTATCTAAAACCCCAGACAAAATTTTATATAAACCGAAGGACCCAAAAGAATCCGTTCTTCGATTTCAGCAGAAGAACGGATCTCTCCTCCCGACCTTGAACCCACCTCACGCTGCCAATTGATTGTACGCCGGCATCCCGCTACCTAGCCTCCGAAGCAACTGCCTTCGCTTCCGGTTTTAGAACATGTAAGTGATTCTCTATGAAAGAGAAGAAGAAGAATATAAAGTAAATAGCAGCAGTAGTATTGAGAGGGAATAAATAACAATGGTGGCAGCAGTAGTTTAATCTCTTTCACCCTTAATATATATGAACCGTGCATTGTACACATACCCATACTAGAGAGGAAGAAGGGAACTGGATATTGTTCATGTGTCCCTCCATGCAACTTGTTGCCTCTTGGTTTTGATTATACACCCCTAGTTGAGCATTGTTCACAAAGAAAAAATAACAATAAATAAATATGTAACATAGGATTGAGGAACTATAGGTTAGACAAGGAGATCTACTGAACAGGTTAATTGTCGATCGATAAAGGCTGCTCATGCGATTCATATTCGAGAGGCGGAGATAGACAGATTAATTGGGCACGGAGGATTACTGGATGTGAAAGGAAATGGATAATGGTACTTTCTCCTTTCGGAAGGCCTTCAACCAAATCAGGAGCAGGAATCATGACTTGGAGTGGGCAGAACTAGTTTGGACTAAAGGAGGAGCGGTTAAGAACTCCCTATGTCTATATATGATGATCCTAACCGACTACTCACTAGAGACCGTCTGAGCAGGTTTGGTATGGACTGTCCGGATAAAAAATGTTGTTTATGTGGGTATATAGATGAGACCAGGGACCACATTTTCTTTTTCTGTGACTTTGTTTGGAAAATCTTAAATAAACTTTGCAGATACTTTAGACTTCCAGCTATGCAGAATAGGGACCTATTGTCAGTCTTGAATGAAGTCAGAACACAAAATAACAAATATGCTAGCGTGGCATGTGTGGAGGGAACAAAACCAACGTATCTTTGAGAGACTGACTATCAGTATTATTTGTACAAAAACAAATACAAACTGATATAAATATTCTAGTCCCAAAATGAATTTTGTCTTGGTTGGAATAAAAGTGCTGTAATATTTTGTTTTAATTTTCAATAATATTTATTTCTACGGAAAAAAAAAGGAACTATAGGTAGCTTTCTTTTCTTACTCTTAACTATTATATCATATAAAGACTTTTGTCTTTATCTGGTTGTTCAGACTTCAGAGAACAACAAATCTATATTCTTAGTGGTATTTTGTAAGTAGCCCACTCCTACCTTCTCTAAGTACATACAAGTAATAGGCAATAGTAGAAAGTAAGAGGAACAATAGTAAAACAACTTCAACTTTTAAACATATTTGATTCTTCCTAAACATGAGAACTATTCACGTGTGCCTATATTCAAGAAGAAGAATTTTACATTTAAGTCCCCATATTTCTCTTAAATCATATATAACTATTGGAAAATCACATAAATAAATAATATAAATGCAAGAGATTAATTAATAAGAGTAAGCCACATATAAAGTAGATAACTACTTAATATAGGAGTACAAAAGTTATATTAATTCTTGTTTATATATTTGTGTATTCTTGGATAGGTCTTGGTACGAGGACTCAACAAAACCGTGGACTGCAGGCAAGTATATCTTGTTAAGTTTTTCAATTTCATATAGCATGTCTAATTTATATGGCTTATTTTATTTATTTCTATTTTTATTATATTCACATGACATTAGTTAGAATTTATTTTTATAGGCATATTAGTACATTATGGTATGCACCCTTGTCGTAGATCATAAACTTGATTTAAATAGTGATGGACTGATTATACCCACGTGAGTGTTAGACGAGCGAGAACGATTATAAACACATGGACTGTTTTCTTCTCTGCTTTCGTTATTTGTAACCCTGTGACCACTAAGGTCGGGTTATCTATTTTGTGACCCTGTGACCACTAAGGTCGGGTTATTTGTTCATCCTGTGGCCACTAAGGTCGGGTGAGTGTTCTCTTAGCCGTGGTTTACTTGCGAGCTATGGTATTTGTATCACATCGTATTTATGCAGTTCATATGTAGTTAGTTGTTCTCTTTCGTATATGACTGTTGAATAAGTTATGTCGTAGTTTATTTTTCTGCCTGATCACATGTCTACTTTAGAATGCTATATTTTTTATATACTTGGCTCGCATGTTGTATTCTTATTCGCTAGATTGTTCGGACATGTGTATTACAGGGCGGCGGATTGTACTACATACTGTTCATTCTTCATATATTTATTCTTTATGTGGATTAAGATATAGTTGACTTGCCATATTAGAAATAATGCTCTAGTATAGACATCGTATACGTATTCGAGCTGGGCTAGAGTCCACTTGATACGTAGCTAGTCATTGCCACGTACTCTGGTCCTACGTTGTCACGCCCCAGATCCAGAGTACTGGAGAGCGGGAGAATGACTCAGTCAACCGCACCTTGCGGAATATCGAAGTAACCTGCAATGTGTTAAGGTTGTCTAGAGATAAGGGGGCATACTACAATCAGGTCTCCTAGGGTCAAGAACATCTATATCAATCATTCAAATAAGTAGCAATAACATAGAATATTTTAAAATAAGCA
The DNA here is from genome assembly GCA_036927795.1 of Iris macrosiphon. Lineage (NCBI taxonomy): Eukaryota > Viridiplantae > Streptophyta > Magnoliopsida > Asparagales > Iridaceae > Iris > Iris macrosiphon. The sequence goes on from JAYESA010000004.1 coordinate 58,066,206, forward strand.
GTAAGGCATCCCAAATACCGCATCAGAATGTTCTTAGAGATCTAGCAAGACAAAATGATAAGTCAGATACAAGATCAAAAGTATACATGACAGTGAGTCGCTGCAGTCTAAATATATTACAGTCATGTGTCCAGATTTGTCGGCTAACAGTTGTCGGTTGGCTAAACGTCCAAAAGAATATAGTTCATAAAAGACGAACAGTGAATAAAGGAACTCACTTGTGTCCCTCAGCAGCTATCCTTCGAATGCGTACCATCATTGAAGAGAAAGTAAGCTTGATCCTCAAGTGTTTGCTCTAAACCTGGCCATACAAAATCAGTGGGGTCAGACCCCAAATAGCAAGTACCACAAAGGAAGCACAAAATGAAGTATCAAAACCAGTTCTATAGCATGAGATGCATGAGCCAACAATCAATAGCATATGTCCTATCTATGATATGATACGACCATGATACGACGCCCCTTTACCAAACAAGGACAAGAAGTGTCTTATCACATCAAGATAGAATATGTCCATTGATTACGGTCAAACTAAAATAACTATGCTTCGTAGTTCCAGGCCATAACCTATTGTACCACAACGGCGTAACCCAACAACCAAACAAGGACATGAGTTGAACCATCATGCTGCAACAGTCTATGTCCCTAATTCTACTTAATAGACGGCACAATACACAATCAGAGATAATATATAGGAGAAATAATCTAGCTTCAGTCCATGGATTATCGTAACACAACGATGCAACCCAACAACCAAATAAGGACATGGGTTGAATCATCATGCCATGATAGCCCACTTTCCTGGCTAGGCATATATTACAAACAATTTAAACGGCCAATCATGTATTACGGCTTAATATATAATCGATGGGTTATCCCAGTAATGCAATATATAAGTATCCTCAGATTGTGCCATAATCGAGCAGGGATGACTGAACCAATGATATACGAACAAGAATATATGTATAAGATACACCAGTCCCTTGCAAGGGCACTGAGATAATTAACGATTAGTAACAGTTCCAAGTTTTCTATAGGAAAGACACTGGCTCGGTCTTATAATTAGATCAGATACTACACTCCACTAGTGCGGATGATATACAATATCCGTGGTGGCCAGCCTTTACTCCCAGCTAATTTAGGGTAGCTAGATATGCACGATCTCGGGATACCGTTCCCTCCCAATGCTCTACAAATTAAGTTGCCTAGTTAACCCTAGGTTAATTAGAATCTCATGCCATAGTCACATGAACATTCTTCTTAGACGTCATACTTTAAGTATGGACACTCTTGATACGACCCATATTGTTACTCACAAGTTAAATATGGTCATTCACCCAAGTATGATGCAACAATCAATATTATCTAGCCACGGCTAAAGCCACTGTCCAACTACCAGATCCGTGCATAGAAATATTTACATATATCACGTAGCAAGTGTATGTGGCACGTCGGCTCACTATATATATCAAGTAGCATTCTCGATGCAATCAAGTCTATCAACACAGACACAATAGTCAGGGCAGGAATGTCACGCCCTAGTCCTAAAATACGTAGGACTAGGAATACGTAACACGCCCAGCCGTATGTATACGAACTCCAATATATGGAAACCATATACACACGTACGCTGTACATGAATATCCAATCCACCAGTGGTAATATACTATCCTAACAAGTCACACAGAATCTATATCTCATCCATAGCACAAATAATCAGAAGGAATAAAGTATTGAATAATAACTGAATATCCAAAATGAGTATAAAGTCTGATAGTCGAGTGGAAATAAATCCACTAGAAAATGACTATACTAAAGTAGCAAAATCTCTAAGTAGTGGCAATAAATCACAGATACTTTGAGGGTAAGACCTCCTCAGTCAGGTACGTAGTGTCCGGTCCAGGTCCGTACTCCTGTGGGTACTCCTACTCGTCCATATCTAGAAAAGGACCAGGTCCTCAGAGGGACATAACAAGATACATATAAACATGCCAATAAAGTACTGAAATATAAACATTCACTGGGTCTCCTAACCATCTAAGTGTATGCAGTTTGAGAATAACTTTCTACCAAGTGGGCTATCTGGCCATATAGTGGGATTGGCATGATTCTCTCAAAGAATCAGGAGCCTACCAAGCAAGTCATCTTTTGAACGGCAGAGGCCGCCAAGTAGTATAAGGGTCATCACGACCACGTATCTCCGGTGGAGCATACGGGTTACATAAAAGAAAAGTGCAAAGTAGCCCAAATGTCTTACTTGTTATTCTCCTCATCCCATGCTCTAAGCATGCTACATCCATGCAACGATAAAACCTCTAAATAAATGCCAGGTCTACTAGCATACAAAGTTTCTATTAGCAGTCATCCCTAACGCACGGCCCATAAGTACATGAGGCCAGACCTGTCATGCAGTCTGTGATCTATATGAGACTCATAACTTGTATAACAACTGTGTCACGGCCAATAAACCTCATGATGCTCCATAATACTAGGGTGGTCTCATAAACAAGATCCAATGCAAATACATAAATAAAACAGAATCAGGCATCATATAGAATATAAATAATAGTACTATGGCAAGGTATACTTGCCGAGCAAAGTTCTGTATAGTGCACGTCCAATATTGTGTTTAGGTTTGATGGAAAAAGTGGAATTAGAGTTTAGAAGAATTGTAATAATATATGTAGAGATAAGAGGCGGTGGGGGTCACTTAATGGTTAAGGAACTAATGCCGCTGTTGTTTCTTTCTTTCTTTCTTTGGTCTTTCTTTGGCCTTGGGTTCGGTTGGGGAGATTTTAGTAATAATAGTGTTAAGAAGTGGTGGAATGAACGTCTCACACGCGCAGAGAAGCAAAGCAAAGCAAATTTTGGTTTTGCTTCTGCTGCTGATATTTTTCTACTCCTAATGGGTTATGGGTTCCAGCGGGTAGTGGGTTTAGGAGTTGGGGTTTAGATTTTGGGTAGAGATCCAATAGGAATTATATTTTCTATTCTTTTCTTTTTCTTATTCCTTTTTCTTATTAATTATATCTATATATATATATATATATATATATATATATACATATTTATACATAGAAAATTTTGAAAATAATATTGGTGCATACGGTTAAACTAGCAACTGTCCAAAGGGTCTCCTACATGGAATAAATTAGAAAAAAATTTATAATGGCTCCATAAATCCCCTAGATGCAAAAACACCTTAAATAAAATTAAATAAAATCTATCTCCTCTATTTAGCTCATAATTACCATAAATACTTAATACAGTTTTCAAAAATAGAGGTTTTTTAAGGAACAAGTTTATAGTATCAATATCATGGACAAGGTATCAAGTAGCAAGTTATACGCAGGCTTGTTTGGTTTCAGTCAAGCATGGATGAGATCCTTATACTCTATTCCTATACGCATGCTTGTTTGGTACAGTTACGTAACCAAGATAATATATTCTCGACCTGCATGGGCCACCACCAAAAATATGTCACGCCCCAGTCCCAAAATACGTAGGACTAGGAATACGTAACATGCTCAGCCGTATGTATACGAACTCCAATATATGGAAACCATATACACACGTATGTTGTACATGAATATCCAATCCACCAGTGGTAATATACTGTCACAACAAGTCACACTGAATCTATATCTCATCCATAGCATAAATAATCAGGAGGAATAAAGTGCTTAATAATAACTGAATATCCAAAATGAGTATCAAGTCTGATAGTCGGGTGAAAATAAATCCACTACAAAATAACTATACTGAAGTAGCAAAATCTCTAAGTAGTGGTAATAAATCACAGATACTCTGAGGGTAAGACCTCCTCAGTCAGGTACGTAGTGTCCGGTCCAGGTCCATACTCCTGTGGGTACTCCTGCTCGTCCATATCTGGAAAAAGACTAGGTCCTCAGAGGGATGTAACAAGATACATATAAACATGCCAATAAAGTACAGAAATATAAACATCTACTGGGTCTCCTAAACGTCTAAGTGTATGCGATTTGAGATCAACTTTCTACCAAGTGGACTATCTGGCCATATAGTGGGATTGGCATGATTCTCTCAGAGAATCAGGGGCCTACCAAGCATATCGTCTTTTGAACGGCAGAGGCCGCCAAGTAGTATAGGGGTCATCACGACCGCGTATCTCCGGTGGAGCGTACGGATTACATAAAAGAAAAGTACAAAGGAGCCCAAATGTCTTACTTGTTGTTCTTCCTATCCCATGCTCTAAGCATGCCACATCCATATCATGATAAAACCTCTAAATAACTGCCAGGTCTACTAGCATACCAAGTTTCTATTAGCAGTCATCCCTAACGTACGGCCCATGCGTACAGGAGGCCAGACCTGTCACGCAGTCCATGATTTATGTGATACTCGCAACTCGTGTAACAACTGTATCACGGCCAATGAACCTCATGATGCTCCAAAATACTAGGGTGGTCTCATAAACAAGGTCCAATGCAAATACATAAATAAAATAGAATCAGGCATTATGGAATGTAAATAATAGTACTATGGCAAGGTATACTTGTCGAGAAAAGTTCTGTATAGTGGACGTCCAATATTGTGTTTATGTTTGATAGAAAAAGTAGAATTAGAGTTTAGAAGAGTTGTAATAATATATATATAGATAAGAGGAGGTGGGGGTCACTTAATGGTTAAGGAACTACTGTCGCTGCTGTTTCTTTCTTTCTTTCTTTGGTCTTTCATTGGTCTTGGGTTTGGTTGGGGAGATTTTAGTAATAATAGTGTTAAGAAGTGGTGGAATGAACGGCTCACACACGCAGAGAAGCAAAGCAAAGCAAAATTTGGTTTTGCTTCTGCTGCTGATATTTTTCTTCTCCTAATGGGTTATGGGTTCCAGCGGGTAGTGGGTTTAGGAGTTGGGTTTTGGGTTTTGGGTAGAGATCCAATAGGAATTATATTTTATATTCTTTTCTTTTTCTTTTTCTTTCTTTTTCTTATTCATTTTTCTTATTAATTATATCTATATATATATACATATTTATACATAAAAAATTCTGAAAATAATATTGGTGCATACGGTTAAACTAGCAACTGTCCAAAGGGTCTCCTACATGGAAAAAATTAGGAAAAAATTTATAATGGCTCCATAAATCCCCTAGATACAAAAACACCTTAAATAAATATTAAATAAAATCTATCTCCTCTATTTATCTCATAATTACCATAAATACTTAATACGATTTTCAAAAATAGGGATTTTACACTCTACCCAACTTATAAAAATTTTGTCCTCGAAATTAAAACTAAACCACGGTAGAAATCAAGGATGGTATAAAATATAAATTAATAAAGTAAATTTATACCTTGGTCTGCGAATAGGTTCGAAAAATATTTGCGTATGTCATCCTCGCGCTCCCAAGTAGATTCTCCTGGCGCACCATGCTTTCATGCCACGCGAACCAAGAGAATAGACTGGTTTCTCAATACTTTCTCTCGACGATCAAGAATTCCCACGGGTTGCTCTTGATATGACAAGCTCGGCCCAATGGTGATCTTCGAATGGTCGAGAACATGACTTTTGTCTGCCACATATCGCCTGAGCTACGACACATGGAATACGTCATGTACTCCCTCAAGTGAAGGTGGTAGCGCAAGTCGATATGCCACTTCTCCCACTCTCTCTAGCACGTCAAATAGTCCAATTTACCTTGGACTTAACTTGCTACGCCCTCTGAATTGAATGGTGCCTCTGGTAGGTGATATCCTTAAGAAGACATGATCGCTCTCTTTAAACTCTAAGGGACGACGATGAAGGTCTACCCATTGTTTCTGCCTGTCTTGCGCTGCTCGCAAGTGTCCTTGTATCTTCTTGACTGTCTCTACGGTATTTATCACTAACTCTGGTCCCAGAATCTGACGTTCTTCCACGTCACTCCAACACATAGGAGACCTATACTTCCTTCCATATAATGCTTCAAATAGAGCCATCTGGATGCTCGTCTGATAGCTATTATTGTAAGAAAACTCCACAAGATGTAGGTGGTCCTCCCATGATCCTCCAAAGTCCAACATACAAGCCCTTAATATATCCTCTAATATCTGAATAGTACGTTCTGACTGCCCATCTATTTGCGGGTGATAAGAGATACTGAATTTCAGACAAGTTCCAAGACTCTCTTGCATGCTTCTCCAAAAGTGCGATATAAAGCGTGAATTCCTGTCTAATACAATGCTGACTGGTACGCCGTGCAATCTCACGATCTGCCTCATATATAAATCAGCCAAAGCTTCTGTAGATTGGCCAACTCTAAAAGGCAAGAAATGGGCTGCCTTGGTGAGTCGGTCCACTATTACCCATACCATATCTCTTCCACTTGGACTCTTAGGAAAACCTGTGATGAAGTCCATAGTGATGTGCTCCCACTTCCACTCTGGAATCGGGAGTGGTTGCAATAACCCTGCTATTCTTTGGTGCTCCGTCTTTACTTGCTGACATACCAAACATTTAGCTACAAGGCGAGCTATCTCTCTTTTTATTCTATGCCACCAAAAGTGCTGTCGTAAATCACGATACATCTTGGTGCCTCCAGGATGAATAGAATATATCGAACTATGAGCTTCTGTCATCAGCTCTTATCGAATCTCTCCATTTGGAACATAAAGACGATTACCACATCGTAATATCCCATCATTATGAATGTGCAGTCCTGTCTTCTCTCCAACTTCTGTCCTTACCTTTAATCTTCTGAATCTGGCATCGGTAGGTAATGTTGCCTTGATTTTTTCTACTAGTGATGATTGTATTTACAAGTTGGCTAGTGTCCCGTCTGCTCTGGATAATATTATTTCAATGCTAAGACCTTGCAAGTCCTTCAATAATTTCTTCTGTGTTGTCAATAAATAAGTTGTTGGCTTCCGGCTTAACGCATCTGCTACAATGTTAGCCTTACATGGGTGATAATGTAGCTCTATCTCAAAATCTTTCATCAACTCGAGCCATCGATGTTGCCTTATATTTAACTCCTTCTGTGTGAAGACATACTTGATGCTTTTGTGGTCTGTATATATTTTCACTCGTTCCCCATATAAGTAATGTCTCCATAACTTTAGAGCAAATACAACGGCTGCAAGTTCCAAGTCATGAGTTGGATAATTCTTCTCATGTACTCGTAATTGCCTAGATGCATATGCAATTATCTTGCCATGCTGCATCAATACGCATCCCAAGCCTTTCCCTGATGCGTCACTGTAGATTACGTAGCCTCCTGATCCTGATGGAATAGTTAATACTGGTACTGAAGTTAGTCGCTTCTTCAACTCCTCAAAAGCATCTTGACACTCATTGGTCCATATAAACTTTTAATCTTTGTAAGTCAACCGAGTCATAGGTGTTGCTATCTTTGAGAAGTTCTCCATGAACCGTCGGTAATATCCCGCAAGTCCAAGGAAACTTCTCACATTTGCTGCTGATTTAGGAACAGGCCATGTCTTGGCTGCCGAGATCTTTTCTGGATCAACAGGAATACCATCTCCTGTAACAACATGTCCAAGAAATAAGACTTTGTCCAAGAAGAACTCATATTTACTGAGCTTTGCATATAACTGCTCTCTCCTCAAGGTCTCTAGAATAATCTGCAGGTGCTTCTCGTGCTCCTCGTGGCTCTTTGAATAGACAAGTATATCATCTATGAAGATGACCACGAACTGGTCCAAATACTGATGGAAGACTCGATTCATTAAGTCTATAAAAATAGCTGGAGCATTGGTCAATCCAAATGGTATGACCAGAAACTCGTAGTGCCCATATCTTGTCCGAAATACGGTCTTCGGGATATCCTCCTTCCGGACCTTCACCTGGTGATATCCCGAACTCAAATCTATCTTTGAGAACATCTTGGCTCCACTAAACTGATCAAATAGGTCATCAATGTGTGGCAATGGATATTTATTCTTTACTGTTACTGCATTCAAGGCTCTATAGTCAATGCACATACGTACTGACACATCCTTCTTTGGTACAAACAACACTGGTGCTCCCCAGGGTGATGCACTTGGTCGGATAAAACCTTTCTCTTCTAGTTATTTCAACTGTGTCTTTAGTTCATCCATCTCCTTCTTCGCCAGTCTATAAATATGTGATACTATGGGTGCTGCTCCTGGTATTAATTCAATTGAAAACTCTATGTCTTTATCTGGGGGTAGTTCTGGTAATTCTTCTGGAAAGACGTCTTAAAATTCTGAAATAATAGGATGATAGACAATATCGTCCATTGCGAGCTGCATACTATCAAGGATTTCTGTGGATCCTCGTGCAAACTCAAGTTCAGGCTGGCCTGGTACCTTAAAAAGAATGTTTCCTCCAAAATAATCGAAGAAAGCGTAGTACTTGCTTAGCTAGTCCATTCCAAGCACAATATCAAAAGTTGGCATAGGAAGGACTAAGAGTCGGGCATTCATCTCTCTGCCACGTATTACTATAGGACACGATATACAAATTCTACTAACAGGTATAACTCCTCCTCCGGTAAGAATTCTAATACAACTAGGTAAAGGTATGGAGGCAATGTTGTGTTTGGCAATAAAACTAGATGATATGAATGAGTGGGTGGCTCCCGTATCAAATAATGTCACCGCAGGAAAAGTAAAAGCAAGAGTGATACCTGCTATGACATCAATCTCCTGATTCATGTCATCCACTTCTATTGTAAAAGCTTGTCCGTTCCTCTGTGGTTGTCCCTGTCTAGCCCTCGTGAATTGATCCTCCTGTGTAGGTAGTGGTGGTCCTCGCTGAAATTCCCCTGTTGTTGGAGGTCGAGGTACTCCTTGTCTCATCATCTGCTGAGCTGGCTTTGGTGCTGGAAGCGCTAGCCTCTGTGTTGGCGGTGGAAGTGTCGATGCCTGTTGCAAAGGACAGTCTTTCATCATATGCTGTCCGGAACCATATCTCATACATTATCCTAGGCGAGTTTGATAGTCCCTCATAATATGTCCGCGTTTTCCACAATAATGGCAGTAGGGCTTTTCCGGGATCTAGTATGGTCATGTTCGGTGCTGGTACTGTTGTTGCTGAGAAAAAGGACGTCTGATAGGTCCTCCTTGTTGTGTTCTTGCTGGTCCTTGTTGTATCCTTGTGGGTCCTTGTTGTGTCTTCAGCTGACCTTATTTTCCTCGGCTGATGGTTTCTTGCAATCTGGCTTCTGTCAGTAACTCGGCATAAGAGATTCGGGACTGTGAGCTTGTATAGTGTTAGAGCTCCTGAGTCAGTTCACGATAAAATCTCTTAGCCTTGGCCAAGTCATCTGGTATCAGGGCAGCGCCATATTTACTAAGGCGACTAAACTCGGCATCGTACTCGTCAACTGTTCTGTTCCCCTGTTCCAGGTGGAGAAACTAATCGTATAATGCATCTCTGACGGTGTCCGGGAAGTACTTTCTTTCAAAGCACTCCAAGAACTGCTCCCAAGTCTAGTATGTGGCCAACTGGCACTCCATGGATTCCCACCAGTGATGAGCATTACCATCTAGAAGCGTCCTTACACCTGTCATCCATAGGTCTGTAGGTAATTGCGATGCCTCTAATAACTTCCGAGTGTGAGTGCTCCAGTTGGTAGTTTCTTCTGGGCTCTTAATGCCTTTGTACGGCCTTGGACCCATCTGTACAAAGTCCTTTACTGAACCATCCTTTCAAGTGCTGCTAGAAACTTTTGTCTCTGTTCTGCTGCTTGCTGTCGCTGCTCTGCAGCTAGGGTGGCAGCCTGTTGTTGTTGTTCCTGTATTATTATCTGAAAGAATTGGAACAGTTGTGCCTGGCCATCCTGCGGTGTCGATGAGATTGGAAGGTTTCCATTAGGTGGAACAGGAAGATCGGATGGGACTGGATTATGAATCTGTCCATCTGATCCTGGAAGTGTAGGAATCGTTGAGGTCCCTCCTTGAGTCTGACCATTGACTCCAAGGGTTGTGTCACCATCGGTGACAGTATATCCCTTCTGCATATCCATCTCTCTGCAGGTGATGTACACAACAATTTAGAAGAGGTACATGAATTAAACAGGATGCAAGTATTAAATAGGAGGTAGTAGCAGGAAATACGCTGGGGAATTTCTCCGTGTATTTTACAGTCAAAAACCCCCAACATACAAGAAATCTCTTCCTGTGTAAAACATGACTTCTAGGTTGTTTGCATAAAACAGGTTGATAAGCTATCCGTGTAAGAACAGAGATTTTAAGAAAATTTGGCGTAAAATAGAGATTCAAAGTAGTCAATGTAAAACAAAGATTCAAGGGAGTTGGCGTAAAGTAGGGTTTTAGAATTGTCTGCGTAAAGCAGAGAAGCGTAAAGTAGAACTTCAGAGTTGTCCGCGTAAAGTAGAGATTCAAAACTGTTGGCGTAAAATAGGGCTTCAGAATTGTCTGGGTAAAAGTCTGCGTAAAAGTTTTCGTGTGTAAAGTCTGCGCGTAAAAGATTGGATGCGTAAAGATATGCTGCGTAAAATCTGCCTGTGTAAAAGTTCTGCGTGCGTAAAATCTTGCTACACTTTCTGCGTAAAGCTCGCATGAAAGGTCAGCGTGTTGCATGTAAAATCTGTGTGTGTAAAGTTTATTGCAGCATAAAGTCATACGAGGAACTCTTTGTATTCCTCGATAAATTTGTCAGTCAAATCAGTGAACCTAACATCTGACAAAAGTACTGTACGATGATCGAGAGGACGACTGTGATGATGATTTGCACAGAGACCCAGGTTGTCATTTAGTGACATATTTAATACAAGTTATTTTTACGTAAAAGGAAGAAGGTTGAGGCTTCTGAATATGCTGTCTACAGAAATGAGTTTTTACGCTCAAGATGAGACAAAATCAGACACAAAGTCAAAAGTTATTGCTGCACATGGCTCGAGGCATATCTCTGCATTTAAGCAAGGGATTTGGTTCTTGACTGGGAAAGCTAAAACTGTGCCAAATACGCTCATATCACCTATCCTTACATTTTACGCCTAATCAGGCTATTATTCGCTGGTTATCTATTATTCAGGGATCATCAAGTTTATGCAGGGACAGTTACCTACGTGGCTTGCATGACATGTCATACGCAGATTTAGGAAGACTAAGGGAACGTGGGTAGCAGTTGTTATAACTGCAGCGTAAAGTAGATATAACTGCAGCAAGAAATAGGCAATCTTCTCCAGCATAAAGTAGGCAATCTTTTACATAGTTTTGGCTTTTTATGCCAACAAGATAGTTGTTTGGCTTTTACGCCAACTAGGCAGTTGTTTGGCCTTTTACGCCAACAACAGTCATTTGACTTTTATGCCAACAAGGGTAAAGGGTCTTCGGCGTAAACTTTGGTTATCCAAATATAGGATGGTTGGAAGGAAGAATGAGGTTTCAGTCAAGCATGGATAAGATCCTTATACTCTATTCCTATATGCAGGCTTGTTTGGTACAGTTACGTAACCAAGATAATATATTCTCGACCTGCATGGGCCACCACCAAAAATATGTCATGCTCCAGTCCCAAAATATGTAGGACTAGGAATACGTAACATGCCCAGCCGTATGTATACGAACTCTAATATATGGAAACCATATACACACGTACGATGTATATGAATATCCAATCCACCAGTGGTAATATACTATCCCAACAAGTCACACAGAATCTATATCTCATCCATAGCACAAATAATCAGGAGGAATAAAGTGCTGAATAATAACTGAATATCCAAAATGAGTATCAAGTCTGATAGTCGGGTGAAAATAAATCCACTACAAAACGACTATACTGAAGTAGCAAAATCTCTAAGTAGTGGCAATAAATCACAGACACTCTGAGGGTAAGACCTCCTTAGTCAGGTACGTAGTGTCCGGTCCAGGTCCGTACTCCTATAGGTACTCCTGCTCGTCCATATCTGGAAAGGGACCAGATCCTCAGAGGGATATAACAAGATACATATAAACATGCCAATAAAGTACTGAAATATAAACATCCACTGGGTCTCCTAACCATCTAAATGTATGCAGTTTGAGAACAACTTTCTACCAAGTGGGCTATCTGGCCATATAGTGGGATTGGCATGATTCTCTCGGAGAATCAGGAGCCTACCAAGCATGTCGTCTTTTGAACGGCAGAGGCCGCCAAGTAGTATAAGGGTCATCACGATCGCGTATCTCCGGTGGAGCGTACGGGTTACATAAAAGAAAAGTGCAAAGGAGCCCAAATGTCTTACTTGTTATTCTCTCCATCCCATGCTCTAAGCATGCCACATCCATGCCACGATAAAACCTCTAAATAACTGCCAAGTCTACAAGCATACCAAGTTTCTATTAGCAGTCATCCCTAACGCACGGCCCATAAGTACAGGAGGCCAGACCTGTCATGCAGTCCGTGATCTATATGAGAGTCATAACTCGTGTAACAACTGTGTCACGGCCAATGAACCTCATGATGCTCCATAATACTAGGGTGGTCTCATAAACAAGGTCCAATACAAATACATAAATAAAACAGAATCAGGCATCGTATGGAATGTAAATAATAGTACTATGGCAAGGTATACTTGCCGAGCAAAGTTCTGTATAGTGCACGTCCAATATTGTGTTTAGGTTTGATGAAAAAGTAGAATTAGAGTTTAGAAGAGTTGTAATAATATATGTAGAGATAAGAGGCGGTGGGGGTCACTTAATGGTTAAGGAACTTCTGCCGCTGCTGTTTCTTTCTTTCTTTGGTCTTTCTTTGGTCTTGGGTTCGGTTGGGGAGATTTTAGTAATAATAGTGTTAAGAAGTGGTAGAATGAACGGCTCACACGCGCAGAGAAGCAAAGCAAAGCAAAATTTGGTTTTGCTTCTGTTGCTGATATTTTTCTTCTCCTAATGGGTTATGGGTTCCAGCGGGTAGTGGGTTTAGGAGTTGGGGTTTGGGTTTTGGGTAGAGATCCAATAGGAATTATATTTTCTATTATTTTCTTTTTCTTATTCCTTTTTCTTATTAATTATATATATATATATATATATATATATATATATATATTTATACATAGAAAAATCTGAAAATAATATTGGTGTATACAGTTAAACTAGCAATTGTCCAAAAGGCTCCTACATGGAATAAATTAGGAAATTTTTTATAATGGCTACATAAATCCCCTAGATGCAAAAACATCTTAAATAAATATTAAATAAAATCTATCTCCTCTATTTAGCTCATAATTACCATAAATACTTAATACAGTTTTCAAAAATAGAGGTTTTATAAGGAACAAGTTTATAGTATCAATATCATGGACAAGGTATCAAGTAGCAAGTTATTCAGTACAGGACAGTCAAGCACTGGTCACATTTATTTTTACTTTATTATCGATAGATGATAATAAGAGTAGTGCGAGAACCCTTCAAGATCAGATCCATAATCCTTAAACCAAACAAGGACCGGGATTGTAGACCCTCATCCGAGTTGAACTATGCCCCTTCTTCAATCCAACATATAATAAGGTGGTTAAGGGAATATAATGTCAGGCACTTAGTCAAATTTGGCACATGGTCATATATAGGTCATACAAGTCATTTTTAAGTTTAACACATAGCATCACAATTAGTCAATCAAACGAAAACATTTAAACCAAGCAATTGTCCAACGTGTGCAGAAGGCAATAGGTCGCATATTGTAGAGGCTGCATGGATGTCAAGACCGCATGACGTCGAGGTCGCATGTAGTCAAGGCTGTATGGACGGGACAAGGTCCACTCTTCAGGACGAGTGTCGAAGTGATGGAAAATAAATATAAGTCAAAAAAGTGACAAAAAGTGATAGATGTGACCAATGTGACATGCAAATAAATTATGTCAGAAGAATAAGACAAAATCATGAAAAGTGAGCCAAGGCATTATTGAGTCATATGTTCAAAGAAAGAGGAACGCATAGGTCGAGGCCGCATTATGTTCTTGGCCGCATGCTCCTCTTGGCCGCATGGATGACTTGAACTTAGAGAAATTTTATTCGTTCAATTTTTATGCATTTGGCCAAGGGGCAAATGTGCAGATTTCAGTCATGAGTCCAACAAGATAGTCGTATGCTGACTTTGGAGAAAATGTCCAAATCGGATGCTAAACGGGCCGTATGGAGCTCATTCGTCCCAGAACAGCAGGTTTCGGCCATGGAAGCTTCGAAAATCCAAGTTTTATTTCTTCCATGGAAACCTCAAACGAAGTCTAAATCCAGCAAAGTAAAGTTCTAAAGTACTCAAAATCAAATATTCATCAACATAGAATAATAGGTTTTTGAAAACAACAAGTTTTAAGTGATCAAAACCTAAGAAAACTCAAGAACACATAAAAAGCTCTAAACTAAAAATGTATATCTACACCAATCCATCCACCAAAACTGAAAATACCAAGTTCTAAACATATAGAGAATCACATAGCAAACATAATGGACTAATAAAATAGAAGGTTTGTCCATTTTCATGCAATGTGTACTTGCCTATGAAGGGAGAGAGAAAACCTAAGAGAGAAAATAAAAAGAAAATAATGAGAAGAGAGAGAGAAAGAGTTTGGTATATATAGGTAGGGTTTGAGTTCACTTGACCAATGGTTTAAGTCATGACCAAGCCCCGATATTAAAATAAACCAAGAACTAAACTATACCAGAAAATAGTCTTGCTTCCAACCAACCTGACAACCATGCCAGCAAGTAAGAATATATTCCAAATATGTATATTGGAAACAGGGAGTGACATACATATTTTAGGACTGAGGCGTGACAGAGATGGAGACAATATGCACGCCGACCTTGTGTGAGCCTGCGACAAAGGTTGGCGGTGCTTTTGGAGCGGAGTTCGAGTTTAGCGCAGCGGCTTTAGCAACCCAGATCCTACAAACTTTTCGAGGTCGTACGAGCCTAGAAAAGAGACTCGACTTGTAAGCGGAGTGCAAGTCAACCGTGTGTGCAACTACGGCGTGGGTTGACGATGTATCAGGTACCGACTTCGGGCTTGGCACAGCGGCACTGATGTCCCAAGTTTCGCGAGTCTTTCGAGGTCGTACGGGCCTCATTAGAGAGCTCGGCTTGTCCAACATATAGTCGAATGCATGTTGGTCGAAGCGAATGACCAACATCCTCTGAGTTTTGGCCATATCAAATTGCGTTACCATCTTCTCGTTGGAGAAGAAGCTCTTCCCCAGCAGAGTTGCCATTTTTATCGATATCGCAAACATATATATAAGGGGTTTAAAGCTTCTAATTATTGTGAATTGACAAAGAGTATAAGATAATCCATATACAAGAGGATCTAAGTAAAATAAAAAGAATCTGAATAAGTGTGACGGTGGAGATCGAGCACTACAGCAGCTCCTTTACTCCGTTGACGATCCGGGACCAAGAAGGTTGACGATGCTTCGAATGGGGCTTTTGTCTTATTCTTCTCTACTTATGATTTTTCTCTATACATGGGGTCTCTTTTTGTATATAGAAAAAGCCCATTATTTATAGCCTTAGGAAGGCCTTACATAGGCACATGTACGCAGGTTGCATGCTGGCGCATGGCATGGTAGGCGCATGCTGTATTAAGGCTACCACATGGCAAGTCTAGATCTGGGGTTGTTGATGCCCATAATACTCGTGACATGTGTCATATCCTAATTTTGATGGCTGTGATTGCACCTTGGGAATGCTACCGCTCGGCGCATGAAGAACACTAAGGGAGTAGTGCCGCATGGCACTACGAATACATAGGAACACTAAGATACGTAGTGGCGCATGGTCCTGCAGGCACATGGGAACACTAAGATGCATAGTGGCACATGGCACTGTGGGCACTGAGATACTAAGATAAGTAGTGGCACATGGCACTATGGGCACATGAGAAACTAAGATGCGTAGTAGCGCATGACATGTGGGCACATGAGACACTTCTTAGACTGTTGGTGCATTGGGCGGGAGCACTGAAGCACATAGGTCTGGATCACTGAGGCGCATAAGGCTAGATCACTGAGGCGCATGGGGTTGATTTTCTATGCTTCTACAGGTACGCCATGATATGCATGGTTAGTTCTAGGGATTTCTATGTATTGGTGTTCCTTAGTGGCACTTTTTATATATTGTATTAGATCTAATTTTTCTAATATATTCACGTCATGTCTATATTTATGTATTAGCATTTTATGTCACGCCCCAGTCCTAAAAATACGTAGGACTAGGACACGTAAGCATGCCAGCCGCATGGATATGGCAACTCCAATATATGGAAACCAAATCCATACGTACGCTGTAATATGAATATAAAATCCACAAGTGGTATAAAATGTAATACAAGTCACAGGGTAAAATCTAAATCTCATCCACCAAAATCATATAGAAATAAATAACCAGTATCTATGAAACTAGATCTCAATAAGAAGTATCTAAGGATGATAGTTGGATGGAAACAAATCCACTACCAACTCGAATATAAGAGCAAATATAATATGAGTACAACACCACAACACAATATAAGAATACCAGCTATCCATCACAGCTCGAAGAGAAGACATCCTCGAATCACATGTAACCATCCAAATCTACGCTCCTGCAAATACTCAAGAAAAGATACACCTGGCAGCGGACCAGGTCCTCAGAGGGACGTAACAAGATACAGAAAATACGAGCCAATTTGAATACAGTAAACATGCATATGGTTTAAAAATAAATAAGTACGCTGTACAAGACAATCTATATGAATGCAAATAAGGACAACTTTTTGACGTATGGGCAAGGGTAGGCTACTCGATCTACCTCACAACTCACACACACGTCAATGGACATCAGAAATCGATATACCGCGGGGGTAGCGACCAGCGAGACTCCAGAAATCGACATACCGCGGGGGTAGCGACCAGCGCGACACACGCCCGTAGTGCGAACTATGTACTACGGTTTACCAGTGGTTAAAAGCCCATACGCCTAATGATTGTCCTCCCATGATACTAGGTGCCATGTGTGTGTCAACATATCTAATACATAGTAATGACTGGAGAAAAACTACACATGCAAGAATTATACAGAAATGAAATAAATAAAAAGAAATATAAATAGCATGCAAAGTACTGTAAACAATTTGGCAAGGTATCTTGCCTGGGGTCCTGCTGCTGGTATGAATCAGAGTCCAAGTCACAGTCCAAATAGCCTATGTATTACAAATTTATCACGTCAAAAGATAATTTATTTTAATTTATTTAATTCTAGAATAATTAATCTAAAATCCTATTTTAATCTTATTATTCTGATTTTTATGTTAATTCCTAAATTTTGTCCAAAAAAACTGAATTTTATCAACTCGAGACTCATGGCACGCAAATCGAGGCGATCTGTTGACCAAAAAGTCAACCGATACAAACTCGACTTTTATGCATGATTTTCTGTAGATTTCAGCATCAAAAACATACTGGAATTTATGGCTCGTCTGAATTTAAATTCGTTTGAAAATTATGGTACATACAAATTTTGTATTGTGCACCTATGGTTAAATTCTAACCTAGAAGTTCTACAGAATTAACAGTATGTAAATACTTCGAAATAAATTCTAGGAAAAATATATGTCGATGATCTCGATATTAGCTTTCCGAAATTAGAACGGTTCTTGATTCTGATTCCTGGTTCTCCCGGAATCGCAAAAACATCAAAATACGTCTATTTTCGAACATACTATGCTCTACGAATTTTACAGAATTTAATACTAATAATTTAGAAAAACAATTTATATAATCAGAAACCTAACCTCATTATCGTTCTAAGAAAAAAAACTGCAGCGCGTTTGGAGTCCGGAGCTAGGAGATATCGTCTTTTTAATTCGTCATAACTAGTAGAAAATGAGACTGAATTTATGACAAATTTTGACTATTTTTGGACGAAAAAGAGAGGAATTTGGGGAAGAAAAATATAAAGGATAAGGTATTTATAATGGTGGAGACTACTTAATTAAATACAACTAGGATTGGTTAATTTGGATAGAATTATGATAAATTTAAATAAGGATATGATATACATTAAGTTGATTTCCTAGTAGGTTCAGGATTTGAATTAATTTAAAATAGAGTTTGAATCTATCTCAATAATTTATAATCTTGAATATAATTAAATATAATACAAATAATTTATAAAATCTTATTAATATCTAAACACTAAATTATCATCTATCTAATATTAAGACTATATATATCCAAATAAATCCTAATTAATTTCAAAAATCTAAAATAACCTAAAAATGATTCTAAATAAATATTTATATAAGTAAATATATCAAGAAATTCATTTGCTAATTAAATAATAGAATACTCTAAAGAAATTCAATATCTATAATAATATAAAATATACACAAAATATCTATTTTGGGTGAGGGAGTTTACAATCTACCCAACTTACAAAAAATTCGTCCTCGAAATTAAAATAGAACATGGTTTCTCTCTATCTAATCTCACTTGATCACAATCTAAAAGAATTTACCTCAAGTTTAATAATGCAATTTCTACCCAACTTAGAATTTACCCATCTATCACATAAGGCTCTTACACTTAAGAAAATATTCCTCAATTTATTTTCTCATGTCATTCAATCCTCAAAACTTTAACACCAACTATATCATATGTGATATGCCCTTAATCAATTATGAAAGATAGTCACCAAATAATGTGATTGGCCTATGGGATATATCTTGTACTATCCGTGTATCACTTACATCCAAGCACGAGATTTCGTCTTTCCGAAACAAGGGAAGACGGAAAGCAACGGAAAAGAGTTCAAGGAGGGGTAATAGAATAGAAGTATGGGAATTAAAGCGTTTAAAGAATTCAAATGGGAATTGTCAAGACAGTTGTGGATTGAAATCTTAATTTGGTAATTTCCTATTCGCATGCTCACATCGGTACAGTTATGTACTTGATATGATATGCTTTGTCGTATCTAGAGGGTAAGTATATTTTTCTACTGGTCCACTATACATCTCAATCCACGTAAAATACTATTGCGAAGGGCGAATCAAGCGCATTATGGCTAGCTAGACCATAATACACTGATTCTGATTAGACAATTTGTATTAGTGTGGTTGATCAGGCCCCAATAACACATATGTCATGAACAAGCTCGATATAAGATTAAGCTTGCAAAAACTAGGCTATAATAGCAGCATAATTCAAGGTAGCACGGAAAATATAACGCTGGATTATGATGTGAGAAGTTACAAAATAATTCAAGTTCGCAAAAGCAAAAACAACATAAGCAATAATAATAAAAGACTCTACAATCTCTACAGTTATCATACAACCTCCTTATCTAAGTCGCTAGTCGACCAAATAGGGCAAGGACCTTTAAATTCTATGGTCTGAATAAACACTGTCGTCTTTTGCTAGCATGGGATAATTATCATTCGGTTACACTTCAATTAATAGGTCAAAAGATTATGTGATACTAGGTGTCAAACATTATGGTAAAACTTCTAACTAACTCTAGTAGTGTCTATACTACTCTCAAGTCTTCTTAATACATCAAGGGGTAATGGTATAACAATCTAAAGATAAGGAATTCTAGGTTCACTAGATATTCTAAACTTAGTGGTGTGTCTATATTCTCGTTGTATTCTTAATAGGTGTGCTACTCTAATTATCATCCTAATAACAGGGGTTCCTATATTCTAGCAGAAGACTATACTCAAGAAACTATTAGGGAAGCACATGAATCAAGCATGATACAATTGTTCAAAATAGAACAGATAGGAGGAGATAAATCACAATCAATTATGGATGAGATCCTATACTCTAGTCCTAGGTGCAGGCTTGTTCGGTACAGTAACGTAACCGAGACAATATGCTCTCGACCTGCATGGGCCACCACAAAAACATGTCACGCCCCAGTCCTAAAAATACGTAGGACTAGGACACGTAAGCATGCCAGCCGCATGGATATGGCAACTCCAATATATGGAAACCAAATCCATACGTACGCTGTAATATGAATATAAAATCCACAAGTGGTATAAAATGTAATACAAGCCACAGGGTAAAATCTAAATCTCATCCACCAAAATCATATAGAAATAAATAACCAGTATCTATGAAACTAGATCTCAATAAGAAGTATCTAAGGATGATAGTTGGATGGAAACAAACCCACTACCAACTCGAATATAAGAGCAAATATAATATGAGTACAACACCACAACACAATATAAGAATACCAGCTATCCATCACAGCTCGAAGAGAAGACATCCTCGGATCACATGTAACCATCCAAATCTACGCTCCTGCAAATACTCAAGAAAAGATACACCTGGCAGCGGACCAGGTCCTCAGAGGGACATAACAAGATACAGAAAATACGAGCCAATTTGAATACAGTAAACATGCATATGGTTTGAAAATAAATAAGTACGCTGTACAAGACAATCTATATGAATGCAAATGAGGACAACTTTTCGACGTATGGGCAAGGGTAGGCTACTCGATCTACCTCACAACTCACACACACGTCAATGGACATCAGAAATCGACATACCGCGGGGGTAGCGACCAGCGAGACTCCAGAAATCGACATACCGCGGGGGTAACGACCAGCGCGACACACGCCCGTAGTGCGAACTATGTACTACGGTTTACCAGTGGTTAAAAGCCCATACGCCTAATGATTGTCCTCCCATGATACTAGGTGCCATGTGTGTGTCAACATATCTAATACATAGTAATGACTGGAGAAAAACTACACATGCAAGAACTATACAGAAATGAAATAAATAAGAAGAAATATAAATAGCATACAAAGTACTGTAAACAATTTGGCAAGGTATCTTGCCTGGGGTCCTGCTGCTGGTATGAATCAGAGTCCAAGTCACAGTCCAAATAGCCTATGTATTACAAATTTATCACGTCAAAAGATAATTTATTTTAATTTATTTAATTCTAGAATAATTAATCTAAAATCCTATTTTAATCTTATTATTCTAATTTTTATGTTAATTCCTAAATTTTGTCCAAAAAAACTGAATTTTATCAACTCGAGACTCATGGCACGCAAATCGAGGCGATCTGTTGACCAAAAAGTCAACCGATACAAACTCGACTTTTATGCATGATTTCCTGTAGATTTCAGCATCAAAAACATACTGGAATTTACGGCTCGTCTGAATTCAAATTCGTTTGAAAATTATGGCACATACAAATTTTGTATTGTGCACCTATGGTTAAATTCTAACCTAGAAGTTCTACAGAATTAACAGTATTTAAATACTTCGAAATAAATTCTAGGAAAAATATATGTCGATGATCTCGACATTAGCTTTCCGAAACTTTAAACGGTTCTTGATTCTGATTCATGGTTCTCCCGAAATCGCGAAAACATCAAAACACGTCTATTTTCGGACATGCTGTGCTCTACGAATTTTACAGAATTTAATACTAATAATTTAGAAAAAAAATTTATATAATCAGAAACCTAACCTCATTATCGTTCTAAGAAAAAAACTGGAGCGCTTTTGGAGTCCGGAGCTAGGAGATATCGTCTTTTTAATTCGTCATAACTAGTAGAAAATGAGACTGAATTTATGACGAATTTTGACTATTTTTGGACGAAAAAGAGAGGAATTTGGGGAAAAAAAATATGAATGATAAGGTATTTATAATGGTGGAGACTACTTAATTAAATACAACTAGGATTGGTTAATTTGGATAGGATTATGATGAATTTAAATAAGGATATGATATACATTAAGTTGATTTCCTAGTAGGTTCAGGATTTGAATTAATTTAAAATAGAGTTTGAATCTATCTCAATAATTTATAATCTTGAATATAATTAAATATAATACAAATAATTTATAAAATCTTATTAATATCTAAACACTAAATTAGCATCTATCTAATATTAAGACTATATATATCCAAATAAATCCTAATTAATTTCAAAAATCTAAAATAACCTAAAAATGATTCTAAATAAATATTTATATAAGTAAATATATCAAGAAATTCATTTGCTAATTAAATAATAGAATACTCTAAAGAAATTCAATATCTATAATAATATAAAATATACACAAAATATCTATTTTGGGTGAGGGAGTTTACATTTTATGAGAGAGGATGGTGTATTTGGTATTCCATATGAGGTTGATGATTGGTATCTTGGTGGATGGTAGGTATCATAGAATTGGTGTGTGCATCACTTGGTACCATGGTGTATTATTGTGTATTGTGAGGATGTGATGTGTATCATTGAGTACCAATTGATATTGGTGGTTGTTCTTGGTGTATCATAGGAAGATGTTCATGTGAATGTGGGTTGGTGTAAGCAAGTATATGATCTAGCGTGTACATGCTAGAAAATTGTCTAGGAGCTGTGGTGTATAGGTGTGGATGTTTGAAATTTGGATACTTGAGTTAGTAGGTGTAGTCGGGTTGCTGTGTGTATCAGCAGTGGTGGCTTGGAGAGGGAGGTCTACTGTGAGGAAGACTGTAAGGAGCAGGGCTCTGGATGGTTGTTCAGTGTGAAGAGGGGAGAACCTGGATTCAGTTCCTATAGAGAATGTGAGGGTATTCAGGTAGAGAGGGTCGAGGCAGATGTTATGCTTAGTTTAGCATAAGCAGCTGTTGTGCATTTAGGAGATAGTAGGAAGAGTAGTGCATCCAGGAAGTAGGGTTGGACTGCACAACCTGGGTTCTAGTCTATAAGTTATTGCAGTTGAGTGCAGGCCAGCAAGGGTGATCAACTACAGGAGGTTGGGTATCCTCATACCAGATTACTTGAGTTGGAGAGTGTGTTTGATATTATATGTGGTTCTCATGTATGCTTGTCGTTGTATTGGTGTACTAGTGTTGTGATGTGCAATGTGTTGTGTCAGAGGGGTGTTAGTTAGCTTGAGTATAGGATTTGCACTTGTGTGTATGTTCAACTATATCATGAGACAGTGGTGTCCATATATACATGCCAGTGCTAGTGTGCATGAGTATGGATAAGGTTGTAATATATGTGAGTGTGTAGATGGTTATCCAATGATGTAGTGTGTACATGAGTAAAATTCATGTATGAGAGTGTGTGTTACAGTGGGTATCATGAGAGAGATTATTGGTGCACATTGAATGTGTATTAATGTATTTATGAATGAGGTAAGTGTAGAGTGTGCTACTTGTGTACATGAGTGTATCTTGCATCAAAGTGCAATTCCTTGGGTACAGGATTATTGAGGCGAGAGGAGGACTGAATGCAGGTTGCTGCATTCTACAGCATGTGTAATCTGGAACAACAGCTTGTGTGCTTCAATCTGCAACTGAAGGGGAGTGCATGGGGTTTTTCTGTGTTAGAGTGTGCAGTAGGTAGGGGACCACTATCCACTACACAGCAGGCAAATGCAGGACATATCAAGTACAGGAGCAATGTACTGCATGTGAACAGAGGAACATCAGCAATAGTTGCTGCAATTAGGAATGGACAATGTGTGGCTCGAGTGCAAGTTTGTATCAGGTATATGTGCTATAAGTGATGTTATAAAAGGGTGTATTGGATGGGTACCAGTATATATAAGTAGAAGTATTTGTAGGTTGAGTTATGAGTATTAAAGATCATGTGGATATTGGTTATCCGTGGGGTAGGTTAGTATATGTAATAGGATACTTGTTGAGTGTGGGTTAGTATAGGTTTTGTGTATTCAAGCAATTAAAGTTGGGTGTATAGGTAAGTGTCATGAGTAAGGTAGTTGGGGTAAGGTATCAAGTGTAGGGTAAGGTATCAAGTGTAGGGTAAGGTATTGGTCAATACTAAGGTATTAGATATATGAGTATGGGTATACATATATAGCTAGGTATATGTTTGATATATAAATAGATATGGGTAAGACAATAGTGTTATGATACGAGGTAATTAGCTAAGGTATATATATATATATATATATATATATATATATATATGGTATTGACCTAGAACCTAGAAATAGCTAGTATTAGCTAATATAACTACGTAGGCTAACTAAATAGGTATTGGAAGACCTAAAATTAGATATTGACCTAATTTTACCCTATTGACCTAGAAACCTAAAATAAGGTTAGTTAAGTTTATTTTTATTCCAAATCACCGATTAACACTGTAAACTCATAATATAAGTTGTTTTGGCTCTGTTTCAGTGTTTGACTTGTACCACCAGCTCCGGACAACAAGCAAGTATTTTACAATTATGAATTTACCTTTACATGATAAATGCTATTATTTCTTCTTATAAGTTGTCTTGACACTATGACATTGTGCACAAGGATGTGTTATTGTGATTCATGGTTGAGTTAAAAGCGTGTTGTGACATCGTGATTATCCTAGTTTTGATACGTGAGCCCGAGTTGTGATAGGAGTTATCGTGCCATGATTCGTTGAGTCTCCGTGTTGTGATTCGAGACTATCCGTATTTGCGACATGTGTTTATCCGTATCATGGTTCATGATTATCCGTTCTTTGAGAGTAGTGACTATCTATTTATGGTTTTTGATTCATGCTCCATGTTTGTAATTACTGGTCTTCCATGATCTTATGAGAGAGAGTCAGATAGAAGAATACACTAGTAGATAAGTTATTTTTTTCTATTCAATTCGATAGATAGCAGACGTACACCTTATGTACTTCAAGTCGGATTCATCCTGGTCCCCACATGTCGAAATTTGTATTCTAGGTCACACGATATTATCAGTTTATCAGATCTTATGATTCCATATGCTAGTTCATTTATTTTTATACTGCTAATTCACCATGTATTTGTTTACTTACTGTTAGTTCATCTTACTACTTGTTTATATGCTGCCAAATCCAAGTTTATAATTCCATACTTCTACTTGTCTCTATTTGTTCCTTCACATGAGTTCCTTATATGTACAGTTTTCCATCATGATAGATTTATACATATATTGTGTATTTTCATGGTTGTAATAGTACTTGCTCCGCTCCTGACTGGATATGTTGACAAATATTAGGAATGCTTTGCCACACTTGGACCTTAGGACGAGGATATAGTTGAGACCGCTCTTGCACCTTGGACTTCTCTAGAGAGTTAGATTTAGTACCAGCTTGTTTCAGTACCTTTTATTAGTTTCATTCTATTAGATAGTTTACCAAATTTGTCTCCGGAACTTACTTGGCTTGTATTATAATATTTGGATCTTAGATTTTGACTTGGATAACTGTTGCGATATTATATTTAGATCTTGTCTTCCTCATTCATATTTTCCTTTAAGTTGTTGTGATTGAGTACTTATAGATATTTAGTTAGATTTGTTATGATCTTGAGGTCTAGAAAGCGTTACCTTCAATACTGCGGTGTAGGCTGGACGTACCCACGTACTCGTACCCCGATCATCCGGATGTGGGTCGTGACAGAGCCAACAAACCATCGTAATGCACTATGCGGAACGGGACATTACATCTACAACCACGTATTCCTTTCCTCAAGCACCCTCCCTTCTTCAATCTTTCATCCTTAAACCCAATGACCCCACAACCACCCTCCCCCTTGCCATCTCTACTCTCTCGTCCATCTATCTCCTCCATCGACCATCCCTAACTCTCTCTCTTCTCTTCTTCAGTTTCAAACCAAGCAAACCAAAGTCCATTTATTTAAAGAATAATGTTATTCATCCCTCCAAAGTGTTCCTCCAAACTATTCCTCTTTATGTGGCAGCTGACGTGACGGTTAATATGACAACTGACATGACAAATTTTAAAATTAATATTAAAATTAATATTAAAAAATTGGATAATTAATTTTTTTGAGTTAAAATTTGACGTGTTAGCTATCAAGTTAAATGTCACACAATGCTATTTAACATAACATATCAGTTGCCACATAAGGAATGATAGTTTGAGGGACACTTAGAGGGATAAATAACATTACTATTATTTAAAACTAGGGTGAAAATTGTTATTTCATATAGTTTAGTTAAGACTAACTGAAGGAGGGTTTAGATTACTACAGCAAAAAAACCCGGGATTTAAAAAAAAAAGATTACTACAGCAAAAGCACTAATGTTGAAATGAACAAGATTCCAGGGGCTTATATAAAGAAACCCAAAAAGAATACTTCTCGTTTTGGGAGGAAAAAAGAACCCTGGTTCTCGATCGAGATTTGAAACCGAGGTTTCTTCTTCTCTTCCTCTCAAGACCCTCCTCTCCAATGGCTTCTTCTTCATCTTCTCCGGCTCCATCGGAGCGAAGGGGCATTCCTGGAGCCTCCTTCGTGGATGACGTCCAGACCTATCTGACCCAATATGGACTCGACGTCAACTCTTCCCTCGCTTTTCTCCAAGAAAGGTTCGTCTTTTGCCTCCCTCTTTCGATTAGTGCTCATATCTTCTATTTTCTTGATTCCATGTCCAGTTTGTGGAGAAAGATCCCATCTTGGTTAAAAAATTAGCGATTTTTTGACATAAGATTTGGTCTAAGATCTGTTGATTCACACTTGGGCAAGTGAAGGTTCTGTTTGTTAATAGCAGGCGTTTTCTAGATGGTGCAATAGTATGATTGATTAAATGATGTGTGTTGGAAGTGTAGTGCCAGGTTAAAAAAAAAAAAAAAACTCCTGGGAAGCACAGTGAAACTCCGAAATTAAAATAGGCGCTTTTACTTGATTTCGTGAGAGATTGAGTGCCGAAACGTAATGGGCACACTACTTTCGCTGGTAGAATTAACTAGTACGCTGCGGTTTGCTTAAGAGCGGTTTGTTTGTACGTGCAATTATTTTAGTGTCTACTAGGGAAGAATTCATGACACAACCTACTCTTGTGTGATCCATTACGAGACATAATTGATTTGATTGGTATCTTTGTTGACCTTCATCTTGTAAGATCAATACTGTTTGGGTCTCTACTTTTTGGCTATGCGGACTAGGAACCTGCCAAGTTTGAGTCGGGGAATCCAGTACTCCGTTCCCGGAGGGGATGGTGGGGTGGGGTGTAAGGGGATCTAGGTAACTTTGGGCAGAAACCCATTAATCAACTAATTAATTGGTCTTTAAATTTTAACTTTTAAGATGTATATTCATGCTTATCAATTAAAGCTTTCCACCGATTTCTAGGAAAACCTAATTTTACCTTACTCTTTTGGTTTGCTGTGTCACAAAGATAAATGCAATTCCCTATAGTAAGTGTTAGAGTTATTTTATTATTTATCATATGAGGGTATAATAGTAATTGTGGGTGTATTGCATATTTATATAAATAGACATGAGATGCAACCTAGGGTTTTAGGCCCTTGCAATCTCCTTTCTCATATTCTCTCTTCTCCTACTTCTCCTTCTCCTCTCCATCTCCAAACTTCACTTGGTATCAGAGCATATATTTGTAAGTACTGTACATCCCATCCCCGACAGGGCCGATCGAACTCGGCCGTGAGTTCGACAGGGGTTCGGGGGCGGTAGCCCCTGACAGCAGGGTTCGGGGCGGCAGCCCCGAAAAAATTTTTGGGCTGTTTTTCGTCTACTTTTCATGATTCGTCGTTCGTCGTTCGCTGTTCGTGGTCGTTCGTGGTTCGTTTATGAGATCTAGGGTTTCTACAGATCTCCGTTGGTTATTCGTCGTCGGTTGAGGTTCGTTGTGAGATCTAGGGTTTCAAAGATCTCGTCTTTCTGTTGCATCTGCAAGTATGGTGGGGACCGAATCTTCTAGCGAGGTTAATAGTGGTGGTGGTAGCGGAGGTGGTTCTCCTTTTACTGTTATTCATAATGATGAATTGGGAAAGTCGATTACAGCGGTGAAACTGAATGGTGCGAACTATCTTGCCTGGTCCAAGTCTATCAAAGTGGTGTTAAGGGCGAAGAAGAAGTTGAAGTTTTTGACCGAAGAACCCCTGCCTGAAACGTCCGCTGAGTATGAAGATTGGATGAGTGCAGATGCATACGTTATGTCATGGTTGTGGCATAGTATGGAACCACATATCGCTGCTAATGTTCAGTGGTGTGAATCAAGCAAACAGATTTGGGCATCTCTGGAAGAATCTTATTCGCAGAAGCGAAACGTTGCCCGTATCTATGAGTTGTACGAGTTATTGTTCAATACAAAGCAAAATGGGAAGCCTGTGAATGAATATCTGGCTTCAAAGAAGGCTTTGTGGGAGGAACTGCTTCAATATCATCCTGTTACTACTGATTTGAAGGAAGCTCGGAGACAGAAGGAAGAGTTTCATGTTTCACTCATCCTTGCCGGCTTGGATCCTGCGCTCGAACCTTATAAAGCTCAAATCCTTGCTGGAGAGCAGTTACCTACGGTGGCAGATACTTTCTCCCGTCTCAATCGTTCCTTTCTGGGACAGAGTTCTGTGGTGCCGAGTACCGACTCTTCTGCCCTAGTTTCTAGTGCTGTTGGTCGTGGTGGTGGACGTGGTATTGGACGTGGCGGTAGAGATGGTGGTCGTAGTTTTGGTCGAGGAGGAGGCCGTGGTGGTAGAGACAATGGTCGTGGTGGTGGTCGCGGTGGTGGTGGTGGCCGCGGTGGTGGTGGTGGTGGCCGTGGTCAACCACGAAAGTGTAACTATTGTGGAATGCTCGGTCATGTAGAAGACTATTGTTGGGACAAATGGGGCAAACCAGAATATGCACATCAAGTGCATGATGAAAATATGCAGTCCCAGGACACCACTTCTGCTCCCAGAGATGATACTTCGGGTTTCAATCAGACTTCAACATCCGATACCTCATCTCCATTTCAACAGATCCTCCAGAAGTTGAACGCGCTTGCTAGTACCACCTCCCAACCTACTGCAACCATGGCACATATAGGTAATCCTGCTTTTGTGGCAACCCAGTCACCATCCACCTCTTGGTTCATCGACTCAGGAGCGAGCTCTCACATGTCTGGTATAACATCTATCTTTCATAATCGTAGTTCCATGAAACACAATATTATCTTGGCTGATGGGTCTACTCGTCCTGTGCTTGGGAAAGGTGTCATTCACCCTACTCAATCACTATCATTATTTGATTCATTATATGTGCCTAATTTTCCATTTAATTTGTTATCTGTGAGCCAGTTAACCAAATCTCTTCAATGTTCTGTGACATTTTCTCCCAATTCGTGTATTTTTCAGGACCTCAGGACGAAGAAGACGATTGGTTCGGGGCATGAAAAAGATGGACTGTACTACTTGGATCTACCTGGAAAGGCCTTCACTTCTGTTTCTACTTCTCCGTTGCAGTGGCATTATCGTTTGGGACATCCGTCTTTGGCTAAGTTGCGTCAAGTTGTTCCTAGTTTGAGTCATGTATCTAGTCTTGAATGTGAGGCTTGTCAGTTAGGCAAGCATCACCGTAGTTCCTTTCCTCGTCGTAGTGAGAGTCGTCAATTAGAGTCTTTTGATCTTGTTCATTCTGATATTTGGGGTCCGTCTAGAGTCAAAAGTCCGAAAGGATTTCAGTATTTTGTTATTTTTATTGATGATTATTCCAGAATGACTTGGTGTTATTTAATGAAAGAAAGATCTGAGTTTCCAAATGTGTTATCTGCCTTTTATAATGAAGTCTATGTTCAGTTTAATAAACGTATCAAAATTCTGCGTTCTGATAATGCTTTGGAGTATACTCAATCTTCTGTGAACGGTTTCTGTGTTGATCGTGGTATGATTCATCAAACCAGTTGTGTCCACACCTCTCAACAAAATGGTATAGCCGAACGCAAACATCGACACATTTTAGATGTGGCTCGAACTCTCATGTTCAATATGCATGTCCCCAAACAGTATTGGGCAGATGCCGTTCTTACTGCATGTTATCTTATTAATCGCATGCCATCATCTGTATTAAATAACAAAGTTCCATTTACTATATTACATACAGATGTCGCACCCTTTTCCTTATCTCCTCGAGTGTTTGGCTGTGTCGCTTTTATTCATAACTTGGAACCTAATCGAGATAAGTTGGCTCCTAGATCTCTGAAGTGTGTCTTTCTTGGTTATCCCCGTACTCAAAAAGGTTATCGTTGTTACAGTCCACAGTCACGCAAATATTATGTCAGTGCGGATGTTACATTCTTTGAGTCTACCCCCTTCTTTCCTTCAGGAGACCGTGATATTCCTTTTACAACAGATTTGATATCTTCCATACCACTTCCGGTCATTCCTGAATCAATTTCTGTCTCCATTCCCCATTTACAGGTTTATCAGAGATCCAAGGACAGGCCAGTGGTTCTGCAGAATTCAGCCTTCAACCAATCATCTTCCGTGCCTGAGGTTTCTGCTTCCATCATCACAGATCCAGATGATCTTCCTATTGCTCTCAGAAAAAGACAACGCCTTTGTACCACAAAGAATAAGCATCCCATTTCTAACTATGTTTCATTACACCGTGCTTCATCATCTTTTCATGCATTTGCTGTTTCATTGTCTTCTACTTTTATTCCCAAAACTTACAAGCAGGCTATGTCATCTTCTGGTTGGAAAAGTGCAATGGATGAGGAGATGTATGCTTTACATCAAAACCAGACTTGGGAGCTTACATCACTTCCTGTTGGAAAACAAACAGTGGGTTGTAGATGGGTGTACACTGTTAAATATCACCCTGATGGTTCTGTTGAGCGCCTCAAGGCACGGTTGGTTGCCAAAGGGTATACTCAGACATATGGCGTGGATTATATGGAGACTTTCTCTCTAGTGGCTCGGCTGAATTCAGTTCGGATTCTTATTTCTGTGGCGGTTAATCACCAATGGCCTATATATCAGCTGGACATAAAGAATGCTTTCTTGCATGGTGACTTACAGGAGGAGGTTTATATGGATCAACCACCGGGATATGTTGTAACAGGAAATAAAAGACTCGTATGTCGATTGAAGAAAGCATTATATGGACTGAAACAGTCACCTCGTGCTTGGTTTGACAAGTTCAGTTCAGTTCTCATTCAGTATGGCTTTCGGCGTACCACATCAGATCATTCAGTATTTTGCCATTCTTCCTCAGCAGGTATTATCGTGTTGATTGTTTATGTTGATGATATCATTATATCTGGGAGTGATCATGCTGGAATTGTGGACTTGAAGGCCTACCTTAGTCGTCAGTTTCATACTAAGGATTTGGGTCTTCTTCGATATTTTCTTGGAATCGAGGTTGCTCGATCTAAGACAGGTGTGTATCTGTCACAACGCAAGTATGTTCTAGACTTGCTCTCCGAGACTGGGATGTTAGAGTGTCGGCCAGTTGAGACTCCTATGGATTATCATGACAAGCTTGATGCTGACAGGGGAGAGTTATTTGAGGATGTTGGATATTATAGACGTTTGGTTGGCAAACTTATATATCTTACTGTTACTCGACCAGACATCACATATGCAGTTGGAGTAGTTAGTCAGTTTATGCATGCCCCTCGGCAACCACATTGGGAGGCTATCTCTCGCATTCTTCGATACTTGAAGGGTGCACCTGGAAAGGGTTTGTTGTACAAACCTTCCCAGTTGCTTACGGTGACTGGATTCAGTGATGCTGATTGGGCAGGCAGTCGCAGTGATAGGAGGTCTACTTCTGGTTATTGTACGTTTGTGGGTGGCAATCTTGTCACGTGGCGTAGTAAGAAGCAGAATGTTGTGGCTCGTTCTAGTGCAGAGGCCGAGTACCGTGCGATGGCTCATACAGCTTCTGAGATGATGTGGGTGCAGTCTCTTCTTCATGAAATGGGAATCATGATTCCTATTCCGATGGAGATGTATTGTGATAATCAGTCGGCAATGTTTATCGCAAGTAATCCGGTGTTTCATGAGCGCACGAAGCATATCGAGGTGGATTGTCATTTTGTTCGTGATTTGTTGCTGAAGAAACAGATTGTCACTCCTTATGTTCGGTCAGAGGATCAATTAGGTGATATCCTCACCAAACCACTTGCTCGTGGTCCATTTTCTGATTTATGTAGCAAGCTGGGCATGTCTGATCACTATGCTCCTGCTTGAGGGAGGGTGTTAGAGTTATTTTATTTTATTATTTATCATATGAGGGTATAATAGTAATTGTGGGTGTATTGCATATTTATATAAATAGACATGAGATGCAACCTAGGGTTTTAGGCCCTTGCAATCTCCTTTCTCATATTCTCTCTTCTCCTACTTCTCCTTCTCCTCTCCATCTCCAAACTTCACTGTAAGCAAGAAACAAATTGCTGCAAAAGGCTCTTGTATATTTGCACATGTGTGTGTATATTTATATTCTAAGAGCATATCTCCTTAAAATAGAGTTAAAGAAATATCTAGACTGTAGTCGGTCCCAAGAATAAAATTGATAACGGTATTAATAGTAGCAAAATAAAATATCAGATGGTTGTTGGTAGATCGACAGACACGCGTGTTTCCTAAAGAAGTTTGGGAGTGCTAAAAAAACTAATAAATAGTAGTCGAAGAGGAATCCAACAATTAATCATGATAAATTAATCAAAAGGCGGGTAGGTAGCAGATGTAAATTGAATGACTCCAATTAATAACTAATAGGAAAAATCCGCTTTTCTATTTTCCTTGCAATAGTAAAATGGCATTTTGGCGTAAAATATGTTAGAGGAATGACCCTTACTATATCATAATGTAAGTAACTGATTCAAAGAACAGACCCCAAAATAGGGGCTGCTTTGTGTGCCGGTAAGGCTTGGCACTTGAATCCTAAGTGATGCAGGAGTCTCCGAAACCACCTCTTCATATCAGGGGGTCAACATTGAGTAAATCTTCTTCCTTCCTTGACCTGCATTAAAAAAGAGTCTTGTGGCATTAGAAGGTCTCTTCATGTATGCCTTTTGTTCTAGCAGCACAAGTAAATGGAGAAAGAGCACTTCCAATAGAACAAACTCTCTGTATGAACTCGTAGTTAGTCTTCTTCATACCATAGTCAATGGTCATGTTTAAAGTTTAAACTGATATTAGATTGGTCTTTTCTTCTTGTTTTTTTTTTGAGTAATTTTGTTTATTTTTGATAAAGTAAGACTTCTCTTAATGTATCAGTTTTTGAGCTATTTAGCAACTAAGGGTGAAGAACGGAAAACAGACCAATGGATAAAAGGTATATTTAATCTGAAGAGAATAACCTTTAAAATATAAGGTAAGCCCTAGCTCGTAATTGAACAAATAAACAAAATAAAATAAAGGGTGCTAGAAATGAACATAAAGCTCTAGACTGGGGTCAATCAAAGCTCGATTTGGCTCAACGTTTCTTCTTTAACGAGCTAAGCTGAATATAAAATGAACTCGATTTTCCTAACAAGTTGAACTTGAACATATGAGACTCAGCTCGTGAGCTTGTGAACAAGTTTGCCTTGTGACCTGATGGGCATTTCCCTCCACATTGCATGCAAATACTAGACTTGAGTCGCTAACAAAATTGATTTTTGAAGAAGCTATTAGTAGAGTCTAGAAACAGAGCAACCACGACCCAAGACCTAATGAACTTTATTTTCATGTTGAGCTAAACCTCTTCTAAGCCTATTGAATTCAAGCTTGAATACACTTTCCTAGCTCGAAATGTGAGCTTGATCTTGGCTACATATTGATCTCAAGATAAGTCTGATCTCAAGCTAAAGCTCGGCAGCCTTGGCTCGAGAACTTCATGTTACAAAGCCAAGCTTCAACATGACTTACCTCCGTTGCAGACCTACCACCTAGGGGGAGAAAACAAAAGTGAACAGAAGAGGAAGGAAAGGGGGGGGGGGGGAGGGATATGAACTATACCGTTTGCTACAAGAGTTTCATTTGATATTCCCTGTGATTATCGACATGTCTTTGTTTAGGACTATGAAGACTATTCTATTAAATTATCTCATCCAATTGTATAATGCAATCAATGTTTTCAATACCGGATCGTAAAGGGGTCCGGATCCGGATATGGATTGTGAATTGTAAAATTCTTGATTAAATCTATAAAAAAATTCAAATAAATATGAAAAACTATGTACACTTCAAATATAATACATAATGATAAGTAGATCCACAAAACAAATTTTACCATATATCATGCACAAAACAAGTCAACCGTCTCAAAAACTATAGTAGGATCCCAAAATGTTAAATGACCAAAACATCACTCTCATTAGACACATTTGTCACTAGACCTTGAGAGAGAATCATCATTGGAGTCATCCATATATGGAATGTTGATGTTCGCTTCATCCTCCTCGTTCTTATCGGAAGACAACACCTCTGCCTCTTCATCCTCTCCCAAGTTGACTATTTTCTTATCATTTTTGTTGTCGGAGATATCTCTTGGTCCTTTCTTCTTCTTTCTAGTAGTAGAAGTACCCATCTTTTTCATTGTCAAAGAAATTGGTGTCTAGTCAATTTGTGTCCTCCGGAAGATGGCATAATTTAAAAATTGTCTCAAACGGAATTCCGTAAGTTACAAGAACTGCGTGCTTATATCTTCCATAGAAACCACAACAACAACCGAAAATGGGTTCGGACAAACGAGGAGGAAGTATTGAATTTTTTTTCTTCCCAAAAGCCTAATTTTGGGAGGAGAAAAAGCACAATAGAAAGATTTGGTCTTAATAGAATATGAAGAGTAGAATAGAAAAATATGTAACAACTTAAAATTGCAAAAAAAAAAAAAAACCCCTCAATTTCAATAGGAATTGTTAAAATATGGTCCTAAGTTGGTTTTTGTTCTGCTGGTCAGGATCATGCGATTCGGGTTGGATATACTGTTTCCATGATCAAGATTGTACGATCCTTATGATATGTGTCCGCTCTTGTCTGACTCGTACATGGAATCCAGATGCAAAGACTCCAGATCGAGTCGGATGATACGATTCATAATTTGTATTGTACGATCCTGACAACAAGGAATGGAAGGGTTTAGAAATCTTTATTAGGCAAACCGGTGGCTGATTTGGCTGTGGCTGATATGGCTGCTTGACTTACAACCTTGTATTGAGGGAAGTTGATTAACTACTTGTAAGGGAATGCAACTAACAGTTTCTCTACCACCCTTGCAATCCTTGTAGGATCTACAGGTGGCTTGAATGTTCCTTGAAAAATGTAGTAAATGGATGTACTTTGCTTGGAAGGCTGTCCAATATCATCATCAATAGGTCATGAGTTGAGAACTTTGTGTCATATTAGAAGCCAAAGAATATGAATGTGGAACTTCTGTTGAAGCCATGCCTCACTTTCGTATTTACTTGAGGTGTCGAGGTAACTTTTCAGATGATGTCTATTATTCATTTGGAAAGAATACATCAAAGTTATACAGCGTTGTTGAGATTGAATCTTGTCGTCACTTGGAGATGAGGGCAGTTGAAAAAGGAAGGCTAGGTATATCTTAGCTAGAAATTAATGTTTTCCCCTAAAGATGGCATGTTAATATTTTTCTTCAATAAGAATGATGTTTCCCTGGTACTAAGATGATTATGGTAACACCTGATCCGATGGATTTACTGAGCGATGACACCAAAGGTAGGCATCAACCTCTTAAGAAGGATTTAATAACAACTATCATGTGTCCAAAGAGTAAACTACACTTCATATTGAAGCTTCTGAAGTCAAAGGCATCCAAGAGGCTCCAAATTCCAATTGATTAGAACATGCAAAAGATTGATTCAAATATAGTACCTTAGTTTATGAGTGGATCAACATAAATAGTTATACATTATTTCACAACAACGGATCAACATAGATGAGCTATACATTATTTCACAACGGATCAATCTAAAGGAGCTATACTGCACACAGGGACGTTGATACATACACAAAAGAGAGAACAAAATACAGGACGTATAAACCATGCACTGATTTTGGCATGCCGGTTTTTGTTGCATTCAGACTTGAGTTTATGTCCAACATAGATTCAGACCGGTTTTGGTGTGATCATGCTTCTAGAAAATGAGCTACTACAACCTAATAGAGAAGCCTATGGTTTAATTATTGAGCTTCTCAATGCCCTTCATGCAGAACTCACTGATTGAGAATGTGCAGGACATGAAATTTTTCTTAGGAGAGTTCAGCTTCTGCTATCTTTATATAGATATATTCCTGTTATGACATGAGATTGGGATGTTATGAAGAAAAATTTCTGGATCACGGCAGCTGTTGGAGTTGTAGAGCTATATTAGTATTTAATGTCATACCACTTGGATAACTTTGAACAAGTATACATAGTTTAGAATTTTGGAACGTGAGAACAAACTTTTAGAATAAAATTTTGTTTCATCTTTATAACGTCTCATGTATCTACCATTATCCTGTTATCCTATCTTTATTATACTTGTTAATTTTAGATGAGCAATTACTTTCATTGAAAAGTAGTACTAGTATTACAATCTCAGTTTTAGTTAGTTATTTTTTGTTTGTTAAATTAGTCGACGTATGAAGTCGGGTCAAGGTCATTTTTTGAGTCCTACTAGGAGTTTCTTATGAATTTGGTTAGAGTGAGGAAGTTTTGCAAAAGAAGGTTGTATGTTGATTTTTGTTGGCAGGGTCATTCCGTGGCGTTATACAAGATTTATAGACATAAAGAACAAGTTGTAGTGGATTTACTTATAAGGAAATTCTCTTCTCTTCTCACAGAGAACTTCTTAAGGGGGTGTTTGGTACGCTGATTTTTTTTTATTCCCGGACAAATTTAGGGTGGGAAACATGTTTCAATGTTTGGTTTATGTTATAAAAATTTATTTCCGGGAATTACGAATACCCGGATAAGTAATTAGACCACAAAACATGGCAATCCTATCTCTTAAGAAAAAGAGGGCTTTTTTTCCCTGCTAATTTTTTTCTTTTTTTTTTTTTTCAGTTTTTGAGAATTGTTTTTTGATCATTTTTTTTATTTTTTAAAGAATTTTGTTCTTTTTTTTTCCAGTTTTTTATCATTTTTTGTAGAAATTTTTTCAGTTTTTTTGTCTTTTTCATTTTATTATTATTATTTTGATTTTTATAACTTTTTTTTTTTTCCATATTTTGAGAATTTATTTTGTTTTTCAGTTTTTTTTCTTTTTTATTATTTTAAGAATGATTTTTTGGGTATTTTATTCAGTTTTTTCATTTTTTAAGAATTATTTTTTTTAATCTTTTTTCAATTTTTTCCATGGAATATTTAAATATTCACCAAACATGGGAATATAATTTTCCTGGGAATTTAATTCCTGGAAATTTGCTTCCCGGGAATATAGAATTCCCGGCTACATAGTATTCCGCGTACAAAATGCCCCCTAAGTGTTTCTTTTTATTGTATTTGAATCACAAATCTCATATGACCTTAAGATACGAGTTGGACAGTGTACTAGAGAAGGGATAACTTGCAGAAGATTCTAAATTGATGTCACAAGGCTTTGACGTTGCTGTGACATAAAAATGGCTTTACGGAAGAAAATAACTAGACATGGAATTACTTAGTAAGACTGTGATTGAGTCAATAAAAAAGAATAGAAGATAGGGACAAGTTTTGTTCTTGATGTTGTTGTTTTGTATTTTCCTGATTTCAACCTTGGATTATCCAGTCTAAATATTATTGTAAAACAGTTTATTGTGTTTGCAGACTTCAACAGTACAAGATAGTTGAAATGAAGCTCCTTGCTCAGCAAAGGGATCTTCAGGTGCTTCCTTCTTAGTTTCCTCCTATTAATTCTAGTTAAAAGTATCCTATCTTGGAAGTGTGAACTAAGAAAAATACCTCGAATTATAACTTTACTCTGGTCTGCTTGTTCTTAGAGCGATCTCCTTGTTAAAAACTTTATTGATTTGTCAAAATTAATATTTCCTCTTCTGAAGTGCTTCTACTCCTGCAACTGCAGGCAAAGATACCTGATAATGGGAAATGTTTAGATGTTGTTACCTCGCTACAGTATTTTTTAACTAAGAAAAATACCTCGAATTATAACTTTACTCTGGTCTGCTTGTTCTTAAGGAGAGCGATCTCCTTGTTAAAAACTTTATTGATTTGTCAAAATTAATATTTCCTCTTCTGAAGTGCTTCTACTTCTGCAACTGCAGGCAAAGATACCTGATATTGGGAAATGTTTAGATGTTGTTACCACATTACATGTCAAGAAGGGAACTGGCGAGGTTCGTCTTTGGTAATTATCATGTTTTTTCATACTTTAACTTCAAACTAGATATGGACAAAAAATTCAAAAAAGTGTGCATTTCATGTGAAAAATATCGTGCTGTTATATGATTAGTTTTTTGAATGCTGATGAAAATTTCTAGTTTCATAATGAATTACTTCACAAATTTCCAAATATTTGAAAATAGTTGTATGATTATCTGAATACCTTTTATCTAGATATTATCAGGATCCAGGATAATTGTTTCACTGCTAGAATTCATTTGTTTTAATTCTATAGCATGTCCAATCTTTTCCAACCCATCAACATTCTTATGTAAACTAAATTTAAGAAAAACTGTAGCGTCTCCATGACTACTTCCACCTGTGTGTGTCTCTATTCTCTATTTTGTTCTAACAGGTGTGCCTTCTGTTTCTTCTGTTTATTTATTTGTTATTTAGAATCCCCCCATAAAACTTGATTACTGTCATTAGCAAGCTTAGCATTTTCAGTCAAAAATAGGCCTGTCAATCGTAACCATTTACCTTGCCCGACTAAAGATTCGGGATTGAATGTGAAAATTCAAATGGATTTAGGGTCGGGCTTTGGTGCAACGTGTGAAATCCGAATTTAAATTCTGGTATTGTTCAGGTTAAATATATAAATATCTTCTTATACAAGTTAGTCTTTGGCTAGTTGGTAAAGATTGGAGTGTTTAATGGGTGTGGTACACGGTTGGATTCCCACCATTTATGGGAGAATTTATTTCCTTCTTTTATATATTTACAGTGGGTCTTGTCCGGATGTTAAAAGTAAGACACAAATGTTACCTCAGGTCCAGTTTCGTAAAACCTGAATGTTTTTCGGTTCGGGTCTGGATTTTACATAAATCCGACCTGAACCCAACCCATTGACAGCCCTAGACAAAAGCAATATTGTGCACAAACCCTATGGCTGAAATATATAAGCTATTCACTTTATGTTTGTTAATTTCAGCCATATGAAATGAGTCTATCTCATATCATGATTATTTTTGCTCAGCGACACCATCTCCAACTTCTCACGAATGCATTTGTTTCCTTATCCTATCTTTTTGATGTATTGCCATTCTTTCATATCAACATACTTATTTCATTTACACTTATTTTCTGGACATAGTTTCTTGATTGCCCAACATTTCCTAATTCTTGATTTCCAAACATTTCCACCCGATAAAAGTATGGCATGGTATGGGCAGAGGTGGTGGTGGTGTTTGATTCTCGTTCAAGAACAGACCCTATCCTCTTCATTTCTACCTCGTTTCTGGAAGAAAATAAATGTCTTTCTGTCTCCCCAAACACTTCATTTTCCTTTATTTGTTTTTAATTTATCTATGCCAATTTCTGGGGATAGTACAGTGAATATTGTAGGGTTAGTGTCGGATCAAAATAAGGCTTTTGATTGGAGCAGGAGTACTAAGAGAGTTGAGCTGTCAAATGGATGTGCCTACTTGGTCAGCAAGGACCTGCTGTTTCGGTCAAGCCCGCTCCTTATGTGCAGGCAGGCGCGCGCGCACACACACACACACACAGTCCAAACCTGTGGTTATCTGAATTCAAAGATAATTACCTCAAAGTAAAATGGACATTTGGCTCCTAGAGCATGAACTTTCAACACTGGTTAGTGCATGTTATGATCTGTTGTTTTTTGTGGTAGAACGTGGGAGGCTGGTAAGACTTGCTGAACAAACACATGCACAAATTTGAGAACAAATTAATAAGGATATGAAATAAAGACTTATGATGGATTGGCACAACATAAAAAATAAATTTAGATGAAAAATAACTTAATAACCCAGGTTCTTGATACTACTTGATGAAGGAACAAAGGGATACAACAAAAATAATTAAGTTAATAACCCACTTTCTTCTTTGATTATTATTTTCTTTTATTTACTTAATGAACAAACATTGTGGTTCATTAGATATTATTGTTTTTTCTCTCGGTTTGGAGAGAAGTAAAGAAACCACAATTATTGATGTTTCCTTTTATCTTAATTCAAACTTCTTAGTAAATTCTATATTGCTCACAGTATTATTGTCTCATACCATCAGTGCCTCAATGTTGCATGCAGGCCTTAGTTGCTGATTTTGAAGTTTCAGAGGGTATTTATTCACGTACGCGGATTGAGGATACCAACTCGGTGTGTCTTTGGTTGGGAGCAAATGTCATGCTAGAGTATTCACTAGAAGAAGTGGGTTTTATGATTCCTGAACATTTTGTTGTTGTTGTTGTTTTTGACTTTCCTGTGTGGATCCAGGAAATAGTTTAGTGTAGTGAATTGTCCATTGATTTGTGCAGGCAGAAGCCCTTCTCAGAAAGAACTTAGAAAATGCTAAAGCCAGTTTAGAGGTCCTCGTTGCTGATTTGCAGTTTCTAAGAGACCAAATGACAATTACTCAGGTAACTTTTATGATGGTTTTTAGCAAGTGTTCCGAAAATATTATATTTTTTAAGATGAAGATATTTTCTCTATATATCAGGTGCTCAAGGAAATTATCGGGCTTGCAGATTCCTTTCTCCTAATATTTAAGTACTTATGTTCATCTTGATCAAGAAAGCAGCAGAAAATATAATCAAATAACCATAAAGCAATATTGCATGGATACGGAAAATGATGTCCATATCATTTCGTGTTCGTAACCATATCCATGTATGTATTCGTGCAAATAGGCGATTATATTGTGCCTACCTGAAAATGCTCGCATTCCGTACCTATAATATGTCCTTATTTGTATCTGTGTCCATATTCGGAATGACGGTAAAAAGTGTTAGAAAAATAAGTCTTTATTTTCCTGAAAACAAAATAACAAAAGGATTAGTGTTACCGACATTTGGAAAAGTCGTGCACTACGTACTACCCTAAGAGATTATTCGAGGTCTATGTGCAGACTTGCTCTCGAATCCTCCTAGAGGTAAAACCTCTTTGCTAACAGCTTCCTGTTGCTGCACACAGCTCCACGAGAAACGACCCGAACTTAGCTTTGTCCAAAACATAGAATGAATTATAATGGAAATGTAGTAACATAATGGAATAACGAAAATTTGAATTTTGGAGAAAGAAAATAGAGAGATTTTTCCTTCCCTCTTCCTCCTCACTTAGAAAAATAAAGTGAATATATAGATTAGCCAACCCAAAAGGATTTAAAGGAAATAAATAGGAATAATGGAATGATTATTAGCCATTAAGAGCCATAAAATGACAGCTTGAATTGAGTGGTAAATAATAAGGAATAAAGATAGGAATTTAATAAGAATAAAGGGGACAATAAACTGAATAAAGGTTGGTTTTTTCACCAACAGTTACAACAATCCCCCCCAAAAAACTAAGTTTCAAAAACAAAGATAATAGAATTTAAAAGAATAAAAGTGAATTTTTTTTGGACAAATGAATAGTATGCAGTAGGTGAGATGGATTACATTCTTGAATCTCACTTAGTGACTATTGTCTTTATTTGAAGAAGTACTTGATGGACTACGTCTTGAATCAGGTTCAAACAATAACACACATAGTACGCTAGAGGTTCTTGGGCCTATCGGGGTAACACTTTTTATTGGTCATGCACAAGTTTTCTTGTTCATGAGAGTTTTCTAGGATCGTCCTGTCCCATAGTCGCGGCCTTCACGACCTCTCATATAGGTAAGTCCTCAAACGGTTGGTGATCGGTGTCAACCCTGCATAATAATGCTTAGACCTATTAAGAGTTCTGAAACTTATCCTAACTAAATCATACTGGAACACTGTCATCATAACGATGGAGTATCATTGTACAACTTAGTACAGCTGATTGGGCATTAGTTTTGAGAATTTAATCTCAGGTTCAATGTTGTTTCTACCCAT
Organism: Iris macrosiphon; assembly: GCA_036927795.1. Classification (NCBI taxonomy): domain Eukaryota; kingdom Viridiplantae; phylum Streptophyta; class Magnoliopsida; order Asparagales; family Iridaceae; genus Iris; species Iris macrosiphon. Next base: position 58,108,021 of record JAYESA010000004.1, read on the forward strand.
TGAACTGGCTTCTTGATATCTCCAATCAGACTCGGTTGGGTTGCCACTGCTGGTGACTTACTAATTGGCTTAACCATATCTCCTTTGATGATTCTAGGATTAATATCCTAGATAGACTTTCCGTCAAGAGTTCTACAAGGTTCTTTTTTGACTTTATAAGTAAAGAACCATATATTTCCTAATAGGCTCTTTATAAACTTGAAGTGCAGCTGTAGGTACCTGTTCAACTTAGAATTCACAGAATCATACTTTAGTAGTTCTGTAGCAGATTGATTTTCACAATTTATGACATTGATTTTCACAATTTATGACATGTACATAAATATGTAGAACATGTATATTTATAAGAAAATTTATGAGTCATTCAGCTTCAATACAAGCAATGTCTAAAGCGCTATCATATTAGAGTCTATAGAACACCGAGGTATGATAGTTTGTTTACATGAACCTCAGGAGATATCAGTTCCTCCTAGAGTAAAATATTTTCAGAATTGGATTTAACATTATGTGAGTCAGTTATCCAGTTTGTATCTAAATAACTTTCTATGACATAAGTGTGTCTAGTTTAAGGCAATTTATAATCTAGAATACCCTTAAAATATTCTTTCTAATGTAGATCGGTATAACTGGTTTGACTGATTTGTTTACTCCTAAATCAGACTTAATGACATCGGGCTCATTTAACATGTGTGATTTCACTAATATTTAATATGTGTGATTCCACTAATTACTTATATAAGCCTTAGAGTAGTAAGCCAAAACTCTTAAAGTAAAATCAAGTAAACTTTTCGGACTTGGCACTAGAAGATTCATCTTTACTAGTCATGTTTACAAATATGACAGTCTAAAGTACTAAAGAATAGTTTGAATAGTTTTTGCTAATCAACCTTAACAAATCATTAGTCTATCAAGTGTTGATTAAGTTGGATTAGCTGTAGGAGCCGGATCCCAGCTAGCGGTAGTCCGAAGACACTTAAATACCATATCGTTTAGGACTATTTACACCATTTTTGATAGAAGGACCATTTCGGCTTGTACCCAAGCTAATCTCTACTTTAAAACTTAGATTCAATTTTTTTTTGCAACATCACTAAACTATTTCCTTTTAACTATATTGTATCAAATGATTGCTGATGTCACAGAATTAGAACATTATATTAACATGGTAATTAGAGCAGTGAAAATATATGTGTATAATTCATAAAATCTAATAAATTTCCTTAAAATGATTTATAAAGGAAACTCTAAAAGATTAAACTTGATAAATGAATAAAGTACTATTGTTGCACTTGCTCTAATATTGTCTACACCAACGTTGCACTTAAATACTTACAGTGAAAGTGTATGCTTTACACATCTAGACAAATCCAAATATGTTTAGTAGCTAGCTTCCCTTATGAAGCAGTAGGAAGCTTGGTCTTAAACATCCAGTTTGCATATAAATAGGCTCTTATACAAGTAGCACAAACTTGTCTTTGAAAAAATGATAAGTATATAAGAGACTAAATGTTAAAAATACATCTACTACAAAATTTCATTAAGACTAACCCTGCAAGCCTATATAATGGTCACTGGAACCTTTTCTCATATTTACCAAGTTATTGTGTTTAGTTCATGATTTATTAAATATGGAACATTTTATATATAGGTCCATAGAAAGTTTTAGAAAGACATTTTGAGATCAATGAAACTAGTGCAACAATGTGTTGCAGAGTGTTAACATCATTCAGTCGACCATTATAAGAGCATAAAGAGAGATTTTTCATTCTGAATTTTGGAGAAAGAATATAGAGAGATTTTTCCTTCCCTCTTCCTCCTCCTCACTTAGAAAAATAAAGTGAATATATAGATTAGCCAACCCAAAAGGATTTAAAGGAAATAAATAGGAATGATGGAATGATTATTAGCCATTAAGAGCCATAAAATGACAGCTTGAATTGAGTGGTAAATAATAAGAAATAAAGAAAGGAACTTAATAAGAATAAAGAGTGTAATAAACAGAATGAAAGTTGGTTTTTTCACCAACAGTTACAACAAAAAGCTTAAGTAGGACATGGTACTAGACAACTCCTAGCAATATTTCCTTGGTCCTGACAGGAGAACTGACTTTTCTTTTTAGATTGTCCTTTAACCTTTACATATGTTGTATTTGAGAAGAAAAACCTTTATTATATACTTAGAAAAGTTCTTTATTTTGTAGATTGCGTAGATGCTGAAGACTTATTTTCCGTCCTTCGTATATTCTCTGCATTACTTACAAGTGCATTGTTGTGCAGGTTACAATTGCACGGGTCTACAACTGGGATGTTCACCAGCGAAGAAGTAAACAAGTTGCATTAGAAACTTAATATTCCTAGATGGCGCCAAATATAGCGTTGATTTCGTCTTCTTTGTCCATCTGATGCGTAAGTGTGTGTTTGAAATTTTGGCATTTGATAACTCTCCATGGAGATTATGATGTAATATGTTTCTTGTGTTCTGGTAATTATTTGGATGATTTTGTTAAATTTATTTAATATAATCCTTGGTATGGTAGTAAAGGTTCTGGTAATTAGTTGCATGTAACTATTTAATTTTAATTTTTGATTTTGTGGTATGTTCTCGTGTATTGTCGGTTTGCAAGCTTAGAAGGCCTTCAAAAAGTCATGTAATCTTATTGCCATCTCAGTCAAAGTTGTGGTCTTCCTTGTGAACGAGTAAATTACGGGAACCCCTAACGTTATATTTTCTTCTTACTGTTATTTTCTTCGGTCATTGAGTGTGGCATAACATTTGTTAGGGGGCATCACAGGCTATTAGGGCAACAGACATAAAGTTGTAAATTTGTTTGGGTCTAATATTAAAATTTATTGTAGGCAACACAACTCTCTCATTTTTCCTCTTTCCTACTTTCTTATCCCCTTTTCCTCTTTCCAGTGCTGGCCAGGAACACTTTAATGTCCAAGACGAAATCCAAAATGATATCCCTTCTTCAAAAGATATATTGAAAATAAAGTATTATTTCTTTTGAGGAAGATAAAATATTTCATTATCATGAAGATTTTTACATCTCTTGAGGAAAGAGTAAAATTTTTAATATTGACTACATAATAGGACAGTTCTGGGCCATTTCGGTTCATAAAAATCTTTTCCCGGGATGGTTTGGTTCAGATATGGGCATTAAAATTGAATAAGAAAAACAATAAATCGAAAACGGAATCGATTTAATTCGGTTTGGTTTGGTTTGGTTTGGTTCAGTTATGGGTCATTTCGGTTCGGTTTCAGTTTAGTTTATTTAGTTTTCGGTTATTCGGTTCGGTTGGAATCGAATTAACCAAATGCTCACCCTACATAAATAGCCAAATAGGAAGTTAGGAACAGTAGTCTATTTTGAACCATAACAGTGTTACGTAAAGGGTGAAAGGCTGGGGTATGGGGGCTACCTCTCGTATAGGCATTTAGATTATTCCGTAGGATTTTGAGAACTAAAAACCATACATTCAGACGTTTAAACATAAATACCTTGTGAAAAGAATTTGCATCCAGGACAAACTTAGATATGACACTATCATATTAATTTCAAGAACAATATCTCAAATAGAAGGAAGAAACATACAAGACTAAAATTGCAGGAGGATCAAGTGAAGGCCATAGAAAATTGAGAAAAATTAAGAAATTGTGGTTTAATTATAAGCAAAAGAAAGAAGAAAGTGAGAATTAAAATAAAAAATTCTAAAAAATAAAGCTTACAGTTTGGCCATCTAGAATCGGAAGCGACCGGAAGAAAAAATTTCTCTCTGAAATGGAAGAGGAATCAAAGGGACGGAAGAACTTTTCTTCTCTCTTAAAGAAAGTCCGGCGGATGGAAGACAAGAGTCAGGTCTCTGGGTTTTGGGGTTTGTAAGTAGAATTTTATTATTAGGACATATTACAAACTTCTAAAAATTTTGGGACCCCGAGCCCAAGTCCTGTCTGCCCCTCCCCTGGACCGCCCCACATCTTTCAACCCTAATTGGAGATGATACACATCAAGACTTCTTTCCAATCAAGGTAAATCTTTCTTGTTTTCTTCTTCTATGTTTTTTCTTCCCAAATCTACGGTATGTTTCTTTTTTTTCTTTTTAGATTTTATGTTTATTCATGTATTTTTAAACATTACTTAGTAGATTTTAGATTATTAATTTTCCAATGGAACTTTTTTCTGAAGTTTTGAATCCAATTTTAGATATTTCGAACTTAAGAAGTTGACACGGCCCCGTTGAGGACGACGGAGGAGTATCAAAAAATTTATAGTTTTAAGATATAAATTTCTCTGTCTAAGAACTGTCAAAATATTGACAATCCTTACCCTCGTCGGGACTATCAAAATGTGTGCAGTCATAAAACAGAGTTGTCAACATTTTTGTAGATTTTGTCAAAATTTTAGTAGCTCAAAGACAGATTTCTATATCAGGAGTTCCAAGATTTTGGCAATAGGAAGAGAAGGGTGAAGAAGCCTATGTGCATCACTTGTATATTAGTTCTAATATTTTTTGGAATTTATCAACGTCCAATTTGAGAGACAGCTGTGATGAATTATTTGTTGCCACTAGTGGTGGTGCAAACGATGTATTTGCTTTCTCTCTAATAATTAAAGTCTCTTCTTACCTTTCAAATTCTTGACCTCTCATCCATACTTCATTCAGAGAGTATATTTTCCAAGCAATTTGGTATTAGAATTATAGTTAGAGTGACTGATCTTTGTTTTGTTGGTCCTTTAAAAACCCTTTTTGACTCGTAGTCGCTTCTTGAATTCTCACTAATTAAAGTTGATTATTGTTCATTAGGGACATGGTCTCTAATTTTATCTTGACCAAAAGTATATGATTGTCAACATTTTGACAGTTCTAACAATTCATATGACTTGCGGGTCATGAATAAAGACTTCTTCTATGTCTTAGGACTTCTAAAACTTTGACAGTCTTAGCAATGCATAGGTTCTGAAGACAAATAAGTCTTTATTCAGGACTACCAACATTTTGACAGTCATGTACATTGCTAGAACTGTAAAAATTTGGCAATTCTTCATCGTCCCAAACGAAACGGTTTCGATTCTGAAGCTTTGAACTCCATTAATGGAGTTTGAAACTTCAGAAATAGAAGCATGGATTTAGATTTAGAGATTGGAAAGGAAAGCCAAAAAAATATTCCTTTTATACTTAAGTTGTGATGCCTCCAATAATTTTTAAAGAATATTTTGGATATTGAAATATGACCGTTATTTTAACAAATTTATTATGCCCTCTAACAAAATGTTGACATTTTTTTCTTTTCCTCCTTGTTAAATTTCAATGATTTCGAGAATCATGGAGCACATGACCCTTCCAAATGACAAAAATGTCTCCTCCATCGTCCCCAAATAGGGAGGAATGTTCACCAATTAAATAGGTTCGACCATCTCCGCTAGAGGAGGCGACGACTCATCAACGTACCAGACTCCCTCTCTTCTACAGCGACGGCTTGTCCACGTAGCCATCCTCCGTTATGAGTCTTCTGACCTTAATTCTTTTTTTCACTCAACTGCGAAAAAAATATTGACTTTGAGACTCCTAGAAGGGATCAAGGTGTTAATGGGCCCGGTCCAGCCGGCCCGTGGCCCGCGCTGACCGGGTTTGACCGGGTTCGGTCCGGGCCGGACCGACAGTATTCTGTTTGGACCCGGCCTGGGTCCATGACCCAGTCTGTGTCACGTCCCGATTCCGTGGAATCGATAGTCGTCCCCCGGACGTGATGTCGTGCGTGTCTAAATTGCACAACACACAAGGCCATGACATTTTTGATATAAAGAGCACGTATTCAGAGTACACAGATAATTGAACACAATATTGAAACAAGAAAAATATTTTTTTATTGATATTGAACATCATTTACGAACTCTTGAACAAGTACAAAAGGTTACCGCACGGACTTACAAAAGTGGACGTAAAATAAGATAGTCGTCTGATACATTACATCATTTTACTAAAACTTCAAAAGTTATAGACACCTTCGGACGAAGATATCGCCTTGCCACGGAGCTGCATAGGATATGTGCACGAGCTCCTAGAAATTCCAATACGCTTCAAAAGGGCACGCACAGGGTGCGCCTGTAGGTGGACTGGATTGGAAAGTTACCTTAACTCCTTGCAGGATTGTCTTGGCGCGGAGAACCTGTTACAACGAGGGTCAGTACATCGAAATGCACTAGTGAAGGCAAGGTAACCAAACTCTACTAATCAACACGTTATTTATGTGAAGCATGCAAGTTATTATGTGATCTTTCTATTTTGCCTTAGTTCAAGTTACAAGGAAGCAATTGATACAAAAATTGACTGAAATAAACATGCCACCGTTCTGTGACTTTTACCTGCCCGTCTGAACCACCTGCACAACAGTTACCATGGCCTTTCCTGCCACAAAGACATAGTTAGCTTGCACAGTTTAAATATATGAGGAGGGTCACTGGCACGTTGCCATAGAGGATGCATTATAGTCTCAGGATGGAATGACATGCAACACAAGGAACATTGGCATTATAGGCTATTCCGTCCAAAGCAGGTGACTATTCTGGGAGTTCCGTTCTGATCGGATCGGCGCCAGTGCCACAGCGACCATCCGCAGGAACTAAGACCTTGTGCACAAGTTGTCCGTGACCAAGCGAAGTCTAAACTAAGTTATCAATCGAGGCAGTTCAAGACAACACATGCACAAGACAAGTAACATGGCATGATCTGTTTGCATAGTCTTCCTGATTAGTTTATTGCATAGTCAAGTGTGTTTTATACATAGCACAATAATAGAAGAATATGTTCTAACTAGAATTGAAATGCGATGAAAGAATATTATAAGCGAACTAGCATGCAACAAGATAACCATTCACAAGTTGATTGACAAGCATAAAGTAATCTGTTAATTCTATTTTATCTTGACATATTTCAGTTATTATGGTATCGTTTGATCGGAACAATCAAGAGAGCAAGATTATTTGGTGTGAAGACTTGGAAGAATGATCAACTAATTGAAGTATAACCACTCATAAGTTGGTGGAGAGAGGAAATGAAAGAGGTGCTTTAAGACTCCGCTCACGCGACGCCTACTGCACGATCACCTGCATTGCTACAAACAGATGATCAGTACCTCCACTCATCTTTTCCAAGCTCGAAATGAATGCACAGTTCAACGAACGAAAGCAATAAAATTCATCAAAACCGTTCAAAAAAATGCAAACTCGAAAACCAACTCGAAAGCACGAAAGCAACAATACGACATCAAAAACTAGGCAAGAAAACTTGCAGCGGAGAGGTCCCTCTTGACTCTGCTGCTTAGTTCGTCCTTGGGACACGGTCCACTGAATATGAAAATCGATTCCGAAGAATCCAATCCATAACGAGGAAAAGATCTTGATTCAATCTATCCCGATCGAACGATACTGAAAGTATTTCTTAGTCGCGCTCACCAAATAGGAGGAATAGGATACCACAGTCTGCGATGAACCGGGCCGAGCCGGTCTGGGTCCGGGCAGGTTCAAGGGCGGGCCGGGCCGGGCGGCCCATCTTTTTTATATATATAGTATATTGTACAATACATATAATAATAACTATTAAACTATAAAATTTATAAATAAAATTTTATAAGTTGTCTTTTTATTAATAAAATTAGAAGTTATTTTGTTAATTATAATAATATATATATATATATATATATATATATATATATATATATATATATATATATATATATTTAATTATAAGTTATTTTTTACAAAAAAAATTGTTACATAATTTATATCTATTTTCCTTTAATTTATGTATACTTTGTAGTTTGTTATATTTATAATGTTTTATATATTTTTTATATGAGTTATTAGTGATATAAATTTAAATAGAAAATTATTCTTTCGATAATTAAAAATTTTAAATGTAAATAACACTAACTAAAAAAACACTTAACTGGATTTTTTTTATTGAAGATAATTTTTAATATATGTTATTTTTGTTACATAAGGCATGCAACCTATATTTGTGTCTTAGATTCTCAGTCTCTCTTCAAAATTTATTTGTAATACTGCAAATAAAGTTTGTAGAGAGACTGAAAGCTAAGACTCAAATATAAGTTGCAATTAGGTTTAAATATACCTATGACTTAAGAAACAATAAAAAAAAATTAAAATTGATACATTTTTTGAGGAAAATATAAGATTACTAGAAATCCATAAACATTTTCAGATGTATGCGTAGCTTCTTGTACCACAATTATGGTCCCATTTGAGTCATTTTCTACAATGCAATCATTCAACAAGAACTATATTCGAGTATATTCTTTCTGTATCGTGCTCATTGTAAACTATGCTAAAATGCTCCCAAATTTTGATCCAAACTCTAGTTTCAGTGCAGGTTAAGGTTGCGGTGCGAATTAAAGTTGCAGATCTTGCAGTTGCTGTGGTGGTTGATCATTTTTCATGATAGTATCTAGTCTCTTCACACTAGATTGCTTCTAAATTTTGTAAGAGAGAGAGGAAAGAAATTATGGTGTGATTAATTTTTATTAAGTTAGGTCTATTTATAGGATTTTTGGGATGCAAAATGATCCCCTATACCCTCAAAACATAGTTGTTATAAGGATATTTTGGTCATTTTCAGCAAAATATTCCTCTAACGGTCAAAAAACTGCCACAAAATTGGGAGTATTTTGGTAAAAATATTCCCCCAAACAGTCATATACAAAAATAAAAATAAAAATAAAATCTCCCGGGTTAGACCGGGCCTCGACCGGGTTTGGCCTGGTCGGCTACTGGGCCGGTTCGGGCTGGACCTACCAGGCCTCAACGGTCAAAACTGCGTCCGAACGTTGCTGTAACCGGGCCAGACCAGACCGGGCTGGCGGGTCGGATTCTCCGACCCAGTCCGGACCCTCATAGGAGGTGGGTCGAGCACTACTAAAAATTGCGGGATTAGCGACGTTTTTAGCGACGTCGAAGTAAAACGTCACTAATACTAAAGATTTCAGCGACTCCAAATATTAACGTCGCTATAAGTCGCTGTTTGGCGACATATAACGACTATAATTCAGTTTTTTAAAAAAATAGTCCCTATAAGTTATCTAAGGTCGCTGAGTTTTATAATTTAGCGACGTTTAGCGACGTATTTAGCGACGTTTATATTTTAAATATTTAGCGACGTGTTTAGCGACGTCTACAACATCGTAAAATATTTTTATTAGCGATGCCATAATTTGACGTCGTAAAACATCTCTAAAATTTCAATATAGGTTTCCGATTCCCCCTTCTGTCGAAATCTCCCAAATTTTCAAAACCCGCCCCCTCTTCTCCCCCCTCTCCGGAGACCGGCGTCCTCCACAGCGGCCTACTTCGGCGTCCCCCTCCTCCTCCTCCTCCTTCTCCTCCTCTAGGTAATCCCTAAATCTCTCTCTCTCTCTCTCTCTCTCTCTCTCTCTCTCTCTCACACACACACACACACACACACACACACACACACACACAGAGGACACGGCATGACATTGACACAGACACGACACACACACTGACACAGACATGACACACACACACACGTGACACTAACCCAAAACTGACACAGACTCGTCACACATGTGACAGACACGACACACACATGTGATAGACACGTTCTCTGTGTTCTTGCTGACTGCTAGTGCAAGCCTTGGCTTGTTGCACTGTACTGAAACTGCACTGGGACTACTCATTGTTGTGCCCTGCTTGCATCTCAGTGCATTAATGCACTACAAACAACACTTTTTGCTGCTGTTGATCTTTTTTGATGTTGATTGCTCTCACTTGCCACCTCCTTGCTGAGTATACTTCTCAGTGGCCGATGCTTCTTGCTGCACGGCTGTTGATTGCTCTCACTTATATGACTTCCTAGGTCAGTAGCCAGCTAATTAGTGCTTTGTACTGTTCTTATATCAATATATAAAGTAATACAAAGAATTATAGTCTATGCCCCCAGGCCCCTGTTATTATCAAACTCATCCTTCGTTGAGTTCAAGAAGATCTTTCCAACCAGGCCATCTAAATGGTCTGGGGTAAGATTCCACTCAAGGCAGCTGACGCTCCATGTCCGCAATGTAAAATGCAGATAAAGGAAGCTAACACTCCTCGGTGTATCATAATCCAATTGATGTTACTTTAGCAATTATTTTAGATAACATTAATTTATGTGTATCATTATCAATTTGTAATGTTACTTTGAAATCATATAACACATAACAATATAAATATAATATGCTAAATTTAAACAATTTGAATTTGTATGACTTCAAAATTAAATTTGGGAACGCCTATGGTAATCTTTTTCTAATTCTAATACTCCCTTAAATAAGGCACACATGGGGATTAGTTAAGGAAACTCACAAAGAGAGATTGTGTTTAAAGGGGCAAATTATGAACCTTTACCAAATCATAACAACTTTTAAATATTATATCTATCAAAAGAAAGAGATGAAAATCAAAGCCATAGAGGAATTAGTTATTTCTTCATTCTTTCTTCTTGTTCTTTGATTATTGGTTCCTTTCATGAGAACTTTGTATCTATTTTCAACTACGGAAAGAAGGATGATTGGATTATCCAGAGACTTCTAAGTCATTAAAGTGATATTTTTATTGATCATGAATTACCTGTATTGATTATGTTATTAGAATAATATATTTGTTAGTTAAGTATACAATATTAATTAATTTTTTTGTTCTATTATGTTTATCGTAATCGTCGAGACCCAGCTGTAACACCCCGTTCCGCTCAAGCGGACTGCCGTCTCAAACGACAATAGTGCAGCTGTCCCGACCCGCTTTGCCTCGATCAAGAAGCAAAGGATATCCAGACTTGTCCCTACAGGAATCCGGCTCAGGCTTTCAGAGGCTTGCTTGACGTATCGCTCTACCGAGGCGAATCATCGCTAAGGTGGGTGGCTACGGTGAACTTGTCTTTGCTTAGCCAGCACACATAAAATCTGGAATATTCATGCTAGTCGCTAGGTGATTCACCCCCTGCATGCTAATAAATCCAACGCACCTAGCTAAGAAAATAATCCCAACTTGTATTGCTATGCTAGAACATGGAAAATGAAATACTGCTTATATAAGTTCAGACCCTCGCATGCTAAGTCCCTTAACGGTTTCATCTCTTGGCTTACCTTCGGGTCCGAGCAAACGTGTTTACTTATGCCCCTTAGAAATGCATGCTTGTCTGCTTGAATGTTGCCTTGTTTTCATCCAAACCCCGGAAGACTACTAAGTAGTCATTCCGTGCATGATTGAACCTGCAAGTATCCGAGACCGTTGGGTCACCAGGCAGCCCCGAGCCAGGGGAATGCATCAAGGCAAATTACTGTACAGAACCAAGATTCAAGTGTCTCGTGTACTCGTGTTCTTGTGTGCACTCGTGTTCTCTTGTTCTAGTGCACTCTTGTTCCCATGTATCTCATGATAATTGGAAAGACCCCAATACTTGCATGTCGCGGACAACTCGGAAACGAGGTATAGTTCCACGGATGGTCACCGGGGCACTGGGACCGATCCGATCCGGATGGAACTCACGTTATTGTACAGTCCATTGTGCTGGACGGGATGGCATGTAGCGCCCCTTGTTCTTTCGCTGCATACATTCTCTCTAGTGACTGAACCGTATTGTATAGTCCATTGTGCTGGACGGGATGGCATGTAGCACTCCTTGTACTTTCGTTGCATACCATTACCGCCAGTGACTATCGTCCTGAATGGCTATGCCAGCGACTCTTGTTCATATAGATAAGTCATCCTCGCTTAGCGGCTATCCGTGTGCGAGTCACTGCATCGCATCAAATGAACAACTGAACAACTGAACGATCATGTTAAAATGACCCTCGTATTTGCATATGCTATGCCCCTGAATGCTTATACTTGCCATGCTTGAATTAATAATGTTTGCCTTGGACAGGGAAGGAGATGGTAAGTTGGTAAGTCACGCCGGGTTTCCTCTCATGTCGCATGGCGCACTGCTACACGGGTTAGGCTATTCAATATTTGCATGAAACTGATCCTAAGGCAACTAGAAAGACAACTTAATAGTTAGTGCACGGAACTTTTATTACGTGTTTGGATTTGTTGAGCGGGCGAGTAACTTCCCCACCAGTGCATTCAATGTACTGATAATCCACCAGTTTGTATGCAGGGTACGGGAGAACCTCGTTCGGTGTGGATGCCTCCTTCGTATGTGCTAAGGCCAGGAGATCCCTCTGAAGCCTTGTAACGGTGCGTCCGGGACTGAAGCACATATACAAGACATAATGTTGGAGCGTCGCCTGAACATCGCCTGTACAATCATTTCCATAATTGTAGCCACTTGGCACGCTTTATGTTTCAGAGAGAGAGGCTTGAGCGACTTGTAATCTCGGCTATACACCGCATGTAACACATATTTATATCAATCAAAGAGTTGCTTTACTTCAAACTTATGTTTCAATGCTCCCGCTATATTGTCGACTCAGGGAACTTGTTACCGAATCGCTATGCGTTCATGACTCTGCTGCACTCGAACAATCTGTGCGACTCTGTGGCTTAGAACTCTTACCGCCAGCCAATAAACCATGGCCTTGCACGGGCGTGGGATACGCTCGTGCGACATCACGCCCGGATGGGTCAAGCGATCGTTCTGCGGGAGCGCTGGCGAGGGTGATTCCCGCCTAGCGAAAACGGCCGATTTGCCTGCGGGAGATCGGGGCGTGACATGTTGGTATCAGAGCCTGGCTTCTACGCCTTTGGACTTCAATTTGATATTCTGTTTCGAAAGCTCGTTCGTGGGTTATGTGCACGCTCTCTCTCAATGCCTCGATGGGATGTTCCAACAATAAGTCTGAATACTTTCAAAATGCGTTTTGATTGAATGATATGATTGCTTGTCTGGTTGTATGCTGCGAGTGGCCTTTGTGCCAACCTGTGCGAACCCTTGAGAGTATCGCTAGTAGCTTGTCCGATTTTTACTAACCCTAAGTTTGGTTGAATGCATCTATTCGAGGGACGCCTTGAACTAGTGCACCATCCAAGACTTAAGAAAAGGTAAAACTCGAGTGCTAAGACTTCGCTATCACTAAGCTGGTTGACGTGTTCACGCTAGAAGTGCACTTCGAAGGTGCGCACGATCCAGTCTAAGCGATATGCTGATTTCGAAGCTTGTGCAAGTGAACATCCAAATGAACAAGTACAACGACTTGTCTAGGATTGCCTCAACCCTAGATTACTGCGTGTCCTCAGTAAGTCTCGAGGACGAGACTTTTTCTGAGTTGGATAGGATGGCGGACTGCTGTCTCAAACGGCAATAGTGCAGCTGTCCCGACCCGCTTTGCCTCGATCAAGAAGCAAAGGATATCCAGACTTGTCCCTACAGGAATCCGGATCAGGCTTTCAGAGGCTCGCTTGACGTATCGCTCTACCGAGGCGAATCATCGCTAAGGTGGGTGGCTACGATGAACTTGTCTTTGCTTAGCCAGCACACATAAAATCTAGAATATTCATGCTAGTCGCTAGGTGATTCACCCCCTGCATGCTAATAAATCCAACGCACCTAACTAAGAGAATAATCCCAACTTGTATTGCTATGCTAGAACATGGAAAATGAAATACTGCTTATATAAGTTCAGACCCTCGCATGCTAAGTTCCTTAACGGTTTTATCTCTCGGCTTACCTTCGGGTCTGAGCAAACGTGTTTACTTATGCCCCTTAGAAATGCATGCTTGTCTGCTTGAATGTTGCCTTATTTTCATCCAAATCCCGGAAGACTACTAAGTAGTCATTCCGTGCATGATTGAACCTGCAAGTATCCGAGACCGTTGGGTCACCAGGCAGCCCCGAGCCAGGGGAATGCATCAAGGCAAATTACTGTACAGAACCAAGATTCAAGTGTCTCGTGTACTCATGTTCTTGTGTGCACTCGTGTTCTCTTGTTCTAGTGCACTCTTGTTCCCATGTATCTCATAATAATTAGAAAGACCCCAATACTTGTATGTCGTGGACAACTCGGAAACGAGGTATAGTTCCACGGACGGTCACCGGGGCACTGGGATCGATCCGATCCGGATGGAACTCACGTTATTGTACAGTCCATTGTGCTAGACGGGATGGCATGTAGCGCCCCTTGTTCTTTCGCTGTATACATTCTCTCCAGTGACTGAACCGTATTGTATAGTCCATTGTGCTGGACGGGATGGCATGTAGAGCTCCTTGTACTTTCGCTGCATACCATTACCGCTAGTGACTATCGTCCTTAATGGCTATGCCAACGACTCTTGTTCATATAGATAAGTCATCCTCGCTTAGCGGCTATCCGTGTGCGAGTCACTGCATCGTATCAAATGAACAACTGAACACCTGAATGATCATGTTAAAACGACCCTCGTGTTTGCATATGCTATGCCCCTGAATGTTGTCACGCCCCAGTCCCAAAATACCGTGGGACTAGATACGTGGCAATGGCCAGCAGTACGCACCGATGGACAAACCCAATTTAATGGATCCATCAGGGCATACTTAAGCTGTAAAACAAATCTACGACAATCATGGCACAACTAATCTCATCCACACAAGATAAAAATATGATCCACAGAATAAATAAGGAATGTAAATCATCAGCTAGTCTCACAAAGTACTCCGGGGAATAATCCGATAAATGTCTAGTACAATGGTTCAACAGACCAGAATATAAAAGACTGAAATAAATAATAAAAGCTGAGCATGAACATGGATGCTCAAGAGAAGTCTTCAGCTAACACCTCGCCCTCAGATGGCGGTACAGCTCCTGGATCGGTTCCTCCTGCTGCGGTCCCGTATACCTCGGGATAAATCTCGCCTGCAAAATCTGGGGACAAAATCCATATCCAGGTCCTCAGGGGACATAGCAAGGTACAGAAAATATACAAGCCAACATATAAACAGTGCAGCAGAATAATGAAATAAGCAGGGTAAGTATGTAATCATCTGTGTAAAATGCAAGAGAGAATATCAATAGTACTCAGGTTGAAACAACTACAAGCTCTGTGTAGGGGAGCCGGTAGCAGTGGTGTCAAGAGGTGGTCTAGCTCAGCGGAAGACTGAGTAGCCGGCATAACATAATCAACCTGTAGCCTGTGAGTCTCTCCAGCAATAGATGGATCAATAAGGGAATACTAAAATAACCAGCTAAGTGATATGCAAGATGAGAGCAGCACTAGAGCTCAGGCTGAAGCATACTACAAGCTCTGTGTAGGGGAGCCGGTAGCAGCAGTAATAATGAGTAATGGGCCAAGCTCGGGCTTCAGAGTCTTGGGCCTCACAGTAGTAGGGGTGTATATATATGATCAGCCTGTAGTCTGTGTGTCTCTCCCCACCCAATGTAACCACGCAAATCATGAACATAACGTCTCACGTCCATGTCAGCGGAGTCATATCTAATGCACAAGTCATAATGTATATAGAATATAGAATCTAGGTCAAGTCCTGTATCCTATACAGAATCACCACGAATATCTCGGGAAGATCCTGTCTCATGATCAGTGTCCTGTGTCCTGGGTCAAAGTGTACTTGGTAAGACAAGTACGAGAATATAAAGTTTCACGTATGTCCATATCTAAATGACATTACCCAACACCGCGTACGATGTGGGCACCCGACTGATAATCGGACGCTAAGTATGTCAAACGGTCCTAGGTTAAGCATGCACAGGAAATATATGAAGTAAGAAAAATAGGTAATAATACTGCAGAGATGGCAATGTACACTTGCCTGATGTCTGGGTATCAACAACTGTCCCTGTATCAGTGGGTCCGGTAGGTGCTACTCCAAAAGCTGTAACAAACATCACCAACCATCTCAGAAGATGTCAAACTGCTAGAAATGCCAGTCCTTACGTCCAATTTGGACACAGGGGCAAAAAGGTCATTTTTGACCAAAGCGGGGTCCACTTGTGGGCCACTTTGCACCGAAAAGCGTGCCAGGGTCAAAGGTCTCCAAATTCTGCAAACTCAGTGTCTACAAGTCAGGAACGATGATACGAACCCAACGGAACTTCCAGAATTGGATTTCGATGAGCCGTTCACAAAATCACCCGTCAAGTGGAGCCGGTGGGGCCTACGATACGCGATTTTGCCCAAGTTCTCAGAATCGAACCAAACTTGGGTCACAGGACCAGCGTATTGCTACGAGTCCGATGGTGCAAGTTTCGTCTCAATCCGACGTGTGTACACAAAGTTACAGCGTGTTCCAGAAAGGTCGGATGCGGGGTGTCGTCGGCGGATACGCGTTGATTCCGGTGTGCACGCACATCCGAATTGACTTCTGCGAAATCCCACACGACCGTATCAACATCGCGCACGGTTTGGTAAAGACCGCGTGCGACCAAGTCGTCCCGTTTGGCGGGGCGCACTCAATTCCGGGGTGAAACAGGGCGTTGTTTTTCCTGTTTTTGGATCGCGGTGTGCGATCACCACAGGACGCGATGCACCGAACGAGTTGTACGGGCACCGAGAGGGTTATACAGTCTACGCGTAGCAACTGACGGAAACTAAAACGGAGTTACGAGGTGAGAGAAAATGGTACCTGAATAGGGCTCCGTGAACGCTGAATTCCACGTGTCCGAGAGTCAACTTCGTGTCCTGGTCGAGAATTTCCGTGTCTGCCGTGAGTCCGAGCTAGGGTTCTGACTCGGGGGCAGCGGGGACTTCACCGGAGGGAGTCGATGCGTCCTAGGGAGTCTGGGTGCTGGTCGGGGTTGGCTTTTCGAAATTACGGTGAATATTTCCTTTTGTGTTCCTGTCTTTTTGATGACCAATGAACAAATATCTCTTGTCATCCATGGTTCCAATGCCGGTGACAATGGCTGGATCATCATTTCCAGCCCGGTCTCTGTGGAGTTCCACCCACTTGTTAGTAATGTTCAAAATATGGTCAAGAAATGTTGGCCTATTGGGATGTCGAGCAATAGATAGGCGTTGAATTGGAGTTAAATGTGTATACAACTCTTTTAGTGCCTCCTGATACTTGCTTTCCAATAAGCTAATCTGATTGGTAAAGTCCAAACCAGTATCATCAGCCATTTTTTTCTCACATCAATAATCCTTTTCTCCAGATCGACCAAGGGCTTCTCAAAGGAAGAGTCACCGGCTTCGGCTTGTCCTGTAGAGGCTTGAAATGAGAGAGATAAGCTAAATGCCCGCTTTCGATGTTCGGATCGCTGTCATCTGGCCACGGGTACTCGTGCTTCTGACCCTTTCTAATCCTTGCAGAACACTGAGTATACACCCACTCCCAACCCTCTGGTGCCGCAATTGCTTCAACCAAGCTCCACTGGTCCCTCTAAACGGACTCTTATGTGCATCGGGGTAAAACCATTCTTCCTCAAGTGGATAGATGACCCGGATACAAACTGCAGCTTTCCCCACCATCCATTATCGATAGAGCATTCATCTCAAACCATTAAACAACATGATGAGCCTCCAAACAGTTTTCCCCTTTCCAAGAATAGCACAAAATCTCTGATCGAAAAAAAAAGAAGAAGAAAGGAAGAAGAAGGAATGAAGAAGAAGGGATTTTGTATGAAGAATAATTATGGAGGGAGGAGAGAGAGAGAGAGAGGGTGGCGGCCAGGGAAGATGAATAGGAGTCGGCTGAAATTAATTCTTAGGTTTTGGAATAAAGAAAAGGGAAAGGGATGAAAAGTTGTTTATATAAGTTTGACTTGGGTTGGGTGCTTGACCTAGAATTATTTTGACTTTGGTCAATGCTCTCCTTGGGATGGGCCTTGGGTTTGACCTAGGATTTGGGCTGGGTCAAAGTTCCTTGGGCTTGGGCTTCGGCTCCCCTGGTGAGGTTGGGTGTTTGGCACGGGTTTAATTCGGTTTAAATTAAATGCAAGGATAGAATTTAGATGGGGGACGATGTGCGCGCTGTACATCCCAAAAATTATGGAAAAATTCCGGTGAAGGAAAAGTTGGACGTCTTCATGCATTGGAGGGGAGGAAAATGTTGACTACGGTCAGCACCAAGTAGGCTCTCCGTTGGGTCATGGCTAATAGGGTGAGGGCACCTTAATTAATAATTGCATCTTAGTTTCTAGGGCTTTAGAATGCTTCCGGAGTCCAATAAATTCACAGAAAATTTTCCTATGTCCAGTTTTTCATTTTACACTAGAAAATATTATTTTCATAATATTTTAATATTAATTAATAACAATTAAAAATTATTTAGTCACAAAATACCTTAGTTTTTATTCCAAAAAATTTTACAGAAAATTTGCGAGAAAATGATTAAAAAAAAAAAATTCTGAAAATCAGGGTGCTGACAAATGCTTATACTTGCCGTGCTTGAATTAATAATGTTTGCCTCAATGTTTGCCTTGGACAGGGAAGGAGATGGTAAGTTGGTAAGTCACGCCGTATTTCCTCTCATGTCGCACGGTGCACTGCCACACGGGTTATACTATTCAATATTTGCATGAAACTGATCCTAAGGCAACTAGAAAGACAACTTAATAGTTGGTGCACGAAACTTTTATTACGTGTTTGGATTTGTCGAGCGGGCGAGTAGCTTCCCCACCAGTGCATTCAATGTACTGATAATCCACCAGTTTGTATGCAGGGTGCGGAAGAACCTCGTTCGGTGCGGATGCCTCCTTTGTACGTGCTAAGGCCAGAAGATCCCTCTGAAACCTTGCAACGGTGCGTCCGGGACTGAAGCACATATACAAGATATAATGTTGGAGCGTCGCCTGAACATCGCCTGTACAATCATTTCCATAATTGTAGCCACTTAGCACGCTTTATGTTTCAGAGAGAGAGGCTTGAGCGACTTGTAATCTCGGCTATACGCCGCCTGTAACACATGTTTATATCAATAAAAGAGTTGCTTTACTTCAAACTTGTGTTCCAATGCTTCCGCTATATTGTCGACTCAAGGAACCTGTTACCGAATCGCTATGCGTTCATGACTCCGCTGCACTCAGACAATCTGTGCGACTCTGTGGCTTAGAACTCTTACCGCCAGCCAATGAACCATGGCCTTGCACGGGCGTGGGATACGCTCGTGCGGCATCACGCCCGGATGGGTCAAGCGATCGTTCCGCGGGAGCGCTGGCGAGGGTGATTCCCGCCTAGCGGGAACGGCCGATTTGCCTGCGGGAGATCGGGGCGTGACACCAGCCTTGGTGGTTATTTGTTGTGGCAAGGGGGCATCGAGATGTGTTGTTGATCGATATAATTGATAATGTAGAATTAGAGGTCTTAATCAGTCATAATTTTGTAGTCGCGTGGGATTTTAAACATATGTGACATAAATATCTTATAAGGCTAAACTGGTCAGTAAATCATACATCTATACTTTGTACGGTCCATGTTCTCTGTCTATGCGGCCTTTAGGGTATTAATATATCATGGATGTTAGGTGCCATTGATCTTGCAAAGTGACAACTGGCTGGACTTGTCAACCAGCCTAAAAAATAGGCTCTAATTATTGATCCTTGGTTATGGGTAAGGGGATTGTTCTAATATTCATTTAATGATTCCATTAATCTCCTATAGCTTGCGCTATTGACTAAGGATAAGTGTATGTACCATTATTAGAATTTAAAATTAAAAAGAAGCGCTTTTGCTTATTTATATAAAAAGCCACAATATAAGTTATTTTGTAATATCTGACTTTGTTTATTGTTTTGATAAGCTGGTTACTTTTAGGGTATCTTTTGAAAGCGCGAGAAGTCTTCTATCAAAATATTTTCTTGACTAGTTCTAGAAAATCATCAACAATGCAAATTCGGCCTAATTAAGCATGACCACAACCCCTTCTATTGAAATACAAGCATATATTAAGCCAATAGCTATTATCTTGTAACATACCGAGAAAATATACTTTAGTTATGTCTGACCAACTTTAACTTATCTAGCTGAAATACTGGATCTAATAGTTCCTTTAGTGATGAAAAGGTATAGAGATATAATATTCATGGTATTAATAAACTTAATTTGTTAAAGCACTAAAATTGCAAGTATGTTCTCCAAAAACACTTAAGATTTCATAATTATGATAAGTTCATGGAAAATGTGCTAAATGGTGTTGAAATAAAAGGTTATAAGTTCATGGACAATTAAGTATCAAACAATGAAAAACTTTATAACATATAATAGTAATAATTGATTCTTTATGTGTGCCATAAAGAAGGTAGAATATCACAGTACAGAACTGTATCTAGAATACATTTCACAAGTAGAAACAAGTGTTGATAAGTATATATGCACACTGAAAACTGTGAACTGCTCTCCCTAGTGACCCGAGCTCACTCAATCACTCAAACAACCATACTTGAAGGTAGCAGTGAGTATCAGTGCATGTACTGTATTTAACAATGAGTATATATATGCTAGGACTAGGAGTATCAGTGCATGTACTGTATTTAACGATGAGTATATACTTGAAGGTAATTGTATATTCACTTTTGCTGTAGAAGTATCTAGGAATTGATATGAATTACTATCTGCGTCATCGTTCGTGGATGTACAACCGTCATCCTGATGACATGTGCGGTGTGCGGGATGAATTCATTGAGGGTGTACAACAGTTCCTGCAGTTCGCCAAGGCGTTCCCTCAGTACATGGACGGTACCAAAATTAAGTGTCCGTGTGTGAGATGTCGCAACTTGAAATATCATCAAGAAGTGGAAGTCACATATCATTTATACTCGAAGGGTTTCACGCCGAATTACTATTAGTGGACCTCGCACGGAGAACTTGTGTCTTTAGCATCGGAGTCGGAGACTTATGTAGAGCCGTATATGGATGTCCACGACCACGCTACTTACGACGACGGGTGGGTGAACATTGATTTTGATACGGTGGGGCCTAATTTCGATTCGGACAATTATGATGAAGCTGAGGAGGCACCGAATACCGACACAGACTCCACCGACGTCACTGCCTTCTCCATCGACATCGGTGACGATTTCACGGGAGCAGTATGATCTGTTCTTATCCTTCATGCGCGCCGGTGGTCATCGTCCTGCAATCCACAGTAGTCCTAGTTAGGACCATTTATTTATTGTTTGTGTTTCAGACCTATGATATTTGGTCATTTATGAATATTTTTTATTTTTGAGGCATTCAGACATTATATCTTGTATTCTTTAGGACGAGGCATTCAGACATTATTCCTGATTCGGTTTATAATTTCAATATTTTGTTTTCTTCAAATTTTATTATTTATTCATATTAAATATATGTTAATTTACCAGTGTTGAGTGTTCAAACTGAAGGGGGTCGGCGAACCCAGCAAATTCAACGGAGGGTTGCTCCGGGTCTATTTGTATAAATTGTGAATTAATAAACTGCAGGAAAAATAGTTTGGAAACAATTCAGATTCATTTTTTTAATTTTTTTCACTTTATCTTTAGCGACGTTTTTAGCGACGTTTTGCGACGTCTACTCACGTCGCTAATTACGTCGCTAAAAACGTCGCTACACACGTCGCTAAACAAGTCGCTGTCCGTCGTAATTTGCTGACATGGCAGTATTGCCAGGTCATAATAACGTAGCTAATTTAGTCGCACAACGTCGCTAAATGAGTCGCACATACGTCGCTATAAAAGTCGCTAATTACGTCGCTAATTTAGGGACATATAGTGACAAAAATACAAGTCGCTAATTTAGCAACGTTGTGTCGCTAAACGTCGCTAATATAGCGACACATTTACGTCGCTAGAAAACGTCGGCATAGCGACGTTTGGCGACGTTTTTTCTGTCAGCGACTAGTTTAAAAGCGACTTCAATAAAACGTCGCTAATTACGTCGCTAAAATTATTTAGCGACATTTTTTGGTCATTTAGTGACGTTTCTTTACGTCGCTAATTTGACTTATTATGGTAGTGGAGCCGGGCCGGTCCGTTGACCGGGTCCAGGCCGGCCTAGACCGGCGTTGATCGGACCGGACCCTGGTTGGTTTTCGGACCGTCCGGCCCAATATACCCATGAAGAAGGGAAGGCCGATTGAGTATCTAAAAAAAATTAAGTTACATTTGACTATATTAACTTCATGAGCAGTGTCGATAGGAGGGGTTACAATGGAGTCCAGATAACCCAACTTTCTATTTTGACTTGACTGCACCATTCAGTAGGGGAAGGGTTAAGCTCATCCCAGGCATCAATCCATGTGACCATGGCACCAGCTAGCTTGTTGAAGTAGGGGGTCTACCTTCCCAAGCTTGGCGTTCATCTGCTTCGAGAGCTCGATGTAGCACTTCTGTACGGTGGTACTCTCCTTTTGGGAGGGTTGCAGAGTGGAAGGAGGGGATCAGTTCTTCCTGCCAAAAGATGCCATTGTATTCCTTCTTAAGGTTAACAAATGGGTTGCTGGCCTTGCTGTGCCAAATGTAGGGGAGACCCGTCTTCACTCCCAATCCCAAGTGATCACAGATGGATAACCTTAGTACACCATCCTGCCCACTTATCATCGTAACGTCCGATAGGCTGAGCATCACCCATGAGGCCAAAGTACATGGTATGGATCATAGAGAGTGTTGAAGAAGAGGGGAGTAGAAGGACTGTGGAGATTCTTTATGTGCTGCTCAAGAGCATTGATATCTTTGCCAGAAGGATCTTTGGCAACGAAACAGTCGTCGCCGTTGGTGCGGAGTCCTTGAAGGATCCGGCTGTGGTCGTGTTACGATTGTGGAGCTCGTAGTCGAACCCTTTGTGGACCTTGATCACCTTCGACGGGACGATGATGAGGTGGTAGGGCTGGAAGAAGGGCCTCCACATCTCGAGGAAGTCCAGGTTGCGGATCGTCGGAATGACGATGTCGAGCTCGTCCAGGACGGAGCGGAGTGCTCGACGTCCCTGACCTTAAATAGTATTAAGTTATTGACTTAGTCTTTCTCTGATTTTGTCTTTGTAATTATCTCTAACCATGATTGTAGGATTCAGTTGTAACCTCATGAGTTAGTTTAGACAATCTCTGATTTTGTCTTTGTAATTATCTCTAACCATGATTGTAGGATTCAGTTGTAAACTCATGAGTTAGTTTAAACAATATTGATGTAAACTCTGCTATATAAAGGCTCATGCATCAAAATAATAAAAGGAACCTTTTTCATATTTATCATTTCTTCATATGGTATCAAAATAGCCTAAACCGATCCTACACTATGTCTTCCGAAAACAACCAGATTACTCCTTCCGCTACTCAAATCTTGTTCACTGCTTCTGGTGGCGCTGCGGCCAACCTTCAATTCCCGGCGCTAGCAGTCCGCCTCGATCGCTCCAATTACTCTCTGTGTCGCGGCACTATTCGCTCGGCTCTTGAGGGTTATGAGCTTGAGGGATTTCTTGTCGCTGGTGGTGCTCCTCCGCCGACTATTTCATCGACCACAGGTTCATCAACCACCACCAGCCCGAATCCTGAATAGAAACTCAAGAAATTAAATACACAGTAATAACTGATTACAACGGTTACAGTTAATTAAATATTCCCGCCGGAATTCAAACATAAATCAGAAATCCATCCCAACCCAAATCTCTTCTCAGTAGAAGATCGCACCTAATTCCAGTCCTATCTCTATCCAAATCCCATCCCATCCCAATCTTATTAATAACCTTCATCAACTCCTTTACAACAACCCCTAACTCCTGCAGACGCAACCATCGACACAGCCGTCCTCCGTTCTGACCGAGGCCCGGGGCCTCGCCTTGGCTTCAGCGGAGGACCACCGCAGGGCCTCTCCTTTCCAACCTCTCATCGCTTCCGTTCCTCGGCTTCTCCGACTCGACCGACTGTAGAGACTCGCTTGAGTGCAGTCCAGAGACCCTGGCGAACTTCCCGTACCGATCCGTCTGCTCGTCGTGTCTGGCTTCAAGTAAGTTATAATCATCGTTTGATCAACCATTTCTAATCCCGAGAGGGATACTCGGAATTCTAATTTTGGTGAATGCCAACTATTTCGTTCACTTACTGATTTTAGATTCTTGATTACTACCTCGCCAGTTGGATCTATAAATTCATTCTAATCCTTTATTAAGTTGTTCCTTCATATTTTCTTCCAAAAACGTATTTCTTTTATTTGATGTAGCCATGAACTAAGAGATCAGAAGTGAAGGTTTTAGGACTAAGCGAAATATTGTCGATCATCCCAAAATGAGCTGGGCCAACGTTCCCAAGGACGTCCTGAGCCTAATCTTAACCCTGCTCAACCTAGCGGATCTCGGAAATGCGACCGCCGTCTGCTCGTCGTGGCGATGGATAGTCAGACAGCAGGACTGCCTCTCCGCGAGGCAGCTCCCCTGGCTCATGCAGTCGCGCCACCCGGAAACCAGCGCCAGTACCCTCCTCAGGTCTCTCGGCACTCCAAACACCGGCGATGCCCCCCGACGTCGCCACAGGTGCTGCGGCGTACACGGCCACTGGCTCGCTGTCGCGGACGACGCCGGCAGCCTGTTCCTCCTCCACCCCCTCCTCGGCGCCCGCGTCGAGCTCCCCCCACAGTCCACCCTCCCTCTCAACAACATCCGCCTCCCCGCGCCCCCTTCTTATTACTACAAGTCCGCACATTTCGTCCAGAAGGTCGTCCTGTCGTCGCCACCTACGCAAGCCGGATGCATGGCGGCGTTTATATTCATGGGCGGGGAGCTGGCAGTATGCAATGTTGGTGACAGCCGGTGGACTGCAGCTGCATTTGGACCTGTAGGGCCCCGGCGGCGGGTGATATATCAGGACATTGCGTTCTACAAAGGTGAGCTCGTCGCGGTGGACGCGACTGAGAAGGCCTGGGCGTTCGGGTTCCGGTCGGGGAGGCTCATTAGGCGTCGTCCGCTGGCGCCTAGGACCTGGTGGGATCCCTACAACCGCCCGAACCAGTTCTGGCTGAGGCATCTCGTGGTGATGGACGGCCGGCTGTTGATGGTCGTAAGGGAGCGGTCGTTGGTGGTCGACTGGTCGAACGTGCGGACGATCAAGACGACCAACTTTCGCACGCTGATGCTGGAGGACAGCGACGAGCTAGTGCGCTACTGGACCCCCCTGCACGGTGGTATCGGGAACCATGTGATGTTCCTGGGGAGGAGCATATCGGTGGTGGCTGACGCGACGCGTGTTGGCGAGCCGTTTCTCGGAGATTGTATCTACTTTGCCGAGCCTGAGGTTGCGCGCGCTGAGCGGATGGAGGATATGGGCTGGTTCCATATGCCCTTCAGGACCCTCTTTTTCGAGAACGGCAGGGGCGGCGGCGGCGGCGTCGACCGACCGAAGAAAGTTCCTATATTTCATTGGATGTTCAACTACGGCTGGTTGTCGTCGTAAGTAGTAATGGAACTGGCGAGTAGAAGAAGTTGGCAATTTGGAGTGAGTGAGTAGTTTTGTGTCGTGATTTTCGAATAAATGGCTTCATCAACCTGTTAGAATTTGTGTTCGACTGAACCAGTACTACCGTTATATGTATTTGTGATATTTGGCAGTTGTTAGTGTTGTACGTACCTCTGGCTGCTCTTTTGTTCTTCTTCTGCTGCTTTTTTTCTTACTCGTACTACATCGATTCCTTCCTCCCGACTTTGATCTCTTCAAACAATATCAAGAGTGCGCAGTTAGGAAAGAGATTCAGAGATTCGTCACAAAGACGTGGGCAGAAGTTTTGGCGACTTTCAGTTTGCACCAGATTGAGAGAGACGGACGAACAAAAGGTTAGTTACTTTGTATATATAGAAGACCTTCGTGAAGAGTTCTATCGCAAAGTATCTTTGCACACAATAATGAACTTATTACAAACAATGTCTTGCAGAAATGTCGAGTGACAACTAACAACACGACCATGGAGTCAAAATAATAGCATAGCTCCAATTCGTTACTTAGCTATTTATATTGCAAGTTCAGGAACATCCAGTTTGATCATTGATGGAGTTGAGATCGAAAACGAGCACGGAAGATGTTTCGAAGGAAATTCATGAGTCACCTTCCGACCTTCTCAAGCCGTTATCATCTTCTGAGAGCATGGACAATGATGTCATTCCTTCGGCTCTACCTCTCACATTTTCCCGAGCCCCACATGAGGTACAGACCATGTCCCATATTCATGTCGTTACAATTAGGATTAATCTCGAATATGTTTTTGGTAACTTATGCATGTAATCAAATAACATATTTGGTCAAAATTTTGACCATAATTCTACGAAGATATTTAATTTCTTAGGATTAGATTTAGTAGGCTTCTATTTAGCATTAGGATTATATTTCTTCTTCTACAAGTTTTTAAAGTCTGTATAATGACTTTATTGTACTAGTTTTATTTATCTCCTTAATAATACTACTTTTTAATTGAGAGTTGTCCTCTAAATTATTGGCGGATTCCAGTTTCGTATATTCAAAAAAAAAATCATGGATTCTAGCATCATTCGTGGATTCGAACACATATAGCATATGCTTAGGCAGCATTGGCTATCCTCGCTTTGCTTAGGTGTTATACAAGATTCCATCAACACGTTTTTGAGAGCTATGCTCACCAAATTCACTTCTTCCAAGCTACTATGTATTGTAGGAAGATGCATATAGTATTCTACCTACATCATTTACATCTTGAATCCAAAATCCTAGCTAATCAAAATTACTTATTGCTCCTCGTTTGTGAATGTTCTGATTGGAAAATAGGCACGACTGAACACCATTAAGAGCATCCTAGTCCCACAAGGTGTGTGTGATATGGGACGAAATATTGCACCAAGGTTTATTGCACAAAGCAAACTCATCCACACTTTTTTTTTTAAATGTGTGGTTATAAAGTATGCTGATGTGACATCAATTTTATATGGGATGATTTATGACCGTACATTTCAAAAAATATGTCGTTAAGATTGATTGGTACATTATTGCTTGGTACAATATTCCTCCCATATATATATATGGCTAACACGTTGTAGTAAGAACCACCCAACAACTATCAAATACAGACTACTAAGCATTTCCTCCTCCTTGAATCCTTACATATTCTTCCATAAGTATAGCAACCCCGTGTTTAGGCTTTATTTTCTTCTAAAAATTTGATGATTTTGCTCTCTCTCCATATGTGTCAAACAGTGCAGGCTAGCCATAATCTAACAAACTCTCGCCTTGAGAGAGAGGGTAAGTTTGTTGTGAGTTCCATACGAACATACTAAATTCATACTTGAAGAAGAATAAGTGCTCCGCGTTCTCTTCGTGATCGACACATAGAACACACAAATTTCCCTCTGTAGTAACTCCAAATTTGTGTAGCATGTCTAAAGTCAGTAAACGGCCTTTGGCCGTTTTATAAATATGCAATTGTAATTTGAATGCAACACCTTTGGGCCAAATTTTTCTAGCACAAAGACATTAAATTTACTCAAAATACCTGAAAACAGGCACAATCCTTCTGGAGTGGACGACACGGTCCATCAGACATATATAGTATTCCATAACAATGGTGAAAAGATAAGGAGACAAAGGATCTCCTTGGCGCAAACCTTTTTTGCTGGAAATAAACCCTTAAGGTCTCCTCTTTATCATAACTGTCACGCCCCTGTTCCACATAACTGAATGTCCTTGCTGGGCGTGATATCGCGCGAGCCTAAGTTGCGCTCACGTAAGGCAAGTACCGAAACGACTGCTAAAAATGTAAGTGATAGAGTCGCACAGATAGTCCCCAAGAAGAAAAGTTAAATAACACAAGTATATATAGAATAAAAATAATCTCTTTATTGATGTTGAATAGAGGTTACACTACGCTGGGCAAAATGTTACAATCGCTGAATCTCTCTTTCTCGATATAATAAACTGTACCAAATGGCTTACAAATTTGAAATTGAGTACACTAGATGATGACGTTCCATACACTATGTCCTGTATAAGTGCTTCAGCTCCAGCCGTAACGCTCCAAGGCTCCAGAGCGAACTCCACGCCTTAGCGCGCACGAAAAAAACTCCACACCGAACGAGCAGCTCCCGTATCGTGCACACAATCTGGTGGATTATCAGTACATTGAATGCACCGGTGGGGAGACTTCTCGTCCAATCAATAAAACCAACACGTTCGATAGTTATGTGCAACATTATTAGGTTATCTTTCTAATATTGCCTTAGGAACAATTTTATGGCATATGACATATGTAAAGTCTTTATGTCACATGCATGCAATAGTGTCATGCATCAAGTAATAAAGTTTACCTTACCCTTCTTACCTTCCGTTCTTCCATGCCAAAGGTTATGTTAGCTATATACAATAAAACATAGGGTGTAGCCCAAGTGTCACATTTTGGGGTAATGCTAATGATATATTAGGCTCAAGACATGTGACGTGCCGTGTAACCATACTTGTTCAAATCTCAGCCTACACAAGGATTGCCTCTACCATGGCTACCTAATCTATATGAGAGGTCAGGCACCACAAGCGATTATGGACATCTTTGTAAGTCGAGCGGTCCAAGTGTAGGCATGAACTACCAAGAAGCCCTGAAATACCCGATATTGTGATGCCCCAGCGGGTGGATCACACCTAGACCCGATGGTCCCGCAATATCTTGTTCCTATAAACCCACTGATTTTAAATTTTAAATTTTTATTATTTTTTATTATTGGTATTATGTAATTATTGAGATTAAGGAAGAATTTTTATTATTTTTAGCTAATTAGAGAAAATATAAAATTCATGGATAGATATTTATGTTTATTTGTTAATTACAAATATTACACAGAAAATATATTTTTGGGTGTACAACTATTATTAAAGTATTGTAGATTTTTTTAGAAATTATTTTAGGTACAAACCTATTTATAAATGGCAATATATATATATATATATATATATATATATATATATATATATATATATATATATATATATATATGGGATAATATAAAAGAATAATTATAATAAAATGAAACCCAAACCCGAAACCAAAACCCGAAATCAAACCCAAACCCGAAAATATAAACCCAGACCCTAACCCCGACTCCTCCGTTCACCTTCTGAACCCCCCCGACCCCTCAATTCCTCTTCCGAAACCCCCTTCTCTCCATTTTAAACCGACATCAGACCAGACCACACCCTCAGACTTCTTCCCCTGCACCCAGATGAGCACCTCCACCGCCGTCGACCACCGTCGATCGCCGCTGCGTACCGCCGCGAACAGTCTGCACCCAAAATCACGAGCAGCAGAGCATCGAGGTACCCTTCTTTCCATCTCTGTTTTTCCCTACACAGTTAACCAAATAATGAACCGTCGAATCCTATATGAAGATCATATGACCCCCATGAAACCTGTTTAAATAGTTTAGTTTATCGTGTCTTGTATCGATCATAAATTGAGACACAAAACAGAAAAAAGCTGACTAAGTTTTAAGAACATAAATTGTTCCAGGTACACGTGTTTGAGTCCGTTATCTCCAAAATGACACGCGATGCTAAAATTCTACCTAAACAGACTTCTGGACATCATAACCTCGTTTTAATCCATTTAAACACTTTTTCTAAATTTGATTTATTCTGTAATTTATTTAATGCTAGAATCTGTCAAAAACTTGATTTTGTAAAACCAAAATTTCTCGATACGGGGTGCGTCCCGCCAAACAAGGCGACTTCGTCGCGTGAGAATTTTATCGAAAGGTGCGTATCGTCAACGCGGACGTGTGAGATTTCGTAAAACTTGATTTGGACGTGTGTGCATGCCGGAATCAACACATATCCGCTAAAAAAAATACCATATTGGCCTATTTCGACACTTGTCATAACTTCGTGTGTGCTTGTCGTTTCGCAACAAAATTTACGCCATTGGATTTGCAGCATTACGCTAGTCCTGTGACCTAAGTTTGATTCGATTCTGAGAACGTTGACGAAATATTGTTTCGCGGGTCCTACGGTTCCACTTGACGGGTAATTTCGTGACTGGCTCACCAGAATCCAATTTCGGACACTCCGTTGAGTTTATGTCATTATTCTGGAAGTGGACACTAAGTTTGTCAAATTTGAAGAACTTTGTCTCTGACACGCTTTTCGGTGCGAAGTGGGCCACTTGTGGACCCCGCTTTGACCCAAAACTGCCATTTTCGTCCCGGTGTCCAAATTGGACTTATAGGTAGTCAATCCTAGCTATTTCAAGTATTCTGAAAATATTGATGATGTTTGTTTCAATATCCAGAGGTGTACGTGCAGATTCTACTTTTACAGGAGTAGTTGACGGAGTTCAGAACTCAGGCAAGTGTACCTTGCCAAACTTGCAGTAGATCATGTTATATTATCCGCTTGTGTTTCTTCTATATATATATACTCTTGCGATGTACCTATTCAACCTAGGTCTGTGAGATGTTGCTTAGCGTCCGAACAAGATTCGGGTGTCGACGTCGTACGCAGAGTCGTGTAAGATTATTTAGAGAGTTGATTCCATGATCCTATTTTTACGTGCTTGCTTTACCAAGTATGCCATACCGTAGGACACTTGACACTATTTTATGTGAAAGAATCTTTCTCGAGTTATTCATGGTGATTCTGTATAGTCTTACAGATTCATGATATGAGGCTTGTATATAGAGATGTCATCATAACTCGTTGTACTAACTAGAGGTCATGATCTTGCGTGTTATGGACATGAGACATCATGGACATGAGACGTGAGGTTACATTGAGTGGGGAGAGACACACCATACTAAAGGCTAATTTTGTTTATATATATATATACTATATTACTGGAGGTGCCTTAGACTCTATCTCAAATCTTTGGCACATATATTGGCCCTATGAGATATTACTTACTGCTATGGGCTCCCCGACACAGAGCCTGTAGTGGTTTCAGCCAGAGTACAAGTGATGTTCTCACGTGCATATCACTTAGATGGTTACAGTAGTTTACATTGAGTATGTGGTATTATATTGTTTTACTTTGGCATGTTGTTTCTTGTACCTTGTTACGTCCCTCTAAGGACCTGGTCCCTTGCCAGATTTGCAGCATAGATTCATTATGGAGTCCGCTTGGAGTTGCTAATATATGTTGCTTTGTTATGTGGACATTGGTACCAGCTACTTATATCATTTCTACAAGAGTTATGCTATTCATTTATTGATATTATTTATTCATCTACTGATGTAGCCTAGTTTTATAGACTCATATTCCTTTCACGACTCTATTCGAGCTTATGTGTTACTGGGAGGCCGACTTTAGCATATATAGTTCATTCTTGATATTTTGTTCTTTAAGTGGATTGTGACATAGATATTTTCAGTATTCTTAGATAGTTACCATTATTATACAGCTTATACGTATTCGAGTCGGACCAGAGTCTAGTCGAATGTGTAGCTGGCATATTACGTATTTTTAGTCCTACGTATTTTGGGACTGGGGCGTTACATATTTTTGTTGTGGCCCATGCAAGTCAGATTAAATCATTTCGGTTACTTTCCGGTACCGAGCGAGCCTGTAATCAGGATTAACAATATTAGTATCTCAATCCACAACTGATTTAAAAATTTCTTAGCATTTGATTATCGTCCTTGGAATTCATAATTGTACTCGTTTATTTTCCTCGACATCTTTATTATTTTTTATCATCTCTCCCTATTTCAGATAGATGGACGTTTGTGCGTGGTGTTTCCTCTAGAAGTAGATCCTTGTCAAGGGGGAAGAAGACATGCTGGATATAAATTTTTGAGAAGATGGTTACCCTTAGTATGGTAGGTAGATAGGTCATTCCTATATGTTAGAGCTAGTGTAGATTGTTAGCAAAAGAATTGAATATAATATTAGAGGCCTAGAACTAATAAAACTTTACCCTTACTTAAGGTAGTAGTAATTTGGAAGTATTAGAAGTTAGAAAGATGGTTTGATTATAATTCATTGGAATACTTTATGGAATACATAGCTAGATACTAGAGATTAGATGTGGCTCATGATGGTGATACAAGAAATTATATTATGATCTTAAAAAATTAGAACCTTACGTAGCAGGCCATAGTGGTTAAATCTCTAGTTGTCTTGTGACTTTTAGTATCAAAACTAAATCTTATGTCCCCCTTAAATTATTGATGACTATAGGTCTGGACTAAATAGATAGCTAGATTGCTACACCAAATGTTTGCGTAATTAGATAACTCAAGTACTAAAGTATAGCTTTCGAAATCAAACTAGATGTACTTGATTATTTGGGTTGTCAGTGTTAATTGAACAAGTGAGTTTCACCCATGATTACTTGGGTAGATAAGCTAGTATTTGTGACAGAGCAAATAGGTTGAAGGATGAGAGTTTTGATAGATGTTATAGTCTTGAGTTGGATATAGTGAATTGCCTATAATAGATGACAAGCTATAACAAGATGGTAACCATATAGTTTGGATGAAGGGTATACATAGAATAAACTAGAAGAAATATCAGGTTCAAGGTGAATGATAACCAGAAAAGATTCACGAGGAGTACATGAACTTGAGTATTTTAAATTAAGAGAAGGATCTAGGAATGACTGAAGATTTTATCACTCGCTAGTTGCCTAGAAGATCTATACTACGAAGCAGAAAGTACTAGGTCATGATTGGCGAAGCTTAGTTGAAAATAAGATTAACATACTAAAATGATATGAAGGTGTGTAGAAAACAGATGATAAGGGAAAGATATTATGGTCGCATAATCCAAGGAGAATGGATTGTGATATGGACTTGAGGGATAATAATTTTAGTATTTATGAATTATAATCTTTTAAAATTTTGAAAATTTAGTGCAAGTAGAAATTGTTGATCAGTCTCGAAGTGATACAAACTTCAAGAAATTAAACACAGGTTCCGAATCACATACTAACTTGATTGTTATTCTGTAGAGGATTATCATAAAATCCTTAGAGTATAGATTTATACATGGTAGCGAAGTGTAAATGGAAGATAGAAGTCTTATAGGAATGATAGCTGAATATTGTGGGTCTATACATAAACTGATTAGGGACAGGAATTTAGATTTTTGACTAATAGGATATGAGTTTGCTGGACCTATCCTTAGTAGTAGGTAATGAGAACCTATTTCCAATTTACCATAGCTGAGGGATTTTTGAATTTTAGAAATCTTATCATCTCTTTGAGTTTGAAAAATTTTCACTCAAGATAACCATGACATCATGCTTGTATAATAGGGTAGTAGCCTAGCCGGAAGATTCTCGTAAGGAAAATAGGTTTTAGATGACAGAGACTAGATGAACAACAGTTCAGAAAGATAGACAATAGAATGGAGTAAGTTGTACAAAAACGGGTAGGCATTCCAATTGAAGATTAGACGAGTATTGAAGAGTGTCCTTAGAGAATAGTATGTCATAAGTGATAGATCTAAGTATATGCTTAGTTTAGACCCTTACCTACTCAGTCAAAAATATGCGAGAAAGACGAAGTTGTAAGGATCGTATATT
This sequence comes from Iris macrosiphon, assembly GCA_036927795.1. Classification (NCBI taxonomy): domain Eukaryota; kingdom Viridiplantae; phylum Streptophyta; class Magnoliopsida; order Asparagales; family Iridaceae; genus Iris; species Iris macrosiphon. The sequence continues at coordinate 58,141,400 of JAYESA010000004.1, forward strand.
GTTTACCTATAGCCAGAGGTAGGTTGCCAATAGTATGAGGGAGGTTATATAGAATATAACTTATATGAATATAGTATTGAGTTTAAGGATAAGTTGTATTACTCCCGCGACTGTATTCATATCATTCTTATCAAATTCTTATCTTGTTTTGCATATATAGTCTCGTGCTTTTGCAACAAAGATCCTTCTAATTATAACAACTGAGTAGATCCTTCTTCCCTTTCCAGTCGTGCTCTAGTAGCAAATTAATCTTTTAGTTAGTACCATCTTTATGGTATTAATATCCATCTCACCGTAGGTATCAGTTCTGTTCTATCTCTAATTCTCTGATCTAATCACTATGACTTGATTCTCCAGATACTTGTCTAATTATACCTTATTCAACCCTGTGAACATACTCCTTAGACTTATCATAAATTTCTCTTATCTTGGTCGGTAAATTCCTCTCTTTATGATTCTCTTGATTTGCCCCTTTGTCATCAATGCCATGTGATAATCGAAGTCTCTTTACCAACTTGTCCTAGTTATACCCGACCAAACCCTTTCTTATGTTTTATTGAAGACATGAACTATATAGGAGCAATATTATTTTAGTAGCAAGTTTCTCTTATAGAGATGTTGACCAATAACACCCTGATAGTATTTAGGTTCCTTTAGAGAATCTTTAATTACGACCATTAAACTCTAGATTTCTTGTATCTTTATTTAGAAAATAGGCCCTTCCTGAAGTCTTGTTAGCAGGATCATGACTCTAGTTTGATACCAACTTAATTTCTATAAGTTGGGTAGATCTTAGCCCCTGGTTTTAGGATAGGATTATTTTAGAATTTTAGGGTAAATTTGAATTTATTTGGTATTGATTAGGATTAATTCCAAATAGATTAAATTACCTCCTTAATTTTATATCATTTGATACCCTTTGTCGTGGCTCGAATAATTAGGGCACAACACTATCCTTTTCTTTCCAACAACATCCACCCTTATGACCTAGACTAGCCACTCTACACCCATGACATGACTATCACTCACAAACTCGCCTTTCCATTTTCGTGTTGGTCATATAATATTCGTGACGCATTTGTGCACCCAAATGACACCTAGATATCCTTTCCCGTTGCGGACAATTTGAATATGCAACATCGACTCAATCCTTCCGACAATTTTGAGATTTATGAGCCTAACTGGACCTGCTTCACTCATAACCCAGCTGTTACGCCCAAATATACATTCCTATGCTCCATATAGACCCCACAACATTTGCGACATATCTTTTTCTAAAATCCTATACTTAAATATTCAATTTTGTTGCAATTAAATTAAATTATGCATTGTCAACCCAATTACTCTAACCACTAATGTACCTGAAATCCATTCATGCCAATGTATGTCCATGACACTTGTGTTGCATTAAATTGAACCCCCTTGTACACTTTACATAATACTAATTATCTTGATGAATTATATCACCTTTTGACGCTTATTGTTGAACCATTCATCGGCATCCATTGTCACGCCCCAGTCCCAAAATACCGAGGGACTAGCCACGTGGCAATGACCAGCAGCACAACTCCAATGGACAAATCTAATTTAATGGACCTGTTAGAGTGCACTTAAGCTGTAATAAATATAAATACAGTCTACAACATCTATCACAGTATAATTCTAATCTCATCCACAGAAAGTAAACATAAGTTAATATGATAAATCAGTCAAGATAATAGATAAAGGAAATAGTCCATCAATAAGTCCAAATAAATAGTATCTCGGGAAATAATTCGACACAATAAAAGAAAGAGAATATCACCAATACATATGTCCATGAGTCAAGATATGAAATAACAATGAGTATAAATAACTGAATATAAAACTGAAATACTCAAGAGAAATCCTCAGGCACAACCTCGTCATCTGGTGCTAGTACTGCTCCAGCGTAAGCTCATGTCCCGTATATCTTGGGGTAATCCTCTTCTGTTGTACCTGGGGACATAATTCGGATCCAGGTCCTCAGGGGACATAGCAAGTTACAAGAAACACTCAAGCCAAATGAAATACAGTAAATAAAAATAGATCCTCAGGGCAAGCTATGTAACCAGCTGTGTGAAATACAAATAAGAGCATCACTAGTACTCAGGCTGAGACCACTACAAGCTCTGTGTCGGGGAGCCTGTAGCAGCAAGAATATCACGTAATGGGCCAAGCTCTGGTATAGAGACTAAAATACCTCCAGTAGTAAAGTATATATATATATATTAGCTTGTAGCCTGTGTGTCTCTCCCCACCCAATGTAACCTCACGTCTCATGTCCACAATGTCTCATGTCCATAACACGCAAGATTATGACCTCTAGCTAGTACAGCGAGTCATAATAATATCTATATATATGTAAGTCTCATATCACGAATCCTGTAAGCCTATACAGAATTACCATGAATAACTCAGAAAAGATTCTATCATATGAATAGTATCAAGTATCCTATGGTGTAACCTACTTAATAAAGCAAGCACGTAAAAATATAAAGGATCGTGGTATCAACTCTTTAAGTGACGTTATACGACTCCACGTACGGCGTCGACACCCAAATCTTGTTCGTACATTAGGCAATATCTCACGGTCCTAGGTTGAACAGGTACATCACGAAAGTATATAGAAAGAATACAAGCAAATAATAGCACATGATCTTTTGTAAATTGGTAAGGTACACTTATCTGTGTTCTGAGCTCCGTCAATTGCTCTGATATAAGTGGAATCTCCAGGTATGACTCCAGATGCTGAAAAAATATTACCATTGCTCTCAGAAAACTTAAAATATCTAAGATTGACTACCTATAAGTCCAATTTGGACACAAGCGCAAAATTGATAGTTTCTGGTCAAAGTGGGATCCATATATGGCCTACTTCGCACCAAAAAATGTGACAGAGATAAAGTTCTCCAAATTTATCAAATTTAGTGTCTATGAGTCCAAAATGATGATATGAACCCAATGGAACGTCCAGAACTGGATTACGATGATCCGGTCATGAAATTGCCAATCAAGTGGAACCGTAGGGCCCATAAAATGGTATTTCGTTAACGTTCTCAGAATCGAACCAAACTTCGAACACAGGACCAGCATAACGCTGCGAATCTGATGACACAAGTTTTGTTGCGAAACGACAGGCACACACAAAATTCTGACGAGTGTTAGACAGGCCGATACAGAATTTTTTGACGGATACGCATTGATTTCGGTGTGCAAGCACATCCAAATCAACTTTCGTAAAATCTCACACGTCCGTGTTGACGATACATGTCTTTTGGTGCAATTTTCACACAACGAAATTGCCTCGTTTAGCGAAACGTACCCCATTAAAAAAATTTGGGTTTAAGAAACCAAGTTTTTAACAAATTTCAACAGCAAATAAAATACAGCATACATCAAATTAAAATAAACTAATTGAAGAGATTAAAATTCGGTTATGTTGTCTAAATTATTGTTTAAGTAGAATTTAAAAATTGTGTACCATTATGAAGATGACGGGACTCCAACTCTCGATTTGCGATCGACAAAGGATACGATACACTAAACTAATTACACAGGGCTCAAGGGGTCATGTGGTCTTCGTATAAGACTCGACGATTCACTGTTAGGTCTACTGTGCAGGAAGATACATGGACGAGAAAAAGAGTACCTCACTGCTCGCTGCTGCTCGTGAAGTCGGATGGCCTATTCGTGGCGGTAGCGTATGACGGTCCGGCGATCGTCGGTGGTCGACGGCGTGCTCGTCGGAGTGCAGGTAGATGCTGGTGGTGGTGGTCTACTCTGGTTTATATATAGGGGTGTACATGGGGGGTTACAGGAAGAGGAAGAGAGGGGGTCGGGGCTGTTACAGGGAGAGAAAGAGAGGGGGTGCGGGGATTTTGGGTCCTTTTAGTCCCACCCAGTAAATACCATTCATGCACAAAGAATACCAGCGGGAAGAGGAAGCTTACTAAACGCTCAAGAGGCAGGGCACATGAATATCATTGAATCATGACACTTCACTTGCCCAATAGGTCTCCAGGCTTAAGGCAAGAAAGAGGGAGACAGAAAGGATGCGGAGAGCAGAAAGAAAGAAAGAAAGGGGATTCAAGCCACGAGGTCTACATTCGAATATTTATTCATTTTCCTTTTCTTTTTTAAAAACATTTCTGGTTGTATTGGCTCTTGGAAGAAAAATCCGGTTAAAGGCACATCTATGTATTTTATATATAATGTCTTCCTGACCTGACTGCTCGAGTTCTCTGGAGTCTGTGGCAGCCTTTCTCGGGTGAGGTCTGAGGTCAAGGTATTGCCTGGTTGGTATACTAGGGTGAGACGAATCTTAACCCCTTCGTTAGCTAGTTTAGCTTTCCCTCTTTTCAATCCATATCAGATCCTCCATGACTTCTTCGCCAATACCTTTTAGCTTTCTTTTAGCTGCTACTTTTCCCAGTCCATGCCCAATCAGAGTAGTAAGTGTGCCTGCTCCATTCTTCTTTGACAAAATATATTGGGGGAAGGAGGGACTTCATACAACAAATAAACGTGGTTAGAAAGATGGAACATCGATCTTCTGTACTGAAAGGGCTGGACCCTGTTCGTGCTGCGGAACGAAGAAAATCCGCTTTCCATGGAAAAATCATTCTTGACTCCGAAGTTTCAAAGGAGACTTGGTTGGCGCCTTTTTTCTTGACCTTCTTTTGTTTAGTGACCAGAGTCCATCTTGCTGTGCCCTTTTCCTCTGTCGGAATTGCACTTGAGCTTGATCTTTATTTTCCAACCTTTGTAAATATAAAAAAGAAAGCGCTTCCATTAATCAAAGGGGGGTATCTTCCTTCTGTTCATACGGGATGGTTCTTTTCACTTGGTTCATAAGGCATTCTTCTATGAGGGTGGTCAAGCAAGAAAGGATAATTGATCCTTTTTCGCAGATCGCTGGGTACTACTATAGCGGCGGGTGAGTTCTTGTTGATAAAGATGCTAATGAAGCCTGACTTAATGAACGGTTTCTTTCAATCATCGTTGCGTTGTTCTTTCCTTCTCTATGAAGATTCCCTAATGGCTCTTCTTTCCATGTAGGGACTTTCCAGCCAAGCATTCCTCCCTGTTGAAGCCGAACCGTATCTGAATCCACAAAACGAGTTTGCTTCATGGACGCACGATGTCCTCTTTCTTTACTTGATGGGGAAAGAACAGCTGAACAAGGAGTCTTTGACTTTTCCACTGAAGTGGAGGACCTCACCCTATAGTATAGAAGACAACACTTTTGAGTCAGAGATTCTCGACTTTGTTGTTGGATCAGTTGCAGTTGAGTCTTGTTCACAACCGTCTTCGACTAAGTCACCATTTTCCCTACCGACAATGACTTTCCCCAAAGTCTGCCTCTGCACTGAATACGAGCATTTGAAGAATAAGTGTTCACTCCCTACGGTCACCTCGGCTGACTGGGATAGAACGGGAATTTGTATGCCCCTTCTTTACCTTATGAGTTGGTAGTTTTCCAATGATCGCATCACACGCACAAAAGGAATGCTTAGGAATGGCATTCTTATCCCAAACTATTTTGGTACCAGTTCACCTTTCCGTTTTCATGCCGAATCAGGTTCCAAGCTTATTTGACACTAAATTGCCAATTATCTTAAGGTTTCCACACTACCAAATTGCTATTATTGACCATAATCTCTGTTTGATTGATGAGGGCCCATAGGTCCATCATGTCTGCTGAAGTTGGAGGGGGGACACTTTCTATTATTAATAAGTTGACTGACCTTAGTATCCTTAGACCCATGTCGTACCGTATTCTATCTCCTACCCAATCACGCGGCCATGTTTAAGCAAAGGGATCAGACCACAGATTAGTTGCCCGCCTCTGAGAGCGAAGTAGTTGGAAGTGAATGTAGTCTAGCTTAAAAGACAATCTAGAAACCATGACTACACGGCTTAATTGTTGTAAACCCCCTCGACCAATTCAAGACTTATTAGAATTAAATCGAGATGCTAGGGTTTATTTGGCATTAATTAGGATTAATGTGCGTCCATTTACGTCTTAAAATGCACCTCGCCTTTGCATCTCACCTTAGCTATGCCGCAGTTCTTGAGAGAGCGCATTGCAATTATTTAAATTGATTATAATTGAAGTCAACTTCACCTCAAACAAATCTGACCAAGCCCACCTTGTGCACTGCTACATGGACCAGTCCCCAACAAGGCAAGACAGGCCCACACGCAAGGCCAGCCCATAATCTCCATCACCAACTATAAATACAAACTCTCTCATGCAAAGCCCTAATAAACTACTATTTATCATCCTCCACACAACCCTAGCCGACCTCCCCATCTAAACCAAGCTCCCCAACAGCCGGACCCCTCTACCCTGACTACTCCCAACCGGCCGCACACCCCAACCCGCTCCCGACCACCTCACCCGACCGACCCCCTACAGCCGGCCCCCTCCCCGCACCGACTGCTCCAGCCCGCTCCCGCACCCCCCCCCCGCGCCAACTGCTCCAGCCCGCTCCCGCTCCACCCCGACCCCGACCTCTCCCCGACCGACTGCTCAACCCAGCCAGCCCGCTCCCCGACCGGCTGCTCAACCCAGCCCGACCGCTCCCCAACCGGTGCACACCCCAGCCCGACCGCTCCCCGACCGGAGCACTGCCCCGATCCCGACTGTCCCATCACCGCTAGACGAATCCGTCCACGCTACCAGAGCCACCCTCGTCGAAGGGAACAACCGACCAGTGAGCGTACCCCCTCGCTCGGTTGATCAGGTACTCGTTCGTGGAACCCGTCTCTCTCGTATCCAAGTAATTTCCTTCGTGTCGTCGTGTCAGCATGGAAGTATATTAATAAACTCATAAACCTAGTTAATATTTTATGCATGGAATTGAGTTTTAGTTAGATATTAATTAATAATTAATTATTCTAAACTAACGACCAGTTACCAAGGACAGGTAATTCGGTAGAAACCCCGGATATAAATCCTAGTATGTACAAACATAGAGAATAAAGACATGCCTGCATAGAACATAAATCATGGATAACTCATAACTGGATAATTATTGCCTCGAGATACCTGTTAATCAAAGACAGAACACATGTACACCCTAGCTAAGTGCGCACGTGATGCTGTACTCGAGCAACAGTGAACTCGCGACAAGTATTCAAGAGTAACGTATTAACTGTACGTAGATAATGCGTAGTATCAGATGCCTGTATTATTGTGTTATATTATTTGTCTAGGGTCTTTGGATCAGCCAGGAGACGCTACCAGAACAGGCTTTTGGCATTCATCTCTTGAAGGCTCAGGCAAGATACCTTGCTATATTTTGTTGTCTAATTTAAATTATGCAAATGCTGTATTGTATGCTTGTTGTTTTGCCTTATACAATTGTGCGCGTCCGAGATTGTCTCGGTGCATTCGACGAATACGTCAAAGATTGGTATACATTGACTTAGTCATTAGCAGACTCATCCTATCAGAGGACATCCTGTATTCTTCCAAGACCTGACACTTTTACACGTATTCATAGTGATAAATCTCATATTGGGATGCGTGTTCGATTAGCTATCGCCGCGTGTGACGTGCATCACGGTTAGCAAGCAATCTAGGACTATCTCAGTATAGAGACTTGGCATTTAGATAAGAGATATGCGCGTCGACTATTTGACAGGTATATCTACATTGGGAGGAAAGGACGACTAGTAGGCATATGGGATACCCCACTCCTTTACACTGGAACCGCACTCGACGGAGTGATACGGACGTATATATATATATTACTGATACCATATTCTGTAGAGTATTGGGCGTTACTTGATGACATTGTAAATACCACACTCTATAGAATGTCGGACGTTATTGTATTCTGGCGCCCATGTTATAGGGGGCATGTGTGGCATATACTAGCTGGTTGCCACGATTGGTGAATTACGTCAGCATATGTCTAGCCTATACCTTTCCATATACTGACAGTTGTCCTCATATTGTATTCACTTAGATGGCTAGCACACCCTTTATTGTATTTATCTTATTCAGTATTTATATATGGTATGTTTCTATGTATCTTGTTACGTCCCTCTGAGGACCTGGTACCTTTCCAGATTTGGACGAGGCTTTCTACCCCACAGTATACGGCCCCGGACAGGAGACGAGATTTGCTACAGCTGAGGAGTTAGAGGTGCAGCCGTCAGAGTTTTCGTGACCAGTTGGTAGGCCTTCAGCTTGGATTGGGTGCATCTTTATCTAGAGCCGATGCCCTAGTCATTATCTTTTATATCTCTTTTCAATACTTTTATTACGTCATAGCAGTGGGTTTGTTCCCACCAGACATCTTGGTTTGTACTATGATATTTCAGACTGGGGTTTATCTTCCAGCAGTTTATGTAGTACTTCTTGATCTTTATATTGTGGATGAGATTAGATTACCTGTTATTGATTGATATTGCACCTGTTAGTATTATAGGACAGCGTAGCACTCTTCGTGGATCCATTAAATTGGGATATACTCGAAGATGTGTCAGCTGGCTATTACCACGTGGCCTGGTCTCGTATACTTTTGGGAGTGGGGCATGACATAGTTTTAGTGGTAGCCCATGCAGGTCTACTTTTTCGCTTGTGGTATGGTAACATACCCAGCGAGCCTGTAATAGGATAGAAGTTACTAGGTCTCATCCACTTTTGATTCGCCTTTGAACTTCCTTGATACTGCTTTTAAATATCTGCATCCTGTTTGTTGATTCGTACTCTTTTAATGAAGTCCTATCTCTTGCAGCAAGATGAATTTGCGTAGTGGACGAGGAGCACCCCGTGCCGCGGTGCCGGATAACACCACTCAAGGAGAGGAGGTACCCCAAGGGCATCCCCCGCTACAGACCCCACTGATATATTGGCACGAGATATCGCAGGGCGATCCTACGTCGCAGCCCGAAGGATAGACTTCCCAGACAATCCCCACAATATTGTGAGGGACAGACTTCTGGAGCTACACCGATGACGCAGACTGAGAGGCCAACATCTGAGGAGACGCCTACTGCACAGCCGGAGATTCCACTACCACCGCCTCCACCTTATCCACCCTAGATGCCACAGCTAGATGGCCAGCCACAGATGCTCCAGTTCTTCCAGACAATGATGCAAGCGCAGTGGCAGCAGACAGAGACATTGAGACAGAGTCTGATGACAGTACTAGAAAGGACACCTGTCGCAACACCAGCACCGGAACCAGCACCTCCACCAGCCCAGACAGGTGGCACTGTTAGATGGTTCTGACAGATGGGACCAGATACTTTCTCGGGAAATGAGACCGCCAAGCAGATCTCCGATTGGGTCGCCAACACGAAAATGTTACTAGAGGCTTCACTACTGCAACCAGAGCTTTGGATGACCGCAGTGAGGGCCCAACTAAAAGGCAACGCCCTTCACTGGTGGGATTCTATTGAGCGCAGTATAGGGAAAAACCAGACATGGGAATAGTTCCTAGAGTACTTCAATGCGAAGTATTTCCCAGCTACAGTCAGAAATGCCCTGTACTCCCAGTTCCTACATTTAGAACAGGGGAATATGACTGTTGATGCATATGATGCGGAATTCAGCCGCCTTAGCAGATTTGGTGCCGTCTTGATACCCAATGAACTCGAGAAAGCCCAGAGATTTCACCATGGACTCAATTTCGAGCTACAGAGGTATACCACTACACAGGCGAGGATTTCTTATGAAGAGGTTCTTACAGAGGCAAGGATCCAGGAGGCCATCGTCAGAGGAGCTAGATGTTCCAGGACGACTACACCAGCCAGAGCACAGCCCGGAGCAGGAGAACCGATTCGTCGTCCCGAGCACATACACAGCAGAGGGCAGCGCCATACCCACAGCAGGAGTTTCCGACTTGTCACCATTGTGGCAAGAAGGGACACGTCGTTAAAGATTGCCGGAAGAAGTTGGGATTATGTATGATATGCGGGCCCAGTCAGCACCTTGTCCGAGATTGCCCGCAGCGCAGAGAGGCAACACTACAGACAGGACCGAGGCCAGCAGCACCGGCCCCGAGGACACTACCCCCACCAGGAGATTATCGACTACCAGTACCCGGAGGATTTCAGAGGGGACCACCCTTGGCCCCATAGGAAGTACAGTTCAACCGGAACCTACAGCAGACAGGAGGACAAAGGCAGGGACAAGCCTTCGCTTTAGCAGCTACTGAGGAAGAAACAGAAGGGGAAGCTATCACAGGTACCATCTTAGTTGCATCATTACCTGCAACTATATTGTTTGATTCTGGAGCTACATTGTCATTTATATCTAGTATATTCGTAGTAATGCATAGAGTAGCGACTTTCTCCTTACCTAAGAGTTGGAATATTCTTACCGGAGGAGGTATCGTGCCGGTTACCAGCACTATCAGAACGTGCTCGGTAGTTGTATGTGGTAGAGAGATGAGAGCGCGATTCTTGGTATTGCCTATGCCATACTTTGATGTAGTGTTAGGCATGGACTGGTTAAGCCAGTATAATGCTGTACTGAACTGCCGGAAGGGTAGTGTCACCTTTAGACTGCCAGATCAATCAGAGTTCGAGTACATGCGAGGGACCATTGAACAAGGAGTAGGACAGATGGCAGGAACTTGCATGGCTATAGAGATTGCACCCCCACCAATAATTGTAGAATTTGAGGATGTATTTCCCGAAGAACTGCCAGGCTTACTGCCAGATAGAGACGTGGAGTTCACCATCGAACTAGTACCCGGAGCAACGCCGGTATCTTCTAATGTATACCGATTGGTGAAGAAGGAGTTAGACGAACTGAAGTTACAATTAGAGGAGTTACAGAGCAAGGGATTTATCCGTCCTAGTATATCACCTTGGGGAGCACCAGTGTTGTTCGTACCCAAGAAGGATGGAACAGTACGCATGTGCATTGATTATAGAGCCCTTAATGCTTTGACTATCAAGAACAAGTACCTCCTACCGCGGATTGATGATTTATTCGACCAGTTGATAGGAGTAGTAGTGTTCACCAAGATTGACTTGAGATCGGGTTATCACTAAGTGAAGGTGCGAAGAGAAGACATTCAGAAGACAGCATTCAGGACTCGTTATGGTCACTACGAGTTCTTAGTAATGCCATTTGGGCTGACAAATGCATTGTTGTATTTATGAACTTGATGAACAGAGTATTCCACCAATACTTAGACCAGTTCGTGGTAGTCTTCATCGACGATATTTTGGTGTATTCGAAGAGCCACGAGGAGCACGAAGAGCATTTGAGACTAGTGTTAGAGACACTAAGGAGCGAGAGACTTTATGCCAAACTGAGAAAATGTGAGTTTCTTCTGGATCGTGTCACTTTCCTTGGACAGTCATATCAGGAGATGGAATCTCAGTAGATTCGGCGAAGATTTCATCGGTAGAGACATGGCCAACCCCTACCAATGTTTCGGAAGTGATGAGCTTTCTAGGACTTGCCGGATATTACCGGAGGTTCGTAGAAAACTTTGCGAAGATTGTAGAGCCGATGACCCGCTTGACCCGTAAGGAGCAGGAGTTCACCTGGACAGAGGAGTGTCAGAAGGCATTCGATGAGCTGAAGAAGCGCTTGACTACAACACCTATCTTGACCATACCATCTGGACCCGGAGGATTCGTAATCTATAGCGATGCGTCTGGAAAATGATTAGGATGTGTCATGATGCAGCATGGAAAGGTTGTAGCTTATACTTCTAGATAGTTGAGGACACATGAGAAGAACTATTCCACCCACGACTTGGAGCTTGCAGCAGTAATCTTTGCCTTGAAGCTTTGGAGGCACTATCTATATGGAGAGAGAGTGGAGATATTTACTGATCATAAGAGCCTAAAGTACATCTACACTCAGAAGGATCTTAATCAGAGGTAGAGACGTTGGCTCGAGGTGATGACAGACTTCGAGATCGAGCTACAGTACCATCCGGAAAAGGCCAACGTTGTAGCCGACACGTTGAGCAGAAGACCCACGGTATTCTTCATGACCACCCAACAACATCTGTTGAGAGAGCTAGAGCAGATGGGTATAGAGGTCGTTATGCCCGGAGTAGATGAACAATTGTCGAGTTTTCAATTGCAATCGACATTAGTGGAGAGAATCAAGGCTACTTTGCCGACAGACGCCAGATTTCAGAGACTTAGACAGAGGACAGAGGCTGGAATGCAGACAGGACTACGAATACACGAAGATGGAACTTTGAGATGCGGAGATCGTCTCTATGTTCCAAATAGAGAACTTTGTCAGGAGTTGATGGCAGAGGCACACATTTCAACCTATTCTATTCATCCGGGAGGCACTAAGATATACAGAGACTTGAGACAGTACTACTGGTGGCACGGAATGAAGAGAGAGATAGCACGCTTTGTGGCCAAGTGCCTGGTGTGTCAACAAGTCAAGGCTAAGCATCAGAGATCGGCAGGATTGCTTCAACCACTACCTATACTGGAGTAGAAATGGGAGCACATCACTATGGACTTTGTTACGGGCTTCCTGAGAAGTCCTAGTGGGTGCAATACAGTATGGGTAATTGTGGATAGGCTCACCAAGTCCGCACACTTTTTATCCTTCAGAGTTGGGCAATCGACGGAGGCCTTAGCAGATATGTACATGAGAGAGAATGTGCGCCTACATGGAGTGCCAGTTAGCATCGTGTCTGACAGGGATACGAGGTTCACGTCTTACTTTTGTCAAAGTATGCAAGAGAGTCTCGGTACTCGCCTAAAGTTTAGCACAGCATATCACCCACAAACAGATGGCCAGTCGGAGCACACCATTCAGACGCCAGTAGACATGTTGAGAGCGTGCATGCTTGACTTCGGAGGATCATGGAAGGATCATTTACATCTGGTCGAGTTTTCCTACAACAACAGCTATCAAGCGAGCATCCAGATGGCTCCCTATGAAGCATTGTATGGAAGAAAATATTGTTCTCCAGTATGCTGGAGTGATATAGGCGAGCGACAGATTCTCATACCTTAGTTGGTTATTCGTACAGTAGAAAAAGTGAAAAAGATCCAAGGGCACCTTCGAGCAGCACAAGACAGACAGAAGCATTGGGCGAATGCACATCGTCGACCCATAGAATTTCAAGTTGGAGATCATATATTTTTGAAGATGTCACCTACACGAGGGACTCTCAGATTTGGAGGCAGAGGAAAGCTGAGTCCGAGGTACATCGGACCATTCGACATATTAGAACGCGTTGGAGAGGTTGCTTACAGATTAGCCCTGCCGCAGACCTTGGAAGGAGTTCATGACGTCTTCCATGTATCTCAGCTGAGGAGGTACATACCGGATCTGAGTCATATACTTGACCACTCAGAGATCACAGTTGGCCCGAGCTTATCATACCAAGAGGAGCCTGTCGAGATTCTGGACAGGAGTGAGAAAATACTGCGAGGACAGACCATTCCCTTAGTTCGCGTCGCGTGGAGACATCATGCACCAGGCGAGTCAACTTGGGAACGCGAGGAGGACATTAGACAGCGCTATCCCCATCTCTTCGAGTACGTATTAGCATCTTTTGTATTCGGTCGGAACTTTTTACCATGCGTAGGTTTTAATTTCGAGGACAAAATGCTCTAAGGAGGGTAGATTGTAAACCCCTCGACCAATTCAAGACTTATTAGAATTAAATCGAGATGCTAGGGTTTATTTGGCATTAATTAGGATTAATGTGCGTCCATTTACGTCTTAAAATGCACCTCGCCTTTGCATCTCACCTTAGCTACGCCGTAGTTCTTGAGAGAGCGTATTGTAATTATTTAAATTAATTATATTTGAAGTCAACTTCACCTCAAACAAATTCGACCAATCCCACCTTGTGCACTGCTACGTGGACCAGCCCCCAACAAGGCAGGACAGGCCCACACGCAAGGCCAGCCCATAATCTCCATCACCAACTATAAATATAAACTCCCTCATGCAAAGCCCTAATAAACTACTATTCATCATCCTCCACACAACCCTAGCTAACCTCCCCATCTAAACTAAGCTCCCCAACCGGCCGGACCCCTCAACCCTGACAACTCCCAACCGGCCGTACACCCCAGCCCGCTCCCGATCACCTCACCCGACCGACCCCCTACAGCCGCCCACCCGCGCCGACTGCTCCAGTCCGCTCCCACACACCCCGCGCCGACTGCTCCAGCCCTCTCCCGCTCTACCCCGACCCGACCGCTCCCCGACCGGCTGCTCAACCCAACCAGCCCGCTCCCCGATCGGCTGCTCAACCCAGCCCGACCGCTCCCCGACCGGTGCACACCCCAGCCCGACCGCTCCCCGACCGGAGCACTGCCCCAATCCCGACTGTCCCATCACCGCTAGACGGATCTGTCCACGCTACCGGAGCCACCCTCGTCGAAGGGAACAGCCGACCAGTGAGCGGACCCCCTCGCTTGGTTGATCATGTACTCGTTCGTGGAACCCGTCTCTCTCGTGTCCTAGTAATTTTCTTCGTGTCGCCGTGTCAGCATAGAAGTGTATTAATAAACTCATAAACCTAGTTAATATTTTATGCATGGAATTGAGTTTTAGTTAGATATTAATTAATAATTAATTATTCTAAACTAATGACCAGTTACCAAGGACAGGTAATTCGGTAGAAACCCCGGATATAAATCCTAGTATGAACAAACATAGAGAATAAAGACATGCCTGCATAGAACAGAAATCATGGATAACTCGTAACTGGATAATTATTGCCTCGAGATACCTGTTAACCGAAGACAGAACACGTGTACACCCTAGCTAAGTGCGCATGTGATGCTGTACTCAAGCAACAGTGAACTCGCGACAAGTATTCAAGAGTAGCGTATTAACCGTACATAGATAATACGTAGTATCTGATGCCTGTATTATTATGTTATATTATTTGTCTAGGGTCTTTGGATCAGCCAGTAGACGCTACCGGAACAGGCTTTTGGCATTCATCTCTTGAAGACTCAGGCAAGATACCTTGCTATATTTTGCTGTCTAATTTAAATTATGCAAATACTGTATTGTATGCTTGTTGTTTTGCCTTATACAACTGTGCGCGTCCGAGATTGTCTCGGGTGCATTCGACGGATACGTCAAAGATTGGTATACATTGACTTAGTCATTAGCAGACTCACCCTATGGAAGGACATCTTGTA
Organism: Iris macrosiphon; assembly: GCA_036927795.1. Lineage (NCBI taxonomy): Eukaryota > Viridiplantae > Streptophyta > Magnoliopsida > Asparagales > Iridaceae > Iris > Iris macrosiphon. Next base: position 58,156,553 of record JAYESA010000004.1, read on the forward strand.
TTCTTCCAAGACCTGACACTTTTACACGTATTCATAGTGATAAATCTCATATTGGGATGCGTGTTCGCGTGATCGACTAGCTATCACCGCGTGTGACATGCATCACGGTTAGCAAGCAATCTAGGACTATCTCAGTATAGAGACTTGGCATTTAGATAAGAGATATACGTGTCGACTATTTGACTGGTATATCTACATTGGGAGGGGAGGATGACTAGTAGGCATATGGGACACCCCACTCCTTTATACTGGCACCGCACTCGATGGAGTAATACAGACGTATATATATATATTACTGATACCACATTCTGTAGAGTGTTGGGCGTTACTTGATGATATTGCAGATACCACACTCTATAGAATGTCGGACGTTATTGTATTCCTGCGCCCGTATTATAGGGGGCATGTGTGGCATATACTAGCCGGTTGCCACGATTGGTGAATTACGTTAGCATATGTCTAGCCTACACCTTTCCATATACTCACAGTTGTCCTCATATTGCATTCACTTAGATGGCTAGCACACCCTTTATTGTATTTATCTTATTCAGTATTTATATATGGCATATTTCTATGTATCATGTTACGTCCCTCTGAGGACCTGGTACCTTTCCAGATTTGGACGAGGCTTTCTACCCCATAGTATACGACCCCGGACAGGAGACGAGATTTGCTACAGCTGAGGAGTTAGAGGTACAGCCGTCAGAGTTTTCGTGACCAGTTGGTAGGCCTTCAGCCTGGATTGGGTGCATCTTTATCTAGAGCCGATGCCCTAGTCATTATCTTTTATATCTCATTTCAGTACTTTTATTACGTCATAGCAGTGGGTTTGTTCCCACCAGACATCTTGGTTTGTACTATGATATTTCAGACTGGTGTTTATCTTCCAGCAGTTTATGTAGTACTTTTTGCTCTTTATATTATGGATGAGATTAGATTACCTGTTATTGACTGATATTACACCTGTTAGTATTATAGGACAGCGTAGCACTCTTCGTGGATCCATTAAATTAGGACATCCTCGAAGACGTGTCAGCTGGCTATTGCCACGTGGCCTGGTCCCATGTACTTTTGGGACTGGGGCGTGACAATTGTTTGAATAACTCCTATATCTGAAGCAAGGGGACCGGAGCGAGATATATCGAAGTGAGGTGGCCGAAGGTGCCCTACAGAAGATAGAGCTAATAGGCAGTGAGAAGGGAGCAGTGAGGGAAGAAGATCCGCCATTTTTTGGTGCAATAAGCGTTGCACACATAGGAGCGGAGACAGGCGAAAGATAAAGATAAACTCTACCCTGCTGGATGCGAAAATGCTTAGTAAACTCGCCCACTATTACTAACTAAAGACAGCACGAGTTTGTACTTTTTTCTGTCTTATAGCATACATAGATTTTGTTTCGACTCTCTTTCGTCTAATTCGGACTTCCTAATTGTCTTTGTCCTAAGAGTTGCGATATCCTATATTGTATAAGTATCCCTAGCTTGAACTTCGATCTGTTACAAATCCAGCCCTATAACAGAATAAGGCTATATCCTTTTCTATTATGCTATGGGCAGTCTTGCTAAGTCTAGCACTCTCAAAAACTTTTTATGGCTTGTTAGTTAGTTAGACTGAGGATAAGTTCCACTGCCTAATTGATATCTTTTACTTACGACTGCGACTTGGTATTTCCATTGGTGTGATTTAGTCAAGCTTGTATTTGTAATTGAAGTAGGGCCTCCACCAAAAGGCTCTGACCTGACTAAAACTGCTACTTATCATCCTAGCCTAGCTTGACTCTATGATGATCTTTCGAGCAAGATCAGATGAAGAGCGTATTCCCTCCGAGCGAAACTGAGCCAGAAGACAAAAGAGCTTTCTTTCTCTTATGGATAATATTAAGCAACTGAAGACCTAAGAGCGGATGCCGAATCCTTTCGCTCCCAGCGGAGCAATCAATTCAAGAGATTGACTTCCTTTAGAGCAGGAACGTAGCGTTCAGTCCTTACTTTCTTTTCTCCACACGAAAGGAAATTGTCTCAGCTTCCTAGCTCTTGGAAGCGACTCCTTGCTTTCTTCTTCATAGCTAAGAGTGAAAAGTAAAAAAGATGATTATGTGCATCTTCGATGAGTCAGACTAGGCTATTATTCCCAGATAGGAAGAAAGAGCATTCGCCACTTCAAACTAGTCACTATAACTCCTTCCTTATTTAGATCTTCGTGACCCCAAGGACGAATAGACTCCTAAGCACTCCTGCCTGATCGAGAAGGCTCCCGAGGGGGATTCTGTCCATAAGACTCTATCCCCTTCCTCCCTTATTTTGTCACTAACAAAGTTTCTAAGGCTTAACAACTTTCCCCAAGCCCATGAGCAATCACCTGGTCTCCTCAGCTCCCAAAAGCTTCTCTGTTTAATCAAGTTGATTCTTACCCAGCTGGACCAAATAGATTGGTCCTTATCAGAACAGATGTGCCAGTTAGATGATAATAATTATCAGGGTCTGCAAGAGGTATTTGATTGAAATAGTGCGGTACCGGTACGAATGACTTTCTTGAATTATATAGCCTCTACCATTATAAAAAAGAAAATAAAAGTGGACTTTCGGTCCGAATTCTTCCCGTTCTTCCCCAAACCCAAAAGTTCATATACTCCCGCCGGTGATTATGCCAATCATTTGCATATGTTGGTATAGTCCAATACATAATCATTGGGTCCACTATAACTATAAGTAAAAGAGGTTAGATTGCCTTACCACCAGTAGTTGAAAGACAGCGTTTCAAGTCCATAGTTGTATTCAGTAAGTTGGGTAGCTCAATTCTAATCTTTCAGCCTAGGACTTATTCTTACTGGAAAAAGCGATGCCTGGAGTAATGCTAGCAGGAGACTGAGACTTAGCTTGAGTTTGAGACTGAACTTGCGTCTGAACTTAAGCTAGAAGTCGAACCGCTTACCAACAGTTCTTTTTTCCCGGTTTCTAACCGCAAGAGGAAAGGGAGAGGTTTAGGGAGAGGAAAGGGGACCGAGAAGGAGGGATCGGACATTCAATTCGGGTGTGGGTTATGGGGTGCGGGTTGGTATAGGGTTCGGGTTTAATTCGGGTATGGGTTTAGGGTTTAAGATTTTAAGATTTGGGTTTTGGGTTTAATAATAAATAACCAATATATATATATATATATATATATATATATATATATATATATATATATATATATATATATATATATATATATATATATATATATATATATATGGCCATCTAAAAATAGTTTTAGACGTCCATAAATTCCAATTTTTTATAATACTCTATTAATAATTGTACACCAAAATATATATTTTTTGCACTATATTATTAATTAAATACAAATAATTATATATCCATGAATTTTATATATTATAAATGGCTAAAAATTACAGAAAAATTCTCCCTTAAACTCAGTAATTACAAATATTAAAATAAAATTTTAATTTCTAAAAATTAGGGTGTTTACAATCTACCCAACTTAAAAGAATTGTGTTCTCGCAATTAAGAAAATAAAACATAACCGGTCAGGAAATGTTTGCTCCAGAAGAGATGATGAGGTTGCCAAACATGTTTATTGAAGCACGACACAAAGGATGAGGGACAATGAACAAGGAAAAAAATTGAGAGAAAGTGTGAGAATTTTGTTCAAGCAGAACACGTAGGGAAGCAATAAAAACTTTTTCCTTGGCAATGAGAGATAAGTAACTCAAGAGTAAAGGAGTCTGGTTAGAACGAAGATCAACTATAACTTCTAAAAATTTGGGTACCACTTCCATACTACTACTCTAGACCAACCAGTTCATGCTAACATAATACTAGGTATAGGCTAGGGAATGGAACTAACATGCTTATGCTAAAGTATTACTAGGAATAATCGATACTATAGCTAGCTATGATAAAACTAAATCTTACTCATATTCGCTAATCCTCGAGTCTGTGCCTCCTCCACTGTCATCACAAAATGCCTGTTGACGTCCCTGTGGTGGTGCCCTCTGCTGTTGTTGGGCCTGCTGGAAGAGTGCTGATTGTGGTGCCAAGGGTGGCCTCGGCTGATATCCTTCCGGTGCTGGTAAAGCTTGTTGGTTTACCATTGGTGCTCCCTCTCGACGCTCAGGGCAATCTTTGGATGAATGTTGGTTAGATTCACAAATCAAGCATAATCCCAACTTGCATCTGCACTCGCTCTCGTAATGACCTTATTTGTCATAATATTGACATGTAGGCAGTGCCTGAGGAGCTTCTATGGGTGGCTGGTACATGTGAGGTCTCTTTGCAGCTTCTCTCAGTGGTGCTCTCACTGGTGCTGATGTGAATGGCATTTCTGGCTGGACTCTCTCCTGGTGACGTGCTCCATGCGTTGGGCTACATCAATGACGTCCGTATAAAAAGTAGGTGCAACGGAGCCAATTAATCTCTATAGCTCAAAGCTAAGTCCGTCGAAGAACTTCTCTGCCTTCTCCTCTTTTGTCAAAATTAGAGTAGGGGCGAAGCGACTCAAACGGATAAACTCTGTATTATACTCTTCTACCGTCATGTTGCCTTGAATGAGGTGGTTAAACTTATTCCTAAGTTTTGCTCTGGCAATGACTGGAATATATATATCCTGTAAGAGTCTAGAGAACTCCTCCCAAGTGACTCAGTTCGGTCTGAGCTGTCTCTCCTCAGATAGCCATCAGTGATGTGCATTGCCCGTTAACTGCATCCTAACGACAGTCATCCAACGCTCCCTCGGAAGCTCAGCTGCTTCTAATTGGTGATGAGTGTTTGTGAGCCACTCATAAACTTTAGTGGTATCCTTCTTTCCTGAAAAGGTATGGGACTTCAGTTGGCAAAAATCAGTGATAGATCCCATCGATAGCCGTCTAGCTGGTGGGTTTGCCTGCTCCAGTGAAGTCACTAGGCTGTTCCTCAAGTTCTCTGTCTGGCATTGTTGGGTCTCTTGATGAACCTGCTATTGTGCTTGCATCATTGAATAGATCATTTGGAACATCTGTTGTCTGTCCATAGGATGTCCTGGTGGGAAAATGGGCATCAGTGGAGTAAACTGCGGCAGTGCTGGAATATCGTCTCGCCGGAACCTCGAGGCATACTGATCTGCTTGATTACTTTGTTGAGTGGAGGGATCTTCACTTAGTGGCATCACCCCATCATCGTAGGTGATCACAATACCTTGTGGTGTACCCGTGGGAGTCTTATCGCTGGCTCGTGGATCCATTACTCTGCATATAAAGTAAACTATGAGAGGCGCACCGAGGAATCAAGACAAGATGCAAGTCAAAAAATTATTTTGAAGTCGATATAGAGGTCAAGAACAGATCAATAAGTGGATGAGATCTATAAGTTATCCTAACATAATTGCAGGCTTGTTCAGTTTCTTAGTTGAAACCAAAGCAATATAGTCGTAGACCTGCATGGGCCACCACAAAAACTATGTCGCACCCCAATCATAAAATACCGAGGGACTAGCCACGTGGCAATGGCCAGCAGCATAACTCCAATGGGCAAATCCAATTTAACGGACCCGTTAGAGTACACTTAAGCTGTAATAAATATAAATAAAGTCTACAATATCTATCACATTATAATTCTAATCTCATCCATAAAAAGTAAACACAAGTCAATATGATAAATCAGTCAATATAATAGATAAAGAAAATAGTCCATCAACAAGTCCAAATAAATAGTATCTCGGGGAACAATCCAACACAATAAAAGAAAGAGAATATCACCAATACATATGTCCATGAGTCCAGATATGAAATAACAATGAGCATAAATAAGTGAGTATAAAACTGAAATACTTAGGAAAAATCCTCAGGCACAACCTCGTCCTCTGGTGCTAGTACTGCTCCAGCGTCAGCTCCTGTACCATATATCTCAGGGTAATCCTCCTCTACTGTACCTGGGGACATAATCCGGATCCAGGTTCTCAGGGGACATAGCAAGGTACAAGAAACACTCAAGCCAAATAAAATGCAGTAAATAAAAATAGATTCTCAGGGCAAGCTATGTAACCAGCTATATAAAATACAAATGAGGGCATCACTAGTACTCAGGCTGAGACCACTATAAGCTCTATGTCGGGGAGCCCGTAGCAGCAAGAATATCACGTAATGGGCCAAGCTCTGGTACAAAGACTAAAGCACCTCCAGTAGTAAAGTATATATATATATATATATATATATATATATATATATATATATATATATATATATATATATATATAATCAGCCTATAGCCTGTGTGCCTCTCCACACCCAATGTAACCTCACGTCTCATGTCCACAACGTCTCATGTCCATAACACGCAAGATCATGACCTCTAGCTAGTACAACAAGTCATAATGATATCTATGTATATGCAAGTCTCATATCACGAATCATGTAAGCCTATACATAATCACCATGAATAACTCAGAAAAGATTTTATCACATGAATAGTGTCAAGTGTCCTATGGTATGACATACTTGTTAAAGCAAGCACGTAAAAATATATAGGATCATGGTATTAACTCTCTAAGTGATGTTACACGACTCCGCGTACGACGTCGACACCCAAATCTTGTTCTAACGTTAAGGAACGTCTTACAGTCATAGGTTGAACAGGTACATCACAGAAGTATATAAAAAGAATACAAGCAAATAATAACACAAGATCTTCTACAAATTGGCAAGGTACACTTGCATGTGTTTTTAGCTCCGTCAGTTGCTCTGATATAAGTAAAATATCCAGGTACACCTCCAGATGCTGAAACAAATATTACCATTGCTCTTAGAAAACTTGAAATAGTTAGGATTGACTACCCATAAGTCCAATTTGGACATAGGGGCAAAATTAACAGTTTCTGGTCAAAGGGGGGGTCCACATATGGCCCACTTCGTACCAAAAAATATGCCAAAGATAAAGTTCTCTAAATTTGTCAAACTTAGTGTCTACGAGTCTAAAACGATAATATAAACCCAACGAAACATCCAGAAATGGATTCTGATGAGCCGATCACAAAATTGTCCGTCAAGTAGAACCGTGGAGCCCGTGAAATGGTGTTTCATTAACGTTCTCAGAATCGAACAAAAGGATCACAGGACCAGCATAACGCTGTGAATCCGATGGTGCAAGTTTTGTTGCAAAATGACAAGCACACACAAAATTATGATTATTGTCAGAATAGGCCGATACGAAACTTTTTAACGGATACGCGTTGATTTCGGTGTGCACGCACATCCGAATAAACTTTTGCAAAATCCCACATGTCCGCATTGACGATATGCGCCTTTCGGTACAATTCGCACACGACGAAGTCACCTCGTTTAGCGGGACACACCCTATTTCGGGAAAATTTGGGTTTAAGAAACTCAGTTTTTGATAGATTTTAACAGCAAATAAAACACAACATACATCGAATTAAAATAAACTAATTAAAGAGATTTAAACTCGATTATATTGTCTAAATTATTGTTCAAGCATAATTTAAAAATTGCGTGCTGTTATGAAGATAACGGGACTCCAACACGCACACTTGGAATAGTTTCTGTTCCAAAAGTAAGTTATTTTTTCGGTTTTGCGTCTCGATTTACGATCGACACAGGATACGATACACTAAACTAATTATACAGGGTTCAAGGGAGTCATGTGGTCTTCGCATAGGACTTGATGGTTCACTGTTAGGTCTACTGTGTAGAAAGATACATGGACGAGAAGAAGAGTACATCACTGCTCGCTGTTGCTCATGAAGTCGGACGGCCTGTTCGTGGCGATGGAGCATGGCGGTCCGGCGGTCGTCGATGATCAGCGTCATGCTCGTCGGAGCGCAGGTAGATGCTGGTGGTGGTGGTCTACTATGATCTATATATAGGGGTGTACATGGGGGGTTACAAGGAGAGAAAGAGAGGGGGTCGGGGCTGTTACAGGGAGAGAAAGAGAGGGGGTACAGGGGTTTTGGGTTGTTACTGTAGATGGAGGGGGGATGCGGGTCTGGGTGGTTCGGGTGTGGGTTATCGGTTGCGGATTGGTATAGGGTTCGGGTTTAATTCGGGTATGGGTTTACGGTTTAAGATTTGGGTTTTGAGTTTAATAATATATATATATATATATATATATATATATATATATATATATATATAGCTATCTAAAAATAGTTTTGGACCTCTATACATTCTAGAAAAATTATATAATACTCTATTAATAGTTGTACACCCAAAAATATATTTTTTGTACTATATTATTAATTAATTAAATACACATAATTATATATCCATGAATATTATATATTATAAATGGATAAAAATTATACAAAATTTCCCCTTAAACTCAGTAATTACAAATATTAAAATATAAATTTAATTTTTAAAAATTAGGGTGTTTACATCCATGATATACCATGAATATTTTTCGGTACCATATCACCCTAGTTGTATTTGGCTATGATATTTCCTATTGTCTTGTAGACTCATGACCTAAATTGGGAGCAAGGAGAACTGGTAAACTTCTATTATATAATTATTGACTCAAAAACTTTATGGTAGTTCCTAGATTTCTTCTGATAGTCTGTGACTACGGTCACAAAAGCCTAAACATCTCGTACCTTAAGATAGACTTCTATAACCCTTGTAAACAGGAGGGTGACCAAAGATTTTACGGCCAACTTAATTCTTAAAAGTTGGGTAGAGCCTTGGGTTAATCATACCTTATTCTTAGAATATGGCGTCAGATTAAGATCTCTTTGGTGACTGGGTCCCCCATCTTTTGATAAACAAGTGCAACCTTGCTTAACTAAAATCTTTTCTACCATATTTATTTTTAATTTTGAGGACAAAATTTATATAAGTTTGGTAGATTATAAACCCCCTGATTTTAAATTTTAAAATTTTATTATTTTTTATTATTGGTATATATAATTATTGAGATTAAGGGAGAATTTTTATTATTTTTAGCTAATTAGAAAAAATATAAAATTCATGGATAGATATTTATGTATATTTATTAATTATAAATATTATAAAAAATATATATTTTTGGGTGTACAACAATTATTAAAGTATTATAGATTTTTTTGAAAATTATTTAAGGTACAAACCTATTTATAAATGGCTATATATACATTTATATATGTATGGGATAATATAAAAGAATAATAATAATAAAATGAAACCCAAACCCAAAACCTGAAACCCAAAACCCGAAATTAAACCTAAACCCGAAAACATAAACCTAGACCCTAACCCCGACTCCTTCGTTCACCTTCTAACCCCCCCCCCCCCCGACTGCTCGATTCCTCTTGTGAAACCCCCTTCTCTCTATTATAAACCAATATCAGACCAGACCATACCCTTAGACTTCTTCCCCTGCGCCTAGACGAGCACCTCCACCACCGTCGACCGTCGTCGATCGCCACCGTGCGCCGCCGTGAACAGCTTGCACCCAAAATCATGAGCAACAAAGCATCGAGGTACCCTTCTTCTCATCTTTGTTTCTCCCTACACAGTTAACCAAATAATGAACTGTCAAATCCTATGTGAAGACCACATAACACCCATAAAACTTGTTTAAATAGTTTAGTTTATCGTGTCCAGCATCGATCGTAAATTGAGATACAAAACAGAAAAAATTGACCGAGTTTTAAGAACAGAAACTATTCCAGGTACACGTGTGTGAGTTCCGTTATCTCCAAAATGGCACACGATGCTAAAATTCTACCTGAACAGACTTCTGGACAGCATAACCTAGTTTTAATCCCTTTAAAAACTTTTTCTAAATTCGATTTATTATGTGATTTGTTTAATGTTAAAATCTGTCAAAAACTTGATTTTGTAAAACCAAAATTTCTTGATACGGGATGCGTTCTGCCAAACGAGGCGACTTTGTCGCATGAGAATTTCACCGAAAATTGCGTATCATAAATGAGGACGTGTAGAATTTTGCAAAACTTAATTTGGACGTGTGTGCACGCCGGAATCAACGCGTATCAGCCAAAAAATACCTTATTGGCCTATTCTGATACTTGTCATAACTTCATGTGTGCTTGTCATTTTGTAACAAAACTTACGCCATCGGATTCGAAGCATTACGCTGGTCCTGTGACCCAAGTTTGGTTCGATTCTGAGAACGTTGACAAAACACCATTTTGCGGTCCCTACGGTTCCACTTGATGGGTGATTTTGTGATCGGTTTACTGAAATCAAATTTTGGATACTCCGTTGAGTTCGTATCATCGTTATAGACTTGTGGACACTAAGTTTGTCAAATTTGGAGAATTTTGTCTCTGGCACGCTTTTCGGTACGAAGTGGGCCACTTGTTGACCCCGCTTTGACCCAAAATTGTCGTTTTCGTCCCTGTGTCCAAATTGGACCTATGGGTAGCCAATCCTAGATATTTCAAGTATTTTAAAAATATTGGTGATGTTTGTTTCAGTATACGAAGGTGTATGTGCAGATTACACTTTTCCAGGAGTAGTTGACGGAGTTAAGAACCCAGACAAGTGTACCTTATCAAACTTGCAATAATTTCTGTTATATTATCTGCTTGTGTTTCTTCTATATATATACTCTTGTAATGTACCTATTCAAACTAGGTCCGTGAGACGTTGCTTAGCGTCCGAACAAGATTCGAGTGTCGACGTCGTACGCGGAGTCGTGTAACATCATTTAGAGAGTTGATCCCATTATCCTATTTTTACGTGCTTACTTTACCAAGTACGCCATACCGTAGGACACTTGACACTATTTCATATGGTAGAATCTTTTTCGAGTTATTCGTGGTGATTCTGTATAGGCTTACAGGATTCGTGATATGAGACTTGTATATAGAGATATCATTATGACTCGTTATACTAGCTGGAGGTCATGATCTTGCGTGTTATGGACATGAGACGCCGTAGACATAAGACGTGAGGTTACATTGGGTGCGGAGCGACACACCATACTACAGGCTAATTATATATATATATATATATATATATATATATATATATATATATATATATATATATATATATACTATATTACTAGAGGTGCCTTAAACTTTGTCTCAGATCTTTTGCACATGTACTGGCCCTACGAGATATTACTTGCTGCTATGGGCTCCCCAACACAGAGCCTGTAGTAGTTTCAGCTTGAATACAAGTGATGTTCTCACGTGCATATCACTTAGATGGTTATAGTAGTTTACATTTGAGTATGTGGCATTATACTGTTTTACTTTGGCATGATGTTTCTTATACCTTGTTACGTCCCTCTGAGGACCTGGTCCCTTGCCAGTTTTGCAGCATAGATTTGTTATGGAGCCCGCCTAGAGTTGCTAATGTATATTGCTTTATTATGTGGGCATTGGTACCAGGTTCTTATATCATTTCTACCAGAGTTATGTTATTCATTTATTTATATTGTTTATTCATCTGCTGATGTAGCCTAGTATTATAGACTCATATTTCTTTCTCGAGTCTATTCGAGCTTATGTGTTACTGGGCGGCCGAATTTAGCCCTATGGTTCATTTTTGATATTTTGTTCTTTAAGTGGATTGTGACATAGATATTTTCAGTATTCTTAGATAGTTACCCTTATTATACAGCTTATACGTATTCGAGTCGGACCTCAGTCTGGTCGAATATGTAGGTGGCATGTTACATATTTATAGTCCTACGTATTTTGGGACTGGGGCGTTATAGTTTCTCTTAGGTCGATATGATCCCAGTGTCCTAGGTATTGTTCGAGGAACCAAACATTGTGCATAAGTTGTCCGTGACCATGCATGTTCTCTTCTTTGATCTTTTTTCATACTGTTCAAATCTTTCTATGAAATCTCAACTTCTCTTCTAAACTGGGCTCCCCAAGCCATCTCTTCTAAATCTTTATTTATTTCTTTCTTTATGTAGCTCCCCGGTTCGGGGACTTTCTTGGTGACCCAACGGTCCCGAAGCCTTTCTATGTTTTGCTTCTGACTTAGAATGACTACTTGATAGTCTTTCTGTCTAACTTGAATTAATCATGTTTCCATAAAGTGCTCCAAACCATGGCATGTTTTACGTGATAAGCATGGCATGTTTTATGTGACAAGTATTATAACATTGTGAAAGTTAAGTACTATAAGGAACATGTGAGATAGTTGTCACGCTCCGATCTCCCGCAGGCAATCGGCCGTTCCCGCTAGGCGGGAATCACCCTCGCCAGCGCTCCCGCGGAACGATCGCTTAACCCATCCGGGCGTGATGCCGCACGAGCGTGAGCCACGCCCGTGCAAGGCCATGATTCATTGGCTGGCGGTTAGAGTTCTAAGCCACAGAGTCGCACAGATTGTCCGAGTGCAGCGGAGTCATGAACGCATAGGCGATCGGTAACAGGTTCACTGAGTCGGCAAATATAGCGGAAGCATAGAAACACAAGTTGAAGTAAAGCAAGCTCTTTTATTGATATAAACTTGTGTTACAGGCGGCATATAGCCGAGGTTACAAGTCGCTCACGCCTCTCTCTCTGAAACAGTAAAAGCGTGCTAAGTGGCTATAATTTGGAATGATTGTACAGGCGATGGTCAGGCGATGTTCACAACTTATGTATTGTATAAGCGCTTCAGTCCCGGACGCACCGTTGCAAGGCTTCAGAGGGAACTCCTGGCCTTAGCACGCACGAAGGAGGCGTCCGCACCGCACGAGGTTCTCCCGCACCCTGCATATCAAACTGGTGGATTATTAGTACATTGAATGCACTGGTGGGGAAGCTACTCGCCCGCTCGACAAATCCAAACACGTAATACAGGTTCCGTGCACAACTATTAAGTTGTCTTTCTAATTGCCTTAGGATCAGTTTCATGCAAACATTGAATAGCTTAACGTGTCGGGCAGTACGCCGTGCGATGTTTGAGGAAACACGGCGAGACTTACCAACTTACCATCTCTTCCCTGTCCAAGGCAACATTAAGGCAACATTGTTAATTCGAGTAGAGGCATGTATAAACATTCAGGAGGCAAGCATATGCAAATAGGAGGGTCGTTTTAACATGATCGTTCAGGTGTTTAGTTGTTCTTGATGCGATGCAGTGACTCGCACGCGGATAGCCGCTAAGCGAGGATGACTTATCTATATGAACACGGTCGCTGGCAAAGCCATTATGGATACTAGTCTTAAACGAGAGTAGTTTGCAACGAAAGTACAGTGGGTGCTACAAGCCATCTCGTTTAGTACAGTAGACTATACAGTAAGTTCAGCCATGGAGCGGATGGTATGCAGCGAAAGAACGGTAGGTGCTGCACACTATCTCGTCCAGTACAGTTGGCTGAAACAGTGGAGTTCCATCCGGATCGGAGCGGCCCCAGTGCCCCGGAGACCGTCCGTGGAACTATGCCTCGTTTCCGAGTTATCCGCAACATGCAGGTCAGGGTCAGGGTCAGTTTCCCCTTCACTAGATACTCGAGTACTGTAGAACAGGAGTACAGTGGTACAATAGTACAGTAGAACAGTATAACAGTAGTACAGTAGTGCACGATTACAGAAGGTGCTTGAATCATGATTCTGTACAGTGATTAACTTGTCTTGATGCATTCCCCTGGTTCGGGGCTGCCTGGTGACCTAACGGTCCCGGATACTTGCAGGAACATTCAGGCACGGAACGACTACGTAGTAGTCTCCCGGGGTTTGGATGAAAACACGGTAACAATCAAGCAGACAAGCATGCGTTCTAAGGAACATAATCAGCACGTTTGCTCGGGCCCGAAGGTAGTCCGAGAGATGAAACCGTTAAGGGACTTAGCATGCGAGGGTCTGAATATAAGCAGTATTTCATTTCCATGTTCTAACATAGCAATACAGGTTGGGATTATTCCCTTAGCTAGGTGCGTTGGATTTATTAGCATGCAGGGGGTGATTCACCTAGCGACTAGCATAAACATTCCAGATTTTATGTGTGCTGGTTAAGCAAAGACAAGTTCACCGTAGCCACCCACCTTAGCGATGATTCGTCTCGGTAAAGCGATACGTCTGAGCGAGCCTCTGAAAGTCCAAGCCGGATTCCTGTAGGGACAAGTCTGGATATCCTTTGCTTCTTGATCGAGGCAAAGCGGGTCGGGACAGCTGCACGATTATCGATTGAGACGGCAGTCTGCTTGAGCGGAACGGGGTGTTACATCCTACCCAACTTAGAAAAAGTCTCGTCCTCGAGACTTACTAAGGACAAGCAGTAATCTAGGGTTGAGGCAATCCTAGACAAGTCGTTGCACTTGTTCATTTGGATCTTCACTTGCACAAGCTTCAAAATCAGCATACCGCTTAGACTGGATCGTGCGTACCTTCGACATGCATTTCTAGTGTGAACACGTCAACCAGCTTAGTGATAGCGAAGTCTCAGCACTCGAGTTTTACCTTTTCTTAAGTCTTGGATGGTGCACTAGTTCAAGGCGTCCCTCGAATAGATGCATTCAACCAAACTTAGGGTTAGTGAAAATCGGACAAGCTACTAGCGATACTCTCAGGGGTTCGCACAGGTTGGCACAAAGGCCACTCGCAGCATACAACCAGACAAGCAAGCATATCATTCAAAACGTATTTTGAAAGTATTTAGACTTATTGTTGGAATATCCCATCGAGGCATTGAGAGAGAGCGCGCACATAACCCACGAACGAGCTTTCGAAACAGAGATATCGAATTAAAGTCCAAAGGCGTAGAAGCCAGGCTTTGATACCAACATGTCACACCCCGATCTCCCGCAGGCAATCGGCCGTTCCCGCTAGGCGGGAATCACCCTCGCCAGCGCTCCCGCGGAACGATCGCTTAACCCATCCGGGCGTGATGCCGCACGAGCGTGAGCCACGCCCGTGCAAGGCCATGATTCATTGGCTGGCGGTTAGAGTTCTAAGCCACAGAGTCGCACAGATTGTCCGAGTGCAGCGGAGTCATGAACGCATAGGCGATCGGTAACAGGTTCACTGAGTCGACAAATATAGCGGAAGCATAGAAACACAAGTTGAAGTAAAGCAAGCTCTTTTATTGATATAAACTTGTGTTACAGGCGGCATATAGCCGAGGTTACAAGTCGCTCACGCCTCTCTCTCTGAAACAGTAAAAGCGTGCCAAGTGGCTACAATTTGGAATGATTGTACAGGCGATGGTCAGGCGATGTTCACAACTTATGTCTTGTATAAGCGCTTCAGTCCCGGACGCACCGTTGCAAGGCTTCAGAGGGAACTCCTGGCCTTAGCACGCACGAAGGAGGCGTCCGCACCGCACGAGGTTCTCCCGCACCCTGCATATCAAACTGGTGGATTATCAGTACATTGAATGCACTGGTGGGGAAGCTACTCGCCCGCTCGACAAATCCAAACATGTAATACAGGTTCCGTGCACAACTATTAAGTTGTCTTTCTAATTGCATTAGGATCAGTTTCATGCAAACATTGAATAGCTTAACGTGTCGGGCAGTGCGCCGTGCGATGTTTGAGGAAACACGGCGAGACTTACCAACTTACCATCTCTTCCCTGTCCAAGGCAACATTAAGGCAACATTGTTAATTCGAGCAGAGGCATGTATAAACATTCAGGAGGCAAGCATATGCAAACAGGAGGGTCGTTTTAACATGATCGTTCAGGTGTTTATTGTTCTTGATGCGATGCAGTGACTCGCCCGCGGATAGCCGCTAAGCGAGGATGACTTATCTATATGAACACGATCGCTGGCAAAGCCATTATGGACACTAGTCTTAAACGAGAGTAGTTTGAAACGAAAGTACAGTGGGTTCTACAAGCTATCTCATTTAGTACAGTAGACTATACAGTAAGTTCAGCCATGGAGCGGATGGTATGCAGCGAAAGAACGGTAGGTGCTGCACACTATCTCGTCCAGTACAGTTGGCTGAAATAGTGGAGTTCCATCCGGATCGGAGCGGCCCCAGTGCCCCGGAGACCGTCCGTGGAACTATGCCTCGTTTCCGAGTTGTCCACGACATGCAGGTCAGGGTCAGGGTCAGTTTCTCCTTCACTAGATACTCGAGTACTGTAGAACAGGAGTACAGTGGTACAGTGGTACAGTAGAACAATATAACAGTAGTACAGTAGTGCACGATTACAGGAGGTGCTTGAATCATGATTCTGTACAGTGATTAACTTGTCTTGATGCATTCCCCTGGTTCGGGGCTGCCTGGTGACCTAACGGTCCCGGATACTTGCAGGAATATTCAGGCACGGAACGACTACGTAGTAGTCTCCCGGGGTTTGGATGAAAACACGGTAACAATCAAGCAGACAAGCATGCGTTCTAAGGAACATAATCAGCACGTTTGCTCGGGCCCGAAGGTAGTCCGAGAGATGAAACCGTTAAGGGACTTAGCATGCGAGGGTCTGAATATAAGCAGTATTTCATTTCCATGTTCTAGCATAGCAATACAGGTTGGGATTATTCCCTTAGCTAGGTGCGTTGGATTTATTAGCATGCAGGGGGTGATTCACCTAGCGACTAGCATAAACATTCCAGATTTTATGTGTGCTGGCTAAGCAAAGACAAGTTTACCGTAGCCACCCATCTTAGCGATGATTCGCCTCGGTAAAGCGATACGTCTGAGCGAGCCTCTGAAAGTCCAAGCCGGATTCCTGTAGGGACAAGTCTGGATATCCTTTGCTTCTTGATCGAGGCAAAGCGGGTCGGGACAGCTGCACGATTGCCGATTGAGACGGCAGTCCGCTTGAGCGGAACGGGGTATTACAATAGTCTACTTGCATAATTCTAAAGAAGCAATATGAGAAACCGACTCTATTTTTAGGTTTACATTTTATGTTTTATGCAACTAATAAAGGGTAGAGTTATCCTCTAAGCTATGTGGGTTCAACTCATTTATTAGCATGCATCAAATAATTCGCCTAGCAACTAGCATGTATTGCCCAAGTTATTAAGTATGAAGGTCGAGCAAAGATAGATTCATTGGAGCCACCCACCTGAACGAGGGCTTGCCTTGGCCGAACGTGACTCCGATTGAACCCATAAATGCCAAGTATGAACATCGTTTGGACCAATACATCATCTTACTGAGCTGAGCGGAGCAGGTCGTTACGTAATACACCACTCAAAAATAGTTTTGTCTTCGAAACTTTCTGAGAACACTCATCCAACTATACATCGTTATCACTCAAACTATCGAACATCTCGCTCCATGAAATATCTCCTCAAAATCTAACCGAACATATCTTGCCTAACTTCAGATATCACTTGCATAAACTTCCCAATCATTTGCTTAATCCATGCCACGCTCATGCCTTAGCCAAATTTTTGCGAATAATTTATCTTATCTGAATCCATCCGACTATATCCAAAACTTAACCATCAATTCCTCTAAGTTTGCCGATGTCATGCCTGGCGTAAAACTGCACTACTCCAATTTTGGGTATGCTATAACTCACTGCACAAGGGACAACTTAGAACTAGCGTGAACCCATCCGAATGCTATACCTCAATCCTTGCAAATCTATCCAAACCGATCACTCGATATCCTTATCGAAACCAAATGTTTGTACTTCAATCTCTCTAAGCAGTCCTCAAATTATCAAGTTAAATCTCGATCGATTCCTCAGTGTCTCATTATCAAAACTAAGCGTTATACCTCAACCAAACCATAAAAAATCATGCAGGCTGTATAAAGGCAATGCCCCCTCAACAGAATAACCAAGCTGCAGAAAAGACACATGCGGCTTAAAAAATAAAGCCGTAGAGAAGCCACATGTGGCTTGAACAACCAAGTTGCAGAGAACCAACATGCGGCCTGATCAACCAAAGATCTATAATGCGCATAGTATACTCTATGCGGTCTGAACAACCACAAAGTAGGGAGGTCGCATAAAATCCTCTGACACATCATTCGATGACTGTCAGACTCTGACACATCACTCGTAACACTGAGACGCTTCAAGATTCGTAAAGAGGACGGTTCAAGAAAAGATAAAAAGTCACATCATGCATTGATGGCCTCGACAGACGTATCATATCACATGTCCATTCATATGCAGCTATATGTCCATGCAGCCTCGTCATCATGCGGCCAGAGTTTCCATCCGACAAAGGCCAAACGAGAGCTTGCATGTGGCTATATACCCATTTGGCCTCATCATCATGTGGCCAGAGTGTCCATCTAACCAAGGCTAGATGAGAGCTTCCAAGCGGGCTATATACCTATGCGGCCTCATCATCATACGGCCAGAGTGTCCATCCGACCAATGCCAGACGAGAGCTTGCATGCGGCTATATATCCATGCGGCCTCGTCATCATACGGCCAGAGTGTCCATCCGACCAAGGCTATACGAGAGCTTGTATGCGGCTATATACCCATGCGATCTCGTCATCATGCGGCCAAAGTGTCCATCCGAGCAAGGTCAAAAGAGAGCATGCGGCCATAAAGTCGTACGGCCAGAGTGTCCATACGACCAACGCCAAACGAGAGGACGTATGCGGCCAAGAAATTATACGGCTTTCGACTTACAGGATCTTTCTTTTACAACCGAAGATAATTTCTCGTATAATTGGTGCTGACTACGTGTCCAGCTGACCAAGTTACGCACACAACAACCACGAGATCTCTTCAACAAATATATCATAACCAAGACCACATGGAAGCATGTCTGTGGCATACGATTGCAGTTCCAACCGTATTCTGTTGAAGGAATCCTATGCGGCCTACAAACAGAGGCATATGCGACACCTATAGCCCGTTAGCAGGGTGGATATAAATGGCAAGGGTGGCATATCCTACAATCCTTCGACCAGTTATGTATGTGCACACGAGATCATGAGAAAGAAGAGAAGAGAGCATCCTCATTCCCTCATTAGACCGTCAATGGAGTAAACGAGACGTTGATGTGCTCAAGCTCTATCATCATGCCCCATAATAAAAACTTGTACTTAGATTATCTGTCTAGAATCTCTTTGTACTTTCTTTAGTTTTTGTTAAACCAAGTTCTTTTAGACTTCCAATTTAATGGCGAATAAGGTTGGTAATATTACATGAATGGTTTATCCAGCCACGTAATGCCGAGTCTTTTGGATGGCAAATACTAGAGCAATGCATTCCTTCTCAACGGAGGTGTACCTATGCTTTGTACCAACCATCATCCGGATAAGATAATAGATGGCCTGCTCATAGCCTACATCACTCTTCTGGGCTAATAGAGCACTAAAGGAATAATCAATCGCACATATATAAAGCAGGAAAGGCTTCTCCATGACCGGGGCTACCAGTACTGGAGGGTTTGATAGGTATCCCTTGGTGTCGTCGAACGCGCGTTGGCACTCTTCATTCCAGAAAAATAAGATACCTTTCTTCATGAGCTGGGTGAACGGTCGACAACGTCCAGAGAGATTTGATATGAACCTCCTGATGTATGCCAACCTTCCTTGAAGGCCACGGAGTTCTCGGAGGTTCTATGGAGGATTTATCTAAATGATTGCTTTAGTTTTGTCAGGCAACGAGACCTGGGAAAATGTCGCACATGTCTCTCCATCCATGCGATGAACCGTACAAGCAATATCTCAGAGTTCTCATTTGTTTTCGTCCCCAGAGGGAACCCTACCTTTGACGGGCTTTTGCATATCAGAAGGAATCTTAAGGGAGCCGCCCTCGGCGGCGGGGGTCTTCCCCTTTCCTATGCCCTTCTTCTTTGGGCCTGAAGCCTCAGTAGCTAGGCCCTTTCCCATGGCAGCCATGGAAGAAGAAGGAGCTCGGGAAGCTATGGCAGTCGTCGACGAGAACACAAGAAAATTGCAGCAGTGGAGGAAGGAAATTAGATAAAGAAGCAAAGCGTCTCTCTCTTTCCTGACTCCTCACTACTAGAATAAGTCAAATTAGCGACGTAAAGAAACATCATTAAATGGCCAAAAACTATCGCTAAATAAATTTAGCGACGTAATTAGCGACGTTTTGTTGAAGTCGCCTTTAAACTAGTCGCTGACAGAAAAAACATCACCAAACGTCGCTATGTCAACATTTTCTAACGACGTAAATGCGTCGCTATATTAGCGACGCAACATTGCTAAATTAGCGACATGTATTTTTATCGCTATATGTCGCTAAATTAGCGACGTAGATAGCGACATTCATAGCGACGTAAATAGTGACTTTTATAGCGACGTATATGCGACTCATTTAGCGACGTTGTGCGACTAATTTAGCGACGTTATTATGACCTGGTAATACTGCCATGTCAATTTGCGATAGACAACGACTTATTTAGCGACGTGTGTAGTGACGGATTTAGCGACGTATATAGTGACGTATTCAACGATGTAATTAGTGACGTGAGTAGACGTCGTAAAATATCGCTAAAAATATCGCTAAAGATATAGTGAAAAAATAAAAAAATTGAATACTGAATTATTTCCAAACTATTCTTCATACAGTTTATGAATTCATAATTTGTACAAATAGACCCAGAGCAACCCTCCGTTGAATTTACTGGGTTCGCGGACCCCCTTCGGTTGAATACCCAACACCGGTAAATTAATATATATTTAATATGAATAATATAATAAAATTTAAAGAAAACAAAACATTGAGATTATAAATCGAATCAGGAGAAAATATCGTCGTAAAGAATACAACAAATATCCACACAACTGAGTCTGAAAGCCTCGTCCTAAAGAATACAAGAAATAATGTTTGAATGCCTCAAAAATAAAAAATATTCATAAATGACCAAATATCATAGGTCCGAAACACAAACAATCAATAAACGGTCCTAACTAGGACTACTATGGATCTGCAGGAGGATGACCACCGGCGCGCATGAAGGATAAGAATAGATCATATTGCTCCCGTAAAATCGACACCAATATCGATGGAGAAGGCAGTGACGTCGGTGGAGTCTGTGTCGATGTAGGTGCACCAGGAGGATGTATCCGCTCTTACTCTGCTAGTCGCTGGTTGTATAAATCCATGGTAGATAACAGTCTCATACTGCTATGAACCATTGAATCTTGTATCATCATCAGCCTCTCGCCCATGGACAGCTGTGATGCATGCAGCTCCGTCATGCTGCACTCTGTCGACGCTCTAAGATCAGCTGTCAAATCCCAGAGCTCCATGATGCTGCGCTCGAGCATATTAAATCATGCTATGAGCGTCGCATCGTCCGCCTGTGGGTGGGACAAGGGCTGCTCCTCCATTCTTT
Organism: Iris macrosiphon; assembly: GCA_036927795.1. Taxonomy (NCBI): domain Eukaryota; kingdom Viridiplantae; phylum Streptophyta; class Magnoliopsida; order Asparagales; family Iridaceae; genus Iris; species Iris macrosiphon. The sequence goes on from JAYESA010000004.1 coordinate 58,177,681, forward strand.
GCAGCAACTCATCACGATGAGACACAATCTGACGGTCAATGGCCTCCTGGACTCGGGCCGACGACTGCGAGGGCTGTGGGGAATACGCACTTGTCGGGGAGGCCCTAGATGACTGCGTCACAACAAAGGTGCCATAGAATCCTGTACCATAGTACGTACCCCTCTGGAGACCACCAGCGGCGGTCACCCATAGCTCGTCCATTGACGGAGCTAGAGAGGGCTGCTAGGAAGTACCGTCCTCTCCCGCTGTAGGTGCACTAACAGTCGCCCGCTCACGCAGCCTAAGATACTCGGCCTAGAAAAGTTTGGATACTCGATAATTGCCTAAGTTATATTAAAATTAACACAAAGTAAAGTAATACTTACATAGGTCTGTGAGGCCCTCTCATCAATGAGATTTTCGTCCTTTCGATGGATAGCCAGGAAGACGGTCACCATGTTTGCATCCTCACCCCTCTGTACCTGTTAAAAATATATTATTTAGTACGATAATTAAACATTTTTTTCTACTATCATTTTAGTACGAGGAATGTTCTGTCATCGGAATCGAGCCCTCACACCACTTTGCTGCCTTCCGCCTAGCCGCCTTGGCCTTCTCAGACCTTTCCTTGTACCTCGAATCGTCGAATCTAGCCCTTATCATAGTCCACTGCTCAGGCGTGATCCAACCTTGGATCAGTTTTCTAACACGATTACGAGCCTTCTGGTCATCCAGAGCATCACGGATAAGCTTGGTGGCAACGGCAGGAAATATCTGCTCGATCAACTCGGCCCGGTGCGGAGGATAGAAATACGTTTGCTACAATAAATAATTTAGTAAGTTATATAATATGCATAAATTATTGGATTTATATAATATACTTTTACCTTTAAGTGCGCAAACCAGAACGCCTTTCTCTCCTCCGGAGCTTCAGAGTAGTTGATCCAAGGGCCACCATAGTTATTCCCCAGAAAGAGGCCCAGGTGTCTCTGTACCGACGAGGGACGATATCTATACAAAGATAATTATTTTGATCGAAAAAGTCAATATATGATGAATAAAGAAATACATGATATATATGATGCTAAACCATCTAATTGACTTACTTTGTATTGTCGGCCCAAATCTCTATCCTCGTCTCCTCCGGAGGTACGTATGGAGGATCTAGCTGGTGCTTGGACAATGTCGGCTCGACCTCCTCCATATGCTCATTTATCTCCATGGTTTTGTCAGCAGGAGGAACGCTGGACGAGGGAGTACTATCAGGCCTGGAACTACTCGTCCCAGGAGTGATGTCACGTAACATCATCGCAGTCGGAGATGTGACTAATCAATATACTGGAGTACTAGGCGACGAGAATCCAGAACCAATAGTAGGCAGTACCGGAGGAGTACTCTGTCTACCTCGGGATCTGCCGAACCCTCTGTGTCATCCAGTCATACCTGATAACAACATATGATGAATAAAGAAATACACAAATATATAGTAAATTCTACAGTCAAAATATTATGCATATCTCACAGCATTCATAGAATTGTACAGTAAATAATTAGTGGTGTCACAAGTCTAAATGGATAGTACATTCTACAGTCAAAATATAATATATATCTTCATCAAAATAGTATATTCTATAGTCAAAATATATCTACAAGCAAAATATTTTATTTTCAATCATCTTCAAAAAATTCATCTTGTTCGCCTTCCTCGTCCTCCTCTTCCTCTTCCTCCTCATCTTCACTTTCATCTACTTCATCTTCGTCTTCGTCTTCCTCTTCGGATAATTCTATATCTTCTACATTATTACTCGTGTAATGAGTAACTTTTGTTGAATCCACATTTACAATATTTGTTACAAGAGGTAGCTCGTCCTCCTGATAAGCTATTTCGTCAATGTCAAAGATATTTCTAGCTTTAGTCTTGTATACTGCCTACCAATCCGACCTCGATGTCCCCCGTCTAGGATAAGTTGTGAAGTACACGAGCTGAGCCTGACTTGATAGGACAAATGGTTTGTAGCCTTGATATCTACGCTAGTAGTTTATATCCACAAGGCCATGCTTGTCAATTTTCTAACCTTGATCTTGAATTAGATCAAACCATTCACACTTGAATAGCACGATCTTAGCAGGTTCTGTGCTATTATTATATGTCAACTCCACAATCTCTCGTAAGATGCCAAATAAATCATTGTCTGGATCAACATTTTTGTAGTTAAAAGATTTGATACACAAACAACTGCTTTTTCGTGGAATCAAGATCCAGAAAGCTGTCTCTGATCGGATTATTTTTTGACTTGAACCTAAACCCATTCACACAAAAACTTAGCCATATTTTGATGGCAGTAATTGGTCCCTTGGCTAGAGTTCTAATAGATTCAGTCTCGGGTGTTATTAGACGATCGACCTAAATACCAAAGTAGCAATAGTAAGTTATTTAGGGTCTAACCGACCTCAACTAATTATTATATGTGCTGAAAAACAACAAAGCAACCGCTGATTAGTAGCAGAATAATAGCTTATACTATTACATTAAGATGATATAAACGTGGACGTATTAATTACTTACCCCTCTAGTTTCTCCACTTCATCCTCGTCGCAATTGAGTAATATATACAACTGAGCAGCCCTTAGCTCGTCGTCATTCAAATATCTCTTCTTCATTTTCCCCGAAGGCTTTCCGGACGCATTGAATACTTTGAGTATTGCATCATTAGATTCCTGATATCCGTCGTCATTTTTTGGAGCTCTTGTTCTATTAATAGCAACATAAGGTTTAAAATACGTCAAGCAAAAGTTTGTAATCTCCTCGAGAACATAAGCTTCACAAATAGAGCCCTCAACCCGTGCCTTATTTTTTACCTTTCTCTTTAGGAGATTCAGATGCCACTCGAAGGGGTACATCCACCGATAACCGACAGGACCACCAACACGTGCCTCATAAGAAAGATGAATTCGTAAATGCTCCATAGAGTCAAAGAATCCAGGAAAAAATACCTTCTCGAGCTTACATAGTGTTACCGCAATGTCCTTCTCTTACTTTTCTAGACGATCGACGAGCAACTTAGTAAAACAAAGATCTCTGAAGAATATGCTGAGCTCTATCAATGGATCCTAAATGACCTGCGGTAAGAATTCCCAAAATGCAATCGGAATTAACCTCTCCATGAATACGTGACAATCGTGGCTCTTCATACCCACCAGTTTATTCTTTTTGAGGTCGACGCATCTTCTCAAGTTCGACACGTACCCGTCTGAAAATTTTAGACCCTGAATCCACCTACAAAGTCTCCCTTTATCCTCCTTCTCCAGTAAAAAAACTGACTTAGGGTGCTTTACTTTTCATTCCCCTCCTCTATCAAATGCAACGTAGGACGTCTACATATTTCTTCTAAGTCCAACCTGGCCTTCGGATTGTCTTTCGTCTTCCCCTTTACCTTCATTACAGTATTAATTATGTTATCAAACACATTCTTCTCGATATGCATGACATCAAGGTTATGTCTGATCAGATTGGTGATCCAATATGGCAGATCCCAGAATATACTCCTCTTCGTCCAGTTATGGGTGCGACCAAATCCGTCACACTTGTACCCCTTAGCAGGCTCTTCGGTAGCACTTAGTAAATCTTTTACCTCTTCCCATATCGTGTATTCAGGCCACCTTGGTGGTGGATTGGCCTTCTCCATAACGCCCGCATGAAAAGCATTCCTGTTCCTCCGGTACGGATAATCCTTCGGTAAAAATTGTCGATGACAATCGAAGAAGCACGGTTTGCCTTCGTATTTCAAACGGAAAGCCTTAGTACGGTCCATGCAATACGGACATGAGAGACGACCATGAGTGCTCCATCCTGATAATATTCTATATACCGGAAAGTCATTGATGGTCCACATAAGTGCTACCCTCATCTAAAAATTCTGCTTTCTGGAAATATCGTACGTGTTGGCACCTACTTTCCACAGTTGATTCAACTCATCTATCAAAGGCTGTAAATATACATCGATGTTCCTCTTCAGATTGTTCGGACCCAGGATAATAACGGTTAGAAACATATACGGAGTCTTCATGCACATCCAAGGCGGTAGATTGTACGGAGTGACGATCACAGGCCAACACGAATATTGGGAGCCCGAAAGTCCGAATGGGGTAAAACCGTCGGAGGAGAGCCCCAATCTGACATTACGCGGATCCGAAGAAAAATCTGGATACTCTCGATCAAAGTGCTTATATGCTTCTCTATTGGATGGATGTTCCAATACTCCTTCAATCTGTTTTCGCTTGTGCCAACTAATATTTTTTGCAGTCTCATTCACCATAAACAATCTCTGCAACCGCGGCGTCAAAGGCAAGTAATGCATCGAATCGGTAGGCTTCTTTGCATCGACAGACTTTCCTCTTGCAGTAGCCTTGTAGCGATCAACACCACAGAATCTACACGCATCTTCATTATTATCGTCTTTATAGTACAATATGCACCCGTTACGACATGCATCAATTTTTTCATATCCCATCCAGAGCAATCTCACCATCCTCTTAGATCGGTAGAAGTCTTTAGGCAACTTTGCATCCTCTGGTAAGATCTCTATAATCAAATCCATCAGTCGGTTATAGCATTCTTGTAATATGTTAAAATCGGACTTGATGCTCAACAATCTTGTAATAACCTCCAACGATGAATGATCTTCACAACCATGATATTATGGAGTCTCTGCATTCTCCAGCAACTCCATGAACTTTACAGCATCGATATTCGGTGCCTCCTCAGCTGCATCATGATTGTTCGGATCAAAACTAGGCCCTGTCGTATCAAAAACCATGTTCACCCACCCGTTGTCGTAAGCAGCGTGGTCGTGGACATCCATATACGGCTCCACATAAGGTTCCGACTCCGATGCTAAAGATACAAGTTCTCCTTGCGCGATCCACTGATAGTAATTCGGCGTGAAACCCTTCGAGTATAAATGATATGTGACTTCCACTTCTTGATGATATTTCAAGTTGCGATATCTCACACACGGACACTTAATTTTGGTACCGTCCAAGTACTGAGGGAACTTCTTGGCGAACTGCAGGAACTGCTGTACACCCTCAATAAATTATCCCGCACATCGCACATGTCATCAGGATGACAATTGTACATCCACGAATGATGACGTAGATAGTAATTCATATCCATTTCTAGATACTTCTGCAGCAAAAATGAATATACAATTACCTTCAAGTATATACTCATCGTTAAATACAGTACATGCACTGATACTCCTAGTCCTAGCATATATACTCATCGTTAAATAAAGTACATGCACTGATACTCACTGCTACCTTAAAGTATGGTTGTTTGAGTGATTGAGTGAGCTCGGGTCACTAGGGAGAGCAGTTCACATTTTTCAGTGTGCATCATTTGGCAGTGATCAACTGAAAGGAGAGCAGTATGCAGCTCATGTGATGTCTATCTTTCCTGACTTCTGAGTTTTCTTATGTTGTCCAACCGACGGTCATCAACAACCAGAAATGGCTCTTGAGATGGTCACAATGGCAGTTGGTGCGGCAGACCAGGAGGAGATGGCTTATAGTATTCTAGGTAAACGCGGGTCAGCAAATAAAAGAGAGGAATCGATGGTGACAAGTGAAGGACAAATAGTTCCTTATATGGAGACACAAGCAATGCAAACAAGAAGCCAGGTCAGTAGTGAGATGCAGCAGGGAAATACCAGCAAACCATCGAGTAATATCATCGATTACTCAGGAAAAAAACAACACTTAGACATGAGGCAGGATGAGGCGGGCTCCAGCGATCTACGACACTCCAAGACGATAGATGGTACGCTACGCATGGATAATCCTCAATGGAGAATACTACTATGATATAGCCTAGAAGCTCAAGATAGTGAGGTTAGAAAGGATCATGGCTTACAAATCGAACTCACTACGGACCTGGGGGTGAGTTTGAGTGATATCCAAGGTCAACCCAAACGTTATTAATGACCGTTCTGAACTGGAATACGTGTAGGGCCAACTCAATGGATCGGTGGCAAGAGATCAAAGAAGTGACCAAAAAATCACAGAGTACAATCATAGCTTTTTTGGGAACTAAAATCAAATCGAAAAAGTAGTTGACTAGAAGGTGTCACGACCCGCACCCGGAATTTGGGCATGAGTCGTGGGTACGTCCAGCCTACGCCGCAGCATCGGCGGTAGAACGCTGTCTAGGTCTAAACATAATATATCCTGTCAATAATCTCAACTCCGTACGGAGGACAATGATAATAATCCACAGTTCTATGATATACTCAATCACAAGCTAATAGGAATCATAGCACGATGAGAATAGAAAAGAGTTCTAATAAAACCAACCACAATAATCCAACTCAAATCCTGGGTCTAAATGACCTCACAAAGTCACAAAATAATAAATACATCTCAGTCTCAGTCTAAAACGATAATGCAGAAAAAGTAGTCTAAGAGCAGCCAGGTACGTTCTCTTCTAGGCTAGGCAACTCCTCTGGGGTTTCTGGAGTGAAATCACCCTCTAATCCTGGGCCGTAATGAGTGGGACAAAGATCCTCCAGGTCCTCTGAAAATGTTATCCAGTCAGGATTGGAGCGAAGCACAAGCACTAACAGCAGTTTCATTAAATTGACAAAATCTATAAACAGTGTAAGAGATACAAGATGGAAATAAATGCTGAAAATGAGAAGTACAGGAGAAAATGAAATAGACAATAGAGCATCTAGCAATGAACAATAAACAGTGAATGCTAGAACAAGTAAAGCTGAATAAAGATAAACATCTAGCTAAGTGTTTGAAATATTAGTTTATTATGTGATCGGCTTGGGACTAGATCAGGCTGGTTATATATGATTAGCTATGATTCTTGAAGGTCAGGCTAACCATATGGTTAGCTATGATGCATGATAATGGTCAGGCTAATCATATATAACAGTTATGAAGCATGATAATGGTCAGGCCGCACCCGACGTGAGAAGTGGGGTGAGCTATGATGCATGGTAAGGATTTGGATATGATCACATAATCTACTAATAATTTCCCCATCCCCAGCTAGCACGGTGGATTCCAATCACGACTCCTCATGATGGGGATCTAGGGTGCTAACTCGTGTATCCACAGTGTCGGAATCAAGTATGTAATACACTACAATTTATAGAAGTAATCAACAATGAAAACTGTCAGAGAATGTACTCGCCTGTGGTCCTGAGCAAGGTGTGAGGATCAATGTCCAAAGTGGGATCACAATGACCTATATATAAGATATCAATGTCAAAATAATGTCCTTGAATGATAATTAGGTAAAAATGTAAGTAAGTGTTTCCTAGGTCTGAATAGTAATTTCTTGATAGTATCAGTCTACATCTAGGTTTCTAGGTTGATCTCATGAGTATCTAGTTACTAGGTATCATATAGCTATATAGACTATATAGCGACTCGTAATACTATATATGACTTATAAATACACTTGTATTAAGCTATAAGGGTTTCTGGAGTGAAATCACCCTCTAATCCTGGGCCGTAATGAGTGGGGCAAAGATCCTCCAGGTCCTCTGAAAAATGTTATCCATTCAGGATTGGAGCGAAGCACAAGCACTAACAGCAGTTTCATTAAATTGACAAAATCTATAAACAGTGTAAGAGATACAAGATGGAAATAAATGCTGAAAATAAGAAGTACAGGAGAAAATGAAATAGACAATAGAGCATCTAGCAATGAACAATAAACAGTGAATGCTAGAACAAGTAAAGCTGAATAAAGATAAACATCTAGCTAAGTGTTTGAAATATTAGTTTATTATGTGATCGGCTTGGGACTAGATCAGGCTGGTTATATATGATTAGCTATGATTCTTGAAGGTCAGGCTAACCATATGGTTAGCTATGATGTATGATAATGGTCAGGCTAATCATATATAACAGCTATGAAGCATGATGATGGTCAGGCCGCACCCGACGTGAGAAGTGGGGTGAGCTATGATGCATGGTAAGGATTTGGATATGATCACATAATCTACTAATAATTTCCCCATCCCCAGCTAGCACGGTGGATTCCAATCACGACTCCTCATGATGGGGATCTAGGGTGCTAACTCGTGTATCCACAGTGTCGGAATCAAGTATGTAATACACTACAATTTATAGAAGTAATCAACAATGAAAACTGTCAGAGAATGTACTCGCCTGTGGTCCTGAGCAAGGTGTGAGGATCAATGTCCAAAGTGGGATCACAATGACCTATATATAAGATATCAATGTCAAAATAATGTCCTTGAATGATAATTAGGTAAAAATGTAAGTAAGTGTTTCCTAGGTCTGAATAGTAATTTCTTGATAGTATCAGTCTACATCTAGGTTTCTAGGTTGATCTCATGAGTATCTAGTTACTAGGTATCATATAGCTATATAGACTATATAGCGACTCGTAATACTATATATGACTTATAAATACACTTGTATTAAGCTATAACTAATATCTCACCTAGGACCTTACACTGGCTGAACTACACCTCAAACACACATGTGCACAGACATAGGTTCACTCAGTGGAACTCACTGATATCTGACACTCATAGACACACGTATATGAACTCTTCACTGAACTCATACACACACATGGATCCTCATACATGTCACGACCCGCACCCGGTTTAGGGGCACGAGTGCGTGGGTACGTCCAGCCTACGCCGCAGCATCGGCGGTAGAACGCTGTCAAGGTCTTGATACTATCTAACTACTGTCACGCAAGCATCCAATCTCCATTAGGAGGCACGGATGACACAATTAAGATGAACACATACTCAATCACAGGATTACAGCACGATAAGATTTCGAATAATAAAACTAAATTAAACACAACACAAGTCCACAAGTAATATTCTAACTCAACAATATCCAAGAATCATCAAAATGCCGGAGACAAATCCGGTACCAAATAGACTGTTAAAAGAACTAACTAAAAATAGTAATTTCCAGCTAGACCTCCTGGAATCACAACTACTATCAAGTCTGCAGCTACTCACCATAAGTGTTGGACAGCGGTCCTCTAAGGCATAGTCTGGAAAAATATTTCCAGTCAGGAAGGAGCAAAGCACAATCTCAAATAACAGTTCCATTAATTGATAATGTCTATAATACAATAAAATATGTCATGCTAGCTACTGAGAAGACAGTGAAATAAATGCAATGGCAATTTAAGAGAGACAGGCAATGTAAAGAGACAGGCAATAGGCAATTATGAAATAGTCCGTGCATGTATAAAAATGAAAAGAACAAGAACAGTATCATATACGGGTGATGTAGTATATGATTAAAAATAGGGAACTGTAATCTATTCTAGGTGTTTGAAATAGTAGTTTCAAAATGTGATCGGCTTGGGAACATGTACGATAGCTACAGGGCCTGGCTAATCATGGGTGAAGAGCATGATTAACACTTACAATTTCTACACTACAATAAGAGGTTATGATCACATTTCTTACTAACTACTTCCCCGCCCCCAACTAGTACTGTGGATCCAACCATGACACGTCACGATACACGAGCAAGTCAAGTCTATCATGTACGATGTCTAAATATACATGTCGTGTACAATGTCAATACGATAATCAAGGTAACATCTCATGACTGCAGATCCAAGCTATACTAGTCCGTGTAGCACAGTGTTAAAGATTCAGATGTAACATTTCATGATTGTTGAATTTATAGAAATTATCAAGAATTGGAAATTATCAGAGAATGTACTTGCCTCGGGTCCTTAGCTGGTAATTTATTGGTGTCCTGTTCCAGAGTATCCCCTGGGATCAACAGTCCTATAAACATAACACAATTACAACACTTGCATCAGATGCTATCCTAACACAGTCTAAAACACTGAATTCAGGGCCTTCTCTAGGTATGATACTGGTCACCTAGTAGATAGATACATAATTATACACATCTTAATTAACATATGTACTTACAATATACATATCAAATTAAATATATACAAAATATATGTATACATATATATAAAAAATATGTTAAGGTTTTATACAAATATACATACATATATATATATATATCAAAATAATTATACACATAAAATATATGCATTTATACTAGTTAAATTTAATACCACACTTACATACATTAATTAAATATATACATATACATACCTGTAAAATTTATTATACATACTATACTCATACAATTAATTACTAATAAATAAATACCAAATATGTTTATACGTATATATATAGGTACACATGTTTATACCAAAATAATACATATTTAATACACATTTCTTTATGAAAATACAATGAAATATTTAACATATATCATTTAAATACGTATCTATATACATATATATTTATCTACTCATTAGATAATATATATACAAATACATATACTATTAAACATTAATTAATTAACTGCTATACATATACATGCTAATATTTACATATACTTTATACAATTAATAAAATAAATAATTTATATATATATTCATATTTTAAAATACATACATTACCAATCAATTTTTATATTGAAAATATGCTAAATATATATATATATATATATAATACATGTTTACACATGTACCAATTAGATTATACACTTTACATTATATACCAATACCTATTTATGTATTAACATAAATTAAATAACTATTATATCTATACATGTATTTTATATATACTATACATTATGTTTAAATATTAATTAAATAAACAATATGCATATACATATACTAATACGTATTTAAAACATTAATTAGATAATACTATATACATATACGTATATACGTAGGTGTCTACACAAAATTACATACTTACAAATAGATATACATTTTATATATATATACTCATGTATATACATATGTATATATACATATATATATATATATATATATATATATATATATAGAACAGGAAGAGGGAGAAGAAGGAGGAGGCTTACTGGGCTTGTCGCCGGAGCACAGGGGAGTCGCCGGACCGGAGTGCAGCAGAGGGGGCAGCGGCCCGGAGCAGTAGAGGGGGAGCAGCCGAAGCTAAAGGGGTCGGTGCAGTCGGCAGGCAGTGGGAGGCCGCCGGTCGGGCCTGGCCGGAGTTCAGAGGGCCGCGGGGAGGTTGTAGGTGGAGGAGCTCGTGGAGAAGATGGGGGAGTCGGGGAGGACAGCGAGCCGCCGGAGTAGAGGAGATGAGGGTGGGGAGTTGGAGTAGATGCCGGTGGTGGTGGTTGTAAATGGTTGTGGAGGTGGTTGCTCGACCGCCGGACTCGATGGGGGAGGCCGAAGGAGTTGGAGGGGGACGAACGCAGGGAGGAGCAGCCACAGCGCCGCCGGGTTGAACGCCGGATGCACCGCAGAGGGAGGAGCAAGGCCGCCTGAGTACAGAGGGCCGCTCGCCGGAGCACGGGAAGTCGGCCGGGGTTCGGCTGTATGGTGAAGATGGGATTCCCCCCTATTTCAATTTGAAATTTCAAATTAATGAAGGGGAGGAAGAAGAAGGAGAAGAAGAAGAAGGGAAAGAGAAAAAGGAAAGGAAGAAGGAGGAAGGAAATTACATACGTATGAGAGAGGTGGGGCTTGTGAGGAGGTGGTGTTTTCTAGGTTGCCTAGGGATTAGGGTTTGATGTAGACATGATATTAAATAGGGAGAGAGAGGGTGTGATGGAGGGTTGTGGATGCACCCAATTAATTGAGTGGTCCAGATTGAACATGAGGGAAATTAATTCATGGGGAATTTAGGGTGAGGTTTAAATAAAATATTAGGTTCCCTCATTGTTCCAACAATTGGGTGAGGCCACAAAAATGCAAATTTGCAATTTAGCCCCCTTAAATTTGGGGAAATTGCACAAACACATGAAATGACGAAAATTTGGCGGGCGATTCGGGGTCCAGTGTTTTGTAGGGTCAGGGGGCACTGTAAGATGGGTATGGGCTGAATTTGCAGGGCACTGGAATTAATTTGGAATTTCAGAATCAGATAAAATGGTATCCTCAAATTAAATAGAAATAAATGCAAGTTGTGTTCAACAATTAATTAGGAGTACATGGAGCCAAAATCAGGTCAGGTCATCAATACCAATAATGAAAAAGACTCAGAACAGAATATTACCCTAATTTGGGCCGCACGAAAAATAGGTCAAGATGGCCTCCAATTTTCGATTGGAACACACAACGATGCAAAAATAGGGATTTATAAAATAACGTCCGCGACAATTTTTGTGCGGCCAGAATTAATGCACAGGGAGCAAAATTATGAGTTGCAAAAATAGCAGAATGGAAGGCGGACATGTCTAGGGCAAGATTGTGAAACTTGTTGGAAGACAAAAGTCAGGATACTGCTCCAATTATCGAAGCAAAGGCAATGCGCAAAAATATTAAATAAAATACGGTAATTAATTACACCTCCAATAAATTAATTCTAAAATAAAATAATTAACCTCAAAATTCCATAATTCCGACAGGTGCTCATCTACTAGCTTCTAGGTCAAGTCTACCATCACAAACACAAATGAACACTGTCTATAATATAATATATTAAAGTACACATCACACAGTTATTCATGCAATTAATTTAATTGTAAATACCATAATATTAAATATTGCAAAAAGTCGAAAATACCCCTGTTTTCGGAATATGGTAGTGACAAGTCTACCCACCTTAAAAGAATTTCGTCCTCGAAATTTAAAATCCTCATAGTAGTGTTTATTCATTCACATTATCATTATTATTCCCTCAAAGTTTCAATTCTTCAATCACGAAATCAGTTAACAATCCACAAGGTCCTTCCACAATTTTTCAAAAATTCTGATTTTATTTGTATTCCTGTAAAAATCCTCAAAATAGAATCAAAGTCCCTTTTTATTAAAATTTCCTTGAAAGTTTTGAGTTAATAATTCAATACCCGGAATTTAATATCCACTCCTCAAATACTCAACAATATGATATTTAAGGATTCTCCAAATGTTACATCCAAATATAAAGTTCTAAAATTTATAACTTGCAATTAAATAAATACATTGATAAATCTCCCAAAATTTCCAAATTAATAACCAACTTAAACATGTCATAATCTTTCCTGGAATTAATAAACCACCAATTATGCCATGTTAATTTCTTAACCATTTATTTAAATCAATATTCATCCTCGAATTTTAATCATCTTGTTCCTCTTGTCAAGTCATAACTCCTTCATGAATCTTCACTACAGTCAACACCAATAATCACGGTCTAAGAAAATTCTATCTATAGTCATACCACATACAATCTAGGGGGAACATACATGGTTATGGTCTCATTTGTTATGGTGTTGCAGTCTATGCATCAGGGGTACTACTAATTACATTCTAACAAGAAATTCATGCATACAACTATTGTACTAAGCAATCAATCAATCAAATAGGTAGGAACAGAATAAAGGAAAGAACAGAAACTGCTAACACATTACCTGCAGTATCGGTCTTCTCGACCGTCATCGCAAATGCCCGCCCTGCTGGGGTGGTTCCCTTCGCGGGTGCTGAGCAATATACGGTTCCACAGGTAGCCTAATTGGATCTCTATAATCTGAAGTTGCACGCTGGCCGGGAAGATAAGGGGCTAGAAGACAATCCCTTACTCGATGTCCCGCAGCGCCGCAGTGCAAACAAAGTCCTAGCCTCGTTCTACAGCTCTCCCAAAGGTGACCTGGCTTCTTACAGAAATGACAAGTCTGCTGTGTCTCTCTCGGAGGCTGTTGCTGATCCTGCTGAACATGAATTGGTGCCTGGTACTGCTGTTGATACTGATACTCCCATGGATGTTGCTGGATAGGAACTGGTGCTAGGTACTGCGGTGGATGCTGAAATGTCCATGGTTGTTGCTGAATATGGAGTGGTACTTGGTACTGCTGTTGGTGCTGAATACGGGGATGCTTGGCTGGTCCTGTGCTATCATTTGTATCTCCAAAAGTATTGTGGCTCCTCTTAGGCCTGAGATCCAGATCCTCTTCTGCGATCTGAGCATCCATCAAGATAGCCTCATAGGTAGCGGTACGACGACCAGAAGTGCGTGACCTAATCTCTCTTGTCAGCCCCTTTCTAAATTTTCGGGCTCGATCTCCTGGGTCTCGAATCATAGATGATGCAAAACGACTCAATCTACAGAATTCTGCAGCGTACTCGTCGACCGACATGTTTCCTTGAACTAAGTCATGAAACTGACTTTCCAAGGTTCCCAATGCCACGTCGGGAAAGAACTTCTCCTTGAAGAGCTCCTTGAAGGTCTCCCAAGTAAGTCCTTGCGCAGTAATTCTCGGCTCCGTGCGATACCACGTGAGTGCGATATCGAACATCTGACTGCCAGCGGCTTCTATCTTCAAGTTCTCCGGAATCTGGGTCAATCGCAGGCTTCTCTCTATATCCTCTAGCCAGTCGTCAGCGTAGAGTATTCCTTCGGTGCCTTTGAACTCTCGAGGCATCATCCTTTTGAAATCTACTATAGTGCCTGATCTCTGCTGGCTAGGAAACTGCTGGTACTGTGCTACTCTCTCCAAAGCTTGGAGAGTCACTTGATGAGCATTTTCCATGTTTTCTTTCATCAGCTCGGTTTGTGCCTGGTACGCTTCTGCTTGCACCCTCTGAGCCTCAGCTTGAACTCGCTGAGCGTCTGCCGTCACTCTCTGGACATCTACCATGCCTTGGATCAAGGTAAACATCTGCGTTCCGTCAATTGGCAAACCTCCGGGAATCGGAGTTGATGGAGGAGGAAGGTTGTCCGTCGCAGCTGCGGCAATCTTCCGAACAGGTGGAGGAGGAAGATCACCTACGTGCATCGGAGATGTAGGAGGAACTACGGTTGTCTGTCCATCAGGTAGAGAGGTGGCAGGCCCCTCTAAAGCTGATGTTCCCGCTCTCATAGACCTTGTCTGCGGCGACATCCTGAAGAGAGATCCCAAAGAATCAATTAAGGTAAAATGCGATATCACCAAGGAAGGACAGTATAGTTCTAAAGAGCAACATTCAAGATAATAGATTGGAATAAACCCTAGTTGTGATTGCACAAGTCAAAGATGCATCCAAGGTTTGATACCTCTATCCCCTAGGTATCACAGTTCTATCACAAACACTCTCACTGCTAGCTTCCTTACCTACTGCAACAGTTGATGCTAGTTATTCTTATCACCCAAGTGCATATCAAATTCAACACTCTTTACTAAATACTGCTCTCTCTAATACAATCTTAAATGGACACCCAAGCCAGTTGGCAGTGAGATCTCAATCATGCTCAAGCCAACAAATCCTTACACATGCATCTCTTCTACTTATATACTAATATATCTCTCACTATAAATTCTTATCCTTAAATAAAATTCCTCAAAGTAACTCCTCGAATAAACTTTTAAAGTATAATGCATACACTTTCCTCAAGGTTAATTATCTAAATACTGAAATGAAAATTTAATCACTCAAAAATCCTTACAGCTTGTTTAGGTTCATCAAATTGAATCTGAATTCCTCAAAATAAAATTTTTAATAACAATATTTCAACTCCTCAAAATTCAAAATTTTGCAATTCATTGAAATCTTCAAAATAAAATTTTTATAACAATCTCAATCTTCTCAGAATTCAAAAATTTGAAATTCATTTTCAGTCTTAAATTAAAATTTAAATCCACCTTCTGTAGTCCAATAGCTCTAATGTTAATCATTCTCACTGTCCTCATCGACATGCGTCATCAGGTAATACCATAAATCAGTCTGCAAGTTCATCTTGATATGAAATCCAGCCCTACTATGAAACCAAAAATCCTAACTTAATAACTAATCAACAACAATCAAATCAATATCAACAAATGAAAATGGACGGAACAAGGGAATGATTTAAATTAGAAATTTTAACAAGATTCTCAGGGGTCATCCCAGGAATCTCTCAAGGAATTGTGATTGAGTATTTGCTCTCGTCCTAGTATCCTATGTCCTAGATCCTATTGCAGGCACGCAGTAGTATAACAAGGATGTCACACTACCTCGACATCGCTCTAAATGCGAAGTCTGACCTGTATGGGCCACCACTAAAAACGTGTCACGACCCGCACCCGGTTTAGGGGCACGAGTGCGTGGGTACGTCCAGCCTACGCCGCAGCATCGGCGGTAGAACGCTGTCAAGGTCTTGATACTATCTAACTACTGTCACGCAAGCATCCAATCTCCATTAGGAGGCACGGATGACACAATTAAGATGAACACATACTCAATCACAGGATTACAGCACGATAAGATTTCGAATAATAAAACTAAATTAAACACAACACAAGTCCACAAGTAATATTCTAACTCAACAATATCCAAGAATCATCAAAATGCCGGAGACAAATCCGGTACCAAATAGACTGTTAAAAGAACTAACTAAAAATAGTAATTTCCAGCTAGACCTCCTGGAATCACAACTACTATCAAGTCTGCAGCTACTCACCATAAGTGTTGGACAGCGGTCCTCTATGGCATAGTCTGGAAAAATATTTTCAGTCAGGAAGGAGCAAAGCACAATCTCAAATAACAGTTCCATTAATTGATAATGTCTATAATACAATAAAATATGTTATGCTAGCTACTGAGAAGACAGTGAAATAAATGCAATGACAATTTAAGAGAGACAGGCAATGTAAAGAGACAGGCAATAGGCAATTATGAAACAGTCCGTGCATGTATGAAAATGAAAAGAACAAGAACAGTATCATATACGGGTGATGTAGTATATGATTAAAAATAGGGAACTGTAATCTATTCTAGGTGTTTGAAATAGTAGTTTCAAAATGTGATCGGCTTGGGAACATGTACGATAGCTACAGGGCCTGGCTAATCATGGGTGAAGAGCATGATTAACACTTACAATTTCTACACTACAATAAGAGGTTATGATCATATTTCTTACTAACTACTTCCCCGCCCCCAACTAGTACTGTGGATCCAACCATGACACGTCACGATACACGAGCAAGTCAAGTCTATCATGTACGATGTCTAAATATACATGTCGTGTACAATGTCAATACGATAATCAAGGTAACATCTCATGACTGCAGATCCAAGCTATACTAGTCCGTGTAGCACAGTGTCAAAGATTCAGATGTAACATTTCATGATTGTTGAATTTATAGAAATTATCAAGAATTGGAAATTATCAGAGAATGTACTTGCCTCGGGTCCTTAGCTGGTAATTTATTGGTGTCCTGTTCCAGAGTATCCCCTGGGATCAACAGTCCTATAAACATAACACAATTACAACACTTGCATCAGATGCTATCCTAACACAGTCTAAAACACTGAATTCAGGGCCTTCTCTAGGTATGATACTGGTCACCTAGTAGATAGATACATAATTATACACATCTTAATTAACATATGTACTTACAATATACATATCAAATTAAATATATACAAAATATATGTATACATATATATAAAAAATATGCTAAGGTTTTATACAAATATACATACATATATATATATATATATCAAAATAATTATACACATAAAATATATGCATTTATACTAGTTAAATTTAATACCACACTTACATACATTAATTAAATATATACATATACATACCTGTAAAATTTATTATACATACTATACTCATACAATTAATTACTAATAAATAAATACCAAATATGTTTATACGTATATATATAGGTACACATGTTTATACCAAAATAATACATATTTAATACACATTTCTTTATGAAAATACAATGAAATATTTAACATATATCATTTAAATACGTATCTATATACATATATATTTATCTACTCATTAGATAATATATATACAAATACATATACTATTAAACATTAATTAATTAACTGCTATACATATACATGCTAATATTTACATATACTTTATACAATTAATAAAATAAATAATTTATATATATATTCATATTTTAAAATACATACATTACCAATCAATTTTTATGTTGAAAATATGCTAAATATATATATATAATACATGTTTACACATGTACCAATTAGATTATACACTTTACATTATATACCAATACCTATTTATGTATTAACATAAATTAAATAACTATTATATCTATACATGTATTTTATATATACTATACATTATGTTTAAATATTAATTAAATAAACAATATGCATATACATATACTAATACGTATTTAAAACATTAATTAGATAATACTATATACATATACGTATATACGTAGGTGTCTACACAAAATTACATACTTACAAATACATATACATTTTATATATATATACTCATGTATATACATATGTATATATACATATATATATATATATATATATATATATATATATATATATATATAGAACAGGAAGAGGGAGAAGAAGGAGGAGGCTTACTGGGCTTGTCGCCGGAGCACAGGGGAGTCGCCGGACCGGAGTGCAGCAGAGGGGGCAGCGGCCCGGAGCAGTAGAGGGGGAGCAGCCGAAGCTAAAGGGGTCGGTGCAGTCGGCAGGCAGTGGGAGGCCGCCGGTCGGGCCTGGCCGGAGTTCAGAGGGCCGCGGGGAGGTTGTAGGTGGAGGAGCTCGTGGAGAAGATGGGGGAGTCGGGGAGGACAGCGAGCCGCCGGAGTAGAGGAGATGAGGGTGGGGAGTTGGAGTAGATGCCGGTGGTGGTGGTTGTAAATGGTTGTGGAGGTGGTTGCTCGGCCGCCGGACTCGATGGGGGAGGCCGAAGGAGTTGGAGGGGGACGAACGCAGGGAGGAGCAGCCACAGCGCCGCCGGGTTGAACGCCGGATGCACCGCAGAGGGAGGAGCAAGGCCGCCTGAGTGCAGAGGGCCGCTCGCCGGAGCACGGGAAGTCGGCCGGGGTTCGGCTGTATGGTGAAGATGGGATTCCCCCCTATTTCAATTTGAAATTTCAAATTAATGAAGGGGAGGAAGAAGAAGGAGAAGAAGAAGAAGGGAAAGAGAAAAAGGAAAGGAAGAAGGAGGAAGGAAATTACATACGTATGAGAGAGGTGGGGCTTGTGAGGAGGTGGTGTTTTCTAGGTTGCCTAGGGATTAGGGTTTGATGTAGACATGATATTAAATAGGGAGAGAGAGGGTGTGATGGAGGGTTGTGGATGCACCCAATTAATTGAGTGGTCCAGATTGAACATGAGGGAAATTAATTCATGGGGAATTTAGGGTGAGGTTTAAATAAAATATTAGGTTCCCTCATTGTTCCAACAATTGGGTGAGGCCATAAAAATGCAAATTTGCAATTTAGCCCCCTTAAATTTGGGGAAATTGCACAAACACATAAAATGACAAAAATTTGGCGGGCGATTCGGGGTCCGGTGTTTTGTAGGGTCAGGGGGCACTGTAAGATGGGTATGGGCTGAATTTGCAGGGCACTGGAATTAATTTGGAATTTCAGAATCAGATAAAATGGTATCCTCAAATTAAATAGAAATAAATGCAAGTTGTGTTCAACAATTAATTAGGAGTACATGGAGCCAAAATCAGGTCAGGTCATCAATACCAATAATGAAAAAGACTCAGAACAGAATATTACCCTAATTTGGGCCGCACGAAAAATAGGTCAAGATGGCCTCCAATTTTCGATTGGAACGCACAACGATGCAAAAATAGGGATTTATAAAATAACGTCCGTGACGATTTTTGTGCGGCCAGAATTAATGCACAGGGAGCAAAATTATGAGTTGCAAAAATAGCAGAATGGAAGGCGGGCATGTCTAGGGCAAGATTGTGAAACTTGTTGGAAGACAAAAGTCAGGATACTGCTCCAATTATCGAAGCAAAGGCAATGCGCAAAAATATTAAATAAAATACGGTAATTAATTACACCTCCAATAAATTAATTCTAAAATAAAATAATTAACCTCAAAATTCCATAATTCCGACAGGTGCTCATCTACTAGCTTCTATGTCAAGTCTACCATCACAAACACAAATGAACACTGTCTATAATATAATATATTAAAGTACACATCACACAGTTATTCATGCAATTAATTTAATTGTAAATACCATAAAATTAAATATTGCAAAAAGTCAAAAATACCCCTGTTTTCGGAATATGGTAGTGACAATACACAGGCACACTCACCCATAATCACACTTATTACCTAGACACACCTAGGCAAGACACACCTACTAATACTGACTGATACACAGTCCTATTTCTTAGCTAAGACCCAGGAATTCACTCACAGGATACACACAAGGCTATACACTGATACCTATTGATACTCACAGGTTCTAGGTACAGATGATCAGCACAGGCACACTGCTTTCTCACATACAGGGATACACTGAATTTCAATCACACCAATTCACCCATACTGACACAGTTACACAACACTACACTTAGGTCTCAACTCCCAACTCACTGCACACACAAATTTCTAATTGTCACACACAAGCTAGGCACTAGCTACTGATACTAGGACTGCACAGTGTAAGACTACACACTGCTACACACACACAGGTAGCATCTATCCCTACTGCACACACAGGCTTAGCTAGGTTCACACATAACCCTACCCAGGTACTGATACACATTGTACACAGTCACACCCAAGTTCACAGTTTGAACTACACAGGCACTCCTCACTCATCTACACACACAACAACACACTGATATAATCTGATACACTAATCCTAACACTGATACTAAAACCCAATGCCAACACACTGAATCAGGAACTTCCTTGCACACTGATAAACACCCACACATACACTAGTTCCTAACTGACACACAGTCACACTGGTTCACACATCATAACTCCTACACTGATGCACAACACCTATTTATCTAGACACACTAAGATACACAGGCACTCATCTCACACAGGTATCTCACAAACTGACACACTAATACTGCTACTAACATTAAATCCTACCCTATGATTTATATATCCCTATCTACTGATACACACAAGTATACTACTTACTACCCCTTAACCCAAATAACTGATACACAGACCTAGGGGCACAAGTTTACACACAGCATGTGGGTTCTCACTACACAGTTACTGCTATTGATGAATAAAACTTGGGACACTCTTAAAACAGGGTCACACACAAGTTCCCACAGAGATAGGTACACAGATACAAACACGCTGGAACCTGACCTAGACACTGAGGCACAAGGGAACCCGATTTAACACAGCTACACACTGAAATATGCACAGCAACGCAGTCCCATATACCCGACTGCACTGTGCCCCCCTCAAATCACCACCCACCTATACACTATGCCAAAAATATCTATGAATAAAGATTGGTATATCAAAATGCAGAACTAAAATAAGTTAGATAAATATATCCTTAATGAACATTTCTTCGAACACGTGCAGTACAGAAAAACAAATATACACACAAACCCATAAATTCCCAAACCAACCCTAGGAACCGAGATCTAACCCATACACGTTGGAGGATGGGATAGATCTACATGCAACACCTAGGGTTAGGGTTCACGAATTAATTGGGAAAACAATTGTTGAACACAAAAACCTAATCAAAACCCTAAAATCAAACTCTACACAGAGGGGTGGGTTCCTAAGGGCCATGAACATCTGAAAACAGAATTTAAAGGAATAGAAATAGGGTTTTCACCTGCAGGGATGGTTTCTTCAATGAGGTTCTTCTTCTTCAAGGCTTCCTGACCCACGTTCCTTGCTTTCCTTGCTTTGGAGGAGGAGGAAATGGAAACCTAGGGCTAGATCTCGAAAATTGGGTGGGGAGATGGTTTCTCTTGTGGAGGCTAGGGTTTCCTTTTTCTCTACATGAAGAATAGCTTAGAAAGAGGCTTCCTTTTATATTAAAGCAAGTTTAGGGTTTCCATGCCTAGTCTTTTTAGGTTAAACCCCCTGGCCCTCTCATGTAGAACCTAATTAACTCAGGTTTAGGCCTTCTAGGGTTTGAGGTCCAAGCCTAAAATTAGAATTCTAGGGTTTCACTAGAACTGGTTTACAATTAGGGTTGACTCACTAGGGTCTGTCCTAATGAGTTCTAGGGTTGGACCTAAAACTAAACATTACAAATAATAATATAATTAGTTACAAAACTCAGCAATTAATTAAATTCATAATTATTTAAAATAGCTAAATTACATAAATACCCTTATATGGAAAAGTGGTAGTGACAAGTCTACCCTCCTAAAAGAAATTTCGTCCTCGAAATTGGACTGAACTACAACAAGAATGAAATCAGAAAAGGAATATACCTCAAGTCTAGAAGAGATACGGGTATTGTTCGCGCATTTCGTCCTCTCTCTCCCAGGTCGACTCCCCTGGAGAGTGATGTCTCCATGCAACACGAACCAAATGGATGGTTTGGTTCCGCAACACCTTTACTCTGCGGTCCAAGATCTCTACGGGCTGCTCAGGGTAGCTGAGCGTTGGACCAACCTCAATCTCCGAGTGGTCAAGTACGTGACTAGGGTCTGCCACGTACCGCCTCAGCTGCGACACGTGGAACACATCATGCACTCCCTCTAATGCAGGCGGCAAGTCTAATCTATACGCCACTGCACCTATCTTCGCAAGAACACCGAAGGGTCCGATGTAGCGTGGGCTAAGCTTCCCGCCTCTACCAAAACGAATCGTTCCACGCGTCGGAGAAATCCGTAGGAATACTAGATCGCCAACCTGAAACTCAAGGGGTCGACGGTGGCTGTCGGCCCAATGCAGCTGTCTGTCCTGCGCCACTCGCAGTCTGTCTCTGATGAGTTTCACCTTTTCTGCTGCATCCACGACCATTTCTGGTCCTAGCAAGGCTCTCTCTCCAACGTCGTCCCAAGATAATGGTGTACGACACCTTCGTCCATAAAGAGCCTCAAATGGTGACATCTCGATGCTGGCCTGGTAGCTGTTGTTGTAAGCGAACTCTACCAGGTGCAGATGATCCTCCCAAGAACCTCCGAGATCTAGAACACAAGTGCGTAGCATATCCTCGAGAGTCTGAATAGTCCGTTCAGACTGCTCGTCTTTCTGGGGGTGATATGCGGTACTGAACTTGAGCTGGGTGCCCAAGCTAGCCTGTAGACTCCTCCAGAAGTGGGAAGTAAAACGGCTATCCCGATCCGAGACGATGCTCACCGGAACTCCATGAAGTCTAACAATCTGCCGCACGTACATCTCTGCTAGCTTCTCTGTCGACGTGCCCACCTTGAAAGGTAAGAAATGGGCTGATTTGGTCAACCTGTCCACGATGACCCAAATCGCGTCCTTCCCTCCTGGAGAACGTGGAAGCCCTGAAACAAAATCCATGGTCACGTGCTCCCATTTCCATTCTGGAATCGGTAAAGGTTGAAGCAAACCACCTGGCCTCTGCCGGTCTGCCTTTACCTGCTGGCACACTAGACACCGGGATACGAAGCGTGCTACCTCGCGCTTCATTCCATACCACCATACGTGCTCCCTCAAGTCTCGATACATCTTGTTGGCACCGGGATGCATCGAGTACTGAGAGCGGTGTGCCTCCTGCAAAACCTCCTCGCGCAGCTCCCCGCTCGGCACACACATCCTCGTGCCGTGCCGTAAGGAACCATCCTCTGCGATAGTAAAGTCGTCCGACAATCCTGTCTGAACCTGTGCCCTGATACTCCTCAGAGCCTCATCCTCGTACTGCACAGCTCTGATCATGTCCATCAGTTCGGACTGTATCTGTAATCCCCACATCTGAATCTCGGTACCGGGAACTAACACCTCAATCTCCAAGCTCTCCAAATCCGCCAACAAATGTCTATCTGTCGTCAAGTACATAGCCATCGGATACCTGCTCAAGGCATCGGCGACTACGTTGGCCTTCCCTGGATGGTACTGCAATGAGATGTCGAAGTCCTTCATCAACTCCAACCACCTTCTCTGCCTCATGTTCAGCTCCTTCTGTGTGAATACGTACTTCAAGCTTTTGTGGTCTGTGAAGATCTCCACACGCTCTCCGTACAGGTAACGTTTCCACAGCTTTAGAGCGAAGATAACTGCTGCTAACTCCAAATCGTGGGTGGGATAGTTCTTTTCGTGAGGGCGTAACTGCTGCTGAAGAACGCATCCCAGACCCTTCCCTGAAGCATCACTGTAGATGGTGAAACCACCTGTCCCTGCTGGCAACGTCAAAATTGGAGCTGTTGTCAACCTCTTCTTTAGTTCATCAAATGCAGCCTGGCACTCCTCCGTCCAGACAAAATCCACATCTTTCCTAGTCAATCGGGTCATCGGCGCTGCAATCTTGGAGAAGTCTTGTACAAACCTCCTGTAGTATCCTGCTAGCCCGAGAAAACTCCTGATCTCAGCTACCGAACTGGGGGTAGCCCACGACTCCACTGCCTCGATCTTCTTTGGGTTTACCGAGATTCCGTCACCTGATACCACATGCCCAAGAAATTCGACCTTGTCAAGGAAGAATTCACACTTAGAGAGTTTTCCGTACAGCTTCTCCCTCCTGAGAGTCTCTAAGACCAACCTCAGGTGCTCTTCGTGCTCCTCCGGGGTCTTGGAATACACAAGAATATCGTCGATGAACACCACTACGAACTTGTCAAGGTACTGGTGGAACACCTTGTTCATCAGGTTCATGAATACTGCCGGCACATTGGTTAAACCAAATGGCATCACCATGAACTCAAACTGGCCGTATCTGGTCCGAAAAGCTGTCTTCGGCGTGTCTTCTTTCTTCACCTTCACCTGGTGATAGCCTGATCTCAAATCTATCTTTGAAAACACCCTCGCCCCGCTCAACTGATCGAAAAGATCATCTATCCTCGGCAGCGGGTACTTGTTCTTGATGGTGATATTGTTCAAAGCTCTATAATCAATGCACATGTGCACCGTGCCGTCCTTTTTCGGTACGAACAATACCGGAGCTCCCCATGGTGATGAACTGGATTTGATGAAACCTTTGTCCTGCAGCTCCTCAACTTGCTTCTTTAGTTCTGCCAGCTCGCTGTTGTTAATTCTATAGACATGTTGTGAAATGGGCTCCGCTCCTGGAACCAAGTCTATAGAGAATTCAACATCTCTGTCTGGCGGCAAGCCTGGCAACTCTTCTGGAAATACATCCAGGAACTCCGCTATCAGAGGATGTGGCAACTCCTCTTCTTCTGCCCTGGCTCCGCAAAATGTGCTCCTGCTCTGTTCCGCTGCTCCTCTGACGACCTCAAACTCCGGCTCTCCTGGTGGTCTAAACAATACTCTACCTCCATAACAATCTATAGTAGCATGATGCCTACTCAACCAGTCCATTCCGAGTACAATGTCGTACCCTGGAAGTGGCATGACGAGTAAGCTCACGCTCAACTCTCGGCCTCCTACTGATACTCTTCGGTCCTTGCAGTGATCACGGACTAGGATAATACCTCCACCAGTCGTGATCTTGCAAGTCCTAGCTAA
Source organism: Iris macrosiphon (assembly GCA_036927795.1). Taxonomy (NCBI): domain Eukaryota; kingdom Viridiplantae; phylum Streptophyta; class Magnoliopsida; order Asparagales; family Iridaceae; genus Iris; species Iris macrosiphon. The sequence goes on from JAYESA010000004.1 coordinate 58,203,027, forward strand.
TGGTTCTGTGTCTAAATGATGTCGAAGTGCATATGATACAGACACAAAACTATGGGAAGCGCCAGAGTCGAATAAGGTAAATGCAGGAATACAATCGAGAAGAACCGAACCTGTGATCAAGTCTCCTGCTGGCTCGATCTCCTCGACTGCCATGGCGTATGCTCGCCCCTGGGGTGCACCTCTCTGCTGCTGATGCTGGGCGAACTTCTGATGTTGCGGTGGAAGTGGTCCCCTCTGTTGTTGGCCTCCTGGTGCGGTAGGCACCCTGTCGGATCCTCTCTGGGCGGCTGCTCCACCCTGACCTGGACGAAAGGTAGGACAATCCTTCAGCTGGTGTATCGTCGATCCACAGGATAGACATGAGCCCAATCTCTTCCTGCAGATATCTCTAGTATGTTCCATCTTCCCGCAGTACGCATACTGGATGGCGGGCTGGTTCTGTCTCTGTTGCTGCTGCTGGACCTGCCCTCGGGCTGGTGCCTGATGCTGCTGCTGAAAGGGTCTCTGCTGTTGCTGCTGAAAGTGTAGACGCTTGCCCGGTCCCGTACTACTGTTTGCTCCTCCGGAAATATCGCGTCCCCTCTTGGGCCTGAGGCCCAAGTCATCCTCGGCTACTTGGGCATCCATCAATATGCCCTCGTAGGTAGCTGTGCGACGTCCCGACGTGCGAGACTTGATCTCCCTTGTCAGCCCCTTTCTGAATTTCCGGGCCCTGTCCCCCGGATCTCTAATCATCGATGGCGCGAAGCGGCTCAGGCGGGAAAACTCCGCGGCATACTCATCGACGGACGAGCTCCCCTGGGCTAAGTCATGGAACTGACTCTCCAAAGCTCCCAGGGCAACATCAGGAAAGAACTTTTCTTTGAAGTGCTCCTTGAAAGCTTTCCAAGTGAGTCCCCTGCGCAAGAGTCTCGGCTCCGTGCGAAACCACGTCAAGGCAATATCGAACATCTGGCTGCCAGCGGCCTCGATCTGGAGGGCCTCTGGAAGCTGTGCCAAGCGTAAGTTCCTTTCGATGTCCTCTAGCCAATCATCGGCGTAGAGTATCCCTTCTGTCCCCTTGAACTCCCGAGGCATCATCCTCTTGAAATCCACAATGGTGTCCGGCCTCTGGTGGTGCTGATCAGGACGCTGCTGCTGCTGAGTGACTCTCTCCACAGCCTGGAGAGCCACTTGGTGAGCATTCTCCATGTTCACCCTCATCATCTCTGTCTGAGCCTGATGTGCCTCAGCCTGCACTCTCTGGGCCTCTGCCGACGTCCTCTGGGCATCGACCATGCCCTGAATCAAGGCGAACATTTGTGCCCCATCGACGGGCACACCTCCTGGATGCTGAGCTGGTGGTGGTGGTGCCGGCGTAGCTGTAGGGACCCTCTGAACTGGTGGTGGAGGACCCCCGAATGCTGCAGACACTCCCACATGTACTGGAGATGTAGGAGGTGCTGCGGATGTCTGTCCGGCAGGGCGAGAGGTGGCAGACCTCTCTGAATCTGCTGTTCCGAGTCTCTGGGACCTTCTTGGCGGCATCCTGAAGACAGATCGAAAGATTTAATTAAGGCAATAGATACGATATCATCAAGGAAGGACAAAAAAAATCTAAAGGAAAATTATTAAGAGTAATGTCATAAGAATCAGAATTTCCTAATTGTGATTGAGCATATCCTCGGCCTAATTCCTATTTCCTAAAACAGGCTCGTAGTAATACTCTAAGCGAGCACCACTACGATATCGCTCTAATGCGGTTCTAGGACTCGACTACTAGACCTGCATGGGCCACCACTAAAAACGTGTCATGACCCGCACCCGGAATTTGGGCATGAGTCGTGGGTACGTCCAGCCTACGCCGCAGCATCGGCGGTAGAACGCTGTCTAGGTCTAAACATAATATATCCTGTCAATAATCTCAACTCCGTACGGAGGACAATGATAATAATCCACAGTTCTATGATATACTCAATCACAAGCTAATAGGAATCATAGCACGATGAGAATAGAAAAGAGTTCTAATAAAACCAACCACAATAATCCAACTCAAATCCTGGGTCTAAATGACCTCACAAAGTCACAAAATAATAAATACATCTCAGTCTCAGTCTAAAACGATAATGCAGAAAAAGTAGTCTAAGAGCAGCCAGGTACGTTCTCTTCTAGGCTAGGCAACTCCTCTGGGGTTTCTGGAGTAAAATCACCCTCTAATCCTGGGCCGTAATGAGTGGGGCAAAGATCCTCCAGGTCCTCTGAAAAATGTTATCCAGTCAGGATTGGAGCGAAGCACAAGCACTAACAGCAGTTTCATTAAATTGACAAAATCTATAAACAGTGTAAGAGATACAAGATGGAAATAAATGCTAAAAATGAGAAGTACAGGAGAAAATGAAATAGACAATAGAGCATCTAGCAATGAACAATAAACAGTGAATGCTAGAACAAGTAAAGCTGAATAAAGATAAACATCTAGCTAAGTGTTTGAAATATTAGTTTATTATGTGATCGGCTTGGGACTAGATCAGGCTGGTTATATATGATTAGCTATGATTCTTGAAGGTCAGGCTAACCATATGGTTAGCTATGATGCATGATAATGGTCAGGCTAATCATATATAACAGCTATGAAGCATGATGATGGTCAGGCCGCACCCGACGTGAGAAGTGGGGTGAGCTATGATGCATGGTAAGGATTTGGATATGATCACATAATCTACTAATAATTTCCCCATCCCCAGCTAGCACGGTGGATTCCAATCACGACTCCTCATGATGGGGATCTAGGGTGCTAACTCGTGTATCCACAGTGTCGGAATCAAGTATGTAATACACTACAATTTATAGAAGTAATCAACAATAAAAACTGTCAGAGAATGTACTCGCCTGTGGTCCTGAGCAAGGTGTGAGGATCAATGTCCAAAGTGGGATCACAATGACCTATATATAAGATATCAATGTCAAAATAATGTCCTTGAATGATAATTAGGTAAAAATGTAAGTAAGTGTTTCCTAGGTCTGAATAGTAATTTCTTGATAGTATCAGTCTACATCTAGGTTTCTAGGTTGATCTCATGAGTATCTAGTTACTAGGTATCATATAGCTATATAGACTATATAGCGACTCGTAATACTATATATGACTTATAAATACACTTGTATTAAGCTATAACTAATATCTCACCTAGGACCTTACACTGGCTGAACTACACCTCAAACACACATGTGCACAGACATAGGTTCACTCAGTGGAACTCACTGATATCTGACACTCATAGACACACGTATATGAACTGTTCACTGAACTCATACACACACATGGATCCTCATACACAGGCACACTCACCCATAATCACACTTATTACCTAGACACACCTAGGCAAGACACACCTACTAATACTGACTGATACACAGTCCTATTTCTTAGCTAAGACCCAGGAATTCACTCACAGGATACACACAAGGCTATACACTGATACCTATTGATACTCACAGGTTCTAGGTACAGATGATCAGCACAGGCACACTGCTTTCTCACATACAGGGATACACTGAATTTTAATCACACCAATTCACCCATACTGACACAGTTACACAACACTACACTTAGGTCTCAACTCCCAACTCACTGCACACACAAATTTCTAATTGTCACACACAAGCTAGGCACTAGCTACTGATACTAGGACTGCACAGTGTAAGACTACACACTGCTACACACACACAGGTAGCATCTATCCCTACTGCACACACAGGCTTAGCTAGGTTCACACATAACCCTACCCAGGTACTGATACACATTGTACACAGTCACACCCAAGTTCACAGTTTGAACTACACAGGCACTCCTCACTCATCTACACACACAACAACACACTGATATAATCTGATACACTAATCCTAACACTGATACTAAAACCCAATGCCAACACACTGAATCAGGAACTTCCCTGCACACTGATAAACACCCACACATACACTAGTTCCTAACTGACACACAGTCACACTGGTTCACACATCATAACTCCTACACTGATGCACAACACCTATTTATCTAGACACACTAAGACACACAGGCACTCATCTCATACAGTCTATATATTGATACATGGGTCCTGAAAATCAATACTGGCATTTAGCTAATACCTAGACACTGCTGAACACACATACAGATATTCTGATATACTGAACTTACCCAACCATCCCTGAACATACACACCCTAGCACTTTCCAAAACACAGACACTTTGGTTTCACTCACCTCACTGATAATACACACAGAATTCTCATACTCAGTCACATTCTGACCCTTAACTACCTACACACAGGTATTATTCTATTGAACCTGGGAACATTCCACACATACTGAATGCACAGAACTCAGGCTTCCCCCCCCCCCCCTAAATCTGATACACAATTTCTGCACACAGGTATCTCACAAACTGACACACTAATACTGCTACTAACATTAAATCCTACCCTATGATTTATATATCCCTATCTACTGATACACACAAGTATACTACTTACTACCCCTTAACCCAAATAACTAATACACAGACCTAGGGGCACAAGTTTACACACAGCATGTGGGTTCTCACTACACAGTTACTGCTATTGATGAATAAAACTTGGGACACTCTTAAAACAGGGTCACACACAAGTTCCCACAGAGATAGGTACACAGATACAAACACGCTGGAACCTGACCTAGACACTGAGGCACAAGGGAACCCGATTTAACACAGCTACACACTGAAATATGCACAGCAACGCAGTCCCATATACCCGACTGCACTGTGCCCCCCTCAAATCACCACCCACCTATACACTATGCCAAAAATATCTATGAATAAAGATTGGTATATCAAAATGCAGAACTAAAATAAGTTAGATAAATATATCCTTAATGAACATTTCTTCGAACACGTGCAGTACAGAAAAACAAATATACACACAAACCCATAAATTCCCAAACCAACCCTAGGAACCGAGATCTAACCCATACACGTTGGAGGATGGGATAGATCTACATGCAACACCTAGGGTTAGGGTTCACGAATTAATTGGGAAAACAATTGTTGAACACAAAAACCTAATCAAAACCCTAAAATCAAACTCTACACAGAGGGGTGGGTTCCTAAGGGCCATGAACATCTGAAAACAGAATTTAAAGGAATAGAAATAGGGTTTTCACCTGCAGGGATGGTTTCTTCAATGAGGTTCTTCTTCTTCAAGGCTTCCTGACCCACGTTCCTTGCTTTCCTTGCTTTGGAGGAGGAGGAAATGGAAACCTAGGGCTAGATCTCGAAAATTGGGTGGGGAGATGGTTTCTCTTGTGGAGGCTAGGGTTTCCTTTTTCTCTACATGAAGAATAGCTTAGAAAGAGGCTTCCTTTTATATTAAAGCAAGTTTAGGGTTTCCATGCCTAGTCTTTTTAGGTTAAACCCCCTGGCCCTCTCATGTAGAACCTAATTAACTCAGGTTTAGGCCTTCTAGGGTTTGAGGTCCAAGCCTAAAATTAGAATTCTAGGGTTTCACTAGAACTGGTTTACAATTAGGGTTGACTCACTAGGGTCTGTCCTAATGAGTTTTAGGGTTGGACCTAAAACTAAACATTACAAATAATAATATAATTAGTTACAAAACTCAGCAATTAATTAAATTCATAATTATTTAAAATAGCTAAATTACACAAATGCCCTTATATGGAAAAGTGGTAGTGACAGAAGGACACCTAACCTCTGGTCAAAGGTTCACAACCTGAGTCAATGTGAGATGGTGAGAATATAGTTGATTTGGGCCAGTAGGACTTGGTCCGCTCGCATTATTTATATGTCTGATCAACCCATAGCAGTAGTATTCTCTAATAAAGAGAGATTCAACTTCATCTTTGGGACAGTATATGGGCACAATGACTGACGGAAGCAAGACTTATTGTCGCAAGAGATTATTCACATCAGTGTTATTGCGGACACCCAACTCCAATTGCCTCTATTTTTTAGTAGAGATGTCAATGCTATGTTGTATTGTCAAGAGAAAATAGGACTTCGTCACGTCCTGGATAGTATCCTTGATGATTTTCAATGCTGCCTGATGCAAGCCAGTATTAAATGCCTAGAATGAATATGTGTGGACATGGAATAATAAGGTAATTCAGAACAGAATAGTTTGCCAACTTGACCGAGCCCTTGGTAATAGTCGGTGGTTTGCAACTTTCATTATTATATAGTTCGGATTGTTTTTTCATTATTATTGGCGAGACACTACTAGCTAGCAATGAGGGAGGGTTTGTGTGTCTGTGGCATGTCTTGTCTATGTTTGTGTGTGTTCATGTGTCCGTGTCAGTATTAGGGTTAGTGTCCGCATATGTTAGTGTGTCCGCGTGCGTGTGTGTGTGTGTCCAAGTTAGGGTTAGGGTTAGTGTGTGTCATGTCGTGTCGTGTTGTGTTGTGTTGTGTTGTGTTGTGTCGTGTTAGAGATAGAGAGACAGAGACAGAGAAAGAAGACAAAGAGAGGAGCTCACCGAGTGAGGAGGAGGGGAGCTGGAGAGAGGAGAACGCCGGAGGGAGGAGGAGTCGCCGAAGGGGGGAGGACGCCGGAGGGAGGAGGGGAGCCGGAGGAAGGAGGAGCTGACGGAAGAAGGAGCACCCCGGAGGGGGGAGGATGCGGTCGGAGGGGGGGAGCCGAGGTGGGGCACCGGGATGGGGGGTGTTTAAAATTTTTGAGATTTCGATCGAAGAAAATAGGGGGAAGAGAAATTCGTCAAACCCTATATGAAATAAATTAGCGACGTCGGTCTATACGTCGCTAAATGTCGCGAATATAATAATATACTGCTACTTAAATACATAAACGTCACTAAACATCGCTAAAATTAAAAAGTTAACGACGTTTAGCGACTACCTAGCGACATATTATATATTTATAATAATTACAGTCGCTAAACGTTGCTCCACATCGCTATCACCGACGTATTACGATATTTTATATTGACGTTGCTAAATACCTAAAATTCAGCGACATTTTATTTGGACGTCGCTAAAAACGTCGCTAATCCCGCAATTTTTAGTAGTGCCTCCTCTTTTATAGCCCAAACTGCCTTAGTCCACGTGGCAACCTAGGATGAGAATGACGCTTGAATATTCGATCTTCCGTCATTCATGAGTGAACCGTCACCTCGGGCTCCGCATCAATAGATGGCTTAAAAGTCCAAGAAATTCACCCGAGGATCGAGTCGAATCCTGCATTAAATGGATATTTGACAGCTTGGCAAAGACTTGTCCATGAGACCCGCCACCCATGAGGCCCAAAGTTATCTCCTCCATGCTTCTTATTCAAAGTATCCCAAACTTATCACTTTAAAAATTTTGAAGGGGGTCTTGTAGAAGCATGAAAAATCTGGATCCATGCGTCCTACAACTATGTGCCCCACATTCGACTCAGAAGAAACCAGGCCACAGGATGACCATGTTGTAGAGAATAAGTTGCATCCTTGCACCCCAAACATTGGCGGCATAAAAGCCTGACACAGGGATTATGTCTGACCCAGAATCCTGACAAAAAGGATTTTTGAGCGCTTCAAAAAATGTTTGCACACTAAGCGACAAGAAGCTCTCGTCAGACTAATAATAACTTCTAACAAGCATGCAGCGCCACGTGTACGAGGCCACATGCGTCCTAGAACCCATGCGTCTCTGGTCCTATGCGTTTCAGACTCCATGTGTCACGCCCCAGTCCCAAAATATCGAAGGACTGGATACGTGGCAATGGCCACCAGCACACACCGATGGACAAACCTAATTTAATGGATCCATCGGGGCGTACTGTCACGACCCGCACCCGGGGTAAAGGTACTAGTCGGAAACAACGCCCAGCCTACGCCGCAGAATCGGCGGTAGAACGCTGTCTAGATAAACTATCTAACAATATAATGAACCACCAATAATGATAGTATACTCAATCACAGAACTAAGATGGAAATGAGCACGAATCAAATAAAGAATAGAATAGTCACAATACAACTCATGAGTCTAAAATAATACATCAATGAGTCTGAAGAGAAAATACAGAAATATGCTGGAGACAAATCCAGTACAAAGAATACTACAAAACTATAAAGCTACAACTCCAGGGTCAACTATCTCAGTTGGGATAAGTCCCTCTTGAGCCAGGGTCTCCGAATCTAAACCCACAACATCCTGGGGTCCATAATAGGTAGGGTACTCCTCAGTGTCATCTGGAAAAATATATCCAGTCAGGAAAGGAGCAGAGTACAACCCTAACAGCAGTTCTCAAATAATGATAAAAACTATGTAACAGTAAATAGTTGTGGATAAACAAGATGCATAAATAGAGACAAGAATGTAGAGACGATAAGGAAATACTGGAAAGAAATACAATAATGATCAATATGCTGATGGAACAAGAATACTAATGACTAAGTGTGTGAGTACTAGCTTTAACATGTGATCGGCTTGGGAACTTGCACAAGAGTATAATGGCCTGGTTAATCATACGTGCGGTGTATGATCAACACTCACAAGAAACAAGACATGCACAAGGAGGGTATGATCACATATCTACACTAAAATACTCCCCACCCCGACTGGTATAATAGATCCAACCACGGTACGTTATGGCACTAGATTCCCCAAGAAGATAGCTAGTCTCCCCGAGAATCGGTGTCTGTACATGTACAAGATAACCAATGAAACAATACTTGCACCATATACACCATATACCAAGGAATAACATCTCATGACGAGATCCGGATATACCAATCCGTGTAACCATAGTGTCGAGAGAAACATGTAAATCTACACTAGATACAACGAACATAGAGGATATCATAAATGAGAAACTATCAGAGAATGTACTCGCCTGAAGTCCAATGAACAGTCTCACAAATGTCTGACTCGGTGCCTCAAAGACCTAGACATGGAATACCACATTAATACAAGGTCCCGGAAAGAGAACAAGTCAAACTAGGCAACTTCTAGGTCAATAAGTCAATTCTAAGGTAAAAGTCAACTATGGTCAACTCTAAAGTCCACTAAAGTCAAACATGGTCAAACCCAAAGTCAACCTCACAAGACATCTATAAAATAATATAGAGATAAACTACAATAATTTAGGAATCAAATTAGATTCAAAAAGAACTCACACAAAGTATACTAATAATACAATTAATATATACCCTAAAATAATATATATACAACCCATCATTTATATAAATAACATAATATATTATTACAATTATTATTCCTCGCAAAACACATATATATATACATATATATATACAATTATAATATATAATATATACATTAAATCTGTCAAAGCGTCATTGAAAAACAGTGAATAAAATAGGATTAAATCAAAACAGTTTAAATAGTGACAGTCGGGACTGTCACCGAAGGACTGTCACCGAAACCCAAATAATAAACTGCCACTGCTTTGGTTTTCGCTGACAGTTAAACTGTCGCGGAAAAGCGTCGCAGAAAAGCTGCTGTTTCCCGCTGCTGCAATTAATGACAGGTTTGTCATTAATTGCCCGAAGGCTACAGCGGCTGCTATTAGTCGGCTAATTAATGACAGTTTTTACTGTCATTAATTCACTGTCACTAAAACAAGTTATATATATATAATTATATATATAAAAATAGAATATATAAAACAATATATATATATATATATATATAAACAGAATATATAAAACAGTATATATATATATATATATATATATAAACCATTAATACAAAAATGTACATATATATTAATATACACATAAACTTATACCTTCAAATATTTAACAAAGAACATATAATTTACATGGCTAGAAGCACACCTAAAATATTTACATTAATCTCCAAATAATTACATAATAATTATAAATAATATAATTACACAATTAAACATACAAATATATTTTATAAAATATTTTATGTATAAATTATATTATTTAACAAGTAGTAACATATATATTTGCATGCAAGAAAGCTACATATTATATTGTACATTATATTAGCACACCCAAAATATAGATCTATGCTACAATAATTACTATAATAAATACACAAAATAAATATTTAATATCCATATATATATACTAATTATAAATGAAGAATTGAACCACAATTAATTAGATCTATACAAAAATACACACAATTGGAGAGTATCTCACCGTATCCCACTAGATCTAGGATACGCATGCGACACGAGTCCAACACACAACTAAATGCACCCCGAAGGACACAAACAGATCACAAATAATATTTATGAACAAATCAAAGCGTCAAAAGTAGATCTATGTGTCCGTGTCAAAATACGACATGTTCAAAGCCCCGTGTCGGAGGAAAACCCCCAAATGACACGTATCACCAAATAGTTGGGATACGAACCACAAGTATCCCAATATGGACACGACACTAGCCTCAAACACAAATCTCATGTCCAATTGATCAATAGGATCAATTGATACACACACACAAATGTAAATTCGGAATTCCAACAAAATTGACACAAAAAGCACCATAACTTTCTCCATGGGTTTCCTATAAACACAAAACAAAGTCCTATGGGTACTACATACATATAGGTTAATTTTACATGATTAAATCTCAGATTTAGAAGCTATTTAAATGGAAAAATCTGAATTATACCTATTGGGAGATGGATTCCCAATGAAACCTCCAATTGAGATGAACTTGCTTCCAAATTGTAGATCCTTGCTCCTCTTTGTAGATCCTTGCTTCCTTCTTCTAGATCCTTGCTTCCTCCTTCTCTAATGGTGAATTGGAAAGAATTTGGAATGAATTTGGTAGGGAATTGGATTGGGAATGGAGGGAATTTGGGAGTGAGAAATTCTAGATCTAGATTTGGAATGAGAATGAGAGGAGAGAGAAATTTCCCCCCTCTTTTAATAGGCCGGCCTTGCCCCTCTCCCAAGCAATTATAAAATGTCCAATGTACCCCTTGGGGCCTCTCATGAAGAAATAATTAAGGAAGGAAGCTTCTAGTCTAATCACTTAATTAATTTAATCCATCTCCTTAACTATGTGCTTTCTAAATGGGCCAAATCTAACTATTTAATTCATGTTGGTCCATGGGTCCAAACTAAACTAGTTGGGTCGACTAAAATAAGTCCAAAATAATTAAATAACATCCAACAACAATTAAATAATACAACAAAAATTATTTACCATGCACAATATTTATTTAAATAGGAAATTACTAAAATACCATTTTTCCTAAAATGTGGTAGTGACACGTACTTAAGCTGTAATACAACAATAAGGGTCTAGATAGACTAATCTCATCCACAGAAATGAATACAACAATATCAGAATCATAAAGCAAGATCAATCTCAATAAAATATAAACTCGAGAAATAACCCGATAATGAGTTTGATACATCTGTCAAGATACAAGAATAAAGATAACCACAGCAAATACTGAGTATGGATAAAGCCTATACTCAGAAGATACCCACAGAGATCACTCGTCTACTGGATCTGGTACTGCTCCAGTGCCTGCTCCTGATAATGCTCCTGCTCCATAAACCTCGGGATAGATCTCGTCTGCTAATCTTGGGGACATAATCCGGATCCAGGTCCTCAGGGGACATAGCAAGGTACAAAATAACTCAAGCCAATATAAATGTATTGCAGAAAATAAATGAGTAAACAGGGTAATACTAAATAACCAGCTAAGTGAAATGCAAGATGAGAGCATCACTAAAACTCAGGCTGAGACCACTACAAGCTCTGTGTCGGGGAGCCGGCAGCAGTAATATCACTAGTAGAGTGCCTAGATCTGATATAGAGTCTAAGGCCTCACCATAATAAATATATATATAAATCATCCTATAGCCTGTGTGTCTCTCCCCACCCAATGTAACCACACGTCTCATGTCCACAACGTCTCATGTACATGTCACGCAAGATCATAGCTAATGCAACTAGTCATATAATATCTATGAATATAATGTCTGTCAAATCCTGCATCCTATACAGAATCACCATGAATATCTCAGGAAGATTCTGTCTCATGAATAGTGTCAAGTGTCCTGGGTTATGGTGTACTTGATAAGACAAGTACGAGATTGTAAAGGGTCACGAATGTCCATCTCTAGGCGACGTTACACAACTCTGCATACAGTGTGGGCACCCGACTATTAATCGGACGCTAAGTAAGTCACACGGTCCTAGGTCAAGCATGCACAATAATATAAATGAATCAAGAAAATATGTAGCAAGACTGCAAAGTTGGCAAGGTACACTTGCCTGGGGTTTGAATATCAACAACTGTCCCTGTATCAGTGGATCCTGCAAGTACTCCTCCAAAAGCTGTAATAAACATTACCAACAGTCTCAGAATATATCAAATAGCTAGACACGCCTGTCCTTAAGTCCAATTTGGACACAGGGGAAAAATGACATTTTCTGGTCAAAGCGGGGTCCACATGTGGGCCGCTTTGCACCAAAAAACGTGTCAGGGTCAAAGGTCTCCAAATTCGTCCAACTTAGTATCAACAAGTCAGGAACGATGATACGAACCCAACAGAAATCCCAGAACTGGATTCCGATGAGCCGTTCACAAAATCGCCATTCAAGTGGAGTTACGGGACCCACGATACGCGATTTTGTCAACGTTCTCAGAATCAAACCAAACTTGGGTCATAGGACCAGCGTATTGTTACGAGTCCGATGGCGCAAGTTTCGTTTCGATCCGACGTGTATACACAAAGTTACAATGTGTTCCAGAACAGGCAGATACGGGGCGTTGTCGGCGGATACGCGTTGATTCCGGTGTGCACGCACATCCAAATCAACTTCTGTGAAATTCTGCACATCCGTATCTACGGCACGCACGTTTCGGTGAAGACCGCACGCGACCAAGTCATCCCGTTTGGCGGGGCATACTCAGTTCCGGGGTGAAATAGGGCGTTGTTTTTCCTGTTTTTGGATCACGGTTCGCGATCGCTACAGGACGCGACGCACTAAGCGGGTTGCACGGACATCGAGAGGGTTACATAGTCTACGCGTCACAACTGACAGAACGAAAAACAAAATAACGAGGAGAGAGAACGGGTTACCTGAACAAGGCTCCGTAGAACGAGAATTTCTCGTGTCCGGGTTACTGTTTCGTGTCCTGGTTCGAATATGCCGTGTCCGGGTCACGGGGATGCTGTTGTGTCCGGGTTGGCCGTGTCTGGGGCTAGGGCAGCGGGTCGTGGCCGAGCTGGGAGAGGGCGGCCGACCTAGGGTGTCGCTGAGGGCGGTGCGAGTTCAGGGTGGTGGTGTCGAGAGCTTTGGGGAGAGGTGGTGATGGTGGTCGTGGTGGGTTGGCCGGGAATGGCAGGGGGTGGAGAGGAGAAGATGACGGGGTGGAGAACGACGAGGAGACGGTGATGGTGGTCGCAGCGGGGGCTCGGGGTGAGGTGAGGACAGCCGGGGCTAGGGCGGAGGAAGGAGAGGGGTTCTGGTCGTCGATGAGGGGAGAGCGGGTCGGGGGAGGAAGACTGGAGAAGGAGGAAGTCGAGGGGAAGGGGGTGGCGTGGTGGTCGTGTCCGGCGAAGCACAGCGGCTCGGGGTTGGGGAAGGAGATGGAGGCTGGGCGGAGGAGCAGGAGTTGGTCGACTGTAGCTACGGGGAGAGATGGAGGGAGGTTAGGGTTCAGACTAGGGTTCAGGACGGCCGGGGCGGAGCTGCGGGCAGCGGAGAGAGGAGAGAGAGAGAGGGTGATCCGGCAGAGCGAGGGGTTTTTAAAGGGGCCGGAACAGTAAATCCGGCTAGGTTTAGGATTAGGGTTTCGGTTAGGGTTTCGGGTCCGGGTCGGGTCGGGTTTGGGTCGGGTTCGATTCGGATCCGACCCGACCCGACCCGTTAAGGCTGGGTTGGTCTGGTTCTGTCACCACGGTTTGGGTCGGTTTGGTTTGGTTTATTTCAAAATAAACCGGGTTCAGTTTAGGGTTTAATTAGGTTTAATTATAAATTAGTTTTTAGGACTTTAAAAATATTTCCGGAGTCCAATAAATTCACAGAAAATTACCCTATGCCCAGTTTTCCATTTAACACCAGAAAAGATTATTTTCATAATATTTTAATATTAATTAATATCATTTAAAAATCCTTTAATCATAAAATACCTTAGTTTTAATTTCCAAAAATTACAGAAAATTGTGTAAAAATCATTTTTAAAAATTTTGAAAAATTAGGGGGCTGACAATCTACCCAACTTATAAAAATTTCTTCCTCGAAATTAAAATTAAGCCATGGTAGAAGTCAAGGATGGTCTAAGATTTGTATTGGTTAAAATGCAATGCTAGGTTTAACGGAGTGGACGATGTTGCACGTTGCACATTCCGAAAATTATGGAAAAAAATCCATATGAGCAAAAAATCAGTTTCTTCATGTGTCTTGTCAATGATGTGGACACCTAAATGCTCTTTTGCATAGAAGTGCCCAACCATTGAAACGTTGCACAAAGGTGGAAATTTGGATGATGGTCACATCTAGGACAAGGGTGTAGAATTTGTAGGAAGGCAGTGACTAGTGAAGTGCTCCAATTATCGAAGCAATGGGAAGGTGCGCCAAGTGATACCATGTTGTACAACTAAATAAAAATACCGTGTTCTATTTCTTAGTGGATTCGAGCTAGCCTCAGTCTCACTATCTAAGCCAAGTAGGTCAAATTCTTAGGTGAGGGGGTTTCACAATCCAGCCAACTTAAAACAATATCGTCCTCAAAATTAAAATAAGGCATAATTTATTGATCCTTCATGTACATAAGGCAAGTCAATCACAATCTCCTTGCAATAATTAAAATCCTAATCATATCCATTGCAATCACTTCAAGGTTAAGATGACCACTGATCCAATCAAAATTCAACCTATGGTTATCTCTTCTCGCTTTCTCAAATTATCCACATCCAAATTTAAATTAAATCCATATAACATCTTCGAGATTTAAATACGCATATAAATTTTACCTCACGATCTCTAACTATCATAATCTCCTCTAGAAGTAATTCGAGTCCAATATTATTCCCACTTTTACTTATAAATTTTTGTATGCTTCAACTTTTTAAATTCCATTCACATCCTCAATATTTTAAATAGGTAGTCCAACCATCAAGTTTTTATTTTAACTCAAATTATCAAATTAAAAAATAATTTAAATGCAGTCCACCAATGTTCAAGTCTGAAATTCTATATTTATCCTCCAATTTCAAATTGATGATTCTACCTTCATTGTTCAAAAATTTAAATCATGTAATTAAGGTATAAATATTGGGTCCTCAATATCAATTCATTAATCCTCATCATCTTAATCATTCTTCTAAATTTCTCAAAATTAAAATGGCTTGAACCTCTCCCAATCTAATTTTACTCGATCACAATCTAAAAGAAATTCCTCTCGAGTTGACAATACACTGCTACCCAACTTGGAATTTACCCATCTATCACATAAGGCTATATACTTTAAGAAAATATTCCTTAATTTATTTACTTATGTCATTCAATCCTCGAAACTTCAACGCCGATCATATCGCATATGATATGTCCTTAATTACGAAAGAATAATCCTCAAGTATGTGATCGGCCTATGGGGTATATCTAGTACTCTCTGTGTATCAAACTTTATACCCAGTACGAGGTTTCGTCTTTCCGAAATAAGGGAAGACGAAGATCAATAATAAAGAGTTCAAGGGAGAGGTAATAGAATAGAAGTATCGAGATCAAGGCGTTTAAAGAATTCAAATGGGAATTGTCAAAGCAGTTGTGGATTGAAATCCTATTTTGGCAATCCTTTGTTTGCATGCTCGTATTAGTACAGTTATGTAACCGATATGATATGTCAGACATGTCTAGGGCAAGTATATTCGTCTACTAATCACTACATATCTCAATCCACGTAAAGTAGTATTACGATGGGCGAATCAAGCGCACTATGGTTGATCAGACCGTAATACACTAATTCTGAAATATATTATTGTGGGCCTCCCCAATAATACATATGTCATGAACAAGCTCGATAAAGTATAAGCTTGCAAAACTAGGCTATAAAATAGCAGCATAAGTCAAGGTAGTATATGAAATATAAGTACGCTAGATGATGATGAAAGGAGGTACAAATTATTCAAGTTCACAAAAACAAAATAAGCAACAATAATAAAAGACTCTACAATCTCTACAGTTATCATACAACCTCCTTGTCTAAGTCGCTAGTCGACCAAATAGGGGCAAGGACCACTAAATTCTATTGTCTGAATAAACACTGTCATCTTTTGCTAGCATGCGATTAGTGCCATTCAGTTACACCGCCTCGATGGGTCAAGTGGACTATGTGGTACTAGGTTGTGAGGCATACTACCCAACTTATAAGAATTAAACTAATACTGTGACCGTCTTAAGAGGATCCCACATAATAACCTTGCACATGTAAATAAAACAGAAACTCTTATTAGGGTCTCCTATGGTATCATGTAAGTAATGGTCATCTTAAGTCTTAATCATAGTGCTCATAGAACATGTGTCAATAGCGAGAATGGAAAGGTTACTAGTCTCAAGGGAAAGGGAATATAACTTGTATCGAGGTGGGGGTACTAATTACGCGACTTAAAGCTAAGGGGTAATCATTAGGTCATAATCTACAATAATAACTTAAATTGTCAAGTTCTAATTATCAATCACATAGTAAAAAAAAAATTTAGAGTAACAACCAAAATAAATAATAAGAGGCGCACAGGAATCAAGGCAGGATGCAAGTCAAAAAATTAATTCGAATCCGATATAGATGTCAAGAACGATTCAAGCAAGTGGATGAGATCCAAAAACTTATCCTATTCTTATTGTAGGCTTGCTCGGTCCCTAAGTTGAAACCGAGACAATTTAGTCGTCGACCTGCATGGGCCACCACAAAAACCATGTCATGCCCCAGTCCCAAAATATCGAAGGACTGGATACGTGGCAATGGCCACCAGCACACACCGATGGACAAACCTAATTTAATGGATCCATCGGGGCGTACTTAAGCTGTAATACAACAATAAGGGTCTAGATAGACTAATCTCATCCACAGAAATGAATACAACAATATCAGAATCATAAAGCAAGATCAATCTCAATAAAATATAAACTCGGGAAATAACCCGATAATGAGTCTGATACATCTGTCAAGATACAAGAATAAAGATAACCACAGCAAATACTGAGTATGGATAAAGCCTATACTCAGAAGATACCCACATAGATCACTCGTCTACTGGATCTGGTACTGCTCCAGTGCCTGCTCCTGATAATACTCCTACTCCATAAACCTTGGGATAGATCTCGTCTGCTAATCCTGGGGACATAATCCGGATCCAGGTCCTCAGGGGACATAGCAAGGTACAAAATAACTCAAGCCAATATAAATGTAGTGCAGAAAATAAATGAGTAAACAGGGTAATACTAAATAATCAGCTAAGTGAAATGCAAGATGAGAGCATCACTAAAACTCAGGCTGAGACCACTACAAGCTCTGTGTCGGAGAGCCGGTAGCAGTAATATCACTAGTAGAGTGCCTAGCTCTAATGTAGAGTCTAAGGCCTCACAATAATATCTCACTAGTAGAGTGCCTAGCTCTGATATAGAGTCTAAGGCATCACCATAATAAATATATATATAAATCAGCCTATAGCCTGTGTCTCTCCCCACCCAATGTAACCACACGTCTCATGTCCACAACGTCTCATGTACATGTCACGCAAGATCATAGCTAATGCAACTAGTCATATAATATCTATGAATATAATGTCTATGTCAAATCCTACATCCTATACAGAATCACCATGAATATCTCAGAAAGATTTTGTCTCATGAATAGTGTCAAGTGTCCTGGGTTATGGTGTACTTGATAAGACAAGTACGAGAATGTAAAGGGTCACGAATGTCCATCTCTAGGCGACGTTACACAACTCTGCATACAGTGTTGGCACCCGACTATTAATCGGACGCTAAGTAAGTCACACGGTCCTAGGTCAAGCATGCACAACAATATAAATGAATCAAGAAAATATGTAACAAGACTGCAAAGTTGGCAAGGTACACTTGCCTGGGGTTTGAATACCAACAACTGTCCCTGTATCAGTGGATCCTGCAGGTACTCCTCCAAAAGCTGTAATAAACATTACCAACAGTCTCAGAAGATATCAAATAGCTAGAAACGCCTGTGTTTAAGTCCAATTTGAACACAGGGGCAAAAATAACAGTTTCTGGTTAAAGCGGGGTCCACATGTGGGCCGCTTTGCACCGAAAAATGTGTTATGGTCAAAGGTCTCCAAATTCATCCAACTTAGTGTCAACAAGTCAGGAACGATGATACGAACCCAATGAAACTCCCAGAACTAGATTCCGATGAGCCGTTCACAAAATCGCCCGTCAAGTGGAGCCGCGGGGCCCACGATACGCGATTTTGTCAACGTTCTCAGAATCGAACCAAACTTGGGTCACAGGACCAGCATATTGCTATGAGTCCGATGGCGCAAGTTTCGTTTCGATTCGACGTGTGTACACAAAGTTATAACGTGTTCCAGAATAGACGAATACGGGGCGTTGTCGGCGGATATGCGTTGATTTCGGTGTGCACGCACATCCAAATCAACTTATGCGAAATCCTGCACGTCCGTATCAACGGCGCGCACGTTTTGGTGAAGACCGCACGCGACCAAGTCATCCCGTTTGGCGGGGCGTACTCAGTTCCGGGGTGAAATAGGACGTTATTTTTCCTATTTTTGGATCGCGGTTCGCGATCGCCACAGGACGCGACGCACCGAGCGGGTTGCACGGGTATCGAGAGGGTTACATAGTCTACGCGTCACAACTGACGGAACAAAAAACGGAATAATGAGGAGAGAGAACGGGTTACCTGAACAGGGCTCCGTGAAACGAGAATTTCTCGTGTCCGGGTTACTGTTTCTTGTCCTGGTTCGAATCTGCCGTGTCCGGGTCACGGGGATGCTGCTGTGTCCGGGTATGCCGTGTCTGGGGCTAGGGCAGCGGGTCGTGGCCGAGCTGGG
This sequence comes from Iris macrosiphon, assembly GCA_036927795.1. Lineage (NCBI taxonomy): Eukaryota > Viridiplantae > Streptophyta > Magnoliopsida > Asparagales > Iridaceae > Iris > Iris macrosiphon. Next base: position 58,222,071 of record JAYESA010000004.1, read on the forward strand.
AGAGGGCGGCCGACCTAGGGTGTCGCTGAGGGCGGTGTAAGTTCAGGGTGGTGGAGCTCGTCGGGGTCGAGAGCTTTGGGGAGAGGTGGTGATGGTGGTCGTGATGGGTTGGCCGGGAATGGCAGGGGGTGGAGAGGAGGAGATGATGGGGTAGAGAACGACGAGGAGACGGTGATGGTGGTCGCAGCGGGGGCTCGGGGTGAGGTGAGGACAGCTCCGCTAAGGCGGAGGAAGGAGAGGGGTTCTGGTCGTCGATGAGGGGAGAGCGGGTCGGGGGAGGAAGACTGGAGGAGGAGGAAGTCGAGGGGAAGGGGGTGGCGTGGTGGTCGTGTCCGGCGAAGCACAGCGGCTCGGGGTCGGGGAAGGAGATGGAGGTTGGGCGGAGGAGCAGGAGTTGGTCGGTTGTGGCTGCGGGGAGAGATGGAGGGAGGTTACGGTTCAGACTAGGGTTCAGGACGGCCGGGGCGGAGCTGCGGGCGGCGGAGAGAGGAGAGAGAGAGGGTGATCCGGCGGAGCGAGGGGTTTTTAAAGGGGCCGGAACAGTAAATCCGGCTAGGTTTAGGATTAGGGTTTGGGTTAGGGTTTCGGGTTCGGGTCGGGTCGGGTCGGGTTTGGGTCGGGTTCGATTCGGATCTGACCCGACCCGTTAAGTCTGGGTTGGTCCGGTTCGGTCACCACGGTTTGGGTCGATTTAGTTTATTTCAAAATAAACCGGGTTCAGTTTAGGGTTTAATTAGGTTTAATTGTAAATTAGTTTTTAGGGCTTTAAAAATGTTTTCGGAGTCCAATAAATTCACAGAAAATTATCCTATGTCCAGTTTTCCATTTAACATCAGAAGAGATTATTTTCATAATATTTTAATATTAATTAATATCATTTAAAAATCCTTTAATCACAAAATACCTTAGTTTTAATTTCCAAAAATTATAGAAAATTGTGTAAAAATCGTTTTTAAATTTTTTGAAAAATCAGGGGGCTGACAACATGCATTCCATGTGTCTCTGACCCTATGCGTTCCAGACTCAATGCATTCCATGCATCTTTGGCCCTATGCGTCCCAGACTCCAAGCGTTCCATGCGTCTCTAGCCCGCTGCGTTATGCGTTCCATGCGTTTCTGGCCCCCTGCGTTCTAAACATTATGCGTCTCATGTGACAAAATTTTTTTGTTGTGACTGAGACGATTCTCTCCAACTAAATACGGGCCACGTGTCAAGCTGACCAAGTCACGCAAACAGAAGACGAGAACCGCCAAGATCTCCAGCAACTGCAAATCCCAACATAACGTCCACGTGGCAGCCTGCCCTGAACTCAACTCATACTATGCGTCCATAGTTTTAACTGTATTCTGTTGAAGGAGTCTCCTACGGCCACCAAACAGAAGGACATGCGACACCTATAGCCCATCAGCATGATGGCTATAAATAGGAACAACTTGGACATCCCAAAGATCGATTTTTTTCTATTTCAGAGAGAGACCAAACCCTCCCAGAGCTACGTACGTGCACACAAGCTCAAGAGAGAAAGAAGAGAATAGAGTACCTCTCGCTCACTCGTCGGACCGTCAACGGAGTAAAGGAGCCTACATAGCGCTCGATCTCCACCGCTACACTACCCAGATTAAATATTGTACTTAGATTGTCTGTTTATGACTTCTTTGTACTTTTTGTTTGTTATTGAACGAGAACAATTTTAATAGCAAACATGATTGAACCTACATGTTATGGTAAACGAGTCGCGATACACTAAGGTTGTGTTTAATTGGTCTTTTTTTTTCATGGAAAGTATTTCCATCACAAATTTTCACCAATTGTAGTTTTTGATAGCTTATATTTTTCATGGAATTATTTTCCAAAAAACTATAAATTTTCATATTTTTCCCAAAATGGTGGAAAATGAAACTTGTCCAACTCATAGAAAAATATCGTTTTTCATGGAAAATGATATTTTCTGTGAAAAATAATGACAATCAAACACCAAATTAAGTTTTCCATCCTAAGACCAAAATTGTAGAAATTAAACACCAAAATAATGACAATCAAACTTTAAGAAAATTTCTATCTTAGTTGATAGAGTTTCTACATAGAAAGTACACACAAAAATACACTCCAATGGTTCTTTATTTCTATCCTAAGTATCACAAAATAAAAAGATCAATTTAATGGTGGTCGACCCAATATTAATTACTATGAGAGAGAGAAGATTTTTTATGAGAGTTTTTAAAATAGATTTCTACCGTAAAAATAGGGATGATAGAAACCCCCCAACCTAGCGGTGAGCATTATTCGATTTTGGACCGAAAACCGAACCGAATAAAAGATTCGGTTCGGTTTGAAAAAAATTCGATTCAGTTTCAGTTTCGTTTTCAGTTTTGAAAATATTAATTTTTTTTATTCGGTTTCGGTTTTGGATTTTGTTTTCGGTCCAAAATCAAAAATCGAATAAAATTTATGCAATTATGTAAATATTCTAATTCTACACATATTTTGTGATTAAAAATTTTATATTTTGAAAACAACAATTATATGCATATATTTTGAAGTCCAATTTTGGACATACAATAAATGTGTGTATAAAATTAAAACTTTTAATATAATTTAATTTCGATTTCAACTTTGGGTCCGATCTATAAAACAATAACAATGTCCAACCGAACAAACCGAATAACGGATAGCTTATTCGGTTTGATTTCAATTTTGATTTTGATTTTGCCTAATTTTGATTTGGTTTAGATTATAGTTTTTGATAATTTCAGTTTAAGCTAGTTTTGACTATTTTAATTTGGTTGAAAATCATCAACCCCACCCCACAACCAAAAAAGCCCCTCCAGCTCCGCCCAATATAGCCAAACAAAGCCTCAGCTCGGGACTAATCCCTAATCACTATTCTTACAACCGACTGCTCTCCCGACGCCAACTCTCCGCGCCCGCGCCCGCGCCCGCGCCCGCGTCTCCGCAAATCGGCGTCCCGGCGGTCGTCACTCGCACCCCCCCCACCCCCACCCCCACCCCTACCCAATCTCATCCCCCTCCCTCGCATCTCTGGTACATCACCAACCCTCCTCTTTTATTTGGGGTTTTTTTTTCTTCTTCAATTTTTCATTCTTTCAGTTTTGATCCGATTTACTTGATTCTGGACAAAGCGGATGAACAAACAGGATGTCGTCTGGCTAAGCATATTGTTGCCTTGCACTTTGAGAATCCTGAGGTTTGGCTTAGTACCTTCTCTTTTCAGAAATTTTACTACTAGAGGAAACACATTGGAGCAGACTAGGGTCGCTCATTTCCTCTGCAAATATTTTAAAATTTGCAAATAACATGGGTGGGTTGTGGGTGGGGCTTCTGAATTGTGTATCTATAATGCCTACTTGCAATCTCATAATACTTGAATGGTAAGGATTCTTTCATTTGAGTTTAGATGAAGTGTTGTTTCAATGGATTCTTTCATTTGAGTTTAGTGGTCAGAATATGTACATCAATATAAAAAAACAGCAGCAGAACCATTAGAAAGTATGGCAGCTGTTAGCTGGTGCTACTTCTGCTTGTTGTTGCTGCTTGAATTCTGCAATCTAATTGCTGTTGTTTTATTTCTATACTGAAAATACTCCATATCAAACACTAGAAGACCTCTAGTGTGGATGTTGTCTCATGCCGTATCCTTTGTGGAAGACACTGCTTGCGCCACCATTGTCATCATAACTTCCCATCTTGATCACCGCTTGCTGTCATGAATATCCTTTTTCTTTATCTGCACTTCTCACCAAATTATAAACACCTGCGAAATCTATAATCTTTTCCAGTCCCCTCACTAATCACAAATGACTCCTGTAGAGGTGATATTTTTTCTTTTATTAGATACACAACTTTCTATATCATGATTTATCATGCATGAGGAAACAAATAGGTAAACCAAATTTAAATCAATATCGTGCCCATGTCACAGTGCCGTATCATGTTGTGTTGTATTAGTGTCCATGCAATATAATTATCGCTACTTTTTCAATAAGGGTCAAGGGGCAACCAAAATTAGTTCTAGCTAGGGCAACCCAACATCCCGGGCCGGCCCTGTCTGGACATCCAAATCTATGGCGAAATTCCGTCTCGGAATTGATATGTTTTTACGTAATTATTCATGAAATTTGAATTGTGTAAAAAAAATATAAAAGATGTACAAAAAAAGCAAAAGGCGTAACCAAAAGAATTGTGTAAAATATGTGAAAGAATTCTGTCTGGACTCGGTAGAGCCCTCGCTGTTGTCGTCTGTGCTAAGGGGTTTTGGTTTCGGAACAATCAACAGTTGATGTTTAATTTATATACTATTTATATATATGAAAATATGGTCATCTTATTATTATTATTTGTTAATAAAATTTATGTTTCTTTGTCACTGAATTGTTTCTGAACATTAAATCTTTCAGTCTGTGGTGTTATTATCTTACGATATGACACGATACACCACCATTTCGTTACATACCAGTTGTTCCTACACGATATGTTTAGGCTGATAGGTCGATTTTTTTTTAAATTTACTCGAGTAATGTAATGTATACTTAAGAATCAATGTAATGTATACTTAAGAATATGGATTCTGGAGTTTATATGTATTTAGAAGTATAGACCTAAATCTCCCCGAGTTACTGAATCATGCGATACAAGATACACAAGAAAATCGGTACATGATATGAATAAAACTAGTTTTCAGTTATGGAGTATGTAGAATTATGGTTTTTTATTGGGTTAGTGAGGATTGAGTAGAATGAGATTCTGGCTCAGGTGTTCATGAGTTAGGGATCTATCTGTTATTCACCCAAAAAAAATAAAATATAGTGAGTAGAATGCAAGAATTGCTTCGCTGGTTTGAATAGCGTATGAAAGGATAATGGAATACAGGTGGATTGTGGATGCATGAACCAAATTAATAATTTGATATATTTTGCTAAATTAATTGGGTAAAGTCGAAAGTATCCTTGGTGTATACAGTGCATGTCTTGTTCTCAGAAGGGTCAATATTCCTATTAATGAGTTGAGGGAATTAGCCCTAAAAACCCTGGCATGGGGTGAGTAAGTGAAAGGTGAGGGTCCCAAGTTACCACTAGGGGTGTCTACAAACATAAATCATAAGTTAATTAAGAAAATGTAATTAAATATGAAATAGATTATTTAAGAGAGAAGCTATTGCATAGGATTTTCTGATCTAGAAATTTTCTCCAGAAAATATTGTATATAGCTTACGAAAGAATTAGTCATGTATCATAATCTTTCATCAATTGTGTGCCCATTTTGAGCTCCACACTATAACCAAATACCTAGGCTGTGAGCTTGCTTCTGGTACTTACCTTATTGTTTGACATGCTGGTTTGATGTTAGCATACTTTATTTCATGTATTGTTTATGTTAGGAAAATGACATTTACGAACCTCGGAGATGCCAAAGCTGATGATTATACATTCCAGTGACTGGCTAAATTGTTCTATATTAAGTTTTTATCTGTGAGCTAACCACTATCTTTACTACTTTCTCAGAATTGCACTAATGTAGATATGAAGCTACGGTCACTTAAAAACAACTTTTCAAGAGTATAAGAAATGTCAATGGAAGGTGACATGAACACTACATTGGGGGTGAATCAAACTTCAAAGGAAGGTGATGTTGATGCTATGCCAACTGTTCCTCAAGCTTCAGAAGAGGGTGATGGTCTCTCCAACAGTTCAGGTGTAAAAAGTACTGAAGCTGCTGATGCGTTACTTACTCTAGAAGCAGCTGACGTTTCACAGTTAGAACAGAAAGTTGGCATGGTGTTCCATTCGGAAGAGCAGGCATTCAAGTTCTACAACTCCTATGCAAAGAGAAAAGGTTTCAGTGTTCGAAAAGGTCATGTTTCTCGGAGGAAAGATGGGAGTATTAGAGATAGACATTATCTCTGCAGCAATGAAGGAACCCGTAAAGAGCATCGCACACATGTTACAAAGAAACCTCGTGCGCTTGAGAGGACTAATTGTTTTGCCCGTATTGAGTTCAAAGTGAACCGGGATAATGTATGGGTTATTAGCAAATTTGAGGATGACCATAATCATCCGCTTGCGAGCCCAAATAAAGTACACATGCTAAGGTCACACAGGAAAAAAATGTCTGTTCAGCATCCATTTATTACCGAAATGGATTATATTGGGGTAAAACCGGCCCATGGATACAATTCACAGGCAGATATTGCTTCTGTTACAGGAGAGTCGGTGTCTCTTATGAAAAACCATAGCTACTATGTGCTGCATGCCAACAGAACAAGGGACCTTGTGAAGGGAGATGCACAGTTCCTTTTGGACTTTCTTAAAGCTAAGCAATCAGAGGATCCATCATTCTTTTATGCAGTGCAAGTCGATGAAAAGGATAGACTGACCAACTTCTTTTGGACTGACGCAAGATCAATATTTGATTATGCTTGCTTCGGTGATGCCATTTTACTTGATACAACCTATCAAACAAGTAGGTATGACATACCTTTTGCACCATTTATTGGCATAAATCATCACAAGCAAATAGTCATATTTGGTGCCGCGTTACTTTTAGACGAAACCATAGAATCATTTGTTTGGCTGTTCAAAACATTTATGGATGCGATGTCTGGAAGACAGCCAAGAACAATATTAACTGGTCATTGTGCTTCTATGACAAAAGCAATTAGTATGGTATTACCTGAGACACACCATCAACTTTGTTTGTGGCACATAATTAATAGCGCATCCGAAATTGCATCTCATGTTTATGGTCATGAGCACAACTTCCAAAAGGACTTTGAACATTGCATATATGAAGGTTGCTCAGAAGATGATTTGCATAAGGGATGGGAAAGTTTGATGACCAAGTATAATCTCAATGCTAACTCATGGTTTGGAGACTTGTTTGCTGCACGGGATAAATGGTCTTTGGTTTATTGTAAAAATTCTTTTAGCGCGACAATGACAACAAAGCAATGGAGTGAAAACATGAAAAACCACTTCAAGATGCTATTGTACAGGAAATTGCCTCCTAATAAGTTTGTGATGCAGTATCACCAATCATTGAATCAACTACGAGAGAAGGAATTATCTGAAGATTTTGAATCAAGGCAAGCTAAACCAGTTCTGTTGGCTGATATACCTATGCTAATTGAAGCTTCAGAATCATATACAAGGACAATATACAGGGACTTTGAAGATGAATACAAAAGTCAACTTGCATGTGTCTGTGAACCTGTTGCTGGGGATGGGACAATTTACACTTTCAGAGTGTCTGTTCCCCAGAAACGCAGTTATGGGCTTGTTCAATATGACCCATCGGATGTTTTAGTCACATGCAGCTGCAAAAAGTTTGAGACAATGGGCATCCTTTGCATGCATGCACTGAAGGTTCTCAACTACAATAACATCCTTCATCTTCCATCTCGTTACATTCTCAAGAGGTGGACAAAATTTGCAAAGGACGGGGCAGAATCTGATAGACGTCAGCTGGAGTTAGACCACAATGGTAAAGATATCTTGACATTGCGGTATAGTCAGGTTTGTCGTAAGGCAATTACTGTTGCAGTTAAAAGTGCATTTTCTAAAGATGCCCTCGAGTTTGTTGAACATGAGCTAGATAGGTTTATGGCTCAGATGGACTATGCATTGCATAATCATCCATCTAATAAGCAAACAGATGTAAATCTTGTCCATAGCATGCAGCAAAATACAATAGAAGCAACTAACAGTTGTTTTGGTAATAGTTGCTTTTGAATGTATGCGTTTACTTGTTTTAAATCGCATTCTATGAGCCTATTTCAGTGTCATATGCAGGATAGCTAGGAATAATTTGTTTCTCATATTTGTGGCAACTTCATTTGGCCTATAGAACTTTAGTGGTTCTTGCCAGTAAGCTTTTGTTGTGGGAGTTTGTATGAGCTGGTGATATACAGAAAATGTGGTGGCAATATCTGTTAATACTTAAATCCAGTGAGAGTTTTAGTCACCGATTGTATGTGAATGTCTTATGAGCTGTTGTCTACTGCTTCTAGATATTTTTAGATTATTTGTGGCATAACAGCTATGTTTAGCTAGTTGAAGTCCTTAGTATGCTTCTCCTAGACCCCCTTTGGAAGTTTAAATAGTGAATTTGGCTTCTATATCTTCAGGCGGTGTTATTAAAACTGTGACCTCTACTGGACTATCCCAATTGATTTTCTTTCTCAAGCCTCCTGAGTTAAACTTTAAGATAAGATCCTCTATTACCTAAAAGATTGAAGCTGACGTTTTGAGAAAATTAGCAGGTAAGCATAGGTCGTTGCAATTATGAAGAACAGATACTCAGACAATGATACAGCGAAAGCCGACTCCTTTTCTTCGCATGTTATCACATACTTGATTTTATTTCTGTTTAGGGAGTTCATATCAGAATGCACCATACTGTAACAATCTTTTTTCCATGTACTCTGCGATATTTAGATGTTTGCATATTCAGCATCACATTATGGTTTTGAATATTGCAGGGCGTGTTTTTTGAAAAGCAAAATCTCTCTTTCCTCTCAGATTCCTCATACCTGTAGTTTCTTTAGCATGCCCCTCCCTACACCATTTTACTTCTCTTGGTTCTGGTTCATCGTTATGTAGTTCCTTCCCTTCCGATATTCTTTTTGTCAACCAATGTACACTGAAGCAAAATATGCAGCCATGGATCAGATTTTCGTTAGGCCAGGACATTTTTATGCAGTCACTAGGAATAGAGGTACGTGGAGACTCGATTGGGATCCATACAGAGAGCAGGAAGATTTCCCAATGACTCCCACAACAGCAGAAGAGTCGTGTACCATTTCTTTGTTAACTCTTCCCTTTATGTTGGGTGCTTGCTTAATGAGTCTTTGGAGCCCATGTGAATTAATCAAGTGATAAACAAATCTTTATACGAGTGCTTGTGATATCCGACTCTGTTACAATCTCTTAAAACAGGTCACATACTAGCTAAGAGGAGTATGCACTATGGGTATCTAGAGTGAAGATTGAAACAGAGTAATATATGAGAAAATAGGCATGGAGATGAAGGTTTTTGCGAGGCTGGCAGCTCTTTCAGAGGCTCGGTTCGACCTGACAATGGTCCGGCCTGACCGACGTTCATGATTTGCCTTCTTGATAACGTCTCGGCAGGGGGTATACATGGTTTGTCTCCTCTTTAGCAGTCTCCTTCAGGTAGCACACGAGTTCTATTCTCTCCTTCGTTGCACTCTCTGTTAGGATTCTTACTATGTCTTCAAAGGGGCATCACCGGATGTCCTTGGTGTGGTCTTCCTTTTCAGGTCTCTGTGAGAACCTAGGGAAGAGAATCGTGGCAAGTGCGAGTTATACAAAAATAATGCCATGTCCCAATCCCAAACCATCCCAGAATACGGAGGAACTTGTCACGTGGCAATGATCAACTACATATCAAGCAGGCTCATGTCCAACTCAATTTGTATACGCAGTCAAATATCGGGTGTTCTAGCAAACATATTCTATGTTTGGCATATTAATTCTACATCTCAATCAAGAACATAATGTTGTAAGATTGGCCGTCCAATAATATATATGTCAGATATAGGTCAATAAATAATAAGATGAGCTTATAAACACTAGGCTACAAGAGCATATCAAATACAAAAACGAGATGCGACAATTAGCAGTATCCAAGTATGACTCTAAAGATACTTGGAAAGGAAGAGTCCTATCACTATCCCTCAGGGGTAAACCTTGGGATAATCCTGCTCACCTAATCTGGAAATGAACCAGGTCTTCATATGAACGTCGAAAGACACATAATAATATGCCAAAAGTAAAACAATAAATAAATATCCATACCATACAATCAGGATATAACTACAACTAAATCAACTAAATGATATGCAGTTGAGGACAACGGTCCTACGCATGAACTGTCAGGCTAGAGGGATAACGACCAACAAGTAGCGTTTCTCTATGGCACTAGCGACCAACAAGTAAAAGGGTACTAAAATAAGAGTACTCAATATGAGACGCTTGTGAGAAATAAATAATATAGATAGCACTAAGGTCTACGCTTTTTTTTTCTCCTCTTAAAACTAGTTTTCGTTATATAACATAGCAAATAATTATCATAAAATCAGGGCCGACCCAGGGGTAAGACCGAATCGAGCTTGGGAAACCCCCTCTACATAGGGAAACCTCTCAGTCCCAGCATGACCTGCAAGAGTTCAGGATCATGGGTGACCCCCTAGGACATAAAGAAGCACTTCACAAAAAGTCGGATCAAGGAGCAACCAAAATTAGTTCCGTCTGGGACAACCCAACACCTGGGACGACCTTGCATAAAATAAGTTATCAAAATGGTAGTCTTATGACAGGAATTATGAAGAAGAGACGCATTGATATCCGGTACTCCTACTCCATGGACACTCCACAGAGCTACTTATTGTCTACCATCTGAGCAAAATGATTTTGTTTGAACATTACTTGGAGAAGGACATGATACATGGTTGCTTCAGTCGCGACCACACCCATCGCGTCCATCCAACGACTTCACAATCAAAGATAATAGGAGGTTTGACATCCCTATTGGTGAGAACATCTCTCTTGCTTAATATCTTAGGCTAATTAGAGCTTAAACCCTAGAGTTTATACAAATTTAGAGTTTAGGCCTTGGTACATCAATTTAGAGAGTTTGGACCTTAGATTGTTTGATAAAGTGTACATTATAGGGTCTAAACTCTCAAATGGACATGTCAGGTGTAATATCCCACTTTGTACGGTACGTTGGCTCGAAAGACCTTGTTGGACTTGGATTCAAATGGAAAAATCATTCAGAGATCTATGTGGTCGGTGTAATGTCCATCTTCGAGCGGAGACATTATTTTGGCTTCTTGGATTGAATAAGTTAGTGGATTTGAGCAGTTTGCAGACTTCCTTAATTTTGTCGGATTGGATGGTTTATGGAGCATGGCTCGCTTGTATGGTCATACCAATTAAGAAGATCGTGCATCACATCATATCATCTCTTTGAGGAATTGTTTGGTATTTGTTCGTTCGGGGTGGTGTGTGGTTTTGATCATTCGCTCATTTTCACACTTAATAAAAAGAACTATGATTAGTCTTAATTCTATAAGATTATTTATGCTAAGTAAAATAACAAGATAAAAAGGAAGTAATATTATTGATGTTAACTTGCTATATAAACACATGAAACATTGTACTATTGTTATAAACATATAAAATTTTGTACTATTGTCACAAATATATTGAATGTTGTAATATTGTTGTAAATATATAAAATTATGGAAAAAAAATTGGGACCATTGAGTCACCAGTGTCGAAACTCTTGGATTGGAAAGCAGTATGGATGTACAGTACCACGGAACTGTTTGGTTGTGGTTTGGTACCAAGGAACAATCAAAATTGTTTGGGACCACTGTATCGTTAATAAAAAAAAATTATGATTCCTAATAAGTTGTTTGCAGGGACGAACTCATGACACATTTATATTTAAAAGGAAGTAATATTATTGATGTTAACTTGCTATATAAAGACATGAAACATTGTACTATTGTTATAAACATATAAAATTTTGTACTATTGTCATAAATATATTGAATGTTGTAATATTGTTGTAAATATATAAAATTATGGAAAAAAGTTTGGGACCATTGAGTCACCAGTGTCGAAACTCTTGGATTGGAAAGCGGTATGGATGTGCAGTACCACGGAACTGTTGGGTCGTGGTTTGGTACCAAGGAACAATCAAAATTGTTTGGGACCATTGTATCGTTAATAAAAAAAATATTATGATTCCTAACAAGTTGTTTGCAGGGACGAACTTATGACATATTTATATATTATAAATGATAACATTGTATGCAATAAATAATGATAGCTTGGGTAAGATTCATCGTATCTAAGGCATATTTATGTTCATATATATAAATGCTTATGAATTATTAAGTGATCCTAGAATAAGTATAAAGATTACATAACAATTTTGCTTGTTCTCACATTATTATCATGTTGGTTTAGGTGAGTCGACTAGAGATCGCTCACTAGTGTATTCCTCAATGTGTTGACCCCTTCCTCCAAATTGTTGGAAACAAAATACGAAAACCGTTCCCCAAATCAGAGAGTACCTGCGAAAGAACTGAGCAAAATGCACAAACTAAAAAAATACCAAACACAAATCACAGACACAGAGATTTTTACGTGAAAAATCCAGATGAAAAAAATTACGGGACGATCGGTGTCCAACCCTGAAGAACCTCCACTAATGGAATAAAAAGATTACACCCTCTACAAGCTCCTCACTGATCCAACATGGATCACCGCAACTCTTTGGAATAGAAAATTGATTACAACTACGAAAAAAAAGACAATGAAAAATACCCCAAATTGATCTCCTTCTCCGAAACGGCCTTCAATCCTTCTTTCTCCTCTCCAAAGTTGCAATGGCACTCTTGCCACCCTTTTTTTTTCTCCCTCTTTGTTGTATATTGCATGAGCCTTTTTATAAACCCTTGCATGAATTAGAATTTCCATATGGAAATCTATATATGGAAGCCAAAAATGTTTATTAAAATCCAATTACATTCAATCATATATTTAATGGAAATCAAATCATAAATTAGCTTACCATAAATTGGAAATCCAATTATATGAAAAGTTAATATATGAAAGATCCAATAATAAATATATAATTAAAGTCAAAGATGGAAATCTAATATAATATTTACTTACCATAAATGTTCCAATACACGTCGCTCGATGCACTTTCTGAGCTTTTTCGACACACGGATGACACTCGTCGCACTCCGGGCTATTCTCCCCATAGGTTGGGAATCCAACCTACTCGAACAAATCTTTCCCTTCACAACTATGTTGAGGGGGTCGTTATCCCGACGATCCGCCTGTAGTACTCAAACTTTCCCATTGGATGAATCTTTGTGAACATGTCTACTCCATTGTCATCTGTATGAACCTTCTCAAGCGTCGCTTCCTTCTTTTCCACAACATCATGTATCCAATGATACCGGGTCTCAATGTGCTTGGACCGACTATTAAATGCCTAGTTCTTCACAAGGTGAATAACACTCTGACTATCGCAAAGCAAAGAATATTGTTCTTGCTTTACCCCAATTTCCTGCAACAGCTTCTTCATCCACAATAACTCCTTGTAAGCCTCTGTCGCCGTAATGTACTTTGCCTCTATCGTCGATAAGGCAAGACACTTCTGCAACCGTGACTGCCACGATATTGCTCCACCATCATACATCATCACATAGCCCGAAGTCGATCGTCTCATGTCTACATCTCCAACCATATCAGCGTTGGTATACCCAACCAGCTTCGGCTCGTCACTACCAAAATAAAGTCTCCAATCGACAGTGCCCTGAAGATTGATCCCACTCCAATGTACCCTTCCAGGATTGGAAGTATACCTGCTAACTGTGCCAACTGTGTGAGCGATGTCTGGCCTCGTACACACTATAGCATACATAAGACTCCCCACAGCTGAGGCATACCCGCTCCATATCTTCCTTCCCGTCCTCAGTAGATGGACACTGCTTCTCAGTGAACTTAAAGTGAGCCGCAAGGGGGTTACTCACTTTCTTCGACCCGCCCATCCCGAAACGCTGAAGTGTCCGATGAATGTACTTCTTTTGGGACAAGTGTAGCAGCTTGGACTCTCTCTCTCTCTCTCTCTCTCTCTCTCTCTCTCTCTCTCTCTCTCTCGGCTGATCTTCATCCCAATAATAGTCTTCACTGTGCCCAAATCCTTCATAGAGAAAGTTGCGCCCAATTGGCGCTTCAACTTCGATATCCTAGTGGCATTTGATCCACCAGTAGCATATCATCAATATAGAGCAGTAAAATGATAAAATTATCCTTGTCAAATTATCTCACAAATACACAGTGATCCAACGTTATCCGTGCGTAACAATGCTCCCCCATAAATGACTCGAACTTTATGTACCACTGCCTCAGAGCCTGCTTCAGACCATACAAGTTTTTTTCTCAACTGGCAGACCAAGTGTGACTTGCCCTTCTCATAAAATTTCTTTGGCTACTCCATGTACAACTCCTCCTTAAGATCATCGTGGAGGAATATCGTCTTCACGTCCATTTGCTCGACCTCTAAGTCGAAACTGGCTACCAATGCTAGCACCACCCGAATAGATAACTACTTAAAGACTGACGAAAAGATCTCATCATAATCTACGCCTTTTCGCTGACCGTAGCCTTTAACTACCACCCTCGATTTGTAGCGAGGGCGAGTAGCATCATCTGTCTGCTTTACTTTGAACACCCATCGATTCTTCAAAGTTTTCTTGTCCTTTGGCAACCGCACAAGATCATAAGTAGAGTTGGCCTCCAAGGAACTCAGCTCCTACATGGCGTCCATCCACTCCTACCTGTATTCGTCTTCCATAGCCTTTGCAAAACTTTTGGGTTCTCTCCGGTCATTCAGTAGCACATACTCACCAGGTGAGTATCTCGTAGATGGTCGATGCTCTCTATCGCTCATCCTCAATGGAACCACTGGTGTTGGCTGTATACCAACAACCTTCTCCCCTTCAGGAACTACCTTCTCGGCATGCTCATCCTCTTGATGGTCACCATGACCACTATCAGTAGGCTGATGATCAAAGTTAGGAGCAACTTCATGTACCGTATCCCCCATAACTGGATCCTCTGCGATGTCCTCTAGAAACTGCTCGAAGCGAAATGACTCTAACTCAGACAATTCCTTAGCCTCAAAAGGCATCTCGGAATCCTGAGTGTTAGTCATGGTCTGATCCTCGACGAATACCATGTCCCTGCTTTTGTAGATATTTCTTTCCACTGGATCATAGAGTCTATAGCCAAACTCATCCCAACCGTAACCGATAAAGACATACCGCCTCATCTTCGGCTCAAGTTTGGATCTCTCGTCCTGCTGTACATACACGAAGGCCTTGCAACCAAACACTCACAGGTGATTATATGATGTCACGCCCCAATACCGAAATACAGAGACAGACATGGCCAGCTATCCCGTACAAGGTGCTATACGTCGTACGGCGATCACGACTGTGTAAGACAAGGGGGTGCATGCTACAATCAAGTCTTATATGGTCAAGAACTTCTATGTCTCAATCATTCAAGCAAGAAATAATAAGCATGGAGCATATATGATAGAGAAATAAGGCATCCCAAACTCTTTCTCAAAATATTCTAGAGATCAGCTGTGCAAAATAAGAAGCTAAAAGAATAACAAAAGTACATGAGAGTGATCAGCTGCAATCTGATTTAATATAATCATGTAAGGAAACTAATGTCTAGACGAGCAGGCTAACAAGTGCCGGTGGCTAAACGCCAAAAGAAGTAAGTGTTCATTGATAAGTAGGGAAGAAAAAAACCACTCGCTATCCCCTGCGACTATGTTCCTGGTATGCGCCATGAGTTGGGGGAAGGTGTGTTGGATCCTCAGGTGCTGGCTCGAAACCTGTCCATGCAAAACCAGTGGGGTTAGACCCCAAATAGCAAGTACCACAAAGGAAGCACGAAATGGAGAAACAAAAATCTAAGAAAAACATACAATAATACATAGGTTCAGTGACGTAACTTAGGTCCATGCATATCCTAGCGAAAAGGCCCAACCCTACAACCAAACAAGGACAAGGGTTGAACCATCACACTATGATAGTCCATTTCCCTAGGCTACTAACCGAATAATACAATCACAACAAAGTTTATTTTTTATATCGGCCAATCATTTGTACGGCTTGTTATTTTTGTGGAGTCTGAGGTTATCTCAGAAATAATGCATAATAAGTATCCTCAGATCACGTTAGTGCCGAACATGAGCTAACCGAACCAAATAAATAAAATAGGTACTTACATGATGCACTAGTCCCCCGTAGGGCCACTGCGCTAAAAATACGATATTAGCAATTCTAGTGTTCCTATAGTAAAATAATTGCTCAACATATTAATAGTCAGATACTGCACTCCACTAAGGCAGATGATATACAATATCTGTGGTGGCCAGCCCACATCGCACTTAGAATGAATCTTTGTAGGAAGGTTCGTTGGCATGATCTCGGGATACCGTTCCCTCCAATGATACTACCACTTTTAGTTACCTAATTAGCCCTATGTTGTTGTTAAAATCTCAAGGCGTGGTCATATGAGAATTTTCCTTAAGATGTCGTACAAAGTACGGGCACGCTAGATACGAATCCATGGAAGTCAAATCTGGATTCACTCGAGCGTATATGCAACATTCAGACAATCAATATCCTAGCCACGCTTTGGTAGTTGACTCGCTTATTATGCCCGTGTTGGGGAAACAATATATATTTATAATCTCACGCGTTCAGTAATTTAGAGGCATTCTCGATGCACAACCCAAAGATAATCACTTAACACGTGACACGTTGTGTCGCACCTTGGTGCACATTAAATCATGGACAATTATCTGGCAATAGTGGTATCAACACGAATACAATATTCGAGTCCAATTACCAATTATATATTGGGTTACAAAAGAACAAGAAATATTCAATCAAACAAGCAAGGCTGTATGACTCTCTATGCCGCATGAAGTCAGGCCGCATATGAAGTCAGGCCGCATGACAAATCCTGCCCGTATATGAAGTCAGGCCGCATATGAAGTCAATGTCGCATATGAATCCTGGCCACATATTCAGGATTAAAGCCCACTCCTTGGGAAAAGTGTTGAAGTGACAGGCAATAATTAAAGTGTCAGGATGTGACATAAAGTGACTGATGCAATAAAGTGTGTCAGAGGGAAAAGACAAAACCAAATAAATAAGTGCCAACGGTTCAGAGCCATGCGGCCAAGAAAAATAGTAGCCGCATGAGTGTCGGTGTCACATGGAGTTCGATGTCGCATGGAGTTCTCTTGGACTTAGCAAAATTCTTATTCGTTCAGTGAGTGAAAGCACAAGGTATTCAAGGACACTTGTGTAAATTAGCAGTCATGCGTCCAACAAGATGGACGTATGCTGTCAGTATGCGACAAGAGTTTAGGCCGCATAACCCTCTCAGGCCGTATAGCACTCTCAACCGCATAGTGCCATGCGGCCTGAGAGGGTTATGCGGCCTAAACTCTTGCCGCATACTGACAACATACGTCTATCTTGTTGGACGCATGACTACTGATTTACACAAGTGTCCTTGAACACCTTATGCTTTCACTCGCTGAACGAATAAAATTTTTGCTAAGTCCAAGAGAACCCCATGCGGAATCACTGGCCACATGAAGACTTTATCTTCTCCAACAGCAGGTTCGGCCATGGCAGAAACTCTAAAAACTGAAATCTTGTTGTCCATAAAATCCTTATTTTAAGTCCAAATCGAGTGAACCAAAAGCCAAAACGCTCTAAATTGAAAGCTCTATCATGTAGAAAAAATTAATTTTCTAAAATACATGTTTAATAAATCAAAACCAAAAAAAACTCATGAAACCCATGAAACTCTAAGTTTAAAAATGTAGATCTACTCAAAATTATCCATCAAAACAGAAAACTCCAAGTTCTAAAAGTGCTTAGAAACATATAAAAAATATAATGGAACAATAATATGGAGGATTTCTCTATTTCTCAGGTAAGGTGTACTTGTCTATGGAAATGGGGAGAGAAAACTAAAGAGAGGAAGAAAATAAAGAAGTGAAGAGAGAGAGAGAAAGAAAATGTTGCGTTATATATGGTAAGGTTGAGGGTTGAACCAAAGGTTCTCATGACTTGAACCAACCCACAAAATAAACCATGAACCAGGGTAAACCAATGAATGGGTCTAGACTCCATGCATATGCAACTATGCTAAAATAAAAATACGTTCTAAATACATATATCGGGAACGGGGAGTGACATCTCTATCCACCTTAGAAAAATTTCGTCCTTGGAATTCAAATCCAAGCAATAGCTAGAGAAGTTAGGACAAGCAAGATATAAATCTACTAGCAACTACACATGCAAGCAATATTATCACAACACATAAGTGATCACCTGATCACGAAAACTAGATACGAAGGAATATGGTAGAATATACCTTCAGAATTGAATAGGTGCAGGTACCGAGATCGAATATCATCCTCGTACTCCCACGTCGATTCTCCAAGAGTGTGATGTCCCAGGCAACTCGGACAAGAAAAATAGTACAATTCTTGAGCACCTTCTCCCTTCGGTCCAATATGGATACGGGTTGCTCCTCGTTAGATAAGTAGGTACCAACACCTAATTCAGAGTGATCGAGGATATGACTCAGATCCGGAATATACCTACGCAACTGAGACACATGAAATGCATCGTGTACCTCATGTAACAAAGGCGGAAGGGAAAGATGATAAGCAACATCGCCTACCCGATCGAGAATATCGAACGGACCTATGTATCGCAGACTAAGCTTCCCGTGAAACCCGAATCTAATGACTCCTCGGGTAGGCAAAATCCGCAAAAATACTTGGTCGCCGACATAAAACTCTAAAGGTCTACGATGTTGATCTGTCCAATGACGATGCCTATCTTGTACAACCCAAAGTCGCTCTCTAATATGCTTGACAACCTCTACTGTCTGCGTGATCATTTCAGGGTCTAACATCTTTTACTGACCAATATCGTCCCAAGCCAACGGTGGCCTACACTTCCTGCCGTATAGTGCCTCAAAGGTACCATCTGAATACTGGCCTGATAACTGTTGTCGTATGAGAATTCCACCTAGTGAAGGTGATTCTCACAAGATCCACCAAGATCTAAGGTACAGGCTCGTATTATATCTTCCAAGGTCTGGATGGTTCTCTCTGATTGTCTGTCTGTCTGTCTGGGGGTGGTAAGCCGTGCTGAATCTTAACTTGGTGCCCAAACTATGATGCAAACTTTTCCAAAAATATGAAGTGAATCGAGTGTCTCAATCTGACTCGATACTTACTGGGACACCGTATTGTCTCACTATCTGTCGTATATACATTTTGGCCAATTATTGTATAGATTGTCCTACTCAAAAAGGAAGAAAGCGAGCTACTTTGTGAGACGATCTACTATCACCCAAACTGCATCTCGACCAGTCAGTAACCTAGGTAAACCAGTCACAAAGTCTATCGTGATGTGTTCCCATTTTCACTCTGGAATAGGATGTGGCTGCAATAATCCTTGTCACGACCCGCATCCAGATAATTCAGGCACCGGTTCGCGAGTACGTCTAGCCTACGCCGCAGTGTCGGCGGTAGTACGCTGTCTAGATCATATTCACAGGTAATTTAAAATCTAGCTCATTCACAAGAATAAATAGGCAAGGATAATAACAGGAAATAGGAATGCTAAGATTCATAAGACAAATTTTGTGACATCCAAATCCACAGTTTAATACAGAACCAGAAGATAAATCGGGGACAAACCCGAGTACTATGCTGAAAAAAAATACTAGCTAACTGGCTAACTACTCCTCAAAAATAGTCTCCTGAGTAGGAACCGGCTCCTCAATAGTATCATATGCTACGTCATATGGGCCATAAAAGGTGGGGGCATAGTCCTCATCATCGCCTAAATGTCAACGGATCCAGTCAAGAAAGGAGCAAAGTACCAATACACAACAAAGCTTAAACTAAATAATTATGACAAGTAGTAAAAACTGACTAAGTATCACGATAAAAATTATACATAATAAGTAGTAAAATTAACTAAGGGTTAATTGCTATAAATGAGGGATATGAGTAAAACAGGAAGATAACGAGACAAGAAAATGGAACTGCAACAAGACAAATAAACTATGTGTGTGAAATTGTGTATTTAGAATACATAGTTGGCATGTAGGGGGTTATAAGGCTAATAAGACACGTCATAGACGGCTAGCAGTCAGGAACAATCGAGTATAAGGCTGATAGTACAGTCGCGTACTCAACAGCTAGCAGTCATGACATGGTGGAAAGGGTAGACCACATGCCTCCTACTATCCTCCCTCCCGACACAAAATTTGAGACATGAAATCCAAATTCTAACACTAAGTGTAATCATCCAATGGTGCTAGTAGAGCAAGGAACTAATTATCATAATATAAAGAATAAACTTGAAGTGCAGGTATTTGCCTGATGTTTGGATTCCAACTACGGTTCTGTCCTCGGGAAATTTCCAGATATGCCTCCGGATGCTGAAATAACCATTACCATCATGCTCAGAAGATATCAAATAGCTAGAAATGCCTGTCCTTGAGTCCAATTTGGACACAGGGGCGAAAATGACAATTTCGGGTCAAAACGGGGTTCGCATGTGGGCCCGCTTTGCACCGAAAAAACATGTCAGGGTCAAGGTCTCCAAATTCGTCCAACTTAGTGTCAACAAGTCAGGAACACTGATACGAACTCAACGAAACTTCCAGAATTGGATTCCGATGAGCCGGTCACAAAATCGCCCGTCGAGTGGGCCTACGGGGCCCACGACACGCGATTTCGTCAACGTTCTCGGATTCGAACCAAACTTTGGTCACAGGACCAGCGTATTGCTACGAGTCCGATGGCACAAGTTTCGTTTCGATCTGACGTGTGTACACAAAGTTATAACGTATTCCAGGAAGGGCGGATACGGGACGGTGTCCGCGGATACGCGTTGATTCCGGTGTGCACGCACATCCGAATCAACTTCCGCGAAAGGCCACACGTCCGTATCAACGACCCGCACGTATCTGTGAAGACCGTGCGCGACCAAGTCGTCCCGTTTGGCGGGGCGTACTCAGTTCCGGGGTGAAACAGGGCGTTGTTTTTCCTATTTTTGGATCGCGATTCGCGATCACCACAGGACGCGATGCACCGAGCGGTTTGCACGGGCACCGAGGGGGTCATGCAGGCTGCACGTTGCAATTGACAGAATTAAAAATGGGGTTATGAGCAGAAAGTTACGAGTACCTGAACAAGGCTCCAAAATGACGTTTACTCGTGTCCGCATCGACACGAAGGGCCGTGTCCTGACCGTGTCCGTGTCCGGCTAGGGTTCTGATGAACCGGCTGGAGAGGATGGCCGTGCCGTGGCCGACCGGAGGGGAGGCTGAACAGCCGGGGTTGGGGACGCTCAGTCGGTCGGTGTCGGCTCCGCCTGGGGAGGGTCGGCTCGGCGGGGCCTTAGGCAGCGGAGAGTGGGCGCAGGGGCGGCTCCGACCGGGAGGGAAGGGTCGGCTGGCTCCTGGGGAGGAGGGCAGGAGGCCGGTGACGAGGGTGGTGGAAGAGGGAGAGGGTGCGGGGCAAGGTCGGCTGCGCGGAGGGGATGGCCGGAGCTAGGGCTTGGGGGAGATGAGGGAGGAGGAGAAGAGGAGTAGGGGTTATATAGGGGAGCCGAGGAGGGGGCTGGCCGGGAGAGGCGGAGGGGAGACGTGGGCTGAGACATGGGGGGGACGCGGGCTCCGGCAACGTGGCCGGGGCCGCCGCCGGGAAACGCGGAGGGGACGCGGGCCATCAGAACGTGGGGGAGGAAAGGGTCGTGCGGGTCGGGCGGCTGGGTCCGGGTCTGGCCGACCCGACCCGACCCGCTAGCCACGGGTGGGCTTGGGTTTGGGCCCGATTGGGCTAGGTCTCGGTTTGGGCCGGATTGGGCTGGTCTGATTAATTAAATAAATAAATAATAAATAATAGTTTTTTAGGTGAATAAAAATAGGTCCGGGGCCCAAAAATTTCCAAATTTTTTTTCCTAAGTCCAGTTTTTCATTTTACACCATAAAATATTATTTTCATAATATTTTAATATATTTTTAAAAATATTAATTTTATTTAATGCCAAAATCACCTTATTTTTAATTAGCAAAAATTTTCGAAAAATCCCAAAAAATTCCGAAAAATCTAGTTTGAAAAATCTTGAAAGAATCAGGGGGTTTACAATCTACCCAACTTATAAAAATTTTGTCCTCGAAATTTAAAAATTTACCAATGGCACGAAAAGAAGGATCGAGAGTTAAAATATACCTCAAGGTTCAAAAAGATAGGGGTAGCGCTCCCTAATCTCGTCTTCTCGCTCCCAGGTGGATTCGCCGGGAGAATGATGCCTCCAAGCTATACGAACAAGGGGAATAACTTGATTCCTTAGAACTTTCTCCGTTCGGTCCAGTATCCCCACAGGTTGCTCTTGGTAAGTCAAGCTTGGGCCCACTTCGAGCTCTGAATGATCCAAAATATGACTTGGATCTGACACGTATTTTCTCAGTTGCGACACGTGGAATACGTTATGGACCCCATCTAGAGAGGGTGGCAATGCCAAACGGTATGCCACTTCTCCGATTTTCTCCTGTATGCCAAACGGTCCAATAAATCTTGGACTGAGTTTTCTGCTTCTTCCGAACCTAATGGTGCCACGTGTCGGAGAAATCTTCAAGAATACTAATTCTCCAACCTTTAATAAAATCATAATCAAATCTTAGTTTTATAATCATAATGTTAAATTAACTTGAATTTCATAAATTGATTACCTCAAATTCCAATGGTCTTCGATGGCTATTTGCCCAATGTCGTTGCCTGTCTTGAGCCACACGAAGTCTTTCCCTTATTTGTTTCACCTTCTCGGTTGAATCGACCATCATCTCTGGTCCCAGTAAAGCTCTTTCTCCTACATCGTCCCATGATAGTGGAGTACGACATCTTCGTCCATATAAAGCCTCAAATGGAGTCATTTCAATACTTTCTTGGTAACTGTTATTATAAGAGAACTCCACAAGATGTATATAATCTTCCCACGATCCTCCAAAATCCAGAACACATGTACGGAGCATATCTTCAAGTGTCTGAATTGTACGTTCAGATTATCCATCGGTTTGGGGATAATAAGCTGTGCTGAATTTGAGTTGAGTCCCTAAGCTAGCTTGTAAGCTCCTCCAGAAGTGAGAGGTAAATCTTGAATCTCGGTCGGAGACAATACTTACTGGAACTCCATGCAATTTAACAATCTGTCGAATATATAAATCTGCCAACTTTTCCGTAGGTAGCCCTACTTTGAAGGGTAGAAAATGTGCAGACTTTGTCAGCCTATCCACTATCACCCAAATTGCATCCCTCCCACTAGGTGTCCTTGGAAGCCCAGAAACAAAATCCATAGTAATATGTTCCCA
This sequence comes from Iris macrosiphon, assembly GCA_036927795.1. Taxonomy (NCBI): domain Eukaryota; kingdom Viridiplantae; phylum Streptophyta; class Magnoliopsida; order Asparagales; family Iridaceae; genus Iris; species Iris macrosiphon. The sequence continues at coordinate 58,245,144 of JAYESA010000004.1, forward strand.
CTTCCACTCCGGAATGGGTAGTGGTTGAAGCAATCCCCCAGGTCTTTGTCTTTCAGCCTTGACTTGTTGGCACACTAAACAACGAGATACGAACTTGGCTACTTCTTTTTTCATGCCATACCACCAAACATGCATTCTTAGATCTTTGTACATTTTGTTGGCTCCTGGATGTATAGAGTATTGTGATCTGTGTGCCTCTTGCATAATTTCTTCTCTTATCTCTCCTTGAGGTACACATAATCTATCTCCATGTCTTAGTGATCCATCTTCATGAATTTTGAATTCCTCCAATAATCCAGCTTGTACTTGGCCTCGAATGCTTCGTAGGCCTTCGTCTTGAAACTGAGTCTCCTTAATCTTATCCATTAAGGTAGATTGGATCTTCAAATTCATCATTTGACCTTCTATTCCTGGAATAATTACCTCAATACCCAAACTTTCCAAGTCCTCGAGCAAGTGTCGGTCCATCGTCAAGTACATTGCCATAGGATATCTGCTTAGAGCATCAGCAACTACGTTGGCCTTCCCCGGATGATATTGAAGGGTGATGTCAAAATCCTTCATTAACTCCAGCCACCTTCTTTGCCTCATGTTCAGCTCTTTTTGAGTAAAGATATATTTTAGACTATTGTGATATGTAAAGATTTCTACCCTTTCTCCATAAAGATAATGCTTTCATAGCTTAAGAGCAAAGATAATAGCTGCTAATTCTAAGTCATGAGTTGGATAGTTCTTTTCATGAGGTCGAAGCTGTCTAGAAGCATATGCTATTACTTTTTTGTTCTGCTCCAATACACAACCTAGACCTTTTCCAGAAGCATCACTGTATATATTGAATCCTCCGGTTCCAGATGGTAAGGTCAGAATAGGGGCAGTAGTCAGCCTTTTTTTTAATTCTTCAAAAGTATGTTGACATTCATCAGTCCATATAAATTCTTCATTCTTCCTTGTTAATTTCGTCATTGGTTCAGCAATTCTAGCAAAGTCCTTCACAAATTTCCGATAATAGCCAGCTATTCCCAGAAAACTTCTAATTTCTGGTACAGAGTCTGGAGTGGGCCATGATTCTACTGCTGCTATCTTCTTAGGATCTACTGCTATGCCATCTCCAATTACAATATGTCCCAAAAATTCGACTTTGTCTAGGAAGAATGCACATTTCGATAGTTTTCCATAAAGTTTTTCCTTCCTTAATGTCTCCAATACTAGCCTCAAGTGTTCTTCTGGAGTCTTGGAATAAATCAAAATATCATCAATGAAAACTACCACAAATTTGTCTAGATATTGTTGGAAGACTCTGTTCATTAAATTCATAAATACTGCTGGTGCATTAGTCAACCCGAACGGCATCACTAAGAATTCGTAGTGTCCGTTCCGGGTATTGAAAGCAGTTTTAGGGATGTCTTCCTTCCTCACCCTTACTTGATGGTAACCAGACCTCAAGTCAATCTTCAAAAATACCTGAGCTCCACTTAATTGATTAAATAAATCATCTATCCTTGGTAGGGGATACTTATTCTTGATTGTTAAAGCATTCAAAGCCCTGTAATCAATACACATTCGAGATGTTCCATCCTTCTTTGGCACAAATAATACTGGAGCTCCCCAGGGCGAAACACTAGACCTAATGAAGCATTTGTCTTCTAACTCTTTTATCTGCTCATTTAATTCTACATTCTCCTTCTTGTTGATTCTATATGGATTTTGAGATACTGGAGCTGCTCCTGGCACTAAGTCAATAGAGAATTCGACTTCTCGGTCTGGGGGTAATCCTGGAAGATCCTCAGGGAAGATATCAAGATATTCAGAAATGATAGGTAGTGACAATTCTTCTGGTACTAGGACTCCACAAATTTGGTTACTACCCAATTCTCTAGAACCTCTAGTGAATTCAAATTCTGACTTGTCAGGGGGCCTGAAGATTACACTACCCCTGTGACAATCTATAGTGGCATGATGCTGACTCAACCAATCCATACCCAGGATAATATCGAAACTGGGCATTGGCATTACGAGTAGCCTAGCATATAATTCTCTCCCACATAGTGTGATAGGACAATTGTTACATGCATCACTAACCGGAATAATTCCTCCACAGGTAATGATCTTATAACAATTCCTAAGAGGTTCTGTGACTAAGCTATGCTTCATAAGAAAATCTAAGGACATGAATGAATGTGACGCTCCAGAATCAAATAAAGTAATGGCTGATACTGAATTTATAAGTACAGAATCTGTTATCACATCTGCTGTGGCTTCAGCTTTCTCTAGAGTCATTGTAAAAGTACGGCCTTGTTGAGGTGCACCCCTCTGTTGCTGATGCTGGTGCTGAGCAAAGCGTTGTTGTTGAGTTGGGAGTGGGGGTCCTCTCTGCTGCGCTGCTGGGGGCCTGGCCTGAACTGGAACTTTTTGTGCAGCTGTGCGTCCCTGAGCAGCAGGACAGTCCTTCATTTGATGTGCTGCTGATCCGCAATATAGACAGACACCTAGCCTCTTTCTACAAACTTGCCAAGTGTGACCTTATTTTTGACAATAGCCACAAGTGGAAGCTTGTTGGTTTTGTCCTTGAGTTTGTTGTTGGGGTGCTGTGGTTCGAGGGAGAGGACGTTGAGTTTGTTGCGGGGCCCTCTGCTGTAGTTGTTGTTGGAATGGGCGTTTGTGGGGTCCCATACTTCCAGTATCTCTTTCCCACTTTAGTCTAGGTCCCATGTCTCTTTCAACACCTTGTGCCACGCTCAAGATTTCTTCGTATGTACGAGCTCGGCTAGTGGTGACAGCAAGGCGAATATCAGGAGACAACCCCTTCTTAAATCTACGGGCTCTATCTTCAGGGGTATGAACCATATATTCTGCAAAGTGGCTCAGTCTGCTAAATTCAGCAGTGTACTCATCAACAGAAAGATTACCTTGTTCCAGCCTCTCGAATTGACTTTCGAGAGCTTCTCGAGCCACTTCGGGATAAAACTTCTTCTTGAACAGCCTCTTGAAATCCTCCCAAGTGAGCTCAGGAGCAGATAACTGAGGTTCATCTCTAAACCAAGTCCGAGCTATGTCGAATAGTTACAGGCTTGCAGATTCCACCTTAAGATCATCAGGGACCCGAGCAGTTTTCAGGAGTCGTTCCACATTCTCTATCCATTTATCGGCATAGAGAATACCTTCAGTCCCATAGAATTCCATGGGTCCAAGGTTCTTGAAGTCCTTGGCATTTCCTGGCCTCTTTTGTGGTGCCTCCTGGGATCGAAGAGCATCTGAAAGGCTAGTTCGTAGCAGGGCAGTCTGTTCCCTCTGGGATTCTATAAGTCCCTGGAATACTCCGAGTAGCTGCGCTCCATCCATAGTAACTGTCGGAGTAGTTGGAGGCGGAGGGAGCGCAAGGGTTTCAGGCACAGTCTGTTCGACGGGTTCGGATGTGCCTCCTATGGTATTCCTTGTCTGAACCATTCTGAAAGGTTAATGGATAGTGGGATTGGAATAGATTACTTGGAAATCAAGGATTATAGGAAAATTTACTAAGAATGATGTCAAGAAAAAGATCATATTCTGTGAATGAGCTTTTACTAAAATCCTCAATCTTATTTCATACTCTGTTCTAGGATATTACACTATTTAAGAATTTTAGACCTGCATGGGCCACCATAAAAATGTGTCACGACCCGCACCCAGATAATTCAGGCACCGGTTCGCGAGTACGTCCAGCCTACGCCGCAGTGTCGGCGGTAGTACGCTGTCTAGATCATATTCACAGGTAATTTAAAATCTAGCTCATTCACAAGAATAAATAGGCAAGGATAATAATAGGAAATAGGAATGCTAAGATTCATAAGATGATTTTGTGACATCCAAATCCACAGTTTAATACAGAACCAGAAGATAAATCGGGGACAAACCCGAGTACTATGCTGAAAGAAAATACTAGCTAACTGGCTAACTACTCCTCAAAAATAGTCTCCTGAGTAGGAACCGGCTCCTCAATAGTATCATCTGCTACGTCATATGGGCCATAAAAGGTGGGGGCATAGTCCTCATCATCGCCTAAATGTCAACGGATCCAGTCAGGAAAGGAGCAAAGTACCAATACACAACAAAGCTTAAACTAAATAATTATGACAAGTAGTAAAAACTGACTAAGTATCACGATAAAAATTATACATAATAAGTAGTAAAATTAACTAAGGGTTAATTGCTATAAATCAGGGATATGAGTAAAACAGGAAGATAATGAGACAAGAAAATGGAACTGCAACAAGACAAAGAAACTATGTGTGTGAAATTATGTATTTAGAATACATAGTTGGCATGTAGGGGGTTATAAGGCTAATAAGGCACGTCATAGACGGCTAGCAGTCAGGAACAATCGAGTATAAGGCTGATGGTACAGTCGCGTACTCAACAGCTAGCAGTCATGACATGGTGGAAAGGGTAGACCACATGCCTCCTAGTATCCTCCCTCCCGGCACAAAATTTGAGACATGAAATCCAAATTCTAACACTAAGTGTAATCATCCAATGGTTCTAGTAGAGCAAGGAACTAATTATCATAATATAAAGAATAAACTTGAAGTGCAGGTATTTGCCTGATGTTTGGATTCCAACTACGGTTCTGTCCTCAGGAAATTTTCAGATATGCCTCCGGATGCTGAAATAACCATTACCATCATACTCAGAAGATATCAAATAGCTAGAAATGCCTGTCCTTGAGTCCAATTTGGACACAGGGGCGAAAATAACAATTTTGGGTCAAAACGGGGTCCACATGTGGGCCCGCTTTGCACCGAAAAAAATATGTCAGGGTCAAGGTCTCCAAATTCGTCCAACTTAGTGTCAACAAGTCAGGAACACTGATACGAACTCAACGAAACTTCCAGAATTGGATTCCGATGAGCCGGTCACAAAATCGCCCGTCGAGTGGGCCTGCGGGGCCCACCACACGCGATTTCGTCAACGTTCTCGGATTCGAACCAAACTTGGGTCACAGGACCAGCGTATTTCTACGAGTCCGATGGCATAAGTTTCGTTTCGATCCGACGTGTCTACACAAAGTTATGACGTGTTCCAGGAAGGGTGGATACGGGACGGTATCCGCGGATATGTGTTGATTCCGGTGTGCACGCACATCCGAATCGACTTCCGCGAAAGCCCATACGTCCGTATCAACGACGCGCACGTATCTGTGAAGACCGCGCGCAACCAAGTCGTCCTGTTTGGCGGGGCGTACTCAGTTCCGGGGTAAAACAGGACGTTGTTTTTCCTATTTTTGGATGACGGTTCGCGATCACCACAGGACGCGATGCACCTAGCGGTTTGCACGGGCACCGAGGGGGTCATGCAGGCTGCGCGTTGCAATTGGCAGAGTTAAAAATGGGGTTACGAGCAGAAAGTTACGAGTACCTGAACAGGGCTCCAAAATGATGTTTACTCGTGTCCGCGTCGACACGAAGGGCCGTGTCCTGACCGTGTCCGTGTCCGGCTAGGGTTCTGATGAACCGGCTGGAGAGGATGGCCGCGTCGTGGCCGGCCGGAGGGGAGGCTTAACAGCCGGGGTCAGGGACGCTCAGTCGGTCGGTGTCGGCTCCGCCTGGGGAGGGTCGGTTCGGCGGGGCCTTAGGCAGCGGAGAGTGGGCGCGGGGGCGGCTCCGACCGGGAGGGAAGGGTCGGCTGGCTCCTGGGGAGGAGGGCAGGAGGCCGGTGACGAGGGTGGTGGAAGAGGGAGAGGGTGCGGGGCAAGGTCGACTGCGCGGAGGGGATGGCCGGAGCTAGGGCTTGGGCTTGGGGGAGATGAGGGAGGAGGAGAAGAGGAGTAGGGGTTATATAGGGGAGCCGAGGAGGAGGCTGGCCGGGAGAGGCGGAGGGGAGACGTGGGCTGAGACAGGGGGGGGGACGCGGGCTCCGGCGACGTGGCCGGGGCCGCCGCCGGGAAACGCGGAGGGGACGCGGGCCATCAGAACGTGGGGGAGGAAAGGGTCGTGCGGGTCGGGCGGCTGGGTCCGGGTCTGGCCGACCCGACCCGACCCGACCCGCTAGCCACGGGTGGGCTTGGGTTTGGGCCCGATTGGGCTAGGCCGCGGTTTGGGCCGGATTGGGCTGGTCTGATTAATTAAATAAATAAATAATAAATAATAGTTTTTTAGGTGAATAAAAATAGGTCCGGGGCCCAAAAATTTCTAGAAAAATTTTCCTAAGTCCAGTTTTTTATTTTACACCATAAAATATTATTTTCATAATATTTTAATATATTTTTAAAAATATTAATTTTATTTAATGCCAAAATTACCTTGTTTTTAATTAGCAAAAATTCCCGAAAAATCCCAGAAAATTCTGAAAAATCCAGTTTGAAAAATCTTGAAAGAATCAGGGGATTTACAATCCTGCCGGTCTCTATTGTTCTGCCTTCACTTGCTGACATATCAGACATCACGATACGAAGCGTGCTATTTTTCTCTCTATTACGTTCCACCAAAAGTATTGCTTGATATCTTGGTACATCTTTGTGCCTCCCGGATGAATGAAATACTGGGAACTGTGTGCTTCAGTCATAACTTCTTGTCGAATATCCCTGCTTGGTACGCATGGACGATTCCCAAACCTTAGCATTACATCCGCATGTATTGTCAACTCCTTCCGAATACCTAACTCACATTCTTCTCATAGATTTTGAATCTTTGGGTCCTCTTTTTGAGCTAGTTTGATTCTATCTACCAAAGTTGACTGAATCTGTAGGCTAGTCTGAACTCCTATACTCAGTGGAAGTACTATCTCGATACACATCTCTCGTAAGTCTTCTAGAATGTACTTCTGAGTAGTCAACATAAAATTTCCACCTCTTCTACTAAGTGCATCAACTACTACATTAGTCTTGCCTGGATGGTACTGAAGTTCCAAGTCATAGTCTTTCAATAACTCTAGCCACCTTCTCTGCCTCATGTTCAGGTCCTTCTGCGTGAACACATACTTCAAACTCTTATCATCCATGAATATTTCTACTCGATCGCCATATAAGTAGTGCCTTCATAGCTTAAGTGCAAACACTACTACTGCTAGCTCCAAATCGTGAGTTGGATAGTTCTTCTCGTGATCTCTGAGCTAACAATAAGCATATGCTATCACTCTCCCTTGCTGCATCAAAACACATCCAAGTCCTTTGCCAGATGCATCATAATACACTGTGAATCCTCTGGAGCCTGCTGGAAGAGTAAGGATTGGTGCAGTGATTAACTTCTTCTTCAATTCTTTAAATTCTATCTGACATTCCGCTGACCATATAAACTTAAATTCCTTACGTGTCAACCGAGTCAATGGTACCAAGATCTTAGCAAAATCTGACACAAATCTCTTGTAGTATCCTGCCAAGCCCAGAAAACTACGTACTTCTGCTATTGTCTTCGGAACTGGCCAGTTATCTACTGCATCTACTTTCTTGGGATCAACTAACATTCCTGCTCCAGAAATAATGTCCAAAAAAGGATATATGATCTAGCCAAAACTCACACTTACTAAGCTTTCCATATACCTGGTGCTCCCTCAAAGTTTGCAGTACTATTCTGAGATTTTTTTTATGCTCCTCCTCATTATGAGAATACACCAGGATGTCATCGATGAATACTACAACAAATTATTCTAAGTGAGACATAAAAATACGGTTCATCAAATTCATGAATACCGCCGGGGTATTAGTTAGTCTGAATGGCATAACTAAGAGTTTGTAATGCCCATATCGTGACCTAAATGCTGTCTTCGGTATATCCTGCTCCTGAACTCACACCTGATGATATCCTGATCATAAATCTATCTTGGAGAAGATTCTTGCTCCACTTAATTGGTCAAACAAATTATCAATCCTTGGTAATGGGTACTTGTTATTCACTGTCACTACATTAAGCCGCCTATAATCCATACACAATCGTGTAGATCCGTCATTCTTCTTCACCAATACAGCTGGTGCTCCCTATGGTGATGCACTGGTCTGAATAAACTTCTTCGCCTTCAGTTCTTCCACGTGTCGATATAACTGATCAAGCTCTGATGGTGACATAGGATATACCTTCTGGGATATGGGTTCTTTTTCTGGCATCAACTCTATATAGAACTCTACTTCCCTAACTGGGGGTAATCCGGAAAGATCGTTGGGAAAGACGTCCATGAACTCTTCAACTATCTTGGACAACAAGTCTTCTTCTATTGATACTATTGTGACTCCTTCCTTGTGTTGGTCTCTCGCTATTCTTTTAACGACAAACTCTTCTAGACCATGAATTCTAAATAACACTCTACCCTCACGACATTCTATTGTTGCATGACTGTCTCTCAACCAGTACATGCCTAAGATAACGTCAAAGTTACCCATAGGGAACTCGATCAAATTTGCAGGTAATAAATTCTCACATACTATGATTGGACATGCTAGGTGCACCGTACTAACTTCTATGATCCCATTGCCAGTGAGTATATTCAGCCTCATTGGTAATGCCTCAAACTTTAATCCAATACATGTCGCATATTATGCAGATATAAATGAGTGCGAAGCTCCAGAATTAATTAAAGTTAGGGCAGGAAAGGTTGTAACGAAAATGTTACCTGCCTTTATGTCGCCCGACGCCATAGCTTCCCCCAAAGACAAGGTGAGTGCTTGCCCTTGGCCTTGTTGAGCTCCTTGCTACTGTCTTCCTTACTGTCGAGGTTGCGGCCCCTGCTAATTCTGCCACTGCTGCCTATAAAGATAGGCCTGCATCAGCAACGGACGCTGAGCTAAAGGTCGTACTGCTACTGCTGGTCCTCCTTGCTACACTTCCCTCAGAGCTGGCAATTTAGGAAACCGTTATACTGGCCCTCCTGGCCTCTACATCAATGGGCATGTAGCAACCTTGTAATCATGGCTCCAATATCTTAAGCATAATCTGTTAGCTTCCTGGCAAACATCCCAGGTATGACCTCCCTTGCCACAGTAGGTACAACCTATCGGCGCTCCCTGTCGTTGTTGTTGTTGCTGCTGTTGCTACCTCGGCTGCTATTTTTGAGTTGGTGCCATCACTGTCGAGGTCACTGGCCTCCTCTGTGCCACATCATGGATACGAATGCCAAGGGATGGTGCTGACGTTCGTGGTACTGGTCCTCCCTTATTGTTTTGTCCATGAGACCTCTTCTGATCCGCTCTTCTTGATGCCATCCTCTGGGAAGTAAGTGTCACGACCCGCCCCCGGAATTGGGGCACGAGTACGCGGGTACGTCCAGCCTACGCCGCAGCATCGGCGGTAGAACATTATCAAGGTCATGATACTATCTAGCCAATCTCACACAAGCATCCAATCTCCATAAGGATGCACGGATGACGCAATATAAATGAACAACATACTCAATCACATAATTACAGCACGATAAGATATCGAAGAAATAAAAAATACTACAACACAAGTCTAAAGTAAATAATCTAACTCAACAATTATCCAAGTCTCAACAAAAATATGCCGGAGACAAATCCGGTACCAAATAAACTACTGAAAGAAAGTAACTAGATAACTAGTGATTTCGGCTAGACCTTCCGAAATCACAACTGAACTACCAAGTCCAAGTCTGCAGCTACTCTCCAAGTGGTCCATAAAATGATGGACAGCGGTCCTCTAAGGCATAGTCTGGAAAAATATTTCCAGTCAGGAAGGAGCAAAGTACATTTCTAATAGCAGTTCTATATCAATATGTAGCAGTAAAATAGATGGAAATATACAAGATGCATGTACATGTACGAGAGATATACAATAAAGGAAATACTGGAAATACTGTAAGTAAATGCGGGAAGGAACAATATGTCAATGAGCAAGAATACTATGACTAAGTGTGTGAGTACTAGCTTTAACATGTGATCGGCTTGGGAACTTGTACAGGTATAAGGGCCTGGCTAGTCATACGTGCGGTGCATGACCAACACTAACATGTGAGCAAGACTTGTACTTGAAGGGTATGATCACATATCTACACTAAAATACTCCCCACCCCTGACTGGTATAGTAGATCCAACCATGGTACGCTATGGCACGGGATTCCCTAGGAAGGTAGCAAATCTCCCCGGAAATCAGTGTCTGTACATGCACAAGATAACAAGGAAACAAGACTTGTACAAGCTACACCATGAACAAGGAATAACATCTCATGACGAGATCCGTATACACCAATCCGTGTAACCATCGTGTCAAGAACATGGGTATTTACACTAGATACAATGAACATAGGGGATATCATAAACAAGAAGCTAATCAGAGAATGTACTCGCCTTGGGTCCTTAGCTGGTAAAACCAATGTCCTATCCCAGAGTATCGTCTGGATGATCCAACAGTCCTATAGACATATAATAAAGGTAACATTTGTATCAGATGCTACACTAACACAAACATAATACATTGAACTCAGGACTATGCCAGGTATGGCACTGGTCATCTAAGGTTAAGTGTGTCAAGTTGCACGGGGTCGCGTCTGTGATTGCTGGGCAAGACAGACGATCAAAATGGTACGGGGCTCGCTAGTGCGTCAGTGTACATGCGGCGGTCAACTAATAGTTCACAGGGTCAAGGTCGTGTGTAAGGACGGGGTATCTGTATTTACACTGGGGTCGCCTACAACATTCACCAATTAAACAATAATTAGATATAATACATATATAGGGTTATACCAAAAATATATACAAATATGTATAATTGTATATACTCTAATAGAATTATATATATATATATATATATATATATATATATATATATATATATATATATATATATATATATATATATATATGTACATTCAGTGTATATATATATTTGTTCCTCGTATACGTATAAATATGGTATGTATATTTTTAAACATATATATATATATATATATATATATATATATATATATATATATATATATATATATATATATATATATATATATATATATATATATATATACCAATTAATACATATACCAAAAAATACATATTCATAAATACCAAGACAAATATATATATATATATATATATATATATATATATATATATATATATATATATATATATATATATATATATATATATATATATATATATATATATATATAATTATACCAAATTAGTACTTATACTATATACAGGTAAATATACCAAATTACATTTATATATATATACCAATTAACATATATATATGTACATACATATACCAATACGAAAAAATATATATACATATATATAGTTATACCAAAATACGTTTATATATATATATATATACCAATACATATTTATACTAAAAATACATTTTTAATACTCGTATACACACATACACAATACACATACACGTATACGTATATATATATATATATATGTATATATATATATATATATATATATATATATATATATATATATATATATATATATATAAAGAAGGAGGGAAGAGGGGCTCTCACAGTAGTGGTCGGCCGGGCTTGGCCGGAGCGCAGGCAGCTGGAGGTCGGGGATGTCGGGGAATGCAGGGAGGTGGTGATGGTCTGCTCGCCGGAGGTAATGCAGCCGGAGTCGGGGGCTTGCCGGGCCGGAGTGCTGAGGTGGGGGAGACTCGGCGGTAGGGAGGAGGAAAGGAGTACAGCGCCAGGGGATGTCGACCGGAATAGGGTGGCTGCCGGACATCGTGAAGGGGAGGAGCAGGAGTCGGGATGCAGCGGGAGGATCGGGTGGTGGTGATGATAGGTGAAGATGGTGGTGGTTGTAGTTGAAGATGGTGGTGGTAATGGCACTGGTGGCCGGAGAAACAGGCAGCGGGAGAAGCTAGGCGGGTGCTCGGTCGGGCTGGATGGAAAAGCAGGGTGGAGGCGTCCAGTCCGGTGCGGAGCTGTCGAATGGAGGAGGGATGCGATGGTCGGCTGGGTGCTGTTGCAGCAGGCCGGAGTTGATGGGATGGTGGTGGTCCCGATGGTGGAGCTGTGGACAGCAGCTAGGGGAGATGGCCGGGAAGCGGGGCTCCGGGTTGCAGCAACTGCTGCGGGGTGATGCTCCTGCGGGTCGGCCGGAGCTGAGGCCTGGGTTGCCTCGGGTGAACAGTAGCCGAGGGTGTTTCCCCCCTTTCCCAAGTTTAAAAAGAAAGGAGAAGAAGAAGAAGGAAGAAGGAGAAGAAGAGAAGAAGAAAGGAAGAAAGAATAGAAAAAATGGAAAGCCTACAGTTGGAGGCTTGTGAGGAGGTGGGGGATTACCTAGGTTTTAGGGATTAGGGCTTGTGATGGGACATTAAATAGGGTGGTGTGTGTGGGAATGAAGGGTGATGATGCACCCATTGAATGGGTGGTCTAGATTGGTCATGAAGGAATCCTTCATGTAAGGATGAGGGTGTGGGTTGATTAGTCAAAAATATTAGGACTCCTCCATTGGTTTGAACAAATGGGGTGTTGATACCTAATGCAAATTAGCCCCCTTAAATTTGGGTATTTGTACAGACACATAAAATAATGAAAATTTGGTAGGCGATTCGGTGTTTGGCGTTTTATAGGGTGAGGGGGCGTTGTGTGTTTGGTATGGGCTTAAATTGTGGGGTATTGGAATTAAATTAGGATTTACGGAATCTGTTAAAACGGTATCCTCAATTTAATTAGAAATAAATGCAAGTTGTGTTCTAAAATTAATTAGGAGTACATGGGGCCAAAATCAAGTCGGGTCACCAATATCATTAGTTAAGAAGACTCAGAACAAAATATTACCCTAATTTGGGTTGCACGAAGAATGGGTTAAGATTGCCTCCCATTTCGATTGGAATGCACAACAATACAAAGTTGGAATTTATTTAGAAATAAAATAATCGTCCGCGACGAATATTGTGCGGCTAAAATGAAACACAAGGGAGCATGATTACGAGTTGCAAAAAGGCAGAATAGAAGGCGGGCACGTCTAGGGCAAGGTTGTGAAATTTGTTGGAAGGCAAAAGCTAGGGTAGCGCTCCAAATATCGAAGCAACGGCAATGCGCAATAATTAAATAAAATACGGTAATTAATTACGACCTCCAATAATTAAATTCTAAATAAATAATTAACTACATAATCCCATAATTCGGACAGGTATTCATCTACTGGGCTTCTAGGTCAAGTCTACTAGCTCCACATTAAGAACACAGTATATATGATATAATATATTTAAGTACACCTCTCATACAATTACTTAAATTAAATACACGAAATATTAAATACATAAAAAGTCAAAATTACCCCTGTTTTCGGAACGTGGTAGTGACAGTAAGCTCAACCCTCTTGGGTGCTATCAATACCACCTCGAAGGTCTAATAGTGGTGCACCTCTACCATGTGTAAGATCTCTAATTGAAGTCTATGTTAGAACCTCATTGCTCTCTCTAACTCTAGTGCAACCATGGTTAGAGCAAATCTACTTAGGTGGCAAAATTCTGCCGCATAGCCGTCTATTGTCCTTCGAGCCTGCTTGAGGTTAATGAAACTTTGTTGTAACTCACACTGAGCCACAATTCCAAAGTACTTCGCCCCAAACCGGGTCCTGAAATCCTTCCATGAAATAGGACACCTAAATCCTACCTCTATCGTAGCCCACCAATCCCTTGCCAGATCTTGGAGTTGTAGGTGAATAAGGTCAACCTGTTCCTCGGCCGAAACTTTAGGTGCTGTCAGAATGGTATTATCCTGGAGCCAATCATCTGTCGTGATTGCGTCCTCCGTGCCATCAAAATATCTGGGGTTCAGTTTGTAAAATCTAATAGATGTCCCAGAATATGTTCTTCGGCTTCGTTCCAGGACTGTCTGCAACCCTTGGTTCAATAGGACATTCTGTTCCTGCTACTGGAGATGTTGTTGTTAGTGTTGCACCACCATCTGGTATTGTTGGATAGCCAACAATCCGTGGATAATCTCTAGCAAATTTAGGGTATATAGTATTGCTGCTCTTCCCCATTCATCGTATGTTCAACTCGGATCCTTGGCTGAGGTTCCACAGGATCTTGTTCCACTGGCAACTCTGCCTCTCTTGTTGTTGCAGCATCGGGGGGAAGGAGAAGCCCTAAAGAAGAGCACAAGAAATATTAAGTATAGGACGAGAAGGAACAATGAAGCAATCAATCTGGAAGAATTCAAGCTGAGTATCGAAGATGACGAATTTAGGATTTCAAGAAGGATCATGTTTGATTGAGACTCCTATGACCATGACACCCCACAAGTCTGAAGAACAGACCTACATAGGCAACCACTAAAACCTTGTTATACCCCAGTACCAGAATACGGAGATGGACATGGCCAGTTACCCCGTACAAGGTGCTATACATCGTATGACGATCACGTATGTATAAGACAAGGGGGTGTATGCTATAATCAGGTCTCCTATGGTCATGAACTTTTTTGTCTCAATCATTCAAACAAGAAATAGTAAGCATAGAGTATATATGATAAAGCAATAAGGCATCCCAAATGCTTTCTCAAAATATTCTAGAGACCAGCTATGCAAAATAAGAAGCTGGAAAAGTAACAAAAGTATATGACAGTGATCAGATGCATTTTGATTTAATACAATCATGTAAGAAAACTAATGTCCAGACGAGTCGGCTAATAGGTGTCGGTGGCTAAACGTCAAAAGAAGTAAGTGTTCATTGATGATCAGGGAAGAAGAAAACCTACTCACTATCCCCTACGACCATGTTCCTGGTATGCACTATGAGTTAGGGGAAGGTACATTGGATCCCCGGGTGCTGGCTTGAAACCTGGCCATGCAAAACCAGTGGGTTTAGACCCCAAATAGCAAGTACCACAAAAGAAGCATGAAATAGAGAAACAAAAACCCAAAAAAATAAATATAATAATACATAGGCTCAGTTTCGTAACTTAGGTCCATGCATATCCTAGCACAAAGGCCCAACCCTACAACCTAACAAGAATAAGGGTTGAACCATCACACTATGATAGTCTATTTTCCTAGGCTACTAACCGAATAATACAATCACAACCAAGTCAATTTCTTATATCAGCCAATCATTTAAATGGCTTGCTATTTTTGTGGAGTCTAAGGTTATCTCAGAAATAATTAATAATAAGTATCCTCAGAATATGTCAGTGCCGAACATGAGCTAACCAAACAAATAAAATAGGCACTTGTAGGATGCACCAATCCCCCGTAGGGCCGTTGCGCTAAAAATACGGTATTAGCGGTTCTAGTGTTCCTATAGTCAAACAATGGCTCGGCATAATAATAGTCAGATACTACTCTCCAATAAGACATGATATACAATATCTGTGGTGGCCAGCCCATAGCACACTTAGAATTAATCTCTGTGGGAAGGTTCGTTGGCATGATCTCGAGATACCATACTTCAATATTACTACCACTTTTAGTTACCTAATTAGCCCTATGTTGTTGTTGAAATCTCAAGACGTGGTCACATGAGAATTTCTCTTAAGATATCGTACAAAATACGGCCATACTAGATACGAATCCATGGAAGTCAAATCTCGATTCACCCGAGCGTGTATGCAACATTCAAACAATCAATATCCTAGTCACGCTTTGGTATTTGACTCGCTTATTATGCCCATGTTGGGAAAATAATATATATTTATAATATCATGCGTTCAGGAATTTGGAGGCATTCTCGATGCACAACCCAAATATAATCACTTAACATGTGACACGTTGTGTCGTACCTCGACGCAATTAAATCATGGACAATTATCAGGCAATAGTGGTATCAACACGAATACATTATTCTAGTCTAATTAACAATTATACATTGGGTCACAAAAGAACAAGAAACATTCAATCAAACAAGCAAGTTTCCATGGCTCTCTATGCCGTATGGGAAGTCGACGCCACATATGAAGTCAGGCCGCATGACAAATCCAGGTCGTATATGAAGTCAGGCCGCATATGAAGTCAGTGCCGGATATGAATCCTGTCCACATATTCAGGGTTAAAGTCCCCTCCTTGGGAAAAATATTAAAGTAACGGGAAATAATTAAAGCGTCAGTGATATGACATTAAGTGACTGATGCAATAAAGTATGTCAGAGAGAAAAGATAAAACTAAAGAAATAAGTGCCAACGGTTCAGAGCCATGCGTCTAAGGAAAATAGTGGCCTCATGCTCTCCAGGAGGCATGAGTGTCGATGCTACATGGAGTTCGATGCAGCATGGAGTTCTCTTGGACTTAGCAAAAATTGTATTCGTTCAACGAGTGAAAGCATAAGGTGTTCAAGGACACTTGTATAAATTAGCAGTTATGCGTCCAACAAAATGGACGCATGATCTCAGTATGCGGCAAGAGTTTAGGCCGCATAACCCTCTTAGGCAGCATGGCACTCTCAACTGCATAGCTCACTACCCGCATGAAGAATTCATCTTCTCCAATAGCAGGTTCGGCCACGGCAAAAACTCCAAAAACTCCAAAAACTAAAATCTTGTTTTGTCCATAAAATCCTCATTTTAAGTCTAAATCGAGTGAACCAAGCTTTGTACCGCAGACCCATCATCATCCGAATCATGAACAATTTATTTACCCCGGTCTTTGTCACGTCCCAGTCCCAAAATACGTAGGACTTGGAATAAGTAAGCATGCCAGCCGTATGTATATGGCAACTCCAATATATGGATACCATAACACACATGTACGCTGGAATATGAATAATAACTCAGATGTGGTATATATATTGTCACAAGTCACGGGACATAACTAAATCTCATCCACAGAATAAATAAATAAATAAATAACCAATCTACTATATAACTGAATCTCAATATGAAGTAACAAAGAATGATAGTCGGGTGGAAATAAATCCACTGCCAAACTAGAATATAAGAGAAACCACATAAGAAAATCTAATGAACAATGAGACTCGAAGAGAAGACCTCCCCGGAAGAGATGAGTAGCAAGTCCTGATCTGTGCTCCTGCGAATAGTCAAGATCGTCTACACCTGGAAAGGGACCAGGTCCTCAGAGGGACGTAACAAGATACATAGAAGCATATCAATTGAATACAGTGAACATACAATATAGATAAAAAATATATAAGTACGCTGTACAAGACAATCTATATGAATGCATAATGAGGACAACTTTTTGACGTATGGGCAAGGATAGGCTACTCTATCTAATCTCACAACTCACACACACGTCAGGGACATCAGAAATCGATATACCTCAAGGGTAGCGACCAGCACGATACCAGTAATCGACATACCTCGAGGGTAGCGACCAGCGCGACACACTACCATAGTACGTGCTAGATACTACCGTTTACCATAGTGGTTATAGCCCATACGCCTACTGATTGTCCTCCCCTCCCATAATACTATGTGTCAAGTGTGTGTCAACATATATGTAGTATATAAATAACTGAAAGAAAATACACATGGAATGAATATATAAAATATAATGAGCATGCGAAGTACTGTAAGCAATTTGGCAAGGTATCTTGCCTGGCAAGAAAGCTGCAAAGTGTAAACGTCCAAGCGTCAAGCACACAGGATCAGAACTACGACCTCCGAATGAACGACTCTAGATGCTGAAATAAATATCACCAACATTCCCAGAATAAGCGAGATAGCTAGAAAATACTACCCTTTCATCCAATTTGGACACAGGGTCAAAAAGGGATCCACATGTGGCCCACTTTGCACCAAAAAGCGTGCCAGAGATAAAGGTCTCTAAATGGGATAAATTATAGGTCAAACAAATTCTAAACGTCAATACGAACTCAACGGTACACTCAATTTTGGATTCCGGTGAGCCGAACACAAATTCGCCCAAAAAGTCAACCGTAGGGCCCGTAAATAGGTGGCTTGGTCAACTGTCTTAGAATTGCGTGAAACTTAGGTCACAGGACCAGCGTGATACCACAAATCCAATGGCGTAGGTTTCTTCGTATTCTGACGAGCATACACTAAATGGTGCGGTATTTTACAAAAGTCGCGATACGGGAACTTTTTGCGGATACAGGTTGATTCTGACGCGTACACGCGTCCGAATCAGTTTTCTTAAAAGCCCACATGTCTGGACATACCATACACACCTTTCGATGCAACTGGTATGCAACAAGACAGTCCCGTTTGGTGGGGCGCGCTCCGTATCACAAATTTTAATATTTTAAAAACAAGTTTTTATAGATTTTCAACCTATTTTAATTCTGATTCTAACACATAATAAAATAATGTAATTGACAAAAAATAATCTCGATTATATGGTATTCACATAGCAAAAAGAAAATCTAAGTTTGGATCTCTGTGATGGGAGATATGAGTCTTTAAACATGGATCATTACAACAGATTTCTGCAGCGTAAAAGCTGTAGTTTTTCCCCAACTTGGCATCGATTTTCACCTAGGGTTACGCGCTGATCGGTGGAAACTAATGGACAGAGTTGGTAGAGGGATAGGTCGTAAAAATATCGGTGAAGATGGGGTCGAATTTGGTTCTGAGATGGAGCAGAAATCAGCGTGTGAACAGGGGTACGTTGCTGTCAATTTTCTGTGCGGTGCTCGCGGGTGACGCGAATGGCGAGCTGCGGTTTCCGGCGAGACTGCGGTGGTTCTGGGCTGCGACGTCGGGTCAGAGGTCGGCGGCTAGGTCGAGGTGGTCGAGAGTAAGGGTTTAGGGTTAGGGTTTATACAATGAAGTTACCTATATATATATATATATATATATATATATATATATATATATATATATATATATATATATATATACATACATACATACAAGGGAACCGAAGGGGGCTATCCGCGCGGGTCTGGGGGGGGTGTAGCTGCTGCTTAGGCTTCAGCGGGTTTAGGTGGGATTTTTTTAGCTAATTAGGATTAGGGTGGGGTTAGGGGTTTATTAGGATTAGGGTTTAGGATTTCTTTTTCTTTTCTTTTTCTTTTTCTTTTTCTTTTTCTTTTTCTTTTCCTTTTTGTTTTATTACCAATATTACTATAATTATTATTATGAATATTATTAACTATATATTATTATTATTATTGCTACTGTTATTATTACTAACACTTATTATTATTATTATTATTATTATCAAATTATTATTACTATTAAATAATAACTATTTATTATTAACGCATATATTTAAGGTATATAGAAAAAATGCATTTGTACTTAATTTAAATTCTAAAAAAATCTATCCTTCTTCAAAGATTCCTAAATCAAAATAATAGTTTTTCTACAACAATTTCTAAATGATTAATTATCTAGGTACTTAAATCAATAAATCATATTTCTAATTAACTACGAAATAATATAAATAAATTCAATAACTAATTAATTAAATAATATTAAAAAAAATATAGAGTTTTACATTCTACCCAACTTACAAAAATTTTGTTCTCGAAATTGAGACTAACCCATATTCATAATAAATCACTATAGCTATTACACTTCATTGCTATCTAGTAGTGCTTCCTAAAAGTCATGGTCTGTCATTCTAACACTTCTCATTTATTGTCCATACCCTATTCTATTATCCTCTAACTCGTCTATACTACCCAACTTACAAGAATTCTACTAGTAGTCAAAGTCTCTTGAGACTATTGTCTAGGTTGTAAGACGAATTTATTTATTGGTTCGAGAATCTTGGGATACCTGTCTGGAATCTCATAACCATGAATTTTTTTTATAACTGTCAAGTATCGTAGTATAATACTGCCATGCCACATAACCAATATGTCTGCAAATACTTCGACTACTCTACTATAACGGTCTAGCTGCAGTTGTCGCTACTTCGCCAGCGATTTTTTATAGCCGTCAGTTCGTAACAAGTGCCTTCAACTCTTTCTTAAGCTTAGTCTAAGTTTTTGGACAACAGTTAAGGTCTTGACTAACTTATAAAACTATTAGAAGTATAAACTAATTCAATAATCCAACTAATTCCTATTAGACTAAGGGATGCTATACATTTTTTTTTAAAAGTACACATATATTGCTATAGTGCATATACATAAGGGTTATCATTATATACTCATATTTTAGTTATTAATCATTTATTAAACTATTTATGTTTTAACTAACAAAATAAGAGTGAGGTTGAAGTAATTCAAACAATTCATAATGGCACGAAAGGATACGACTATGATAGGAAGAGTTAAGCACGAGATAAGGAATGGGTATAGAAGAGAAGATGAGCCACCCAAGGGGGCGAGATGGTGATAGGAGAAGAATACTACTACTGCTACTCGCGTCATCTATTAGCATCGCGTGTATGCCATCTGGGTAGAATATCAATATATCCTCATAACCGCTAAACCACCGTATATATAATTCTACGTCTACTATGCACCTAAGATCCCGTGTCATAAATGGGGTCATGAGTATGCAATGACAAATATAACTAAAGGTCGTACCTGTATCTATGACTTCCTGTGCCTGCGCTCTCTTGTTTGTTATCATGAGTGCTTGGCCTATGGGATATATCTAGTACTATCCGTGTATCAAACTTATACTAAGCACGAATGTTCGTCTTTCAGAAATAGGGGAAGACGAAAAACAACAATAAAGAATTCAAGGAGGAGGTGATAGAATACAAGTACGAGATTCAAAGGGATTAGAGAATTTGAAAGGGAGTTGCCAAGGCAGTTGTGGATTGAAATCTTATTTTGGTAAATTTCTATTCCCATATTCACATCAGAACAGTTATGTACCTGACATGATATGCTCTGACCAGTCTAGAGAGCAAGTATATTCGTCTAACAAGTTGAGTCAACTATATATCAATTCACGTAAAGTAGTGATACAAAGATCGAACCAAGCGCACTAAGGTTGATCAGACCATAATGCACTAATTCTGATTTAGACAATGTATTAGTGTGGGCCCCCAATAATACATATGTCATGAACAAGCTCGATAAAAGAATAAGCCTGTAAAACTAGGCTATAATAGCAGCGTAAGTCGAGGCAGTATAGAAAATATAAGTACGTTGGATTTTGATGGAGGAAGGTACAAAATAATTTAAGTTCAAAAAGACCGGTGTTGTGCCTCTACTGTTGCCATGCTAACTTCTTGTCTAAGTCTATAGTCGACCAAATGGGGGTTTGGGCCTCTAAGTTCTATAGTCTAGATAAACACTGACTTCTTATGCAAGTCTATAGTTGGTGTCATTCATTTATACTTCATTAATGGGTTAAAAGAACTATGTGATATTAGGTTATGAGGCATACCACCAAACTTACAAGAATTTAACTAATAGTATTATTGAACAATAGAGTGTATATACTTAGTATAAGTCACCTTCCTAACCCCTATCAAGCATGAAAGAAAGAGAAGATTGACGTTGTGAAAGGATCAAGCAAGATGCGATGCAAGCAATCAATTAAGAATGCGGAACAAAATCAAGGGAGGTAATTAAATAAGTGGATGAGATCCTATATTCTAATCCTATGCGCAGGCTTGCTCGGTACAGTAACGTAACCGAGACAATATGCTCTTGACCTGCATGGGCCACAAAAAAAATATGTCACGTCCCAGTCCCAAAATACGTAGGACTAGGAATACGTAAGCATGTCAGCCGTATGTATATGGCAACTCCAATATATAGATACCATAATACTCACGTATGCTGTAATATGAATAATAACTCATATGTGGTATATATATTGTCACAAGTCATGGGACATAACTAAATCTCATCCACAGAATAAATAAATGAATAAATAACCAATCTACTATATAACTGAATCTCAATATTAAGTATCAAAGAATGATAGTCGGGTGGAAACAAATCAACTACGAAACTAGAATATAAGAGAAACCACATAATAACATCTAATAAACAATGAGACTCGAAGAGAAGACCTCCTCGAAAGAGATAAGTAGCAAGTCCTTATCCGTGCTCCTACGAATAGTCAAGATCGTCTACACCTGAAAAGGGACCAGGTCCTCAGAGGGACGTAACAAGATACATAGAAGCATGCCAATTGAATACAGTGAACATGCAATATAGACATAAAATATATAAGTACGTTATACAAGACAATCTATATGAATGCATAATGAGGACAACTTTTTAACGTATGGGCAAGGGTAGGCTACTTTATCTAATCTCACAACTCACACATACGTCAGAGACATTAGAAATTGACATACCTCAAGGGTAGCGACCAGTGCGACACCAGAAATTGATATACCTCGAGGTTAATGACCAGCGCGACACACTACCGTAGTTCGTGCTTAATAATATGGTTTACCAGAGTGGTTATAGCCCATACGCCTACTGATTGTCCTCCCCCTCCCATGATACTATGTGTCAAGTGTGTGTCAACATATATATAGTATATAAATGATTGAAAGAAAACACATACGCAATGAATATATAAAAATATAATGAGCATGCAAAGTACTGTAAGCAATTTGGCAAGGTATCTTGCCTGGCAAGAAAGCTGCAAAGTGTAAACGTCCAGGTGTCAAGCACACAGGATCAGAACTACAACCTCCAAATGAACGTCTCCGGATGCTGAAATAAACATCACCAACGTTCCTAGAATAAGCGAGATAGCTAATAAATACTACCCTTTCGTCCAATTTGGACACAGGGGCAAAACGATAATTTTGGGTCAAAGCGGGGTCCACATGTGGCCCACTTTGCACCGAAAAGCATGCCAGAGGTAAAGGTCTCTAAATAGGATAAATTATAGGTCAAACAAATTCTAAATATTAATATGAACTCAATGGTACGTCCAATTTTGGATTTCTATGAGCCGAACACAAATTCGCCTAAAAAGTCAAACGTGAGACCCGCAAATAGGCGGCTTGGTCAACTGTCTCAGAATCACGTAAAACTTGGGTCACAGGACCAGCGTGATACCACGAATCCAATGGCGCAAGTTTCGTCACATTCTGACCAGCGTACACTAAATGGTGCGATATTTTACAAAAGTCGCGATATAGAAACTTTTTGCGGATACAGGTTGATTCCGACGCGCACACGCGTTCGAATCAGTTTTCGTGAAAGCCTACACGTCTGGACATACCATACGCGCCTTTCGGTGCAACTGGTACGCGACGAGACTGTCCCGTTTGGCGGGATGCACTTCGTATCACAAATTTTAACATTTAAAAAATAACTTTTTATGGGTTTTTAACCTAATTTAATTATGATTCTAACACATAATAAAATAATATAATTGACAGAAAATAATCTCGGTTATATGGTCTTCACATAGCAAGATGAAAATCTAAGTTTGGATATCTGTGGTGGAAGATATGAGTCCTTAAACATGGGTCATCGCAACAGATTTCTACAGCGTAAAAGTTATGGTTTTTCCCTAACTTGGCGTCGATTTTCACCTAGGGTTACGCGCTGATCGGTGGAAACTAATACACAGAGTTGGAAGAGGGATAGGTCATGAACATACCGGTGAAGACGGGATAGAATTTGGTTGCGAGATAGAGCGGAAATCTGCGTGCGAACAGGGGTACGTTGCTGTCAATTTCCTGTGCGGTGCTCACGGGTGACGCGAACGGCGAGCGGCGGTTTTTGGCGAGTCTGCGATGGTTCTGGGCTGCGATGTCGGGTTAGAGGTCGACGGCAAGGTTGAGGTGGTCGAGAGTAAGGGTTAGGGTTTATACAATAAAGTTACCTATATATATATATATATATATATATATATATATATATATATATATATATATATATATATATATGAAACTTCCAGGAAAAAACTTCGAATTGGGAGGGCGATCAATCAAGTCAAGCAGCAAGCGCCTGATTGTGAAGCTGGGGAAGAGCGGGGCTCCACTCATCGACAGGCTATGTATGGGCCCGCGCTCGGCTTTAGAGACTTATCTCTCGGCTTTAACGGCGACGAAAACGTTTGGCACAACCTGAACTCTGTTCGAAAGCGGCAGCTAGGCGTTGGGACATGCACGATGTGCGTAGTGCTTCTTCGATAAGGGCAGGCGACCGGAGGGTCATTAGAAAGAGCAAGCAACTAAGAAAGCCGTTGCTATTAGCGCAGCCGTTTTGAAGCTGGGGAATGCAAGTTTGATCTGGATCTCTACTTGATGGATGGAAACAATATTCTCTCTGGTGGGTTCATTTTATATATCTCAGTAGACATTCTATTTGGTTTATATATATATATATATATATATATATATATATATATATATATACACAGGGGAACCGAAGGGGGCTATCCGCGCGGGTCCAGGGGGGTGTAGCTGCTGCTTAGGCTTCAGCAGGTTGCCAGCGGGTTTAGATGGGTTTTTTTTAGCTAATTAGGATTAGGGTGGGGTTAGGGGTTTATTAGGATTAGGGTTTAGGATTTCTTTTCTTTTCTTTTTCTTTTGCTTTTCTTTTTCTTTTTCTTTTCTTTTTTATTTTATTACCATTATTACTATAATTATTATTATGAATATTATTAACTATATATTATTATTATTGTTACTATTATTATTATTACTAACACTTATTATACTAACACTTATTATTATTATTATCAAATTATTATTACTATTAAGTAATAACTATTTATTATTAAAGCATATATTTAAGGTATATAGAAAAATATATTTGTACTCAATTTAAATTCTAAAAAATCTATCCTTCTTAAAAGATTCCTAAAATCAAAATAATAGTTTTTGTACAACAATTTCTAAATGATTAATTATCTAGGTACTTAAATCAATAAATCATATTTCTAATTAACTACGGAATAATATAAATAAATCAGTAACTAATTTATTAAATAATATTAAAAAATATAGGGTTTTACAGTCTTCTTTGCATACAAAGATTCTAGCTTATCCTATAGTATACACCTTCTTGTCAACGAACTGCCTGATATACCCACACACCTATATATGCTCGAACTTCCAGTCCTCTTTGAATTTGTCACTGGTCCTCTTGGAAGCAAATACTGGCAGATACAGCTTCTTGACAAATAGCAGATCCTTCATCTTGCTTCTCTAGTAAGGATAATTGGTACCGTTCAAGTTTACCATGCACACCGGCTTCGTGTCCATCTCTTCTCCCCGGTTTGCTTGTCAACTCCTGACACCCTTTTGAAATTCCAGAAACTGGCTCTGATACCACACTATTGGGAATGAAATGCAAAAAATATTTCCCAAACTGAGAGTACCTGCGAGAGAACCGAGAAAAATGCACAAACTAAAAAAATACCAAACACAAATCGCAGACACAGATTTTTACGTGAAAAATCCAGATGAAAAAATTACGGGACGATCGGAGTCCAACCCTGAAGAACCTCCACTAATAGAATAAAAAGATTAAACCCTCTACAAACTCCTCACCAATCCAACACGAATTACCGTAACTCTTTGGAACAGGAAAATAGATTACAACCACGAAGAAAAAAATAATGAGAAATATCCTAAATTGATCTCCTTCTCTGAAACGGCCTCTAATCATTCTTTTTCCTTTCTAAAGTTGCAATGGAACTCTTGCCACCCTTTTCTCTCTCTCTCTCTCTTTGTTGTATATTGCATGAGCCTTTTTATAAACCCTTACATGAATTAGGGTTTCCATATAAAAATTTATATATCGAAGCCAAAAAATATTTATGGAAATCCAATTACATTCAATCATATATTTAATAAAAATTAAATCATAAATTAGATTACCATAAATTGGAAATCCAATTATATGGAAAGTTAATATATGAAAGATCTAATCATAAATATATAATTAAAGTCAAAGATAGAAATCCAATATAATATGTACTTACCATAAATATTTCAATACATGGCGCTCGATGCACTTCTCGAACTTTTTCGATACACGGATGGCGCTCGTCGCACTCCGGCGTATTCTCTACATAGGTTGGGAACCCCACCAACTCCAACATACATGTGCGGGGAGTTACTTGGATGTGTTGAGACATTGGAGCTAGTTAAGTTGAGAGATAGAGAGCAGAAGAGGAAGTAGGGGAAGAGAGAATATGAGAAAGGAGATTGCAAGGGCCTTAAACCCTAGGTTGCATCTCATGTCTATTTATAATGATATGCAATACACCCACGATTACTATTATACCCTCATATGATAAATAACAAAATAAAATAACTCTAACACCCTCCCTCAAGCAGGAGCATATAGATCAGACATGCCCAGCTTGCTACATAAATCAGAAAATGGACCGCGAGCAAGTGGTTTGGTGAGGATATCACCTAATTGATCCTCTGACCGACCATAAGGAGTGACAATCTGTTTCTTCAGCAACAAATCATGAACAAAATGATAATCCACCTCGATATGCTTCGTGCGCTCATAAAACACCGGATTACTTGCGATAAAAATTGCCGACTGATTATCACAATACATCTCCATCGGAATAGGAATCATAATTCCTATTTCATAAAGAAGAGACTGCACCCACATCATCTCAGAAGCTGTATGAGCCATCGCACGGTACTCGGCCTCTGCACTAGAACGAGCCACAACATTCTGCTTCTTACTACGCCACGTGACAAGATTGCCACCCAAAAACGTACAATAGCCAGAAGTAGACCTCCTATCACTGCGACTGCCTGCCCAATCAGCATCACTGAACCCAGTCACCGTAAGCAACTGGGAAGGTTTGTACAACAAACCCTTTCCAGGTGCACCCTTCAAGTATCGAAGAATGCGAGAGATAGCCTCCCAATGTGGTTGCCGAGGGGCATGCATAAACTGACTAACTACTCCAACTGCATATGTGATGTCTGGTCGAGTAACAGTAAGATATATAAGTTTGCCAACCAAACGTCTATAATATCCAACATCCTTAAATAACTCTCCCCTGTCAGCATCAAGCTTGTCATGATAATCCATAGGAGTCTCAACTGGCCGACACTCCAATATCCCAGTCTCAGAAAGTAAGTCTAGAACATACTTGCGTTGTGACAGATACACCCCCTTCTTAGATCGAGCAACCTCGATTCCAAGAAAATATCGAAGAAGACCCAAATCCTTAGTACAAAACTGACGACTAAGGTAGGCCTTCAAGTCCGCAATTCCAGCATAATCACTCCCAGATATAATGATATCATCAACATAAATAATCAACACGATAATACCTGCTGAGGAAGAATGGCAAAACACTGAATGATCTGATGTGGTACGCCGAAAGCCATACTGAATGAGAACTAACTGAACTTGTCAAACCAAGCACGAGGTGACTGTTTCAGTCCATATAATGCTTTCTTCAATCAACATACGAGTCTTTTATTTCCTGCTACAACATATCCCGGTGGTTGATCCATATATACCTCCTCCTGTAAGTCACCATGCAAGAAAGCATTCTTTATGTCCAGCTGATATATAGGCCATTGGTGATTAACCGCCACAGAAATAAGAATCCGAACTGAATTCAGCCGAGCCACTGGAGAGAAAGTCTCCATATAATCCACGCCATATGTCTGAGTATACCCTTTGGCAACCAACCGTGCCTTGAGGCGCTCAACAGAACCATCAGGGTGATATTTAACAGTGTACACCCATCTACAACCCACTGTTTGTTTTCCAACAGGAAGTGATGTAAGCTCCCAAGTCTGGTTTTGATGTAAAGCATACATCTCCTCATCCATTGCACTTTTCCAACCAGAAGATGACATAGCCTGCTTGTAAGTTTTGGGAATAAAAGTAGAAGACAATGAAACAGCAAATGCATGAAAAGATGATGAAGTACGGTGTAATGAAATATAGTTAGAAATGGGATGCTTATTCTTTGTGGTACAAAGGCGTTGTCTTTTTCTGAGAGCAATAGGAAGATTATCTGGATCTGTGGTGATGGGAGCAGAAACCTCAGGCACGGAAGATGATTGGTTGAAGGCTGAATTTTACAGAACCACTGGCCTGTCCTTGGATCTCTGATAAACCTGTAAATGGGGAATGGAGACAGAAATTGATTCAGGAATAACTGGAAGTGGTATGAAAGATATCAAATCTGTTGTAAAAGGAATACAACGGTCTCCTGAAGGAAAGAAAGGGGTAGACTCAAAGAATGTAACATCCGTACTGACATAATATTTGCGTGACTGTGGACTGTAACAACGATAACCTTTTTGAGTACGGGGATAACCAAGAAAGACATACTTAAGAGATCTAGGAGCCAACTTATCTCGATTAGGTTCCAAGTTAAGAATAAAAGCGACATAGCCAAACACTCGAGGAGATAAGAAAAAGGGTGCGACATCTGTATATAATATAGTAAATGGAACTTTGTTATTTAATACAAATGATGGCATGCGATTAATAAGATAACATGCAGTAAGAACGACATCTGCCCAATACTGTTTGGGGACATGCATATTGAACATGAGAGTTCGAGCCACATCTAAAATGTGTCGATGTCTACGTTCGGCTATATCATTTTGTTGAGAGGTGTGGACACAACTGGTTTGATGAATCATACCACGATCAACACAGAAACTATTCACAGAAGATTGAGTATACTCCAAAGCATTATCAGAACACAGAATTTTGATACGTTTATTAAACTGAATATAGACTTCATTATAAAAGACAGATAACACATTTGGAAACTCAGATCTTTCTTTCATTAAATAACACCAAGTCATTCTGGAATAATCATCAATAAAAATAACAAAATACTGAAATCCTTTTGGACTTTTGACTCTAGACGGACCCCAAATATCAGAATAAACAAGATCAAAAGACTCTAATTGACGACTCTCACTACGACGAGGAAAGGAACTACGGTGATGCTTGCCTAACTGACAAGCCTCACATTCAAGACTAGAAACATGACTCAAACTAGGAACAACTTGACGCAACTTAGCTAAAGACGGATGTCCCAAACGATAATGCCATTACAACGGAGAAGTAGAAACAGAAGTGAAGGCCTTTCCAGGTAGATCCAAGTAGTACAGTCCATCTTTTTTATGCCCCGAACCAATCATCTTTTTCATCCTGAGGTCCTAAAAAACACACAAATTGGGAGAAAATGTCACAGAACATTGAAGAGATTTGGTTAACTGGCTCACAGATAACAAATCAAATGGAAAATTAGGCACATATAATGAATCAAATAATGATAGTGATTGAGTAGGGTGAATGACACCTTTCCCAAGCACAGGACGAGTAGACCCATCAGCCAAGATAATATTATGTTTCATGGAACTACGATTATAAAAGATAGATGTTATACCAGGCATGTGAGAGCTTGCTCCTGAGTCGATGACCCAAGAGGTGGATGGTGACTGGGTTGCCACAAAAGCAGGATTACCTATATGTGCCATGGTTGCAATAGGTTGGGAGGTGGTACTAGCAAGCGCGTTCAACTTCTGGAGGATCTGTTGAAATGGAGATGAGGTATCGGACGTTGAAGTCGGATTGAAACCCAAAGTATCATCTCTGGGAGCATAAGTGGTGTCCTGGGACTGCATATTTTTATCATGCACTTGATGTGCATATTCTGGTTTGCCCCATTTGTCCCAACAATAGTCTTCTACATGACCGAGCATTCCACAATAGTTACACTTTCGTGGTTGACCACGGCCACCACCACCACCACCGCGGCCACCACCACCACCGCGACCACCACCACGACCATTGTCTCTACGGCCTCCTCCTCGACCAAAACTACGACCACCATCTCTACCGCCACGTCCAATACCATGTCCACCACCACGACCAACAGCACTAAAAACTAGGGCAGAAGAGTCAGTACTCGGCACCACAGAACTCTGTCCCAGAAAGGAACGATTGAGACGGGAGAAAGTATCTGCCACCGTAGGTAACTGCTCTCCAGCAAGGATTTGAGCTTTATAAGGTTCGAGCGCAGGATCCAAGCCGGCTAGGATGAGTAAAATATGAAACTCTTCCTTCTGTCTCCGAGCTTCCTTCAAATCAGTAGTAACAGGATGATATTGAAGCAGTTCCTCCCACAAAGCTTTCTTTGAAGCCAGATATTCATTCACAGGCTTCCCATTTTGCTTTGTATTGAACAATAACTCGTACAACTCATAGATACGGGCAACGTTTCGCTTCTACGAATAAGATTCTTCCAGAGATGCCCAAATCTATTTGCTTGATTCACACCACTGAACATTAGCAGCGATATGTGGTTCCATACTATGCCACAACCACGACATAACGTATGCATCTGCACTCATCCAATCTTCATACTCAGCGGACGTTTCAGGCAGGGGTTCTTCGGTCAAAAACTTTAACTTTTTCTTCGCCCTTAATACCACTTTGATAGACTTGGACCAGGCAAGATAGTTCGCAGCATTGAGTTTTATCGCTGTAATCGACTTTCCCAATTCATCATTATGAATAACAGTAAAAGGAGAACCACCTCCGCTACCACCACCACTATTAACCTCGCTAGAAGATTCGGTCCCCACCATACTTGCAGATGCAACAGAAAGACGAGATCTTTGAAACCCTAGATCTCACAACGAACCTCAACCGACGACGAATAACCAACGGAGATCTGTAGAAACCCTAGATCTCATAAACGAACCACGAACGACCATGAACAACGAACGACGAACGA
The DNA here is from genome assembly GCA_036927795.1 of Iris macrosiphon. Taxonomy (NCBI): domain Eukaryota; kingdom Viridiplantae; phylum Streptophyta; class Magnoliopsida; order Asparagales; family Iridaceae; genus Iris; species Iris macrosiphon. The sequence continues at coordinate 58,275,594 of JAYESA010000004.1, forward strand.
CGAATCATAAAAAGTAGATAAAAAACAGTCGACAGTTCGATCGGCCCTGTCGGGGATGGGATGTACAGTACTTACAAATATATGCTCTGATACCAAGTTAAGTTTAGAGATAGAGAGGAGAAGAGGAAGTAGGGGAAGAGAGAATATGAGAAAGGAGATTGCAAGGGCCTTAAACCCTAGGTTGCATCTCATGTCTATTTATAATAATATGCAATATACCCACAATTACTATTATACCCTCATATGATAAATAACAAAATAAAATAACTCTAACAGAGCTCATTTGGCAAATTTATGTTGTTCAGCTGGAATATGTTATCTTTTGTTTATAAAGGACATAATGTATGGAATACGTTGATTGTATTAGTTTCACGAGTTATAACCTTGTGATGTCTTTCATTGTAATGAGATCCATTATTTGTAATTGAGATGCTCTGGCCTAAGAGCCATTGTAATTATGTCGTAAATTATTAATGAAGATAATCATTATCATATATCTTGTGTCTATCAACTTTTTTATACTTATTTTCTACTGCAATGACTTTATTTCTGAGATATTTTATCAATATTTTTTGTTCTGGCCTTGTACAAGTATAATTTAGGCTTGTACAACATCACGTCCAGTGGCGAATTTTGGTTCTACAGAACCGGGGTATGACATAATGGTACCAGAGCACTGTTAACTTTCTTGAACAACCAATTAATTCTCTTCAACTCTAAGTTGCTTCCGTGATCGAAAGTCTATTAACCCTTGTTAATGTTCTACTGAGAGTTTCATAAATAAGTCTAGATATGTCATGGTTTCTAATTTGGATAGCGATGGCTTTGAGAAGAAACAACAAATGGTTTGAGAGGACTATAAGGTAGAGTATTTAAATAAAGGGTAATTTGAATATTGGATGACCAATAGAATATTAATAGAGGTACTGTAGTAAGATGTGAGTATTGTTATTATATAAGATGACAAAAGTATGCATAAACTTCAATGAATAAAAATGAGTTAAGTTGTTTAAGTGGAATGGTTATAGTTTGATTTTAAGTGATTGTCGAGTGACAAGGAAGTATATGTTATGTTTATGGTTGTTGGGACCACAATGGTAAGGATTGTCCAAAAGGGATGCGACTAAGAATATGGAGAATGAATGTTTGTTTGCTAGTGGATTAGATCCCTAAGTGGTATATTGATTATCCCTTGAGGTGTATGCTTGATCTGTGGTATAGATATCGATAAGTCCATTAGTATTGGATGGAGGTAGCGTAATGTATCAGTTTAGAGTTATGCCCGTTAGTTGTAACTTTGAATGTCCTTTGTTGATTTAATTTATATAATCAAAAAATAATTTTTGGCATATTAATGGATAAAAAATTGATTTATAAAATGATGGCTTGACTGAAAATTAATGTGGAATATGTAGTAAATTATGGCTTAAATTGATTGAATTGAGTTCTAAGTTGAGTGCAAGAAATTTGTGGTGAAATTAGAAGTTTATTCGGAGTATATGAGAATGAACCTAAGGAATTAGAAATTTATCGTTGAAACGACCTAAGATAGTTTAAGCAATTTGGTCTCAAGTGTGGAATAAGTTGATCTTATATCTAGTTTGACAATTAACATTGGTTGAAATAAATTTGAATCTAGCGGATTAATAATTTCCTACTTATGTATATATTTGATAGGATTAAGGTGTATCGAAGAATCGAAAGATGTTGACTCATGAATATTGTGGCTGGAAGAACGATGATTGAGTAACATATTAAATAGTTAAATTTTATTTTCTTGATGGATTTTAGCTATTTAGAATATAGTTGGATTGAATGATAGTACTGGTGACTTGGTTAAGCAACCTTCAGCACTGCATGAATGTATATTAGTTAAACTTGGCTTAGTGAATGTTAAAATTCCTTGTGATTGATTTAAATAAACTCGGCCTGGTAAAAATTGATAGAGTATGAGGATTTTTGAGTCGACCTTTTGGCTGAAATGGATATGTTAGTTCAAAATAATTGGTGACTACGAGAATTAACTTTACATGTTGGTTGGTTTTAAGTTGATTTTGACTATATAAGTAAATTGGATGCATAGAATTCGAATACGAGTTAGATTGGAATTAGGATTAAGTTGTGATTGATGGATTATAGAAAAAGCAAATTGAGATTTATGACTTGTGATTGGTGACCGAGAATTTCATCGATTATGATTGTCGAGAATAATTGTTCGGCGTAGTGAGCCTTGGAAATGACTTTTCTAGATAGACTTCGGTCATGGATTTTTCTTTGATTTTGTCTTATGTTAGCATATTGGTTTGGGTTGGTTCATTAGTTGTTTTAAATTAGAAGTATTTTCCCCAAGATTGGGTAGAATCCCTTAGATTATGGGATAAGGTTTGGTCTTAGCACATGGGATGGTGCATTGATTTCTAGTTGTCCATTAAGGATGAGTTATGCTGATGTTTAAGTTCACATTATCAGTTAGCTAGCCATAGTGGTTAGACTGATATTCCCATGTTGAGCATTTGAAATTAATATGAGCAATCGATATGATTGATCTTCATAAGAGTTTGCCTAGGTAGATTACAATAAGAATAGAGATAAAATAGAAAATATTGAAAGATAATCCTAGAAAGTGATTTGGTTCTTGGAAATTTTGATTAATTGCTTGCGATTGAAAGAATTTGAATTTGGATTTGGATTTGGATTTTGTATCATGAAATAGATTGAGTTTTGATGATTCGAGATTTCATTTTATTGAAAAAAAAGGTTAATGAGTAAGATGGATATATGTTTTCTGCATGGTGACAAGGTAGTTATTAATTAAGATTGACCTTGGGTATAATTAATGATAACTTTATATTTGGCTGAAAATCTAGAGATGTTTGGTGTAAGTATTTTGAGTAGATTAGTCTTGGCAGAATAGTAGATCTTTTAAGTTTTGGTAGAACTTTATCAGTGAAAGGAGATTGATTTTCGTTGGTTGGATCATGACATTGTTGGAACTAACTTTAATTATGGATGGATTCTCTAAAATTTGAAATGAGACTAAAATAGGACGATGTTAACAAAGATTGTGATCATATTAAAATGAGTATGATTGATGTATATATAGTAAAGAGATTTATATTTGGTTAAGTTACCTTAGATTAATAAATTCATGGGAGTTAGACTATGGTTTGATTCAATGATAAATTCTGAGATAGTGAGATTCTTCTATAACTGAATATTGATGTACAATTATGATTAGGACTTTGATACAATCATGTAAGTAATTTGGTAGATAATTAAAATTGATCTATTAAGAATGGCTTGGATCATTTAGGGTATAACCCTTGAGATTTGAATAGAGATATAGGTTGGTTTTGACCTCAAGTATATTGATATTGGTTGAATAAGTCTAGACAGTGTAATAAGTTTCTTGAAATGCTTATAAGAATTTGAGATAGATTGATATTGATGGAAAGTTGCAATATGGATGACCCATGGATCTAGTTAATTTTGACTATATTCCTTTAATTGGTTCATAATAGAATAGTATAGTGCTCGTGTAGATCTGAATTTGTCTGGATTTATTTTCTTGATGCTTGTGTCTAAAACTTAGGTTTGCTAGTGATACCTTACCTAGTGAGTTTTAGAAGTATATTTCTATATGAGGCATGCTATTAATGGAGGTAGAGAATATTGGTGAGGTTTTAAAATAGTTGGATCGAATTTGGTGGTATAAGTTGTTCAATAGATTTGGTTATGATATCAGCAAGCTTGTATTTTTTGAGAAAGGATGAAAAAGTTGTACTTAAATGACCTTTAAAGTTATAGACAAGAAGTAAGACTCTTCGTAGAGTTAATTTGGTTCATCTATTTGAGTATTTTAATCTAGCTATGGATTGAAAGAATAGGCATATGCATAAGAGGAGAGAGAGTTGCTTCAGGTGTATTTGTTGTGTGTTGAAAATTTTGCTCATGAGCTGATCAGAAATAGAAGGTATTTTGTAATTATGTTCAGCCGTGATCTGTGTTTTCATTCATAAAATCGGTTGTAGTTCAAATCAGAGACGAGTAAAGATTTTTTTCATTGGCCAGTTGATGTAAAAGGAGGAGTATATTGTTTAAGTTTCGAGAATGAAACTTTTTTTGAGTGGTGTATTATGTAATACCTTGCTCTGCGTGGTGCATTATGATAGTTTGGTGGCTCAAAGGGCCTAGTTGGACTTGGATTCATATGGAGTAATTATTCAGATATCTATGTGATCGGTGTAACTGAGCAAAGGTATTATGTTAACTTTTTGGATTGAATAAGATAGTTGGATTTGAACTGTGCGAGAAATCATGAGATTTGGGTGGTGATGCAGACTTGCTTAATTTAGTCAAATTTGATGGTTTATGGGAGTAGGACTGACTTGTATGGTTATATCAATTAATAAGATCATGTATCACATCAAATCATCTCTTTGAGGAATCGTTCGTTATCTTCTTGGTCATAGCATGTATGTTATTTATCATGGTAGATTGTTTTTGTCATTCTCTTCTTTATCTTCACACTTAATAAAAAAAAATCTTATTAGTCTTTGTTTCTATATTCCATAAGATTACTTATGCTATGAAAAATAATAAAATATAAAAAAGAAAGTAACATTATTGTTATTAACTTCCTAAATAAACACATAAAATATTATACTGTTGTTATAAACACATAAAATGTTGCACTATATTTATAACATAGGGAATGTTGTGTTGAAAAGATATGGAATTATGGAAAAATATTTAGATCATTGAGTCGCCAATATGGAAATCTCTAGATTGAAAAGCGATATAGATGTGGTGCGGTACTACGAAACTGTTGGGTTGTGGTTTGGTACCACATAATAGTCAAAATAGTTTGTGACCATTGGGTCGCCAATCGGAATATACAGTTTACGAGTATGAATAGATGTAGAAGTAGAGATTTATATTACTTTATTTCAGTTTCTGTACTATGCTTATGTTTTATAGTTAAACTATTCATGCATTTTGCATAGCCATGGACAACTTGTGCACAAGATTTGGCTTTCCTCTAACGGGGTCTGGAGTTTTGGTCTAAAAAAAATTATGTTGAACATGCTTAATGCACAAGGTATTACAGGACCTTTAGTGGGACTAGCTACCCGGACTAGCAGGGCGAGTCATAATACCATGTATAGTCCAAGATGGTGTGTCATAAACGTCATATAATTTGGTTGCATTCTAATAACATATGTTTGCAAGCTTAATAAGTTGTTTGCAGAGACGAACTTACGATATATTTAAATTTTATGAATGCTAAAATTGATGTAGGGACACACTTTTGACACATTTATATATTATGAATGATAACATTGTTTGTAGTGAAGGATAATAGCCTTGGGTAAGATTCATCGTGTCAATAGCATATATATATATATATATATATATATATATATATATATATATATATATATATATATATATATGCTTATGAATTGTTAACATGCACTACAAAAATACTGTAATTAGCGAAGAACCACAGCGATGGAACATGATACGTCGATGTGCTAGCGACGGATTAGCGACTGATCTACGATGGAACTGTATTTCTAAAAATATGTTCATATTTTCGTCACTAGTTTGTCGCTGAGTCGTTAGAATAAACATAGTGATGGACCAGCGATGGACCATTTCCGTAGCTACGAAATGTTTAACTCGTTGGCAGAGAGTGGATTTCTCATCTTTTCCAAACAAACCCAAAAATTTGTCCCCCCCCCCAACCCCCTCCTCTCTCATCCCCTCTCCCTGGTGGCCCTTTCATGCCCTCGAAGCCCCGACCCCAGTATCCGATGACCATCTCCAACGGCCTTCTCAAGAGGCGACACCTTCTCGACTTAAGCGGCGGCGGCAGGGCCTTCTCGTCTCAAGCGACGATGGCATACGGCAGAGCACCCCTTCTCCTCTTCTCATCCCTCTCTCCTATGGCGGAGCACCCCTCCTTCCTTCCCAGATCAATAATGTAATGCCCTAAATTTTTTTCTTTGACTTAGGAATAATTTTTCTAACACAGACACAGACACTACACAAACACGAACATAATTTGGCTTGAGATGTTGGGTCTGGGTTTTGACATGACATAGACACGACAGAAACATGGACACGATTTGGATTTTATTATTAGGTCTAGGTTTTGACATGACACAATCATGACACCCTACCCAAGTAGCTTTATATATGGTGCATTCTTTATTTTCTGTGGACACGACACTATGTAGTGGAAATACGAGCATCGTCGTATCTAGGTAGACCTCGAACACACACACATCCATTGCTCTATGCTCAACGAAAAAGAAGCCTAGTTATTTTTTTGATATAGGTCTCATGTGGCAGTCCTTAAATAAGAAGAGTTTTATATGTTTTGAGAGGGTCAGGGCAAGTAATAGGAAATGAAGGCCTTTGTTAGGATATAAAAAATTAAGGGAGTTATATATTTAAATGACCCATTTCGTAATGAATTAAAATATTAGGTGGTGGGGGGAAGAAATAAGGATTTGATGTTTCATCCGGTGACTTTATGGAGAGTAAAAAAATATTCTTCTAGGTAGTGCCATATGATTTTTAAGGCAATCGGATAAGTCGGGTTGACCCTTGTCTTTATAGTAGTCAAAGATGGGCAGACTGGCTAATAGTTGTAATAAAGCCTCGTCGGTCAACTAGTTGAACTTTATGTGCGCATCTATGTGTATGTGTGTGTAGTTTGGGGGTTGTGTTTTGTTGGGACTCTATATGCATGAGCATGGGAGGGGATTTTACCATGCTAGGGTAGGACCCAATAGATCCGAGTTATCAACTTTTAGGCAAATGGATTAGTGACAGAGTTTTGACATGAAATAGCTTTTGTTAGTAGGGTGAACTCGATACTTCATACTTCATCTTAGATAATTCATAATCTTACTCAATACTTCATATTTCTAGTATAGCACTTATTGCTTTCAAAATGCAACATCTACCATAATTTGATGTCGCTTTGTAGGGTGAAGATCTCCTAAAGCATGTGTTTGTAGAGGGTTTAGTTGATCCAATGTTAGGTTCAACATATTTACCTTGTAGATTTTTACTAGTTTTTGTATGTAATACATGTTGTTTGAATATGTCACGACCCGCACCCGATGTAAGGGCACGAGAACGTGGGTACTTACAGCCTACGCAACAACATCGGTGGTAGAACACTGTCTAGGTTAACTATCAATCATACTAATATGACTAGTTCAATCATGTACTCAATCACAATAATCTAAAGGAAGAATGAACAAGAAGATAACTCAAATAATCATTCTAAAAGAAGAAAAATAGACAAGATATAAAAAAGGAACACTAAACTAAATCTCTATAATTGTCACCTCAAGTCCACATGGTAAGAGCAGTCCAGTCTATAGCACCATTCTGCGATTCCGGAATGGAGAGCACAACAACCACTGGAAAAATATATCGAGTCAGGAATGAAGCGAAGCACACCTCTAACAGCAGTTCCAATAAATTATAAGGACTATGTAACAGTAAATGAGAGCATATACCAGATGAAAGAACAAGGATAATAAATATACAAGATATGGAATGCTGTAAATAAATACAAGAGCAATGAGCATCATATACAAGATTCGAGAGATGCAACTAGCTAAGTCAGTGAGTACTAGCTTCAACATGTGATCGGCTTGGAAACTTGCACAAGGATTATGGCCTGTTTAATCATACGTACGGTGTATGATTAACACTCACAAAGAATAAGACATGCACAAGGAGGGTATGATCACATATCTACACTAACACTCTCTGCCCCCGACTGGTATAGTAGATCCAACCATGACACGCTACGACACATGATTCTATAAGAAGGGAGCCCTCCTTCTCATGAATCGATGTCTATAAATATACAAGAATCATAAGGCATGCACAAGAGTGAAAAGGTTGGCACAAGATACACAAGGAATAAAATATCATGACGATATCCAAAAATACCAATCAGTGTAACCACGTGTCAAGAAATCAAGGATATCTACACTAAATATAAGAAACATAAAAGATATATGTAAACCCCTTCGACCAATTTAGGGTTTAATTTGAATTAAACCGAGAGACTAGGATTTATTTGAATTTAATTAGAATTTATGTGCGACAATTATAGGTACCCCTCTGACCATTGTGTAATCTTAGATACTCATCCTTTCATCACCTCCTAGCTACACGATATTAGAGTAAAAAGAATGTCAAGCGTACTGCATTTAACCTATTTAAATTGAGGCTAATTTTACCTCAAGTAGAACTTAACCAAGCCCACATACACTCTTTCATATGGACCAGCCCCACCTCAATGGGACCAGACAGGCCCAAGTCCCAAAGGCAGTCCATAAATCCCCTTCCATATAAATACACATGTTCCTACTAAGACCCTAAAAACAAAACCATCACCACCCTCTCCAAACCCTAGCCGAACCCTTGCGAGCACCACCCCTTCCTCTTCTCCGACTTCATAACCAACCCACCACCACCTAAAGCCGCCACTCCCACTGCCCGACCACCGCCTGCACCTCACCTGACCACCGGACCCTCCCATCAGATCGCCAACCACCGCCATCATCGAGCCCATATCAAAACCCGATCCCCATATAAACCTGACTGCCCCGGTTCCTGGCAACCCCCTCCGACACCCCGACCACCACTACCAGGTAGAGCACCACTGTCCCAATAACCTGATAGCCACCCCGCGCCGCCTCAACTCAGCAACCGCCGTTGCCAGGCTGCCCAGGGCTGTTGCTGCTGCGGCCACTACCATTGCTGCCGCTGCCGTTGTTGATCACCGTCGGGCGACGCCGGAGCGCCACCTCTCGCCGGAGAACATCCAGAGTTCAAACTCAGACTCCCCTACGATCAACTTTGAATAGGTACACCTAGTTTGATCTCTTTCCCGTGATATCATGTATAGTTGTATCATCGTGTCGCCAAGTTGTGTCGTGTGTCTTAGGGTTGGACACAAGTTATGTTTATATAAGAGTGTTAATTAGATTAGATGGAAATTAATAAAGTAATAATTAACATAATGATATGACCTGTGATTTAAGACTTATAATTCACCTGAAGCGTAGACATAGACCTAGTACTTTTAACATGGAAATTAAATGACGGGTAATTCAACAAGACGTAATGTAGCTTCGTAAAACCATAGCTTCGTAAACTTGAGAAAATGAATGCTTGAAGACAGATCTTGGATCGATGCAATAGAATTGATGTTTAGGAAGAGACTGATATAAATTGTGACTCGGATGAAATAAACACATAACAAGGGATAGCTCGGTGAGTTTTGATGACTGCTCTAGTACATGGTTGGAAAATGAATCAAGTCGATGGATAAGTTAGCTTGGAAATTAATGCAAGTAGTACTTGATGGTTTTGTGAACAAATACATGAATTATGTCGAATGATTTAGAGAATACGATATGAGAATTATGGTTTAGAGATTTGAATCATGACTCGGTGAACTTGACTTGGATAGATGGATAAGTTGACCTTAGCAGATACTTCCGAGGAGATAGACTATGCGAATTGATAGGTTGGACATGTTGGATGCATCAAGGATTATGTTGCAATAGAATTTACCTTAGGACGGCTTTGCTGAACGGACTCGTATCCCTGGCTTGAGATATTTTGTTTGGGGAGGATGATCTCTGCTTGATATTAAAAATCTGAGTGATGCAAGCTTGGGTAAAATATCTTGTCCAAACGAACAATGGTTTAACCTTAGTTTTGGGTGAGCGTGGTACTTTGGATTTGCAAATTCTGGATAGTGATCGTGATTATAACTATGACCTGGTGAGCTGACCTAGTGGTTAGCCAGAATACCCCTTGACGAGATTGAGTTGGTGTGATCAACCTTAGAATTTCTTGGGTAAGACTTCATAGCTGGGGCAGAAATAGTTAGAATTATGACGTAGTTTGAGATATGTGCCTTAGAACTTTTAGAAGAGTTAGTGTTCAACTTGATTGGAAACAAACGATAAAAATTTAGGAATTTTTTGGAGGAATTAATTAAAATCGAATGGATCGTGTAAGTGAAATTATAAGTTAATATAAAGGACTTATCGGATTCGTATTGGTATTGAACGTATGAAATGAATCATTAAAAAATTAGATGATGCATTGAATATAAATAAAAATTGTGTGTTTGGAAGATGTCCTCGATGATAGTGCAATACTAAGGATTGAAATCGAATCAAAATTGACTTGGATTTTAATCGACTCCGCTCGGGGTATCATAGCGAATTCATAAGATGAGAGATACTTGATGATGAATCGTGTAATAGTAATGATTGATTGGAAATAAAAAGGAAGTATTGATAAACAGGTTGGATATAAGGTTGATATATGTCAGGATGAGTAAGTTGAAGATCGTTCGGGAAGATGGAACAAAAGTGGATTTGGACTTGGCTAGATACAAACGATATCATCAGAATGTATATTGTGTTTGGAAGAGTATGATTGTGATATGCATAAGATAATGAATAAGGGATTGGCTAAGTCTTGTTCGATGAATAAGTGTTCGAAAGATACAACGTGTAGGCATCAAGTGATAAACTTGGAAGATAGTGCAAGATTTCTAGCGTGATTGAGCGATGGCTCAGGATAAAGGATTGTCTACACGGGCTAGTCCAACTAATTGGTTAAGTTGTCATGTCAAGTTGGTTAGGTCCACTAGGGTCTTGTCTAAACTAATAGTCTAATTCACTTACCAATAATATATATATATATAACTTGCACATTATATATAAATAAAATATAAACATAATATTTAATTAATAATATAAAATGATACAAATATTTCTATTCTAGAAATGTGTTAGTTAAAATCCTACCCCCTTAGAAAAAATTTGCCCTCAAAATTTAAAGATGATCGTATCTCCTCTAGGTCCAACCCCAACCCATATAAAATCATACAAGCATGCAATTTAAAGGAATCACTAATTATGGTAATATACATTGTTATGATCTCTGTCTATTATGGTATTACAGTCTCTGTCAGGGTATTCTACTAACTATAGCATAAAAGTATTCTTTAAGGTACTAATGAATCACATAAAACAAAAGATGGAAATGAACAGAACAGAACGAAATATGCTAACACATTACCTATATCATCGGCTTCCTCGACCATCATTGTGAATGCTCTGCCCTGCTGGGGTGGCTCCCTTTGCGGGTGCTGAGCAATCTGCGGTGTCACAGCTGGCCTAATTCCATCTCTCTGAAGTAGAATTATACCATGATCTGGACCATACGGGTTATTGGAATACTTTCTCACTTGATGGTTAGGGAAACCACTGTAAAAACATAGTCTGAGACTCTTCCAATAGTTCTCTCAATCATGCCCAGGCCTCCCACAATAAGCACACGTAAAAATCTTCTTGGTCTGCCTCTGAGGCTGCTGAGGTGCCTGATGAATCGGGGCTTGAACTGGAGCCCAAAATTGTTGCTGCTGTTAAAATGCTCTCGGCTGCTGGAAATATGGTCGCTTAGCTTGACCCACACTGCTGTAAGCTTCCCCTGATACATCTCTCATCCTCTTGGACTTGAGCTCTAAATTATCCTCCGCCCTCTAGGCATCCGCGAAAATCTTCTCGAATGTCCCAATGCGGTGACCCATGCGGTGCGATTTGATATCTCTGATCAAACCCTTCCAAAACTTCTTCGCTTTTCCTAGGGGGTTCTTCCCCTCCATGAATCTACCAAATCTACAAAACTCAGTGGTGTACTTGTCCATCGTCATATTCCCTTGGACAAGATCCTGATACTGACTTTCCAGGGCACTCTGAGCCACATCCAAGAAGAACTTTTCTATGAAAAGCTCTTTGAAAGCTTCCCAAGTCAATCTAGGTGCCGCAATCCTCAGAATTATGCGAAAACATATGAGGGCTATATCAAACATCTAGCTACGTGCCGTCTCTATCCGTAAACTCTCTGGGATCTGTGCCAACCGCATGATCCTCTTGATGTCCTCTATCCAGTCGTCTGCGTACAATATCCCCTCTGTGTCCTTGAAATCTTTGGGCAACATCCTCTTAAAATCAATAATAGTGCCTGGCTTCGACTGCTACGGATCGGGCTGAGGCAAAACAATATGCGGTTGAGCAAGCGTTACTCTCTCCATGACTGCTAGCACTAATTGATAGGCATTTTCTATTCCCTGCCTCATCACGTTTGACTGGCAGTGCTGAGCCTCTGTCTGGGCCCTCAAGGCCTCCAATCATCTCCCAAAAAAGCACAAACATCTGCACGGCATCGACTTGTCCTGGGGGTGGTGGAAGCACCTCCGAAACGGCTGGGATAAACCTCTGAACTGGAGTAGGAGCACCCCCAAAAGCGGTTGAGGCCCCCACCTGAACCGGTGAGGCAACCCTCTGAGGTGGAGGCAGAGAAGTAACCGACCTTACTAAAGCTGCTCCAGAATGCTGTGATCTGGTCTTCGACGGCATCCTGAAGACAGATCAAAACAAATAATCAATAAGGCACAAGATATGATATCATCAAAAGAGAACAACAAAATTCAAAGAAAGTAATATCCAAAATGAATAAAGATAGCAAAATCAATAGATTGGAAGTTTCCTGGTTGTGATTTAGTATTTTCTCTCATCCTAGTATCCTATATCCTATCACAGGCTCACAATAGTACAACTAAGCCGTTGTACTACCACGATATCCTAGTAATTGTGAAGCCTGACTGCATGGGCTATCAAAAATATCACTACCACATTCTAAAATAGGGATATTTTTATTATTTTTATTTATTATAAGTATTATGTATATTTTATTTTATAAATAATTATATATATATATATATATATATATATATATATATATATATATATATATATAATTTTGTGTTCATTAATGCATAGGTTAGTGGACTAGACCTAAAACCTACTAGACAAATCCCTAATCTTTTATTTAGCATTTACTTTAATCCCTCACATGTATTACTAAACCCCCTGACCAAATATAGGATTATGGATTAAATTAGTATTATTCGGGATTAATTATTGGGGTTATATTTCACTACTGTGATTTTAATTCAATTGTTGCACCTTGCCGTTACTTCGATATTTGGAGCGCTACACTAGCTTTTGTCTTCCAACAAATTTTATACCCTTATCCTAAACGTGCTAGTCTTCCATTCTGACCTTTGTGTAACTCATAAATACACTCTCTTGTGCTTCATTTTAGTCGCACAATATTTGTTACAAATATTTATTTTAAATCCAACTTTGCATCTTTGTCCGTTCCAATCGAAATTGGAGACATAATCTCGACCCGTTTTGTGCAACCTAAATTATGACAATATTCTATTCTGAGTCTACTACGTCCATAATACTTGTATCCCATCCAATTTTTATCCTATGCACTTTCAATTAATTTAAGAACACCTTTTATACTAATTTTAATTAAATTGGTGTAAGGGCCCAACCTAACCCAAAACTAGATCCAATACCAACCCAATACCCCCATCCACACCCAAAAGGTTCATACTAAACACCATACACCCTTTTAACCCACTACATCACACCAAATATGGTATTTTTCCTCATCAAAACTCAAATCCCACTGTTTGTGGAATTTTTCAATTGTTAGGGGACTTTTATGCAAAAATACAATGAGGTGTCCACCTCCGATTGAAGCCAAGCCATGGAGAAACCCTCTTTCATTTCTTTGACTGGTCATACATGGATTTTCCCTCCATTTGGAGTGTACTACACACCAAATTTTCCCCTATATGATCTCCACCCTCCATTCAAAACTAACACCATCTCCACCCTTCATTCCTTCATGTAGAAACCTTCCCCAATCCCTAGGAGGCACATACTCAGCCCTAATCCCAAGGCCATCACCTTCTCTCTCTCTTCTACATAAACACTTTTTCTCTCTCCATGTTTTCATCAACAGCCATCAACTTCTTTATTTTAAACCAAACCCTAAACCATCACCATCTTCTTTCCCTCCGGCCACCACCCGCCGGAGCAGCCAGTCACCACTGCCACAGGACACCTCCTCCTCCGAGCAGACAACCACCATCACCAACAACCGACTTCCTCCTTCACCCCGACAACAGCCAATCATCTCCTTCTCCGAGCCACATAGCCACCATTACCCCGATCATCATCATCATCATCTCTCAATCATCTCCGGCCATTACCACCATCTCCGACCATTCCCGAGCAGCCACCACCCACGACCGACAATCACCACCACAGTTCCTTCTTCTTCCCCGACCTTCCTCCTTCTTACGACCACCTTCTCCGATCAACCACCCCATCATAGTTCCTTCTCCGACCTTCGACCACACTCGCAACCACCTTCAACCACCCACGACCGATCACACCACCTTCGACCACCAACAGCTGCTCCCATCACCGATCATCTTCCCGGCCATCACCACCACAGCCGACTTTTCTTCCCCGAGCAGCCAGTCATCACTGCAACATCGCAGCCGACCTCTCGACCACCATCACCATTGATCTCCACCCCGGCCACATAGCCACCACTCCTCACCGATCACCACCACTCACACACGACCCCCGACTTCATAACCACTCCTCACCACCGAGCAACCACCACATGACCACCCAACATAACCGTCGATCTCCACGATGACCTCACAGCACCATCAGCTTCTCCCCGACTTCACTGTCGACTTCCACCTCTACACTGCCACCATCTACTCCACAGCACACCGTCTCCACCATCTCACCATCCTGCTGGAGCAACCACCATCTGCACCACCGGTCACCACCATCACTACATCAGCATCTCCACCACCTCGACCCATGCCACGGTTGTTACTGTTGGCCGGAGTACCACCGCCGGAGACCGACCTCCACGGGCCGCGGATGAGCGCCACCCCCTCCTCGGTTATGAGCGCCTAGGTTTGCACTTGCCCTCTTTTCTTTATGTTGTGTGTTGCATGGACACTGTGTATTGGTGAACCCTAATAACTAGTGTGTATGTGTGTGCATGTATGTATAGTAATTCGGTTTAGTATTTACTTCATGAAAGATTAAGTTGTTAGTTATGGGTATCACATATTTCTATATAATTGTATAACCATAGGTGTTAGTTAACTGCCTTGTGTACACTAACCTACTAGCTAGGCCATGTGTTAGTGTTACACGAGATTTGGAGATTTGGACATGTGTTAGTGTTAGTTATTAGTCTTGTTGTGCACGATATTCGAGGATATGCTACTTATGCATTTTAAAAGTGCACACTCGACCCTGCTAGTTGACCGGTTACCACCCCTACTTGCGTTAGCTTCTAAGTGCAGTGTAGTAGTTTTTATGTGCATACTAGTGTAACGACTAATGTTATTATATTATATTATATAAATATAGGACCATTGGATCGTTCTATGAGACTTCGGGAGCAGGATATTGGTATTGCCAGCTCAGGACCACAGGCGAGTACATTCTCTGATAATTTTTGTTATTTGATAATTTATATAATTCAAGTACTTAGAAATGTTACATCTGATTCTTGACACTGTGCTACACGGACTAGTATATAGATTGGATCTTTAGTCATAAGATGTTATATTGGTTATCATATTGATATTGTACATGACATTGATATTAGACATTGTATATGGTATTATTGGACATTGATCGTGTATCATAATGTGTCATAGTTGGATCCTCTGTACTAGTTGGGGCAGAGAAAATTGCTAGTGAGAGATGTGATCATATCCCTATCGTACAAGTGTAAAATATTGTTAGTGTTAATCATACACCTCACGTATGATTAGCCTGGCCATATAGCTATTATACAAGTTCCTAAGCCGATCATATATCGAAACTACTATTTCAAACACTTAGAATAGTTACAGTTTTTTAATTCAGTTCATATACCACATTACCCTGTATATGATATTGTAGTTCCTTCCTCTTTTATTTTATATATGCACTAACTATACCATATTGCCTATATTGCCTGTTCTCTTTACTATTTTCTATTGCATCTATTTATTATTTTCTCTCAGTATATAGCATCATCTATTTATTGTTTTATAGTCCTTGTCAATTAATTGGAACTGTTATCGGGTTGTACTTTGCTCCAATCCTGACTGAATATATTTTTTCCGACTGCGACTTAGAGGACTGGTGTCCGATATATTATGGACCACAGGAAGAGTAGCTGCATCCTTGGACCTTGTAGCTCAGGTATGATTTCTGGGAGGTCTAGCCGGGATCACTAGTTATTCAGTTAGTTTCTTTTAGCAGATTATGGTACCAAATTTGTTTTCGATATATATTGAGTCTTGGATGTTATTGTTTGAAGTTAGATTACTTTGTTATTTAGACTTGTGTTGTATTTTGATTATTTTCTTTGATATCTTATCGTACTTTAGTTCTGTGGTTGAGTATTTTCATATTATATTATAATATCTGTGTCTCCTTATGGAGTTGGATATTCGTGTGAGATTGATTATATAGTATTGTGACCTGGACAGCGTTCTACCGTCGATGCTGCGGCGTAGGCTGGACGTACCCGCGTAATCGTGCCCCTATATCGGGTGTGGGTCATGACATATTTTAGTGGTGGCCCATACATGTCGAGTTTCACAATTAGAGCAATATCGTGGTAGTGTAACGACTTAGTGTTACTACTACGAGCCTGTGATAGGATCTAGGACATAGCATACTAGGATGAGAGCGAATACTCAATCACAACTAGGAACATTTTTAATCTATTTATCTTGTTATCCTTATTCTTTCTGAATATTGCTTCTTTGAATATTTTGTCCTTCCTTGATGATATCATATTCGTGTGCCTCAATGAGTTCTTCTTCTTTCGATCCATCTTCAGGATGTCGCCGAAGACAAGGTCTTTGAGATTGGGACCATCAGCTTGAGAGAGGTCTTCCACCTTTCGACCTAACGGACAGACATCTGGAGTTCCTCCTACATCTCTTGTTCCGAGGGTTGCCCCAGTTTTCACGGAGCACCTTCCTCCACCACCAACTCTGTTTCCCAGAGGTATGCCCGTTGATGGGGCATATATGTTTATGCTGATCCTGGGCATGGTAGATGCCTAGAGAGTGACGATGGAGGCCCAACGTGTTCAAGCTGAGGCTCAGAGGATGTAGACAGAGGAACACCAAGAACAGACTGAGCTGAGGAGAGAGAGGGAGAGCATGGAGAATACTCACCAGATGGCACTACAGGCAGTTGAGAGAGTTGCCCAGCAGTATCCTGGTCAGCAGCAATAGTAGAGATCATGCACTATAGTTGACTTCAAGAGGATGATGTCTCGGGAGTTCAAGGGCACAAAGGGGATACTATACGCTGATGACTGGCTAGAGGATATAGAGAGAAACTTGTGCTTGGCGCAGATTCCAGAGATTTTTCAGATCGAGGTGGCCGGCAGTCAGATGTTCGATATCATACTCACGTGGTATCGCACGGAGCCAAGGCTTTCTACTCAAGGACTTACTTTGGAGACTTTCAAGGAGCTTTTCAAGGAGAATTTCTTTCCCTACATGGCCCTGGGAGCTTTGGAGAGTCAGTTTCATGACTTGGTCCAAGGGAACATGTTGGTCGACGAGTACGCCGTAGAATTTTGTCGATTGAGCCATTTTGTATCGTCTATGATTCGGGACCCAGGAGATCGAGCCTGGAAGTTTAGAAAGGGGATGACGAGGGAGATTAGGTCACACACTTCTGGTCGTCGTACCGCTACCTTTGAGGATATCTTGATGAATGCCCAGATTGCAGAGAAGGATCTGGATCTTAGGCCTAAGAGGAGCCACAATATTTCTGGAGATACGAGTGGAAGGACAGGACCGGCCAAGCGTCCCCATATTCAGCCATAGCCGAGGACGTCTCAACATCACCACCATCAACACCAGGCACCGGTTCGTGTTCAGTAGGATCAGTCGCAGCCTCCGAGTCAGACCCAGCAGGCTTGTCATTTCTGTAAGAAGCCAGGTCACCTTTATGAGAGCTGTAGAGTGAGGCTAGGACTTTGTTTGTACTGTGGCACTACAGGACATCGAGTGAGGGATTGTCTTCTAGCTCCTTATCTTTTTGGCTAGCGCGCAGCTCCAAATCATAGAGATCTAGTTAGGCCACCTGTGGAACCGCAGATTGCTCAGCACCCGAAGATGAAGCCACCCCAGCAAGACGGGGCATTTGTGATGACGGTCGAGGAGACCGATACTGCAGGTGATGGATTAGAAGGTTTTGTTCTGTTCTTTCCTTTTGTTCCTTTCCATCTATTTGATTGATTAATTGATTCCTTAGTACCGTAGCTTGTATCAGTAATTTTCTTGCTATGATGTAATTAGTAGTACACCTTGACAGAGACTGTAATACCATGACAAAACAGACCATAACCATGCATATTTTTCTCTAGATTGTATGCTGTATAACTGTAGGTCGGACTTTCTTAGACCTTGGTTGTTGGAGGTTTGACTGTAGTGAAGATTAATGAAGAGGTTATAACTGGACAGAGAGAGACAAGGTGTCTTAAATTTTGAGGACAAAATTATTTTAAGGGGGGTAGACTTGTCACTACCACATTCTAAAATAGTGGTATTTTTGTTATTTTTATTTATTATAAAGATTATGTATATTTTATTTTATAAATAATTGCATGATATGTATATATATATATATATATATATGGGTTAGTGGACTAGACCTAAAACCTAATAGACAAATCCCTAATCTTTTATTTAGCATTTAGTTTAATCCCTCACATGTATTACTAAACCCCCTGACCAAATATAGGATTATGGATTAAATTAGTATTATTCGGGATTAATTATTGGGGTTATATTTCACTACTGTGATTTTAATTCAATTGTTGCACCTTACCGTTGCTTCGATATTTGGAGCGCTACACTAACTTTTTTCTTCCAACAAATTTTACACCCTTGTCCAAGACGTGCCAATCTTCCATTTTGATCTTTGTGTAACTCATAAATACCCTCTCTTGTGCTTTATTTTAGTCGCACAATATTCATTACAAACATTTATTTTTAAATCCAAATAAATTTAACTTTGCATCTTTATCTGTTCCAATCGAAATTGGAGACACAACCTCGATCCATTTTGTGCAATCCAAATTATGATAATATTCTATTTTGAGTCTACTACGTCCATGACACTTGTGTCCCACCTAATTTTTATCCTATGTACTTCCAATTAATTTAAGAACACCATTTACACTAATTTTAATTAAATTGGTGTAAGAACCCTACCTAACCCCAAAATAGACCCAATACCAACCCAAACTCTCACTCACACCCTCAAGGTTCATACTAAATACCACATACCCTTTTAAACCACTACATCATACCAAATAGGGTATTTTCCTCATCCAATCCTAAATTCTATTGTTTGTGCAATTTCCCAATTGTTAGGAGACTTTTATGCAAAAATATAATGAGGTGTCCACCTTCCATTGGAGCCAAGCCATGGAGAAACCCTCTTTCATTTATTTGACAGGCCATACATGGATTTTTCTTCCATTTAAAGTGTACTACACACCAACTTTCTCCCTATATGATCTCCACCCTCCATTCAAAACCAACACCATCTCCACCCTTCATTCCTTCATGTAGAAACCTTTCCCCATCCCTAGGAGGCACATAGTCGGCCCTAATCCCAAGGCCATCACCTCCTCTCTCTTTTCTACATAAACACTTCTCCTTTCTCCATGTTTTTATCAATAGCCATCAACTTCTTTATTTTAAACCAAACCCTAAACCATCACCATCTTCTTCCCCTCTGGCCTCCACCCGCCGGAGCAGCCAGTCACCACCGCCACATGATACCTCCTCCTTCGAGCAGACAACCACCATCACCAACAACCGACTTCCTCATTTAGCCCGACAGCAGCCAATCATCTCCTCCTCCGAGCCACATAGCCACCATCACCCCGATCATCATCATCATCATCATCATCATCATCTCTCGATTATCCCCGACCATTACCACCATCTTCGGCCATCCTTGAGTAGCCACCACCCATGACCGGCAATCACCACCATAGTTCTATCTTCTTCCTCGACCTTCCTCCTCCCTACGACCACCTTCTCCGATCAAACACCACACCACAGTTCCTTCTCCGACCTTCGACCATACCCGCAACCACCTTCAACCACCGACGATTGACCACACCGCCTTCGACCACCCACAGCCGCTCCCATCACTGATCATATTTCCGGCCATCACCGCCACAGCCGACTTTTCTTCCCCGAGCAACCAGTCATCACCGCCATACCGTAGCCGACCTCTCGACCACCCTTACCGTTGATCTCCACCCCGGACACATAGCCACCACTCCTCACCGATCACCACCAGTCACACACGACCTTGGACTTCATCACCACTTCTCACCGTCGAGCAACCACCACACGACCACCCAACATCACCGTCGATCTCTATGTCAACCTCACAGCACCATCAGCTTCTCCCCGACTTCACCGTCGACTTCCACCTCTACACCTCCACCATCTACACCACAGCACATCGTCTCCACTATCTCACCATCCCGCCGGAACAAACACCTTATGCACCACCAGTCACACCATCACCACATCAGCATCTCCACCACCTCGACCCGTGCCACGGTTGCTACTTTTGGCCGGAGCACTACTGTCGGAGACCGACCTCCACGGGCCACGGACGAGCGTTACCCCCTCCTCGGTTACGAGCGCCTAGGTTTGCACTTGCCCTCTTTCCTTCATGTTGTATGTTGCATGGATACTGTGTATTGGTGAACCATAATAACTAGTGTGTATGTGTGTGCATGTATGTATAGTAATTAGGTTTAGTATTTACTTCATGGGAGATTAAGTTGTTAGTTATGGGTATCATATATTTCTATATGATTGTATGACCATAGATGTTAGTTAACTGCCATGTGTACACTAACCTACTAGCTAGGCCATGTGTTAGTGTTACACAAGATTTGAAGATTTAGACATGTGTTAGTGTTAGTTATTTGTCTTGTTGTGCACGGTATTCGAGGACATGACACTTCTACATTTTAGACGTGCACACTCGATCCTGCTAGTTGACCGGTTATCACCCCTACTTGCATTAGTTTTTAAGTGCAATGTAGTGGTATTTATGTGTGTACTAGTGTAACGACTGATGTTATTGTATTATATTATATAAATATAGGACCATTGGATCGTTCTGCGAGACTTCGGGAGCAGGATATTGGTATTTCTAGCTCAGGACCACAGGCGAGTACATTATCTGATAATTTTCGTTATTTGATAATTTCTATAATTCAAGTACATGGAAATTTTATATCTGATTCTTGACACTGTGCTACACAGACTAGTATATAGATTGGATCTTTAGTCATGAGATGTTATATTAGTTATCGTATTAACATTGTACACGACATTGATATTAGACATTGTATATGGTATTATTGGACATTGATCGTGTATCATAACGTGTCATGGTTGGATCCTCTGTACTAGTTAGGGCAGAGGAAATTGCTAGTGAGAGATGTGATCATATCCCTATCGTACAAGTATAAAATATTATTAGTATTAATCATACACCTCACGTATGATTAGCCAGGCCATATAGCTATTGTACAAGTTCCCAAGCCGATCACATATCAAAACTACTATTTCAAACACTTACAATAGTTACAGTTCTTCAATTCAGTTCATATACTACATTACCATGTATATGATATTGTAGTTCATTCCTCTTTCATTTCATATATGCACTGACTATACCATATTGCCTATATTGCCTGTTCTCTTTACTATTTGCCATTACATCTATTTATTATTTTCTCTTAATATAGCATCATCTATTTATTGTTTTATAGTCCTTGTCAATTAACTGGAACTGTTATCGCGTTGTACTTCGCTCCAATCCTGACTCGATATATTTTTCCAGACTACGACTTAGATAACTGGTATCCGACATATTACGGACCACAGGGAGAGTAGCTGCAGTCTTGGACCTTGTAGCTCAGGTGTAATTTTTGAGAGGTTTAGCCAGGATCTCTAGTTATTCAGTTAGTTTCTTTTAGCAGATTATGGTACCAGATTTATTTTTGGCATATATTGAGACTTGGATGTTATTGTTTGAAGTTAGATTACTTTGTTGTTTAGACTTGTGTTGTATTTCGATTATTTTCTTCAATATCTTATTGTGCTTTAGTTCTGTGGTTGAGTATTTTCATATTATATTGTAATATCTGTCTCCTTATGGAGTTGGATATTCATGTGAGATTGATTAGATAGTATTGTGAACTAGACAGCATTCTACCGCCGATGCTGCGGTGTAGTCTGGACGTACCCGCTTACTCGTGCCCCTATATCGGGTGCAGGTCGTGACAAAAAATATGTGTCATGACCCGCACCCAATATGAGGGTACAAGTACGTTGGTACGTCCAGCCTATGCCGCAACATCGACGATAGAATATTGTCAAGATCTATAATACTAACTATTAATCTCACACAATAATATAAACTAAACCTGCCAATGATATCTCAACACCAAAATGGAGGACAATATGATAATAATATGAAAATCAATAATCAATCACAGTAAAACTAGAGGAGGATAAATGGCACGATTTAATAAAGCAAAGAAGTCACGAATCACAACTAGAAAATCCTTAACATAGACATTAATCTAAACAAGTTTAGGAGTAATAATAATATATCATAAAAGTCTAATATGATGAAAACCAATCCAGTACTGAATAAATATAACTAAAATAACTAGTGATACTGGCTATACCTCTCGGTAATCACTCATGAACTAAAGGGTCCAAAGCTGTAATATCTACCTCCTACGGTCCGTAATGTGTTGGACACAAGTCCTCCAAATAATTGTCTAAAAAATATATCCAGTCGGGATGGAGCGAGTACAATCTAAGAGTAGTTCCAAGTTAATTGATAATGACTATAAACAAAAATAGAGAATATAATATAAGACGAGAAGAAATGGACAATATCATATTATAGTAGAAAAGATACAGTTAATCTAGAGCAATATGGTATACACTGATCACAATAATATGGAATAAAGGCAAGAAAATAGAATATAGTGAAGAACTGTAACTATACTAAGTGTTTAAAATACTAGTTAGATATGTGATTGGCAATATGTGATTGGCTTGGGTTGAACATTGTCTACTTAAACATAGATAAACATTATCTAATTTAAACCTTGAACATTGAATATTGTCTAGGCTTTGATCACATATCTAGCTAGCACTTCCCTTTTTTCCTGACTAGTACAATGGATCCAATCATGACACGTTACAATGCAAAGTACTCAATGAACATTGTCTAATGTTAAACATTGTTTAATAACCATACGAGAATACGAGAAACAATAAAATAACAAATAACAAATCATGATTGAAGCTCCATATGTGTACTAGCCCATGTACCATCATGTCAGGAATCAAGTAAAATATTTCTAAATACTTGTATCATAGTAATTATCAAATAATAAAAACTATCAGAGAATATATTCGCCTGAAATCCGGTACTGAAAGTCGACATCGTCCAAAATGGTATCTCGAAGACCTATATATGAATTTTATGTCAAAATAGGATTTTTGAATCATAAGTAAGTCTAAAATAGGTTCAAACCATGTTTCTAGGTCAAGTCTATTCAAACTAGGTCAAACTAGTTCCACACCTTGATTCTAAGTCCATACTTAGCTTCTAGGTTGATCACAAGTCTAAACTAGTAAATACTATATGATACTAGGCTATACCTAGGTTTCTAGGTCCGTACTAGCTTATATATATGTATACTTCTAGTATTTACCTACTAATATCTTAGTCTAGAACCATTACCTAGTCCCGTATCTTAGTGTATCAACCGGTATCCTAATATTTACCCATTACCTTAAGATATCCCATATACTTTATCTAATTTAATACCTTGATCTGAACCCATAACTTAACTCATTACCTAGACTCAACTCAATACCTTAGGTATTACTCCATTCTAATACATTATACTTACCAAATACTTAACCTTGACACTAATACACACTATACTTAATCTAGGTTACACACTTGTATCATAACACTAGGATACTCATATATCTATAAATCTAACTCACCCCGACTAGCTTAGTTAACCACATACACAGTCAAAGACACTATAAGATACTCAGATGCTATTACTAGAATTACCCTTGGACACTCTACCACACTAGGAATGCTCTGACCACCACACACTTCTTAATCAATATTAAATCTATGAAGTACATGCATACACCTTATTGACTAATCCTCCCTCACATATAACCCATTGACTTGCAGTTGCCACAGTCCAAACTCTCTTCACATTAGGTACATACACCTCTTGATCACAAACAACTTCTAATACAAGTTCACCTAATTATTGCACCAACACTTAGCCCTCTAATACACTGTATGATACACTTGAAACACCTACCTAAACACTCTCTATGATGTTCACAAAACATACACTCACACCTATTATACACTTGTATCCTTTATAATAAAAACCCCACTCTCTTGTACTCCACCAAATACTACACTCGATCTCACATTCACATAGGCATCAACTGATACGCAACCTAGGTAATACTCATTTGCTTCATTAACTCCTGTAGACTGGAATACTCACCACTAGTATAGACACCTTGTTACTACATAGAGAAACCACTAGTTTACCTAGACACAGATACATCTACACACTCTGGTCTATGGCTCACTCGAGTTACTGCTTGGCTCCTAATTGAAGTTGCCGTAGCTTGCTATTGCGAGTTGCTACAATAAAACACTAGTAATTTGCAGTGTGCATCCACCACCCTCACTCACCACTGAACACACTCACAATACCTGAACCTATCCTTCCGCCCGTAACCCCCTCCTCTTCTCTACCTACTGTTGCATTGTGTGTCACCTACACATCTAAATCAGATATCCACTCTCTCTTGTTCATTACTACATCATCCTACAATTTTTGCTTGTTGCATACTCAATTCAAGAGTTGCCACTCGATATCCTGATGCTGTGGTGTAATGGGCTCAAGCTACTGCAATCCAACAACTCCAGGATACCCCCTATACAGAACTTATTGCCAATGGCATATGTAAACACTACACACAACACACAGGACCCTTAACTCCTCTCTGTATAATATCCTTATCTACAAATTTGCTCTTAAAACCAATACTAACTGGTCTTAATCAGATACACCAGATGATCTATGATACACTGGATTCATCAAAGTACACGGTAAACAAAAATACAGACTTATCTGTGCACAGATCCTGAAACTGGCATATGACTCTGTGCATACTCATGCACACAAGAACCTAACTAAAACACACTACACTTTCGTCCCTGTACTTGCACACATACACTCATATACCAATCAGTTCTCCAACTCAATTGCATGTTCACAGTCACAAGGAATACTTCAATTGTCCATCTTACACTTGCAACACACCCCGCATCACATATAGATACCATTATATATTTACATATGTATATACATGGTATATGATACTTAGTAATCATAAAGAAACACACCCACACTAATGCATATGCACACACACTAATACATACACTAGTAGCATTCTAGCAAGCACCTAGTGTGCACCCTAGTATCACACTAGGATACTCCATGATACACTCCCCCAAACCACACACCACCATGATACAACCCTAAATTCTCATAAAATATATTTTATTATATAAAATATGATATATAAACATCTAGAATAACTATTTACAAGACAATTAACAAATAATGACACCATTATATAGAAATACCCATTTTTTAACCCCTACGCCATAACGCATCATAAAGTTTCACGATACACCATGTCCGTATCCATACAACAACTAATACAAGTCTAATTAGACCTAATAACCTAATGACAAGCACTTGGTGCTCCAATCTCGTATTTTCTCAAAATTGGACACCAAACTCAAAGTAAAAGTCACAATAAGGGTCTTTAGAAGCCCAAACTTCTCCCTATGGATAGCCCTAATGCATAGGTGTATTCCTAATGCTTAATTACTACAATTAGAAGCTAATTAGAGGAGTAATCTCAAAATTTACCTATTGGAAGATGGATTCTCAATGCAAGCCAAAATGGACACAAGCTTCTAGTCCAAAGTCTCCTCTCCAAGTGCTCTTGCCAACCCCAAGCTTATAGTCTCCTTAAATGGTGAGAATGGGTGAGATTGGGAGAGATTTGTGAAAGATTTGGTGCAGGAATTGAGCTATTTGGGGAAGAACACTAATTAGAAAATATATGGAATGAATAAATGAAAGGAGAGAGAGAGTCTCTTCCCATAAATAGGACCAACCACACATTTTTCCTCTTCCAAGCAATGTCTAATGACTACAATGCTCCTATTGAGTTGTCATGAAGAAATAATTAGTGGGGAAGCTTCTCTTCCTAATGAGGACTAAGTCTAAACTCTAATTAAAGTGAATAATTAACTAATTGAGTCTACATGGGCTAGTCCAACTAATTGGTTAAGTTGTCATGTCAAGTTGGTTAGGTCCATTAGGGTCTTGTCTAAACTAATAGTCTAATTCACTTACCAATAATAATATTAGTTACAATATATATATAACTTGCACATTATATATATAAATAAAATATAAACACAATATTTAATTAATAATATAAATGACACAAATATTCCTATTCTAGAAATGTATTAGTTACAAGCATGGAAAGATATATTATAGGTCAACTTTATGTAGCAGCTCGTCAAGAATTTATCTAAGAGACGAGGATGGTCATCCTTCGTTATGGGCGGAGCTATCCCCGTTTATGCAGCATGCTAGCAGCATTTATTCCCTTTACGTGACCTGTCATATCGATTATAGGGTTGGAATTAGAATTCCAATCGAGACTTCTATAGTCAGAATAGCCTACTCATACGTTCAATTTGGTACTGGACCAAAAATGACAGTTTCGAGTTAAACCGGGAGTCCACATGTGGCCCACTTTGCACCCAAAAAATGCCAAAACTAGAGGTCTCCAAATTCAGTATATTATAGGTCAAACAAAGTCTAAACGATGCTATGAGCTCAATGGTATATCCAAATTTTAATTTCGATGAGTCGATCATAAAATTACACGTCAAATTAGATCACAGTGCCCGCAAAACGATGATCTGTTCGACTGTCTCAAAATCAGATAAAATTCAAGTCACAGGACAAGTCAAACTCTATGAGTCCAACGGTACAAGTTTCACCATAATACAATGAGCGAGCACCAAGTAATTATGAAATTTGCAAAAGCACCGATACGAGAACTTTCGACGGATACTGGTCAAATTTGTCGCGCACACACTTACAATTCAAATTATGTCAAAGCCTACAAGTCGACGTTTACTGTACGCACCTTTTGATGCAATCAATACATGACGGGGATGGTCCAATTTGTTTGGACCAACTCCATATCAAAGTTTTTAAATATTTTTTAATGTAATTTTTTTATGATTTTCTACAAGGATTTTAATATAGAATTAATGATCTAAAATATATAAATAATATATAAATAAAAAGCTGTTATATGGGCTACAAGGTTGTTCATTTAGATTTCAAAGATACCCATTATCCTGACAGATATTAGTCTTCCAAAAAAGGTTTTAAGTGATGAAACTGTTAACATAATGATATGGTTTCAACCAGTTTTTCGAGTTTTCTCATAGGTTTTTAACATATTTTAGATTAAAATTATTCTTTCTAAGTCACAGAATTATAAACTAGGTTAACTAGGCTTTACAAAGAATAAATAGGATAGGAAATAGTTGATCATGCATCCAAAAAAAATCATGGGAATAGGGGTACATGGCAGTCGGGTTCGACAGTCTGCAATGGGTTGGGGTGGCTCCGACGGAGCTCCAGTGGGTGCAGGTTGTTGAGGGATTTTGGGGACATCAAAGGTCTCCCTGGTATTCAGAAATCCAAACTCGAGAAAGTTACGGTTGTGGTGAAAGGAAGAATAGGTTTTCGAAGTTGTTTATATACCTAGGTTTTTTCTTTGAATTCTAATCGATTTTTTTTCTAAATTTAAACTCGGATTTGGATTAGTTTTGGATTTATCTGGAAGAGAATAGTATTTGGATCATGTAGGAAAAAAATTTATTGAATTTGGTTGGGATTTGATCTGGTTTTGGGTTGTTTGAACATGGGGTTTTAATGGTTGGTTTCGAAAATGTCCAGGCGGGTTTCAGGGAGTGCGGGTGAACTTGGGTTGATTAACTCACGAGATATTGGTTTCAATATCTCATAAGTCATTCATATATGTAATTATATAATGGGTATTTCTTTTTTCTTTCGCAAAAAATACTCTAACATTATTATTATTTGTTTTCTTTTATAAAAATTTTCTAACCATTATTATTATTATTATATTATTTATTAACAAAAATTCATTAATAAATAAATAAATATATATATATATAATTGATCTAATAATTTTTGTGGCATATGTATATACTAAAGTGTATATATATACAATAATATATATACTAAATGTTTAATTAGTTAAAAAATTTAGGGTGATTACATTCTACACAACTTACAAAAAATTTATCCTAAAAATTTAAAGGATCTAAAGTACGATCTAAAGATGAGAAAAAATGCGATAAAATGGAACAATAAGAAAATCATACCTTGATTTTTGAATAGATGGGGGATACGGTTGTGTATGCCATCCTTGCACTCCCAAGTATATTCTTCTAATGAGTGTTGCTTCCATAACACACGAACCAAAGGAATAGTTTGATTCCTCAAGACCCTCACTCTACAATCTAAAATCTCCACGAGCTGCTTTTAGTAAGCCAATCTTGATCCAATAGTAATCTTGGTGTGGTCAAGAATATGATAGCTATCTGCCACATATCTTTTCAGCTGCGATACGTGGAAAACATCATGTACTCCCTCAAGTGAATGTGGCAGTGCCAATCTATAAGCAACATCTCCAATCTGCTTCAACACGTCAAATGGTCCAATATACCTTGGACTCCGCTTGCCACGTCCTCCAAAGCAAATGGTGCCTCTAGTTTGTGATATCTTCAAGAAAACATGATTACCTTCCTTAAACTCCAAAGGTCGGCGATGAATATCGGCCCACTGCTTCTGTCTATTTTGTACTGATCGCAAGTGTCCTTGTATCATTTTTACTTTCTTCACTACACTAACAACTTTGGCCCCAATATCTGACTCTCTCGTATGTCATTCAAACACACAGGAGACCTACACTTGCTACCATACAATGCTATAAATAGAGCCATTTGAATGCTCGCTTGATAGCTATTATTGTAAGAAAACTTCATAATATGTCGGTGATCCTCTCATGATCCTCCAAAGTCTAACACGCATGCCCTCAGAATATCCTCTAACATCTAAATAGTATGCTCTAATTACCTATCTATTTACAGATGACAGAATGTACTGAACTTTAGACGAGTCCTAAGACTCTCCTGCATGCTCCTCCAAAAGTGAGATATGAATCGGGAGTCCCGATCCAACCCAATGCTAACTGAAAAACCGTGCAACCTCATGATCTGCCTTATATATAGATCAGCAAAAACTTATGTAAACTAGACAACTATAAAAGGCAAGAAGTGAGCGGACTTGGTAAGTCGATCCACAATTACCCATACAACATCTCGTCCACTTGGTGTAAACCCCCTGTCCAATTTCTAAATTTTTTAAAATTAATTAAATTAGGCTTTGAAATAATTAATTAAAAATAACTAATAGAATAAATAATTATTTTAGAATTTGGATTGTACTATATACTTAATATATGATAGATATTAAATTTATGTTAATAAATACACCTTGTACAAATAAGATTAGATACAAATTATTCAAATAAAATATATGTAAAGATTATATGTGATATCTATGTAATTCTATATAAGATTATAAATGATTTAGATAAATCTAAACAATAATTTAAATTAATTCTAATCCTAAGTCTACTAGAAAAGCAACTTCATCCATATAATATTCTAACAAATCAACGCATACTTATTTAAATTAAATCCTATATATTAAAGTAAGTAAATCTAAAATAAATGAATATATAATCTCTTTACTTTTCCTTCTTATCATTTAAAATATGTCTATATTTTTTGTCCAAAACAGCCCCAAATTTGCCATAAAAATAGCCCTATTTTTTAACAGTTGCATCTATTTGGAAGTGTCATATCTCCTAACTCTGGAATCTGATTCATGTCTAATTTTTTTAGAAGCATATCAAGGTAAGATTTTATAATATATATATATATATATATATATATATATATATATATATATATATATATATATATATATATATATATATATATATTAATTCATAATCCATAATATTATAAAATTATTTTAGTATCAGATGTTTGAAATACAACCATGTTTTGCTATTTTTGAGATTTTCGGAGATCCCGAACACTTTTTCGGGATCCGTTTGATATATCAGAAAGATGAAACAAATACCTTTAATATAGAAATATTTCCAAAATTTATTAGATTATTTTTTTATTTTGTTTAATTCATAGAAATTCTATGTGACTAGTAAAATAATAAAACCATAATCAATAACTTGTAAATTTAATATTTGTTCATCGATTCGAGATTCTTACGAACCGTCTATTCAAATGTTCTTATGATGCTGAAATCTATTTATTCATGTACTCAAATTTTGGGTTTGTATCGATTGACCTTTTGGTTAACAAAATGCCTTAATTTACGTACTACGAATCTCGGACTTGTAAACATAGTTTACATTTTATATTTAAATTATAATTCAAAAAATTAATTAATAAAAATATTAATTATAGAGACAAGTGTGACTTAGTTCTAGATAATATAACTAATAAAGTACTTAGGTGACATATATGATAGGCGTCTTAGACCGATCCCACTTTCCTAGTTAGGACTGTATATTTATAAATTGTATTGGTGTATAACATATTATTGGTTGTATTTGGGATTGATAGATATTCATGATGATTATACGCATAGTTCGTGGTTATACTTTGGGTTCGCAACTCAGCATGGAAATCACAGGCAAGTATACCTTGCCAAATTGTACTTTCATATAAACAGTTATTTTTTGTTATTTATTGTTTCCTATGTTTATGTTGTCTTCTACTTAGTAGTACATGGACATGTTAGGTTTATTTCCTTTTGTTAGCACAAATGATGAGTTGTTACTAAAGTTGTCTCTATCACATGCTTAGGCATATATTTACTAGACTAAGTTATGATAGGCACCATTTGTTTACTTGTATTGTCCTCGAGTACTTGTCATATTTTACAAATCGAGCCACGGGATGGAGAGAACGATTATATATATTTGGACTAATATTTTCTTATTTTGTTTTCGTTTTAACCTAGTATCCATGAAGGATAGGGTTATGTTATTATCCTAGTGGTCACGAAGGCCTAAGGTTTGACTCGTTTAGCCATAGTTTATTGAGGGCTATGGTGGTTTGACTCTATTTCTTTTTGGCAACTAACACACAAGTAGTTGTTCTCATATATGTACCATGATTAGCATAGTTTCAACCTTTATATGAACCAATTCTGCTTAGTTTCCATGATACTATTTTATATCATGTACATGTAGTGCCCCGCTGTAAACCCCCTGAAATTTTGATAAGGATATTTTGATAATTTTATTTTAATTATAAATCATTAAAAAAATTCTAGAATTTAGAAACCCTTTAGTTTAGTCTTAATGCCAGGAATACAACACTAGCTTTTTCTTTCCAACCAACCTTGTATAATAGGCTTAATCAAGCTAAATTAGGCTCATAACATGTATGTCACTCATAACTTTACAAATCTATACTTCATTTTGGTCGTACAACAACCACGATACTTTTTGACTCAAAATATGACACTTGGACACTTTTTCGTTGCGGTCAATTTAGACGAGCAACATGAACCCAAATTTTGATACTGACTTTTATAACCCCTAGTCTAACACGACCAACTATGCACATGATATTGGTGTCACATTTATTTGAGTCCCCGTGGACTCCAAAAATAATATAGAAACATCATGTATTTTAATTAGTCAAAAATAACCATTTTTGATTAATTGTACCTAACCGAGCCCGAATCCCCAACTTGAACCCTCAAACTAACTTGACTAACTCATAAACAACACCACACACCTATCCCTCATCTTCCTACACACCAAACACAATTTTTCCCTACACCAAATCATATTTTTACCTCATTTAAAATTTAAACTTAGCTTTTACCCAAAATAGCATGAACCTTTGGACTATGTTAACTTAAATTGAACCATGTGTGCTTATATGGAAGGAGGGAAACCAACCCGGAGCCAACACCATAGGGTAGGGTCTCAATGTAATATTTTCTATTGACCTTTGGTCTTAGCAAGATACCCCCAATATTTCATCTTTCACCTCCTATCCATTACTACTTGTAGTTATCACATTGGAGTATAACCCCCCAACCCAAAACCATTCGGCCACCACTCTCTCCAAATTGAACTCCTCTCTTCTTCTTTCTCTTCTTTTCCTATCTCCCTCACGATTCTCTCCTCTTCCACCTCCTTGGAGCAAGGACGGCCTAGTGGTGGTACAACCCCTCCTTGAACTCGAAACATCGCCGGAGTTCCACCGAACTCCATACAACCTCAGCTAAGTTCATAGGTATCACTCTCATCTCTCGTACATCCATTCTTGATTTATTTTAAGCAATTTCATTATAGCAAGGTATACTCATCTCCATGCTTTGATAACATATACCACTTGTTAACTAGTGCATGCATATTTTTTTATTGAGTTGTCATATGAAAAAAAATAAGTTATTGCACTATAGTATTTTAATTTTAGAATTTTTATAGTTAATTATTTCAGAATTATAATCATAATTTCAGAATATATACATATTAAAATATGCATTTTGTGGGTTAAAAGTATAGAGAATGGATGAGAGTTGCATGGATAGTAATAGTGTAATTGTAGGAATGTTGTATTGATTTTATAATATTGAAAATGAGTTTTTTTCCATTATAAAATAAATTTTAGAATTATATGTGTAATAATCAGAATAATATACATATTAAAATGTGTATTTTAGTATTTTAAAGTATAAATAATTGATAGGTAGGTTGTATAGTTTAAATTAATTTCATAATATTAATATTAAAAATCAGAATTATATATGTATTAAAACATATATTTGGAGACTTAGTTGATGAAGACTATGTAATGGAAGAGTGCATGCATGGTAATGAAGACTATGTATAGTTTATTACATGCACATAAGCTTGAATACATATAAAGGTGTGCGTGAATTTTTATTAATAAATAAAATAAATTTTAGAATATTAATCCTATTTATTTTCGTATTCTAAGATGTTAATTAGTGAAATAAAATAATTCCATGCATGCTGAATTAGCCGGTTAGCGTTGTATAGCATTTTACGACATTGAACACTACCAACGTATGCGTAGGAATATGTTATTTAATCACACGTAAAATTCTATACGTACGCGAGGTATATCAATGTACAAGGCCCTTACAACATTTTAAATAATAGTATGCTACGTGGTTGTTGGCACGTTAACTAAAGCTGTCGACTGTTGGAATTATTGGCACGAACGTTGCTACTATGTTGATATGTATATATCGACTCTATAATCTTACATAAAGTAGATAATGGTAGAATTAGAATTATTTTAAGTAATGATGGTAGGGCACGTGGGTGTCGCAGCACCATCGGACGTGAACTTTGGATCTGCTATAATGCAGCATCAAGCAGCAGGCAAGTGTACATTACCTTGGTCTCAATAAATTATGCTTAATTTTAAATACAGTTTATATTTTATATTTTAATACATGTACTTAATTGTGACCCTAGGACCGTGACGATACTTTGCGTCTGAATCATATTCGGGTGCCGATCTCCGTACACGGAGTCGGGTATCATTAGATTGCATTGTCATTGTATACCGTATACATGCAACACTTGCACTAATTACCTTAGGATACTATACACGACTCTCATCTACAGAAGCCTCACTTGAGATATTCTAGCATTCCGGCTTCTATTTTAGGACAAGACTTGAGACATGTGCTAGTTGACATGATATTATTTACACCTGAACTTAAGACATAGATAGTGATTGTCTTGCATTTTGTGACATGAGGCATGAGATATATGGGGTTGGGAAGAACTTACCTTACCACTGGGCTACCAAACTCTACTAGTATTATAGTACTGTAGGTACCTTGACGGGGCTTGTACGTATCTACTACTATTATTACTACTATTACTAGAACCCATAGTATATGTAAGAAACCTGGTGGTTTAGCGGACGAGTACGTTTTTACTTGCATACACATAGATGGATTATGTTAGATACCCTGAGCACACCTCTTTTTATTACATTTACTGTACTTGGCTTGAGGTATTCTTGTACCTTGCTGTGACCCATAAGGACCAAGATCATGATTATGTCCCAAGTATAGCTGAGGAAAGGTATCCCGAGGTTTACATGACAGGAGCTGACGTTGGAGCAGTACTTGCATCAGAGGACGAGGTTGTGCTCGGGGACTTCTCTTGAGCACAGTTAGTATTTTATTTACTTTTCATGTTCTTTAGATATTGAGACTTGTTTCTGTGACCACTGGATAGATGTACTCAGTTTTATTTCTTTTTTTAGTTTTGATGACGGGTTGTTCCCCGTGACATTATATAGTTTTGGACTTGTGATGAACAGTTTCCTTATTTATTTTCTTGACTGTTCTATCTCCTTGTATTGTGATTATTGTCCGTGGATGAGATTAGTTTAGATTATATACTGTGACAGTAGTCGTATACTTTATTTATCTATATTGTGCATTCTAACGGGTCCATTAAATTGGGTTTGCCCATTTGAGTTGTGTTGCTGGCCATTGCTACGTGGCTAGTCCCTCGATATTTTGGGACTAGGGCGTGACATAATTTTTTTTGTGGCCCATGTAGGTCTAAATATATATTGCTTTGAATTCCAAATACAGAACCGAGCAAGCCTGCAGATTAGGATAATAATAAAATTATAGTATCTCATCCATAAATTGACATGTTCTTGACCTCTATACCGAATTCGAAATAATTCTTTGACTTGCATCATGCTTTGAAGCATTGTGCGATCCTCATAGTTTACTTGTGTGCAGAGTAATAGATCCACGAGCCAGCGATGAGACTCCCACGGGTACACCACTAGGTGCTGTGGTTACCTACAATGATGGGGTGATGCCACTAAGTGGAGATCCCTCTACTCAACAAAGCAATCAAGCATATCAGCGTGCCTCGAGGTTCTTACGAGACGATATTCCACCACCGCTGTAATTTACTCCACCGATGCCAGTTTTTCCACCAGGATAGCCTATGGACGGACAACAGATGTTCCAAATATTCTATGCAATGATGCAAGCAAAACAACAGGCTGATGAACTTTTAGATAAGGGTTTTATTCGGTCTAGTGTCTCGCCATGGGGAGCACCCATACTATTTGTGCCGAAGAAGGATGGGATGGTACGCCTATGTATTGACTATAGGGTACTGAATATCGTAACCATCAAGAACAGGTATCCCCTGTCGCAAATTGATGATCTGTACGATCAGTTGAGTGGTACCCATATATTCTCAAAGATCAACCTCAGATCCGGCTACCATCAGATTAGAGTGTGGAAGAAAGATATACCGAAGACAGCCTTCAGTACCAAGTATGGACACTATGAGTTCTTAGTTATGCCATTTGGTTTAACCAATGTGCCAGCTGTATTTATGAGTCTGATGAATAGAGTCTTCCATCAGTACTTGGACAAGTTCATAGTTGTATTCATTGATGATATCTTGGTATACTCCAAGAGCCACGAAGAGTACGAGGAGCATCTCAGAATCGTGCTGGAGACACTGAGACAGGAGAGGCTGTAAGCCAAGCTCAGCAAATGTGAATTTTTTTTGGATATGGTGCCTTTTCTGGGATATATCATCTCAGTAGAAGGACTTTCAGTTGATCCGGAGAAGGTTGTTGCAATAAAAACTTGGCCTACACCTACATCAGTTGTGGAGGTGAGAAGTTTTCTTGGACTTGCTGGATATTATCGGAGGTTCATGAAAAACATCTCAAGGATTATAGAGCCTATGATGCGGTTGATGTCATGACCCGATTCTGTAGAATCGTTGAGGCATCCCCCGAATCGTGACCGCCGTGCGGGCCTGGGGTTGCGCCCGCACAAGGCTTTAATGATTTGCATAGCAAGCACATATTCAGAGTATGCAGATAAATTGAAACACAGATTTGAAATATGAAAAAGTTCTCTTTATTGATAATGAACATCTATTACAAACTCTTGAACGAGTCAGCTAATATGACTTACGGGCTTACAAAAAAGATGACTCAAAATGAGATAGCAGTCATGTACATTATATCCCTTTACTAAACTTCAAAAGATATAGACCTCCAGGCTGGAGGACAGCTTTGCCATGGAGCTGCATTTGTGTATGAAGAGTTGCAGGCTCTTATCTTCAAAATGCTTCAAAGGGGCGCGATGAGGATACGCCAACAGCTGGACTGGATCGGGAAGACGACTTCAGCTCCTCGCTCGGTTCGCCTTGGTGTGGAGAACCTGTTTCAACGAGGGTCAGCATGTCGAAATATACTGGTGAAGGTGAGCTAACCGAACTATACCAATCAACACATTATTTTAATAAAGCATGCATATTTTGTGAGTTTCTATCTTACCTTAGTTCATTTACAAATAAGCAGCATATAGAATTTACTGAAATGAATGTGCCACCGTTCGGTGGATTTTACCTGCCCGTCTGAACTACCTGCACAATACTTACAATGCCTTCCCTGCAACGAAGACACAAGTTAGTTTGCAACAGGTTTAAATATACATAGTAGATATAGTCATGGACAAGGATAGGATGCAACGATAAACACACGATGCGTTGCAAGCCGTCCAGTCCGCACACGATGACTATGCCACAGGTGATCACTAGCTTGGTAGCCATAATGGACTAGTCATGGACTAGGATAGCATGTAACGAGAGCTCATAATGGATACACGATAAACACACGATGCATTTTAAGCCATCCAGTCCGCACACGATGACTACACATAAAGTTCTGCCCGGATCAGATCGATGCCAGTGCCCCAGCGACCGTCCATAAAACTTATACCCTTGTGCACAAGTTGTCCATGATCGAACATACGATATTTAGTTAAGTTATCAATTTACGCAGTTGAGGCAACACGAGTAATGCATAGATATGATGCATTGATAGCACAATTATAGAAGAAGATACATTCTAACTAAAATTGATGCATATGATGAATATTTCGAACGAACAAGCA
The DNA here is from genome assembly GCA_036927795.1 of Iris macrosiphon. NCBI lineage: Eukaryota > Viridiplantae > Streptophyta > Magnoliopsida > Asparagales > Iridaceae > Iris > Iris macrosiphon. Next base: position 58,313,022 of record JAYESA010000004.1, read on the forward strand.
TGCAAGTAAGTAACCGTTCACAGTTTGATTGACAAGCAGTATTATCCAAGTCTATTCTCTTTTATCTTGGTATCTTTTATTATTACTTGGTATCGTTTGATCGGGGCAACAAGAATGCAAGTCATTTTAGGTGTGAAGCTTGGAAGCAGGGCTAGCTAATCGGGATGGTAGCCACTCACTTAGATTGTTAGAAAAGGGAAGGAAAGAGGAGCTTCACGACTCCGCTCGCAAGCCGCCTACTGCTCATTCACCTGCACCACGAACAGCTCGATCAATACTCCTTCCTCTCTTTCCAATCTCAGAATTAAAGTACAGTTCAATGAACGAAACAATGAAACTCATCAAAACCGTTCAAGAAAAACAAGCAAATCCCAAAACCAACTCAAAGCACGAAAGCAACAAGCGACATCGAAAATTGAGGCAATAAAAGATAGCAGCGGAGAGGTCCCTCCTGACTCTGCCGCTAAGTCGATCCCGGGGGCACGGTCCACTAAATATGGGAATCGATTCCAAAGAAATAAATCCATAACGAGGACGAGTTTTTAATTCAATCTATCCCGATCGAACGATACCGTCTTGTGTTTCTTAGCCGCGCTCCCCGCACCGGGGGAACGGGGTCCTACATCCTACCCAACTAATTGGAAGTTTCGTCCTGAAACTTAGGAATAGTGCTTACCGTTAGGGATTATCTCGTCGAGGACGACGATCAGGAAGGTTCGGACAGGAGCTAATGGCATGGCCTGGATCACCACAAGCGAGGCATAACTCAAGTCTCTTACGACATTGATTAATGGTGTGCCCCGATCTCTTACAGAAGTTACACCATTCCTAATTTCCTCTCCGGGGACCACCGTGGTTAGGGCGCTTTGCAGTGGTGTTTCCTCTATCGTTGCCTTGGCGTTTGTGATTGTAGGTATGCACAGTGCCGGTAGAAACATAAGGATACTGCGGTTTAAGTGATAGGGCATGATTCATGTCACGCCCCGATTTCGGCTATTCGATAATCGTCCCCCGGGCGTGATGCCGTGCACGCGTAGGGCGCGCGTGCACAAGGCCTTAGGCATAAGGATATTCTTTAGAACAATGCAGCAGAGTGGACATATAAGATAACACAAGGTTGAGGCATAGAAAAGTTTCTCTTTTATTCATAATGAACATCTTTTTACATTGCTTGACTCAAAAGTATAAAATGCCCACGGGCTTACAAACTTGGACGCAAAATGAGATAGCCGATCCATACATTATGTCCCTTTACATAGATTCAAAAACGCAAAACCACCTTGGGTGCGAGTAAGCACCATCGCCTTAGCGATATTCAGCAACAGAGAGAGAGAAAGGCTTCTAGCTTGAGCCTCCAAAAGTCTTGGCCACGAACCGCCAAGGATCCCAAAAGTTCGAAGTGAGCTTCAGCTCCTCGCCGCGTCGCCTTGCGCCGGGGAACCTGCTACAACGAGGGTCAGTACTTTGAAAAGTACTGGTGAAGGCTAGCTGCTCAACTTTACCAAGCTCAAGAGATATGATCTAATGAGTATGCTACAATTATTTGCTTAGGTGGGTTTCTATTCTTGCCTAGTTCCGATTTCATTTAGCAGGTAATGCAAGAACAAAATAGCATAACTTCACATGCCACCGTTCGGTGACTTTACCTGTACCGTCTGAACCACCTGTACAACTTACCATAGCCTTCCCTGTCACGAAGACATAGTTAGTCTGCACAGTTTAAATATACACAACATCTCTTGGTTGGACGGGGGATGGATCGGCTGACATTCCGCCTCAGGTAGCTAGCCTTTGGCGGACGCACGGACCCATCCAAGCGCTAGGACTACACTAGCAAATGTTCTACCCAGGTCGAAGCGGTCCCGGTGCCCCGACGACCGTTCGTAGAACGTTACCCCTTGTATACAAGTTTGTCCAACACCAACCCACCAAACCCATAGTTAACGCCTAAGAATTTAAAGAAACGGCATGTACGGAACCGCTTTACTGTGCTACCATAATCGACCAACAAGTTATATGCAATAACATTTAGCAGTTTAAAGAAGAATAACTTGTGCTATAAATAAGTGCCGATCAATTATTATACCCAACGAACGTGCATGCATCAATGAATTTATGCAAGGTTCTGAATGACAAGCAATGAATGTTCCAAGCCTACTTTTTATCTTTTCATTCAGCTTTATATATATTTGGTATCGTTTGAATGAATGCACAACTGAGTCAATCTTTATTATGAACGGAGCCCTTGGAAAGAAGGTGCTTATCGAAATAGAGCCACTCACAAGTTGATTGAATAGGAAGAAGAAGGAGAGACCCCTAAGACTCCGCTCGCGCGTCGTCTACACGATCACCTGCACGCACCAACGGATGATCAATACCTCCTGCTTCGGTCTCCAAGGGTCGATACGAAATGCGAAATCCTAAGAACGAAAGCAATGAAATCCATTGAAACCGTTCAAGAAAATGCAAGTCATAAAACCAACAAGAAAGCAACCAAGCGGCACGAAAACGGACAAGAAACCAACGCAACGGAAAGGCCCCTCTCGACTCTGCCGCCGAGTCCATCCTTGAGGCACAGTCCGTCGTATATGGGACCTGATTCCGAAGAAACCAATCCATAACGAGGAAAGGATCTTAATTCAATCTGTCCCGTTCGGACGGTCGTAAGTATTCCTTGGCCGCGCTCCCCGAATAGGGGGAACGGGGCATTACATCATAACCATCCAAAAGAAAGTTTCGTCCCAAAACTTAGGAATAGAACCTACCCCTAAGGAATAATGAGGGGAACCTTTCCCTCATATCAGCTTCAAGTTCCCAGGTCGACTCCTCGACCGAGTGGTTCCGCCACAGGACGCGCACTAGCGAGACAGTTCGGTTCCGCAACTGCTTCTCTTTACGATCCAAAACTTGGACAGGCTCTGCCGCGTACGACAAGTCCGCTTGCAGATTCAACTGACCCAAGTCGACTATGTGGTTCGGGTCGTGTACAAACTTTCTCAGCTGTGAAACGTGAAAAATATTGTGTACTTCTGATAGGGCAGGCGGCAAAGCAACTTGATAGGCGACCGGAGTAACCCGCTTGAGAATTTCAAACGGTCCAACAAATCTTGGACTTAACTTTCCTTTTACTCCGAATCGCATAACTCCGCGCATAGGCGAGACTTTCAAGAACACATGGTCCCCTTCAAAGAATTCAAGGGGGCGACGTCGAGCATCGGCATAACTCTTTTATCGGCTTTGTGCTGTCTTCAACCGTTCACGAATCAACCGAACCTTTTGCACGGTTTGTTCGACCAGTTCCGGCCCAAGGATTTGCCGCTCTCCGACTTCGTCCCAGCAGATTGGTGACCTACACTTCCGCCCATACAAAGCCTCGTACGGAGCCATCTCGATGCTGGACTGATAACTGTTGTTATATGCAAATTCTGCCAGCGGCAGGTAGACGTCCCAACTTGACTTCGAATCGATCACGCAGAGGCGCAACATGTCTTCTAGTATCTGATTCACTCGTTCCGTCTGACCATCGGTTTGTGGATGATAGGCTGAGCTAAACTTCAACTTGGTCCCCATCGCCAGCTGAAGGCTCTCCCAGAAACGCGAGATGAATCGCCCGTCCCGATCTGATACTATAGAAACTGGCACTCCATGCAGCCGGACTATCTCGTCAAGGTAGGTCTGGGCGAGGCGATCGGCGCTCCAAGTACTTTTGATGGCAAGGAAGTGTGCAGACTTGGTTAACCGGTCGACGAGAACCCAGATCGCGTCGTTCCTCCGTTGCGTCCTTGGCAGGCCAACAATAAAATCCATGCAGATGTGCTCCCACTTCCATTCCGGGATAGCAAGATTTTGCATCTCCCCGCCCGGCCTCTGATGCTCTGCTTTCACTCTTTGACAAGTTATGCATTGGGACACAAAGAGTGCGACATCTTTCTTCATGCCGTGCCACCAGAAGGTCGTTCGGAGGTTCTTATACATCTTCGTGCTCCCGGGATGGATCATATAGGCTGCGTAATGAGCTTCCGCAAGGATCTCCTTTCTGAGTTCTGAATCATCGGAGACGCATAGCCTTCCGTTCACCCGCAACGCCCCATTTTCATCTACTGCAAAGTCCTTCGCCTTCCCCGCTAGAATCTGCTCGTGCATCTTCCTTAGAAAAGGGTCGTCTTTCTGAGTAGATGTGACCCGCTCTATTAGGTTGGGTACGAATCGCATCTGAGCGACCCGCGCGCCACGATATCGGATTCGGAGTTCGATGCCCAACTCTTCTAAGTCCCTTCGTAACCTGCGATCGACTGACAGAGACCCAACGAAGATCCGACTCAGAGCATCCGCTACAACGTTCCCTTTTCCAAGCGTGTAGTCTATCGTCAAGTCGTAATCTTTTATCAATTCTAGCCAACGGCGCTGACGAAGGTTGAGGTCCGTTTGAGTGAATAGGTACTTTAAGCTTTTGTGATCAGTATAAATTCGGCAAGGCACCCGATAAAGGTAGTGTCGCCACAATTTCAGGCCAAAGACAATTGCCGCCAATTCCAGGTCGTGTGTAGGATAATTTTTCTCGTGCTTCTTTAGTTGCCTGGAGGCATAGGCTATCACTCGATCTCGCTGCATAAGTACACACCCCAAACCTTGCCCGGACGCGTCGCTAAATATTTGGAATCCCGAGATCTCGTCTGGTAATGCAAGTAACGGGGCAGAGGTGAGGCGATGCTTTAACTCTTTAAACGAAGCTTCGCAGTCGGCGGACCACTCAAACGCGACTCCCTTTTGTGTGAGGCGAGTCAGAGGTAATGCAAGTTTGGAAAAATCCTTCACGAACCGTCTGTAGTAGCCCGCTAGCCCGAGGAAGCTTCGAATCTCGCTAACGGATGCAGGTCGCTTCCACTCGACAATGGCCTCCACCTTCTTCGGATCGACTGAGATGCCTCCCGCAGAAATGATGTACCCGAGGAAAGATACACTACTTAGCCAGAATTCACACTTACTCAGCTTAGCATATAGCTGGTTGTCCCGAAGAGTTTGTAGCACGGTCCGCAAGTGCTCTGCATGTTCTTCCTCACTCTTCGAATACACCAAGATATCATCGATGAATACTACTACAAACTTATCGAGGTAGGGCCGGAACACAAGGTTCATTAAACTCATAAAGGCAGCGGGGGCATTGGTTAGTCCGAACGGCATCACCAGGAACTCATAATGGCCATAGCGAGTTCGGAAAGCTGACTTTGGCACATCGTCTGGCTTGATCTTTAGTTGGTGATAGCCCGAACGGAGGTCGATTTTAGAGAATACTGTGGCAGCTTGCAACTGATCGAAAAGATCATCTATTCTTGGAAGAGGATACTGGTTACGAATGGTTGCTTTATTCAATTCTCGATAGTCGATGCAGAGCCGCAACGAGCCATCCTTTTTCTTCACGAATAGTACTGGGGCACCCCACGGAGATACACTAGGCCGAATGTATCCTTTATCTAGCAAGTCTTGCAACTGTACTTTAAGCTCCTTCAATTCTGCCGGGGCCATTCGATACGGTGTCTTAGAAATTGGTCGAGTTTCTGGGAACGTGTCTATAGTAAACTCTGTCTCTCGATCGAGCGGCATGCCTGGCAACTCATCGGGGAACACATCAGGAAAATCCGCCACAACGGGGATAGACTCAACGTTTGCGCAATCTTGCTGAGTGTCTCGAACGGACGCTAAGTACCCTTCGCAGCCGGAGTGAATCATCCGTCGAGCAGACATTGCTGAGATCACCATGCAGGCATACGACGCTTTCGACTCAGGACTGCACGTGAAGCAAAACTCGGTCTCGCCGGGCAAACGAAACACGACTTCCTTTTTCGCACAGTCGATTGTAGCTGAACAAGCGCTGAGCCAATCCATCCCCAGAATAAGATCGTAGTCCCTTATGTCTAGAACTATCGCATCTAATGACAATCTCCGTCCCCCGATGCAAATGTTACCTTCACGACAGACTAAGCGAGCCGATAGATCTACTCCCGAAGGAGTGCTAACACTTAGGTTTAAGCCTAGCGGTGTCATAGGGAATGTGTGTTCGGCGGCAAAATCCGCCGAAATGAAGCTATGTGTTGCACCAGAATCAAACAATACTCGAGCAGGTACATTATTAAAAAGTAATATACCTGACACCGTCGTGTTCGACGCGAGTGCCTCGTCCCGAGTCAAGGCATAGACTCGGCCCTGAGCGTTTTGCGGTGACTGGTTTGCTCGTTGAGTTTGCCCCTGACCCTGAGGCTCTTGGTTTTGTTGATGCTGCTGCTCTTGCCCGCTAGCACGACAGTTCACTGCCATGTGGCCCTGACGACCGCATTTAAAGCATGAACCATTGAACACCCGACAGTTCCGTGCGATGTGTCCTGTACGATTGCATCGGTGGCAGACGGCTTCGTTACCCCTTCCCGGGTTTGCTCCCTGTTTACCGCCGTTGTTGGGGCGCTTCTGCGCGTTGTTTCCTCCTGTGTTGGCATGACGCTTGTGATTGTTATTTTGCACAGCGCCGGTGCGAACTGGAGGATACTGCGACTCAAGGGACAGTGCATGATTCAAGGACTCCCGTATGGTACGATATTGAGTCACTACGACGTGAGCACGGATAGAAGGTCGTAGTCCGAGCTCAAACTTTCTGGCACGACTTTCGGCATCGGCGAGCTGAGACTTGGCAAACTTTGCAAGTCGGTTGAACTCTGAAGCGTATTGACGTACCGTCATGTCCCCCTGCTTCAGTAGGGCAAACTCGTCTTCCTTTTCGCGACGGACGGCGGGTGGAAGGTATTCCTCCACGAAGGCCTTGCGAAACACGGACCAGGAGATAGCCGTTGTGCCACCTTCACTCAAAATAGCTTGCTTGTGCACATCCCACCAATCATGTGCATTTTGTCGGAGCTGAAGCTGAGCACACGCTACCTTCTTGGTCTCGTCTAGGCACAGCGCTTCGAAGTGGTCCTCCAACTCGACCAGCCAATCCATCGCTAAGGAAGGGTCCTCGGTGCCTTTAAACGTAGCACGGCACATCTTCTTGAATTCTGATATTGAGACGATTGACCCGTTCTCGCCTGAGGGTAAGGTACCCTAAGAATTCTGCGGTCCGGTGGCTTCAGCAACTATAGGCACGGTTGCGGGGGCGGATGCAGAATGATTGTTGGCGACCATATTCGTCACCATTGTTTGCAGGCTATTCATCTGCTTCTGCTGTGTATCTGCCTGAAGACGCTGCGCCACGAATTGAGCTTCAATCCGCGACTCAAACTGACTCTGCCGTAGTTCAGCTTGTTTCTGCTGCGTCTCCATCAAACGCATCATTCGCTCGAACGGATCGGCAGAGGGTGCGGCAGCTGGACTCCCAGAGCTGCCCGAGGTGCCTGAACTACTCGCTTGCACTTGCGCCACCATCTGCGCTTGTGCACCCGGCTCGGAAGTCGTTCCTTGAAAGGAAAGTAACTTGTATTAGTCTCAAGGTATATTATGGACTCACTGTATGGAACGTATCTCATTTTGGCCAAGCGATTTCAAGGGTCTACTCGGAAGGAACAAGGTCCTCTTTAGAAACTTTCTTTGTGAGATCAAAGGATCTGAAGCATGCTCTGATACCAATATGTCACGCCCCGATTTCGGCTATTCGATAATCGTCCCCCGGGCGTGATGCCGTGCACGCGTAGGGCGCGCGTGCACAAGGCCTTAGGCATAAGGATATTCTTTAGAACAATGCAGCAGAGTGGACATATAAGATAACACAAGGTTGAGGCATAGAAAAGTTTCTCTTTTATTCATAATGAACATCTTTTTACATTGCTTGACTCAAAAGTATAAAATGCCCACGGGCTTACAAACTTAGACGCAAAATGAGATAGCCGATCCATACATTATGTCCCTTTACATAGATTCAAAAACGCAAAACCACCTTGGGTGCGAGTAAGCACCATCGCCTTAGCGATATTCAGCAACAGAGAGAGAGAAAGGCTTCTAGCTTGAGCCTCCAAAAGTCTTGGCCACGAACCGCCAAGGATCCCAAAAGTTCGAAGTGAGCTTCAGCTCCTCGCCGCGTCGCCTTGCGCCGGGGAACCTGCTACAACGAGGGTCAGTACTTTGAAAAGTACTGGTGAAGGCTAGCTGCTCAACTTTACCAAGCTCAAGAGATATGATCTAATGAGTATGCTACAATTATTTGCTTAGGTGGGTTTCTATTCTTGCCTAGTTCCGATTTCATTTAGCAGGTAATGCAAGAACAAAATAGCATAACTTCACATGCCACCGTTCGGTGACTTTACCTGTACCGTCTGAACCACCTGTACAACTTACCATAGCCTTCCCTGTCACGAAGACATAGTTAGTCTGCACAGTTTAAATATACACAACATCTCTTGGTTGGACGGGGGATGGATCGGCTGACATTCCGCCTCAGGTAGCTAGCCTTTGGCGGACGCACGGACCCATCCAAGCGCTAGGACTACACTAGCAAATGTTCTACCCAGGTCGAAGCGGTCCCGGTGCCCCGACGACCGTTCGTAGAACGTTACCCCTTGTATACAAGTTTGTCCAACACCAACCCACCAAACCCATAGTTAACGCCTAAGAATTTAAAGAAACGGCATGTACGGAACCGCTTTACTGTGCTACCATAATCGACCAACAAGTTATATGCAATAACATTTAGCAGTTTAAAGAAGAATAACTTGTGCTATAAATAAGTGCCGATCAATTATTATACCCAACGAACGTGCATGCATCAATGAATTTATGCAAGGTTCTGAATGACAAGCAATGAATGTTCCAAGCCTACTTTTTATCTTTTCATTCAGCTTTATATATATTTGGTATCGTTTGAATGAATGCACAACTGAGTCAATCTTTATTATGAACGGAGCCCTTGGAAAGAAGGTGCTTATCGAAATAGAGCCACTCACAAGTTGATTGAATAGGAAGAAGAAGGAGAGACCCCTAAGACTCCGCTCGCGCGTCGTCTACACGATCACCTGCACGCACCAACGGATGATCAATACCTCCTGCTTCGGTCTCCAAGGGTCGATACGAAATGCGAGATCCTAAGAACGAAAGCAATGAAATCCATTGAAACCGTTCAAGAAAACGCAAGTCATAAAACCAACAAGAAAGCAACCAAGCGGCACGAAAACGGACAAGAAACCAACGCAACGGAAAGGCCCCTCTCGACTCTGCCGCCGAGTCCATCCTCGAGGCACAGTCCGTCGTATATGGGACCTGATTCCGAAGAAACCAATCCATAACGAGGAAAGGATCTTAATTCAATCTGTCCCGTTCGGACGGTCGTAAGTATTCCTTGGCCGCGCTCCCCGAATAGGGGGAACGGGGCATTACAATTCATGACTTCACGTATTATCCTGTAATGATTATTGACCACGTGCGCATGGATGGCAGGGCGCAAACCACCTTCAAACCTTCTAGCTCAACTCGCTGCATCAGGTAAATAGGCCCTAGCGAATTTGGAGAGTCGGTTGAATTCGGCGGAGTATTGCTTCACTGTCATACTGCCTTGCCGCAGTTGCACGAAATCATTCTCCATTTGACGTTGTACTGGAGGGGGTATAAACTCCTCTTCAAACGTGGCACAAAAAGTCGTCCACGAGATCGCCTCCTCTCCGTGATCAAATTGGAGAGATCGTTGATGCACGTTCCAGCAATCGTGCGTGTTGAGGCGGAGCTGAAGTTGGGCGCAGACGATGCGCTTCTCTTCGGGGACCTCTAACAGAGCGAAGTGATCTTCAAGTTTGGCTAGCCAATCTAGAGCTACCACTGGGTCCTCAGTCCCGTTGAATGGGGTATTGCAGACTTTCTTGAAGTGGCCCAAGTTGAAGGCAGTCACATTCCTCGGACTTAGAATTTGTGGCGTCTCTACTTCAAGCACGGACTGTTCCACCAGAGTCATTGTTGTTGCGGCGGAATGGTTGGCAGCCAAAGTCTGAACGATCTGTTATAGGGCATCTACCTGCTTCTGTTAGACTGAGAATTGGATCTCTAAATTGCTTTCAAACTTGGCTTGGCGAGCATCATCTCCTTGTCGTTGTGCTTCTAACATTGGCATTATCCGCTCAAGCGGATCGACTTGAGACATGCCTCGCTGGCTCTGAGAGCTTCCCGAATTACCCGAACTACTTTCTTGTGTTTCGTTCGGTGCTTGCGCAGCAGATTGCGCTGGTACCATTCCTTCAAAAGAAGGTAAATTATATTAGAATCATAATATATTATGGACTTATTGCATGAACGTATCTCATTTTGGCCTAGCGAGTTCAAGAGTTCGCACGGGAATTTGATCGATAAAGGAACTTTTCCAGTGCGAGAGTCTAAGGAACTTGAATCTGTGCTCTGATACCACTATGTCATGACCCGATTCCGTAGAATCGTTGAGGCATCCCCCGAATCGTGACCGCCGTACGGGCCTGGGGTTGCGCCCGCACAAGGCTTTAATGATTTGCATAGCAAGCACATATTCAGAGTACGCAGATAAATTGAAACACAGATTTGAAACATGGAAACGTTCTCTTTATTGATAATAAACATCTATTACAAACTCTTGAACGAGTCAGCTAATATGCCGCACGGGCTAAAAAAGAGATGACTCAAAATGAGATAGCAGTCCTGTACATTATATCCCTTTACTAAACTTCAAAAGATATAGACCTCCAGGCTGGAGGACAGCTTTGCTACGGAGCTGCATTTGTGTATAGAGAGTTGCAGGCTCCTGTCTTCAAAATGCTTCAAAGGGGCGCGATGAGGATACGCCAACAGCTGGACTGGATCGGGAAGACGACTTCGGCTCCTCGCTCGGTTTGCCTTGGTGCGGAGAACCTGTTTCAATGAGGGTCAGCATGTCGAAACATACTGGTGAAGGCGAGCTAACCGAACTATACCAATCAACACGTTGTTTTAATGAAGCATGCATATTTTGTGAGTTTCTATCTTGCCTTAGTTCATTTACAAGTAAGCAGCATATAGAATTTACTGAAATGAATGTGCCACCGTTCGGTAGATTTTACCTTCCCGTCTGAACTACCTGCACAATACTTACCATGCCTTCCCTGCAACGAAGACACAAGTTAGTTTGCAACAGGTTTAAATATACATAGTGGATATAGTCATGGACAAGGATAGGATGCAACGATAAACACACGATGCATTGTAAGCCGTCCAGTCTGCACACGATGACTATGCCACAGGTGATCACTGGCTTGGTAGCCATAATAGACTAGTCATGGACTAGGATAGCATGTAACGAGAGCTCATAATGGATACACGATAAACACACGATGCGTTTTAAGCCATCCAGTCCGTACACGATGACTACACATGAAGTTCTGCCCGGATCGGATCGGTGCCAGTGCCCCAGCGACCGTCCGCAGAACTTATACCCTTGTGCACAAGTTGTCCATGATCGAACACACGATATTTAGTTAAGTTATCCATTCACGCAGTTGAGGCAATACGGATAATGTATAGATATGATGCATTGATAGCACAATTATAGAAGAAGATACATTCTAACTAAAATTGATGCATATGATGAATATTCCGAACGAACAAGCATGCAAGTAAGTAACCGTTCACAGTTTGATTGACAAGCAATATTATCCAAGTCTATTCTCTTTTATCTTGGTATCTTTTATTATTACTTGGTATCGTTTGATCGGGGCAACAAGAATGCAAGTCATTTTAGGTGTGAAGCTTGGAAGCAGGGCTAGCTAATCGGGATGGTAGCCACTCACTTAGATTGTTGGAAGGGGGAAGAAAAGAGGCGCTTCATGACTCTGCTCGCAAGCCGCCTACTGCTCGTTCACCTGCACCACGAACAGCTCAATCAATACTCCTTCCTCTCTTTTCAATCTCGGAATTAAAGTGCAGTTCAATGAACGAAAATAATGAAACTCATCGAAACTGTTCAAGGAAAACAAATAAATCTCAAAACCAACTCAAAGCACGAAAGCAACAAGCGACATCTAAAACCGAGGCAATAAAAGATAGCAGAGGAGAGGTCCCTCCTGACTCTGCCGCTAAGTCGATCCCGGGGGCACGGTCCACTGAATATGGGAATCAATTCCGAAGAAACAAATCCATAACGAGGACGAGTTCTTAATTCAATCTATCCCGATCGAACGATGCCGTCTTGTGTTTCTTAGCCGCGCTCCCCGCACCGGGGGAACGGGGCGCTATCTTTTATTGAATTAAGAACTCGTCCTCGTTATGAATTTGTTTCTTCGGAATCGATTCCCATATTCAGTGGATCGCACCCAAAGATCGGCTTAGCGGCAGAGTCAGGAGGGACCTCTCCGCTGCTATCTTTTATTGCCTCAGTTTTTGATGTCGCTTGTTGCCTTCTTGCTTTCAGTTGGTCTTAGGATTTGCTTTTTTTCCTTGAACGGTTTCGATGGTTTTCATTATTTTCATTCATTGAACTGCACTTCAATTCCGAGATTGGAAAAGTGGAAGAGGTATTGATCGAGCTGTTCATAATGCAGGTGAACGAGCAGTAGGCGGCTTGCGAGCGGAGTCATGAAGCGCCTCTTTCCTTATCCCTTCCAATAATCTAAGTGAGTGGCTACCAACCCGATTAGCTAGCCCTGCTTACAAGCCTCACACCCTAAAATCTTGCATTCTTCTTTGCCCCGATCAAACGATACCAAGAAATAATAATAAAAGAAACCAAGATAAAATAGAATAGACTTGGTTCATTATGCTTGTCAATAACTTCATGAACGAATACTGAACTGCATGCTTGTTCGTTTGGGAATAAATCACGAATTATTGCTTGTCTTGTATAATTGCTTGTCATGTACTCTTGTTGCCTCAACTATAAACTTGTTAACTTGTATATTGTTCGATCATGGACAACTTGTGCACAGGGTAACGGTCTTGCGGACGATGCTGGGGCACTGGCATCGATCCGGTCCGGGCAAGACCTATTGTTCAGTCTCTTGTTCTTGGCGGAATGGCTTACAACACCCCTTGTACTTTCGTTGCACACCATTCTCGTCAAAGACTATCGTCCATTTGGCATAAGCCAGTGATCATCTTGTATATTTAAACCTGTTGCAAACTAACTTGTGTCTTCGTGGCAGGGAAGGCATGGTAAGTATTGTGCAGGTAATTCAGACGGTCAAGTAAAATCTACCGAACGGTGGCACGTTCACTTCAGTAAATTCTATATGCTGCTTACTTGTAAATGAACTAAGGCAAGATAAAAACCCACAAATATGCATGCTTCATTAAAACAACGTGTTGATTGGTATAGTTCGGCTAGCTTGCCATCACCACTATGTTTCAACATGCTGACCCTCGTTGAAACAGGTTCTCCGTACCAAGGCGAACCGAGCGAGGAGCCGAAGTCGTCTTCCCGATCCAGTCCAGCTGTTGGTGCATCTTTACCGCGCCCCTTGAAGCATTTTGAAGACTGAAGCTTGCAACTCTTCATACACAAATGCAGCTTCATGGCAAAGCTATCCTCCAGCCTGGAGGTCTATATCTTTTGAAGTTTAGTAAAGGGATATAATATACAGGACTGCTATCTCATTTTGAGTCATCTCTTTTATAAGCCCATGCGGCATATTAGCTGACTCGTTCAAGAGTTTGTAATAGATGTTCATTATCAATAAAGAGAACTTTTCCATATTTCAAATATGTGTTTCAATTTATCTGCGTACTCTGAATATGTGCTTGCTATGCAAATCATTAAAGCCTTATGCGGGCGCAACCCTAGGCTCGTACGGTGGTCACGATTCGGGGGACGCCTCAACGATTCTACGGAATCGGGTCGTGACATAGTGGTATCAGAGCACAGTTTCAAAGTTCCTTAGACTTCGTGCTGGAAAAGTTCCTTTAATGATCAAATTCCTGTGCAAACTTTTAAACTCGCTTGGCCAAAATGAGATACGTTCATGCAATAAGTCCATAATACATTATGATCCTAATGTAATTTACCTTCTTTTGAAGGAATGGCTCCAGCGCAATCTGCAGCGCAAGCACCGGACGAAATGCAAGGCCAAGAAAGTAGTTCGGACACTTCGGGAAGTTCAGAGAGCCAGCAAGCCGTGCCAAGCATCGATCCCATCCAGAAAATATTGCGGATGTTGGAGGCAAACCAACAAAGGGACGAGGCTCACTATGAACGAGCCGAGAAGCGGGCGAAGAGAGTCAGCTCATGTTTCAAGACAATATAGAAGCACGATTCTCAGTCCAACAGAAGCAGGTGGATGCCCTGCAACAGATCGTTCAGACTTTGGATTCCAACCATTCCTCAGCAAGAGCGTCGACTCCGATGGAATAGCCCGCACTTGAAGTAGAGACGCCGCAAATTCCAAGGCCGAGGGACGTGACTACCTTCGACTTTGGCCACTTCAAGAAAGTCTGCAACACCCCATTCAATGGACTGAGGACCCAGTCGTAGTTCTAGATTGGTTGGCCGAACTTGAAGATTACTTCGCTCTGCTAGAGGTCCCCGAAGAGAAGCGCGTCGCCTGAGCGCAACTATAGCTCCGCCTCAATACGCACGATTGGTGGAACGTGCATCGACGATCTCTTCAATTTGATCACGGAGAGGAGACGATCTCGTGGATGACTTTTTGTGCCGTGTTCGAAGAGAAGTTTATACCCCCTCCAGTACAACGTCAAATGGAGAACGAGTTCGTGCAACTAAGGCAGGGCAGCATGACTGTTAAACAGTACTCCGTCGAATTCAACCGTCTCTCCAAATTCACTAGGGCCTATTTACTTGATGTAGCGAGTCGAGCAAGAAGTTTTAAAGGTGGAATACGCCCTGCCATTCATGGGCACGTAGTCGTTCATCAGTATCGGACAATACATGAAGTCATGAATCATGCCCTATCTCTTGAACCACACTATCCTCACGTTCCTGCCAGCGCTGTGCATACATCCAGTCACAAACGCCAAAGCGACGAGAGAGGAAACAACGTTGCAAAGCATCACAATGTCGGCGGAAAGCAGAAAGCAAACCAGCCTTGTAGTTTCTGCAAAAAGCTGGGGCATGCAATCGACAAATGTCGCCTGAAACTTGGGTTATGCCTAGCCTGTGGCGGATCAGACCATTCTGTTCGTGATTATTCCTTGAGTCATTATCGCCGTCCCGAACACAATAATCCCTAACGGTAGGTTCAATTCTTAAGTTTCGGGACAAAACTTCCAATTAGTTGGGTAGGATGTAGCGCCCCGTTCCTCCGGTGCGGAGATCGCGGCTAAGAAACACAAGACGGTATCATTCGATCGGGATAGATTGAATTAAGAACTCATCCTCGTTATGGATTTGTTTCTTCGGAATTGATTCCCATATTCAGTGGATCGTGCCCCAAGGATCGGCTTAGCGGCAGAGTCAGGAGGGACCTCTCCGCTGCTATCTTTTATTGCCTCGATTTTCGATGTCGCTTGTTGCCTTCGTGCTTTGAGTTGGTTTTGGAATTTGCTTGTTTTCCTTGAACGGTTTCGATGGTTTTCATTGTTTTTGTTCATTGAACTATACTTCAATTCCGAGATTGGAAAAGTGGAAGAGGTATTGATCGAGCTGTTCGTAATGCAGGTGAACGAGCAGTAGGCGGCTTGCGAGCGGAGTCGTGAAGCGCCTCTTTCCTTCTCCCTTCCAATAATCTAAGTGAGTGGCTACCAACCCGATTAGCTAGCCCTGCTTCCAAGCCTCACACCCTAAAATCTTGCATTCTTCTTTGCCCCGATCAAACGATACCAAGAAATAATAATAAAAGAAACTAAGATAAAAGAGAATAGACTTGGTTCATTATGCTTGTCAATAACTTCATGAACGGATACTGAACTGCATGCTTGTTCGTTTGGGAATAAATCACGAATTATTATTTGTCTTTTATAATTGCTTGTCTTGTACTCTTGTTGCCTCAATTACAAACTTGTTAACTTGTATATTATTCGATCATGGACAACTTGTGCACAGGGTAACGGTCTTGCGGACGATGCTGGGGCACTAGCATCGATCCGGTCCGGACGAGACCTATTGTTCAGTCTCTTGTTCTTGGCGGAATGGCTGGCAACGCCCCTTGTACTTTCGTTGTACACCATTCTCGTCAAAGACTATCGTCCATTTGGCATAAGCCAGTAATCATCTTTTATATTTAAACCTGTTGCAAACTAACTTGTGTCTTCGTGGCAGGGAAGGCATGGTAAGTATTGTGCAGGTAATTCAGACGGTCAGGTAAAATCCACCGAACAGTGGCACATTCACTTCAGTAAATTTTATATGCTGCTTACTTGTAAATGAACTAAGGCAAGATAGAAACCCACAAATATGCATGCTTCATTAAAATAACGTATTGATTGGTATAGTTCGGCTAGCCTTTACCACTATATTTTGACATGCTGACCCTCGTTGAAACAGGTTCTCCGCACCAAGGCGAACCGAGCGAGGAGCCAAAGTCGTCTTCCCGATCCAGTCCAGCTGTTGGCGCATCTTCACCGCGCCCCTTGAAGCATTTTGAAGACTGAAGCTTGCAACTCTTCATACACAAATGCAGCTTCGTGGCAAAGCTATCCTCCAGCCTGGAGGTCTATATCTTTTGAAGTTTAGTAAAGGGATATAATGTACAGGACTGCTATCTCATTTTGAGTCATCTCTTTTGTAAGCCCGTACGGCATATTAGCTGACTCGTTCAAGAGTTTGTAATAGATGTTCATTATCAATAAAGAGAACTTTTCTATGTTTCAAATTTGTGTTTCAATTTATCTGCGTACTCTAAATATGTGCTTGCTATGCAAATCATTAAAGCCTTGTGCGGGCGCAACCCCAGGCTCGCACGGCGATCACGATTCGGGGGATGCCTCAACGATTCTACGGAATTGGGTCGTGACATAGTAAGTTGTCTTTCTAGTTGCCTTAGGATCAATTTCATGCAAGATTTGAATAGCCTAACTCGTGTGGCAGTGCGCCGTACGACATAAGAGGGAATACGGCGAGACTTACCAACTTACCATTTTACCTTCCCTGTCCAAGGCAAACATTACTAATTCAAGCACGGGCATGTATAAATATTCAGGCGATAGCATATGCAAACATTGAGTATGGTTATATTGTTCAAGTTTAAACACACGAGGTGGACATAGTCAAGGATAAGGATAACATGCAACGAGAGCACACGATGCGCTGCGAGTTATCCCATCCGCACACGATGACTAAGCCACAAGTTTAATTGCACACGATGATCACTGGCTTGATGCCATAATGGATTAGTCATGGACATGGATAGCATGCAACGAGAGCTCATATTGGATACACGATAACACATGATGCATTGCAAGCTATCCAGTTCGCACACGATGACTACACACGAAGTCTGCCCGGATCGGATCGGTGCCAGTGTCCTAGCACCGTCCGCAGAACTTATATCCTTATGCACAAGTTGTTCATGATCGAACACGATTATTAATTCACACTTCATGCAGTTAAGGCAATACGAGCACACGACAAGCAGTATTGCATGATTCATTTAGCCATTGGATATGCACAGTCTCCTGGGCTGATATAAGCCCGCTCAAGGGAGACTCGCAGAGATCCGAATACCTGAATGAGTCTTGCCACAGGAGTATGATTCTTTTACTTGACATAATGCAGTCCCATGGATCGGGAACTGCCTTGGTGACCTAACGGTCCCGAATACTTGCAGGTTTATTCAGGCACGGAATGACTACTTGGTAGTCTTCCGAGATTTTGGATGAAAACAATGCAACATTCAAGCAGACAAGCATGCGTTTCTAAGGAACATAAGCAACACGTTTGCTCAGACCCGAAGGTAAGCCGAGAGTTAGATCGTTAGGGACTCAGCATGCGAGGGTCTGAATACAAGCAGTATTTCAATTTCTATGTTCTAGCATAGGCAATATAAGTTGGGATTATTCCCTTAGCTAGGTGCGTTGGATTCTTATTAGCATGCAGGGGGTGATTCACCTAGCGACTAGCATAAATATTCCATATTTTATGTGTGCTGGCTAAGCAAAGACAAGTTCACCGTAGCCACCCACCTTAGCGATGATTCGCCTCGGTAGAGCGATACGTCAAGCGAGCCTCTGAAAGCCTTAGCCGGGATCCTATAGGGACAAGTCTGGATATCCTTTGCTTCTTGTTTAAGGCAAAGCGGGTCGGGACAGTTGCACTTTTGCCGTTTGAGTCGGCAGTCCGCTAGAACAGAACGGGGTATTACATCCTACCCAACTCAGAAAAAGTCTCGTCCTCGAGACTTACTGAGGACTAGCAGTAATCTAGGGTTGAGGCAATCCTAGACAAGTCATTGTACTTGTTCATTTGGATATTCACTTGCACAAGCATCGAGCTCAGCATATCGCTTAGTCTGGATCGTGCGCACTTTCGAAGTGCACTTCTAGCGTGAGCACGTCAACCAACTTAGTGATAGCGAAGTCTTAGCACTCGAGTTTCACCTTTCCTTAAGTCTTAGATGGTGCACTAGTTCAAGGCGTCCCTCAAATAGATGCATTCAACCAAACTTAGAGTTAGTGAAATCGGACAAGCTACTAGCGATACTCTCAAGGTTTCGCACAGGTTGGCACAAAGGCCACTCGTAACACAACAACATACAAGCAAGCATTTTATATCATTCAAAATTCATTTTGAAAGTATTTAGACTTATTGTTGGAATATCCCATCGAGGCATTGAGAGAGAGCGTGCACATAACCCACGAACGAGCTTTCGAAACAGAGATATTCGAATTGAAGTCCAAAAGCAAAGAAGCCAGGCTCTGATACCAACATGTCACGCCCCGATCTCCTGCAGGCTAATCGGCCGTTCCCGCTAGGCGGGAATCACCCTCGCCAGTGCTCCCGCGGAACGATCGCTTGACCCATTCGGGCATGATGCCGCACGAGCGTGAGCCACGCCCGTACAAGGCCATGGTTCATTGGCTGGCGGTAAGAGTTCTAAGCCACAGAGTCGCACAAATTGTCCGAGTGCAGCGGAGTCATGAACGCATAGGCGATCGGTAACAGGTTCACTGAGTCGACAATATAACGGAAGCATTTGAAACATAAGTTGAAGTAAAGCAAGCTCTTTTATTGATATGAATAAGTGTTACAGGCGGTGCATAGCCGAGATTATAAGTCGCTCAAGCCTCTCTCTCTGAAACAGTAAAAGCGTGCCAAGTGGCTACAATTGTGGAATTATTGTAGAGGCGATGTTCAGGCGATGTTCACAACATTATGTCTTATATATGTGCTTCAGTCCCGGGCGCACCGTTGCAAGGCTTCAGAGGGAACTCCTGGCCTTAGCACGCACGAAGGAGGCATCCGCACCGAACGAGGTTCTCCCGTACCCTGCATACAGACTGGTGGATTATCAGTACATTGAATGCACTGGTGGGGAAGCTACTCGCCCGCTCGACAAATCCAAACACGTAATATAAGTTCCGTGCACCAACTATTAAGTTGTCTTTCTAGTTGCCTTAGGATCAGTTTCATGCAAGATTTGAATAGCCTAACTCGTGTGGCAGTGCACCGTGCGACATGAGAGGGAACACGGCGAGACTTACCAACTTACTATTTTACCTTCCCTGTCCAAGGCAAACATTATTAATTCAAGCATGGGCATGTATAAATATTCAGGCGATAGCATATGCAAACATTGAGTATGGTTATATTGTTCAAGTTTAAATACACGAGGTGGACATAGTCAAGGATAAGGATAACATGCAACGAGAGCACACGATGAACACACGATGCGCTGCGAGTTATCCCATCCACACACGATGACTGCCGCTAAGTCGATCCCGGGGGCACGGTCTACTGAATATGGGAATCGATTTCGAAGAAACAAATCCATAACGAGGACGAGTTCTTAATTCAATCTATCCCGATCGAACGATACCGTCTTGTGTTTCTTAGCCGCGCTCCCCGCACCGGGGGAACGGGGCGCTACAGTTGACGCGTAAGGACCAGGAGTTTGCATGGACAAAGGATTTCCAGAAGGCCTTTGAGGAGTTGAAGAGACGATTAACGACAATATCGGTCTTGACGCTTCCTTCAGGATCGGGAGGATACGTAGTTTATAGTGAAGCGTCAGGAAGTGGACTGGGATGTGTTTTGGTGTAGCATGGCAAAGTTATCACTTATGCATCGAGACAGCTGAAGGTTCATGAGAAGAACTACCCGACGCAATATCTCGATCTAGCTGCAGAAATATTTGTATTAAAGATATGGAGGCACTATCTTTACGGAGAGAGGGTGGAAATTTTTACTAATAACAAGAGTCTGAAGTTACTCAAAAGAGCTCAACATGAGGCAGAGGTGTTGGCTAGAGTTGATGGTCAATTTTGATATAGATTTGCAGTACCATCCGAGCAAGGTGAACATCGTAGCAGACGCACTCAGTAGAGAGCCCATAATTTATTTCTTGATGATGCAGCCCCATCTATTTGAGGACCTACAGGAGCTCGGGATAGAGGTTATTTTGCCAGGGCAGAATGGGTAGTTGGATAATCTTGAGGTTAAGTCACCACTAGTGGAGAGGATTAAGGCGTCATTGCCTACAGATGCTAGGTTTCGGAGACTTAAAGAGAAGACGGAAGTCGGCATACAGACGGGACTTCGGATCCATGAGGATGGGACGTTCAAGTATAAAAATTGCCTATATGTTCCGAATAGGGACTTGAGATATGAGTTATTATCTGAAATACATAGCTCCATGTACTATATTCATCCAGGAGGTACAAAAATGTACCGAGATTTGAGGCAGTACTATTGGTGGCATGGGATGAAAAGAGAGATTGCACGATTTATGGCAAAATGTTTGGTCCGTCAGCAGGTTAAGGTCGAGCATCTGAGAACCGCTGGTATATTACAGCCGCTTCCCATACCCGAATGGAAGTGGGAACATATCACTATAGATTTTGTTACAGGATTTTCAAGAAGCCCCAGTGGGAAGGATGCAATTTGGGTTATTGTGGATCGACTCATCAAATTGGCATATTTTTTGTCGTTCAGAGTTGGTCAGTCCACAGAGATTCTAGCCGACATGTATATACGGTAGATCGTAAGGTTACATGGAGTACCGGTTAGTATAGTGTCGGATCGTGACTCAAGATTCATATCCCATTTTTGGCGGAGCATGCCGGAGAGTCTTGGCACCCAACTCAAGTTCAGCACTGCTTACCATCCACAGACAGAAGGTCAGTCGGAGCGCATGATTCAGATTCTAGAGAATATGCTCAGGTCGTGTATGTTAGACTTCGGAGGGTCTTGGGAAGACCATTTGTACTTGGTGGAGTTCTCTTATAATAACAGCTACCGGACGAGTATCTAGATGGCACCTTTTGAGGCGATGTACGGCTGGAAGTGTAGGTCACCGATATGTTGGAGTGAGGTTGACGAGCGTCAGATACTCGGTCCAGAGTTAGTGATGCAGACAGTTGATAAGGTAAAGAAAATTCAGAGTCATCTTCATGTAGCTCAGGACAGACAAAAGCATTGGGCTGACACACACTGCCCACCATTGGAGTTCAAGGAAGGCGAACATGTGTTCTTGAGGATCTCACATACTCAAGGTACTATTCGATTCGGGAGCAGAGGCAAGCTGAACCCAAGGTACATTGGGCCGTTTGATATTTTAGAACGTATTGGTGAGGTGGCATACCGTCTTGCATTACCCTCATCTCTAGAGGGAGTGCATGATGTATTCCATGTCTCACAGCTGAGGAAGTACGTGACTGACCCAAGTCACGTAGTCGATCATTCTGAGATTGCAGTAGGACCGAGCTTGAGGTATGAGGAGCAGCCAATTGAAATACTTGACATTAGTGAAAAGATAATACGGGGTCAGACGATCAGACTGGTTCGGGTAGCTTGGAAATATCACTCCCCAGGCGAATCCACTTGGGAGCGAGAGTATGTCATACATCAGCGTTATCCTCACTTATTCGATGATGCATGTATGAACTAAGAACTACCCTTAAATTATCATGTCTTTATAAATTTCTAAGTAGTTTAATTCTTATTTGTGATGACGCAATTTTTTTAAGGAGGGTAGATTGTAAATCCCCTAAAATTTTGATAAGGATATTTTGGTAATTTTGTTTTAATTATAAATCATTAAAAAAATCTGGAATTTAGAAACCCTTTAGTGTAGTCTTAATGCAAGAAAAATAATACTAGTTTTTTCTTTCCAACCAACTTTGCATAATAGGCTTAGCCGAGCCATATTAGGCTCATGACACGTATGTCACTTATAATTTTATAAACTTATACTTCGTTTTGATCGCACAACAACCGTGACATTTTTTGACTCAAAATATGACACTTGGACACTTTTCCATTGCGGTCAATTTAGACGAGCAACATGAACCCAAATTTTGACACTAACTTTTATAACCCCTAGCCTAATACAACCAATTATGCATATAACATTAGTGTCACATTTATTTGAGTCCCCGTAGGCTCCAAAAATAATATAGAAATACTGTACATTTTAATTAGTCAAAAATGACCATTTTTGATTAATTGTACCTGACCGAGCCCGAATCCCTAACTTTAACCCTTAAACTAACTTGACTAACTCATACACAACACCATACACCCATCCCTTATCTTCCTACACACCAAACATAATTTATTCCCACACCAAATTATATTTTTACCTCATTTAAAATTTAAATTCAGCTTTTACCCAAAATAGCATAAACCTTTGGACTATGTTAACTTAAATTGAACCATGTGTGCTTATATGGAAGGGGAGAAACCTACCCGTAGCCAACACTATGGGGTAGGGTCACAATGTTGTTGACACAAAGTGGTCACAGGCAACCTGATTTTGATAATCGTTAAACATCAGATCAAAAACACAGATGAAGCAGATACTCAATGTAAAGCATATCAACTCTGTCAGTATTAAAGACAGACTCTGCAACAACTATTGGTTTCTATTCAAATGTAATATTTTATTTATTTGAGTTTAGGACTGATGTAAGCTGAGTCACACTGGCAAATCCCAAGTACCTATACCCAAATACCTAGTCCACTAAAATGAACCAAAGAACCTATCCACCAAATTAGGCCACATTTATTTACAAAGTCTACCATACTAAGAGATCGAACTGGGGCCGAACTCGGTTACCCTTTTGGTATGAAATCAACCAGTTCAATAGCTCCTGATTTCTTGGCCCAATGGTTGGAAATTTGAATTAAACCCCATCCGAATTCTGGCCGAATTCCGTTTGCCTACACCCTATAAATAGGATTAGAATTCTTTATTCTAACAATAGCTCACCCATTCTTAAGTCTTCTATCCTATTGTGAGCAAACCTCTAAAGGCTTAACCTTCTCATCTCAAAGAGCAACTCTGTAGCCTTCCTAGTGCCAAGTGCGATCTCGGTCTAGAAGTCTTCTGAGTTGTAAAGAGCTTTGTTCCAACAGTTATTCTCTTTATCAGGCTATGAAGTTACAAGACTTCGGATCAAACCTCGTGGTTGTAAAGAAGTTGCAATTCTTTGGATCAAAGCTTGTGATTCACTATTGGTGATTATAGTAGATACAACTCCGAGCTTGAGTTCTCGGGACTGGACTAGTCCTTTTAGAGGAAAACCAGTATACATCTTGGTGTTTGCATTTGGTCTCTCTCACTCTATTACATATATTCATAACACTACAAGTAGTATTACTTATGCACGAGATATATTCTAATAGCTAGTAGTTGATCACCATTGCATGCCATAGAATTAATCTTTTAACAGGTGATTTTATTTCGCTGCATACATACACTCTATTCACTCCCCCCCTCTAGTGTTGCCATACACGGTCCTATTATTGGTATCAGAGCAGGTACTCTTACATTGGAACTATTACTGATATCAATTGCTCCATAATTAGTATCAGAGCAGGTAGTCTCTTAATTAGTTTATGATCCCAATTGCTCTTTCAATTGGTATCAGAGTAGGTGCTCTCTTTATATAGATATTACTGATATCATTTGCTCCTCAATTAGTATCAGAACTGGTACTCTTTATATATGAACTATTGCTCATAAACAAAGCAAGTTCTCTTGATTATCGGATTAACATCCAAAGAGTATAACATATGGAAATAACAAGATCACTATTTTCCATCAATGGTGAAAGCCAACTCCTTGATAAGCCACCTATTTTTAACAGCACAAACTACTTATTTGAAAAATACATATGAGTGTTTTTCTAAAATCTTTTAGCTTTAACTTATAAACTTACGTTATTAATGGTTACAAAAGAGTTGACTAAGCAGATAATGAATATATCGAAGATAAAAAAAAAGCAGCAAGCGATAATGTAAAGGCAATGTATATGCTCTATTGTACTCTAGGAGAAGTCGAATTCAAACTTATCTCCAAATGCAAAATATCATATGAGATATGGAAATGCTAGAAGCAACCTATGGAGACAACGAAGAAGATGAAGAAGATCCTCATGATATTGCAAGCTTGTATCAACATGAAAAAGCAACATATACAAAGAAAGATGCAGACATTCAGTGCAACAATGATGACATCAAGGAAGAAGATGTTGTAAACTTATGCCCAAGCGAAATTCTAGCAATCAATGCAAGCATCTAGTACGAGAATGACAAAAACTTTCAACATACGACAGACTTGTGATTAATGGTAAGCGAGGTAAATAATGACTCTCTAGCAAAAGATATTCCGTATGATGAATTATCTGATACTTTTAATGATTTATTTGAAGACAATAATAATCTTGGAAATAACTATAAACAAGCTCGAAAAGATATCAAATCTTATCAGCTTAAGAATGATCAGCTTATTTGCTTACTTAAGGAAGCTAAAGAAAACTCATTTTCTGATGAATCAATTAAAATCTCCAAACTTGAGCTTAGCTTACAAGAAGCTCTTGACTACTTTGATGAAAGCAATCAAGAAAATGCTAAACTTAAGGAAGACTTAAAACAGGAAAATGAGAAGTACTCTAATGCCTCACTTAAGATAGATGCTCTTACAGCTAAATATCATAATTTATATGCCACCTCTAAAAAGTTAGAGATTAGATTGGGAAAGCAGGTCTTACAACCTACTATTCAGTCTAACACGAGACACATGGCTAAACAAAAAAGCACTCACAACAAGACACTAGCAAACAAATCAAATGCTTCACACTATCATGCATGTAGAACACAACATACTTCACACAATCATGCATCATATTACAAATATCCATGCAAGACATGTCATACTACATTAAATACTCATCCCAACACAAATGCCTATTCTATATATCATTATTGTGGTTTAAAAGGACACATTACACATCAGTATAAGGCTAGAAAATTGGTTGATATGAATATGTATAAGTGGATTCCTAAAGCTAACAAATTTGGATCCAAATCCTGGATACCAAAATCTTGTTCTAATCATATAGGTGGAACGATTTGCGACAAGACGTAATGGTAAAGGAGAAAGTTGGTGATTGCAAAAAGATAAATAGATATTCTCATAAGCAATTGCACCAACAACAAAAGATGACTATTAAGTCATTATGGTAACACAAATTTTCTTATATATAGTAGTATAATTATTCTTAAACTGTGTACAAAGAAAGTTTTATAAAATAATTCTTTAATATTGTGCTCTAAAGGTATAGAAATTATTATTAAAAAGCCTAAAGGGTCCTTCTGTCAATAAGGTGTAAACAACCTTAAGTGACATGATACTTAAGTGTCTTCGGACCACCGCTAGCTGGAAACCGGCCCCTACAGCTAATTAATAATCACAAAAATACCTCACTAAGTAATGATATACAAAGAGCTATTTACAAATGCTTCCTAAATATAATTATCATTCATTCAGTAATTCACTGCTATAATTTATGTTAATTGTCTTGTCTAAAAGCAATGACTGATAATAGCCTGTCATAGTTATAGAACTCATATATTTTATAATTGTATTATTATAAGATCACTTATATGTTTTTTATATAACTATTATAGCATTCTACAAAAATATATTTTTAAAATCCTGAGCTATCAGAACTCGGACAGAGTTCGGTCCGAACTCAGTCCTAATTCGGTTCAAGTATTTTTATATAACAGCAGTAGCCACGGATTTGATCTCATTACTTCATCCTCATAAACCCTTCTTTTCAAACCTAGAATAAACCCTTTTCTCCCAAACCCTAGTTTTGTGATCTCCTTCTATAAAGGCTTTTTCTCTCTTAACTTGAGATTTAAGGCTCTTGGTGAGATTCCCCTTCATCCCCTTTAATCTTTTCAAGGTACATTCTTCACATTCTCAAACCCTAATTTATGGCTCCTAAATTTGGAAAAAGAAGAGAAAAGCAAAAGAGGCTTTCTCTTCTCAACCCTCTAATGATGATACTATATATTCCTTATTTTTTCCTAATATTCCAAACCCAAGAGAATATGATGATTTCATTTTTACTTCTATTGATGCCTCAAATCTATGGTTCAAAGACTTTGTGCAATGAAATATTTGCAAGGAAAATCCTATTAATTTTACTACTTTTCATGCCCAAAAATCTAAACTTGTAGAATTCCATCTTCATCGCCTAGTCAAAACTAGAAAACCCATATATTTAAATGTCATTAGCATGTTTTATTGCAATCTATCTCATAATCAATGGTCTATTTCTTCGAGAGTGGGTGGAATCGACATTGAATCTGATGATATAACTCTGGGTGAAATTCTTAAAATCCCTAACGAGGGAGATGCCCTAGTTGAGATCGACAAACTCAATCTCAAAGACGGCATCACTCTTGATTCTTTCAGGGACATGCTTTGCGCCCCTAATCCTTATCCTGACGGAAAGTTTTGTGCTTGTCACGCCCTAGTCTTAAAATATCAAGGGACTAGCCATGTGGCAATGGCCAGCAGCACAACTCCAATGGATAAAACTAATTTAATGGACCCTTTAGAGTGCACTTAAGCTATAACAAATATAAATGCACGTCTGCCCCATCTATCACAGTATAATTCTAATCACATCCACAGAAAGTAAACACAATCCAATATGATAAACCAGACAAGATAATATATATAGAAAATAGTCCATCAACAAGTCCAAATCAGTAGTATCTCGAAGAACAACCCGACAAAATAAGAAAAGAGAATAACACCAATACATATGTCCATAAGTCAAGATATGAAATAATAATAAGGATAGATAACTAACTAGGTAACTGAATACTCAGGAGAAATTCTCTGGCACAACCTTGTCATCTGGTTCCAGTACCGTTCCAACGTCAGCTCATGTCCCGTAAACCTCGGGGTAATCATCTTCTGCTATACCTGGGGACATAATCCGGATCCAGGTCTTCAAGGGACATAGCAAGGTACAATAAACACTTAAGCCAAATAAAATACAGTAAAGAAAAATAGATCCTCAGGGCAAGCTATGTAACCAGCTATGTGAAATACAAATAAGAGCATCATTAGTACTCAGGCTGGGACCACTACAGGCTCAGTGTCGGGGAGCCCATAGCAGAAAGTAGTATCACGACTCCAGTATATGTGCCAAAGTAAGTAGTATCATGTATTCCAGTAGTATAGTATATATATATAATCAGCATGTAGCGTCTCTTCCCATCCAATGTAACCTCATATCTCATGTCCACAATATCTCATGTCCATAACACGCAAGATCATGACCTCTAGCTAGTACAACGAGTCATAATAATATCTCTATATATGCAAGTCTCATATCACGAATCCTGTAAGCTTATACAGAATCACCATGAATACCTCAAGAAAGATTCTGCCATATAAAATAGTGTTAAATGTCCTATAGTATGTCGAACTTGGTAAAACAAGGACGTAAAAATATAGGATCGTAGAATCAAATCTCTAAATGAGGTTACACGACTCCGCGTATGGCGTCGACACCCGAATCTTGCTCGGACGCTAAGCAACGTCTCACGGTCCTAGGTTGAATAGGTACATCACATAATTATATATAGAGAAAGAACACAAACAAATAATGTAACAGGATTGGCAACGTACACTTGCCTGGGATCTGAACTCCGTCAACTACTCCTATAAAAGTGGGATCTCCAAGTACGCCTTCAGATGTTGTAAAAAATATCACCATTACTCTCAAAATACTTGAAATAGCTAGGATTGACTACCCATAAGTCCAATTTAGACACAGGGGAAAAATTGACAGTTTTGGGTCAAAATGGAGTCCACATGTGGCCCACTTCGCTCCAAAAAATATGCCAAAGATAATGTTCTCCAAATTTGTCAAACTTAGTATTTACGAGTCCAAAACGATAATACAAATCCAATGAAGCATCCAAAACTGGATTCCGATGAGCCGGTCACAAAATTACCCATTAAGTGGAACCGTAGGGCCCGCAAAACAGTATTTTATCAACGTTCTCAGAATCAAACCAAATTGGGGTCACAGGACTAGCGTAACGTTGTGAATCCGAAGCTGCAAGTTTTGTTGTGAAATGACAAGTACATACAAAATTATGACAAGTGTCAGGACAGGCCGATACGGTATTTTTTGACGGATACGCGTTGATTTCAGTGTGCACATACATCCAAATCAAATTTTGCAAAATTTCACGTTGATGATACGCGTCTTTTGGCCTAATTCGGATACGACGAAGTTGCCTCATTTGGCGGGATGCACCCCATATCGAGAAAATTTGGGTTTAGGAAATCAAGTTTTCTGACAAATTTTAACGCTGAATAATCAGCAGATAAATCAACAATAAAATAAACTAATTGAAGAGAATAAAACTCAGTTATGTTGTCTAAATTATTGTTGAAGTAGAATTTTAAAATATTAACTAGGTTAGAAGAAAATTAGATACGAACATGGGAGGTTGGAACAATTTCTGATCTTAAAATTAAGTTATTTTTCCTTTTTTGTGTCGCTATTTACGATCGACATAGGACACGATAACCTAAACTAATTAAACAGGGTTCATGGGGGTCATGTGATCTTTATATAGGATTTGGCGAGTCGTTATTTAGTTAACTGTGTAGGGAGATACAGAGGTGGGAAGAAGGGTATCTCACTTAAATTGTTGCTCGGGATTTGGACGGGTCTTCGCGACGGCGTTCGTCAGCGGCGGTAGTGGTCGATGGTGGCGTTCGTCTGGACTGGTAGGGGAGAGCTGGTGGTAGTCTGTATATATAGGGTGAAAGAGGGGTTACGTAAGGGAAAACGATGGATCGCGACCGGTTGTGGGGAGAGGAATGGAGGGGGACGCGGTCGGTTTTAGGGAAAGGAAGGGTTGGGGGGAGAGTTACTATAGCGATAGGAATTACAACAACTAGGGGTTCGGGTGCTGGGGAGTTCGGGTTTGGGTGCGGGTAGGTTTAGAGTTTGGGTATCCGAATTTGGGTTTTGGTTTAATAATTAATATATTAACCATAAATATATGAATATATATATAGCTATCTAAAAATAGCTTTGAACCCCAAATAATTTCCAAGAAAAATCTACAATTCTCTAATAATAGTTGTACACCCAAAAATATATTTTTTGTATAATATTATTAATTAATTTACATATACAAAAATATCAATCCATGAATATATATTTATCTAATTAGCTAAAATTAATGAAAATTCTCTCTTAATCACAATAATTACATAATACAAATATTAAAATTTAATATCTAAAAATCAGGGGGTTTATAATCTATCCAACTTAAAAGAATTGTCCTCGCAATTAAGAAAACAAAATATAACCGGTCAGGAAAGGTTTGCTCCAGAAGAGTTATCGCGGTTGTATGACATTTGTTGAAGTACGACACAAAGGATAAGGGACCATGAACAAGGGAAAAATTGAGAGGAAGGGTGAGGGTTTTATTCAAGCAGAACACGTAGGGAAGCAATAAAAACTTTTTTCTAAGCAATGAGAAATAAGTAACTCAAGTGTAAAGGAGTATGTTTAGAGCGAGGATCAACTACAGCTTCTGAAAACTTGGGTACCACTTACATATTACTACTCTAGATCAACAAGTTCATGCTAACATAATACTAGATATAAGCTAGGGAATAGAACTAATAGGCACATGCTAAAGTATTAATAGGAATATTCGTTACTATAACTAGCTATGACAAAGACTAAATCTTACCTATATTCGCTACTCCTCGAGTCTTTGCCTCCTCCACTATCATCGCAAAAGCCTGTCCACGTCCCTGTGGTGGTGCCCTCTGCTGTTGCTGGGCCTGCTGGAAAAGTACTCTCTGTAATGCCAATGATGGCCTCGACTGATATCCTTTCTGTGCTGGTGGTCTGAATCCTCTATCTTCTGCCTGTGATACTCCTGGTGCTGGATAAGCTGGTCGATGTGGCTGCTGGACTGGTCTCGGTGCTGGTAAAGCTTGTCGGTTTACCATCATTGCTCTCTCTCGATGCTCAGGGCAATCCTTGGCTGAATGTTGGCAGAATCCACAAATTAAACGTAGTCCTAACTTGTATCTACACTCGCTCTCGTAATGACCTCGCTTTCCACAATATTAACATATAGTCAGTGCCTTCGGAGCTGATCTGGGTGGCTGGTGAAATGAGGTCTCTTTGCAACGTCTTTATGTGGTGCTTTGGCTGGTATTGATGTGAACAACCGTTTCAGGCTGGACTCTCTCCTGGTGACGCACTCCATGCATCGGGCTGCAGCAAGGACATCCATAAATAAAGTAGGTACAATAGAGCCGATTAGTCTCTGTAGCTCAAAGCTAAGTCCATCAAAGAACTTCTCTGCCTTCTTCTCTTATATCGGAATTAGAGTAGGGGCAAAGCGACTCAAACGGATGAACTCTCCATTGTACTCTTCTACCGTCATGTTGCCTTGAATGAGGCGGTTAAACTTATCCCTAAGTTTTGCTCTAGCAATGGCTGGAATGTACATCTCCTGGAAGAGTTTAGAGAACTCCTCCCAAGTGACTCGGTCTGGTCTGAGCCGTCTCTCCTCAGACAGCCACCAGTGATGTACATTACCCGTCAACTGCATCCTGGCGGCAGTCATCCAACGCTCCCTCGGAAGCTCACCTACTTCCAATTAGTGTTGAGTGTTTGTGAGCCACTCATGAACTTCAGTGGGCTCCTCCTTGCCTAAAAAGGTACGGGGCTTCAACTGGAGGAAATCAGTGATAGATCCCGTCGATGGTCGTCTAGCTGGTGGGTTCGCCTGCTCCAGTACGGTCACTGTGTAGTTCCTCAGGTTCTTTGTCTGGTGATACTGAGCCTCTTGATGAACCTGATGTTGTACTTGCAATATTGTGTAGAATATTTGGAAAATCTGTGGACCATCGATAGGTTTTTCTGGTAGAAAAATGGCCATCGATGGAGTAAACTACGACGGTGGTGGAATATCATCTCGTCGGAACCTCGAGGCGTGCTGATCTGCTTGATTTCTTTGTTGAGTAGAGGGATCTCCACTTAGTGGCATCACCCCATCATCGTAGGTGATCATTGCACCATGTAGTGTACCCGCGGGAGTCTCGTTACTGACTCGTGGATCCACTACTCTGCATATAAAGTAAACTATGAGAGATGCACAGAGGAATCAAGGCAGGATGCAAGTCAAAAAATTATTTTGAAGTCGATATAGAGGTCAAGAACAGGTCAACAAGTGGATGAGATCCAATAATTTATTCTATTCTAATTTGCAGGCTTGCTCGGTTCCTCAGTTGAAACCAAAGTAATATATTCGTAGACCCGCATGGGCCACCACAAAAACTATATCATGTCCCAGTCCTAAAATATCAAGGGACTAGCCACGTGCAATGGCCAGCAGGACAACTGTAAATCCCCTCGACCAAATTTAGGTTTAATTAGTTTAGAATAGGATACTAGGATTAAATTGGATACAATTAGAATTAGAACACCATGCTTTAGAAATATTTGTGTAATAATTACATGACTTAATACCCCTTACTGTTGCTTTGATGTTTAGAGCGCTACACTAGTGGTTACCTTCAAACAAATTTCATACACATTTCCTACACATGCCAGACTACCCATCTGACCCTTGTGTAACTCTTAAATACTCGATATTGTGCTTTATTTTAGCTGCACAATATTCGTTATAAACATCCATGTATAATCCCAATAAATCCATTTTTTTATAATTGCCCATTCCTATTTAAAATTGGAGACACAACCTCAACATGTTCCATATAACCCAAATTATGGCATTAACCTATTCTGAGCCTGCTACGCCCATGACACTTATGTCCCACCTAATTTTAATCTCATGTATCTTCAATTGATTAAAGAATGCCTTGTGCATTATCTTTATTTAAATTAATGTGAAGACCAATCTCACCCAAAACTGGACCCAACTTAGCCAATGAACACCCTACACCCTTCATGTGGACATGTCCCCACCCCAAAGAGCCCAGGCCGGCCCAATTCCCGAGGTCAACCCCCCTCTTTCTCTCTTCTATATAAATACAACTTATTCTCTCTCCAAACCCTAAAACCCACCTAGCCAAACCCTAGCAAAACTATTTTCCCACTTCAACCCGATCACCCATCTTCTCCCTTCTTCGATTGCACAGCACCACCACCACCTCAACCGCCTCAGCCACAACCTTCTCCGCCTATCCTTCCCAGTCGACGCCGGACCACCGCCCCAGCCCGCCTGTACAGACCGCTACCTCCATCAACCATCATCACCATCATCAACACCCTCCTCCAACCCGACTCCCCTTTTCCGACTTCTCTCTACCACCTCTACCGGCTGACTACTGACCGCCTCCGCAACCAGCCTTACCGTCTACACCACCCCAACACCACCAGCAACCAACACCTACACCACCGCCAACCACCACTGCCAGGATCGCCAACCACCACTGCCAGCCTGACTGCCGCCTTTCTCACGACCAGCACTACCGCCAACCACCGTTGTCGCCAACCGTTGTTGCTGCTGCAACTGCTGCCGAGACTGCTGCTGCCGCTGCTTCTTCATGCACCGTCGGAGCTCCGCCCTCGCCAGAGAACAGTACGTCGACGAACCCAGACCCCCTTTCGGCCATGACTAGGTAAACATCTTATTGCCCTCTTCTCTTCCTGTGTCATTGTGTCGTTGATTAGACACGAGTAAAGTAATATGAAACCCTAAGTGCAGTGTGTGTTTGTATGGTTATTTTG
This sequence comes from Iris macrosiphon, assembly GCA_036927795.1. Taxonomy (NCBI): domain Eukaryota; kingdom Viridiplantae; phylum Streptophyta; class Magnoliopsida; order Asparagales; family Iridaceae; genus Iris; species Iris macrosiphon. The sequence goes on from JAYESA010000004.1 coordinate 58,346,148, forward strand.
TATTAAAAATTGATGTTAAGTAATTACTTAAATAATAATTGATTTATTGAGGAGAAAATACTGTGTTGACCTAGAACTTGGACAACTAGCCTTGTGCACGTATCCTTATAACATGCTAGTTAAGACTTATAATATAGTATTATATGTCTTAGTTGCATAGCATATTCAGACGTTTCGTTGTCTTGGCATACACGCCACTCGTGGACAGGACACATGTACGTCTTAGCTGCATGCACACGCGACTATGTTAATTGACCAACCGTAACCCCTTAAGTCAGTGTCTAAGAGCATCGTAGTGATTCTGTGTGTATCACTTTAGTGTCTAATGATCGAATTGCTATATTATATTATATGTATAGGGTCACTAGACCAGTCAGAAGAGACTTCAGTAGCAGGCTATTGGTATTCGCAGCATGAGGACCCAGGCAAGATACCTTGCCATATCTACTGTTTAATTTAAATTATGCATATGTTGTATGATATCTTGTTATTTTATTTCATATAACTGTGCGCGTTCAAGATTGACTCGGGTGCAGTCGACAAGTACGTCAATGAGTAGTGTACTTGACCTAGTCACTAGCAGACTCACCCCCATTGGGAGGATACTCTAATATCTTCTGAGACCTGACACTCTTACATGCATCATGGTGACAAACTCATATTGGGATGCGGGTTCACGTACCCGACTAGCTATCGGTGCGTGTGACATGCATCACGATTTAGTACGTAATCAGGATTATATGATTAGTAGAGACTTGGCATATCTATACGTGGTATGCACGTCGAGTATTCGACTTGTATATCTATATTGGGCGGGGAGGACAACTAGTAGGCGTATGGGGTACACACATTGGAATCCATATTATCCGGAGGAGCCGCGGATCTAATGACTTCCTTTATTCAGATGCCACATTCTTCGGAGCGATATGGATGATATACTATTCAGATGCCATATTCTTCGGAGCGATATGGACAATATACTATTCAGATGCCATATTCTTCGGAGCAATATGGACGATATACTATGCAGATGTCACACTCTTCGGAGTGTGGATATTATACCTACGCCAACCCATACTTACCAACGTTGTTCTCATATTGCATTCACTTAGATGGTTAGCACACACTTTATTTTATTTAGTATTTATATATGGCATGCATTTTTGTATCTTGTTACGTCCCTCTGAGGACCTAGTTCCCTTCCAGATTTGGACGAGGCCTATTACCCTACAGTATACGGACCGGGACAGGAGACGAGGTACGCATCCGAGGAGGAGCTAGAGGTGCTACCGTCAGAGTTTTCGTGATTATTTGGTAGGCCTTCTGCCTAGGATTAGAGCATCATTATCTAATCAATCGATGCCCTAGTCTTTACTCTTTTTATCTGTCTTTTCAGTACTTTTATTTTGTCATAGTAGTGGGTTTGTTCCCACCAGATATTTTGGGTGTACTATGATATTGTAGACTGAGGTTTATTTCCAGTATTTATTTTAATACTTCTTGGTTATATTGTGGATGAGATTAGATTACATGTTTTGATGATTTGGACTTGTTAGTATTTTAGGACAGCGGAGTACTCTTTGTAGGATCCATTAAATTGGGAAATCCCTCGGAGATGTATTAGCTGGCTATTGCCACGTGGCCTAGTCCCATATATTTTGGGACTGGGGCGTGACATAGTTTTAGTGGTGGCCCATGCAGGTCTTGTTTATCGCTTGTGGTATGGTAACATGCCCAGCGAGCCTACAATAGGATAGAAATTACTAGGTCTTATCCACTTTGATTACGTCTTTGAACTTCCTTCATATTACTTCTAAATATCCACATCATATTTGCTTGACTCCGTACTCTTTTAATAAAGTTCTATCTCTTGTAGCAAGATGAACTTGAGCAGTGGACGAGAAGCGCCCAGTGCCGTGGTGCCAGCCGATACCACCCAAAGAGAGGAGATATCCCAGGGACCACCTGGAGAGCAACCACCACCATAGGCCCCAATAATTCTACAGGCCTCGCTGATACATTGGCACGAGACTTCTCAGGGCGATCCTACACAGCAGCACGAGGGACAGACTTCCCAGACGATCCCTACGCAGCATTTCAAGGGCCAGACTTTGGGGGCTACGTCGATGCCACAAACCGAGAGGCCGATATCCGAGGAGACACCTACCCCACAGCCGGAGGTCCCATTGCCACCACCTCCACCTTATCCACCTCAGATGTCACAATCAGATGGACAGCCACAGATGCTTTAGTTCTTCCAGGCTATGATGCAGGCATAGTGGCATCAGACCGAGACGTTGAGACAGAGTTTGATGGCAATTCTGGAGAGAACACCTGCCCCAGCACCCGTACCAGCACCTCCACCAGCTCAGACAGTTGGTACTATATGATGGTTCCGCCATATGGGTCCGAACACTTTTTCGGGCAACGAGACTTCACAGGAGATCTCTAATTGGGTCGCCAACACGGAGATGCTACTAGAGGCTTCTCAGCTATATCCAGACCTTTGGATGACCGCAGTAAAGGCCCAACTGAAAGGCAACGCCCATCACTGGTGGGATTCTATTGAGCGCAGTGTAGGCAAGACCTAGACATGGGAGCAGTTCTTAGAGTACTTCAATGCAAAGTATTTCTCGGCTACAGTCAGAAATGCCCTGTACTCCCAGTTCCTGCATCTAGAACAAGGGAATATGACCGTAGACGCATACGATGCAAAGTTTAGCCGTCTTAGCATATTTGGTGCCATCTTGATACCCAACGATCTAGAGAAAGCCCAGAGATTCCATCACGGCCTCACTTTCGAGCTGCAGAGGTATACCACCACACAGGCGAGGATTTCTTATGAGGTGGTTCTTTCAGAGGCGAGGATCTAGGAGGCCATCGGCAGAGGAGCAAGACGTTCCAGTACGACCACACCCGCCAGAGCCCAGCCCAGAGCAGGAGGACCGATCCGTCATCCCGGAGCACAGACACAACAGAGGACAGCACCATACCAGCAAAAAGAGCTTCCTACTTGCCACCACTGTGGTAAGAGAGGATATTTCCAGAAGGACTATCGAAAGAGACTGGGGACATACATGATTTATGGAGCGAGCCAGCACCAAGCCCGAGACTGCCCACAGCACAGAGATGCAGCACCGCAGACCGGACAGAGGCCAGCAGCACCAGCCCTGAGGATACTACCCCCGCCCGGAGGTCAACGTCCACCAGCACCTGGAGGATTTCAGAGGGAACCACCCTGAGCCCCACAGGAGGCACAGTTTGATCGAGTCCGACAGCAAACCGGAGGGTAGAGGCACGGACAGGCCATTGTACTAGTAGCTACTGAGAAGGAAACAGAAGGGGAAGCTATCACAGGTACTGTTTTAGTTGCATCATTACCTGCGACTGCATTATTTGATTCTGGTGCTACACTATCTTTAATTTCTAGTAGATTCGTAGCTATGCATAGAGTAGCTACTTCCCCCTTACCTAAGAGTTGGAAGATTCTTACCGGAGGAGGCATCGTGCCGGTTACCAGCACTATTAGAACGTGCTTAGTAGTCGTGTGTGGTAGAGAGATGAGAGCACAATTTTTGGTATTTCCTATGCCATACTTTGACGTTGTGCTAAGCATGGACTGGTTAAGCCAGTATAATGCCGTACTGGATTGCCGGAAGGGTAGCGTCACTTTTAGACCACCAGATCAACCGGAGTTCGAGTATATGCGAGGGACCATCGAGCAAGGAGTAGGACATACAGATGGAGCTTACATGGATATGGAGACGGTATCCCCACCGATAGTTGCAGAATTCGAGCATATTTTCCCGAAGGAGTTACCAGGCTTACCGCCAGATAGAGACGTAGAGTTCACTATTGAGCTAGTACCGGGAGCAGCACCGGTATCTTCTAATGTATACCGATTGGCGAAGAAGGAACTAGATGAGCTGAAGCTATAATTAGAGGAGTTGCAAATCAAGGGATTTATCCATCCTAGTGCATCACCCTGGGGAGCACCAATATTGTTTGTACCTAAGAAGGATGGGACAGTCCGTATGTGCATTGATTACAGAGCCCTTAATGCCTTGACTATCAAGAACAAGTACACCCTATCGCAAATTGATGATTTGTTCGACCAGCTGATAGGAGTAGTGGTATTCACGAAGATCGACTTGAGATCGGGTTATCATCAGGTAAAGGTACGGAGAGAAGACATTCCAAAGACAGCATTCAAGACTCGTTATGGTCACTACGAGTTCTTGGTGATGCCTTTTGGACTGACGAATGCGCCTGCCGTATTTATGAACTTGATGAACAGAGTCTTCTACCAATACTTAGACCAGTTCATGGAAGTCTTCATCGACGACATCTTGGTGTATTCGAAGAACCACGAGGAGCATGAAGAGCACTTGAGAAAAATATTGGAAACGCTGAGGCGTGATAAGCTTTATGCAAAGCTGAGTAAGTGTGAGTTTCTCCTAGATCGTATCACTTTTCTTGGACACGTTATCTCAGGATATGGTATTTCAGTAGATTCGACGAGGATTCATTAGTAGAGACATGGCCGACCCCTACCAATGTTTCGGAGGTGAGGAGTTTCCTAGGACTTGCCTGATATTACTGGAGGTTTGTAGAGAACTTCGTAAGGATCACTGAGCCGATGACCCGCTTGACCCATAAGGAACAAGAGTTCACCTGGACAGAGGAGTGTCAGACGGATTCGATGAGCTGAAGAAGCGTCTTACTACGACACCTATCTTGACTATACCTTCTGGACCCAAAGGATTCGTGATCTATAGCGATGCATCCGGGAAAGGATTAGGATGCGTCTTGATGTAGCATGGAAAGGTTGTGGCCTATTCCTCTAGGAAGTTAAGGACCCATGAGAAGAACTATCCCACTCATGACTTGGAGCTTGTCGCAGTTATCTTTGCTTTAAAGCTTTGGAGGCACTACCTATACGGAGAAAGAGTGAAGATATTCACTGATCACAAGAGCTTGAAGTACGTCTACACCTAGAAAGACCTAGACCAGAGACAAAGACGTTGGCTCGAGGTGATGACAGACTTTGAGATCGAGCTACAGTACCACCCGGGAAAGGCCAATGTAGTAGCTGACGCATTGAACTGAAGACCCATGGCATTCTTTTTGACTACCCAGCAACATCTGTTGAGAAATCTAGAGCAAATTGGTATAGAGGTCATTATGCCCGGAATAGACGGTCATTTGTCGAGTTTTCAGTTGCAATCGACATTAGTTGAGAGGAACAAGGCTGCTTTGCCAACAAATGCCAGATTCTAGAGGCTTCGACAGAGGACAGAGGCAGGAATATAAACAAGATTGCGCATATATAAAGATGGGACTTTGAGATGTGGAGATCGTCTCTATGTTCCGAATGGAGAGGTTTGTCAGGAGCTGATGTCGGAGGCACACAGTTCGATATACTCAATTCATCCAGGAGGTACGAAGATGTATAGAGACTTGAGGCAGTACTATTGGTGACATGGAATGAAGAGAGAGATAGCCCGCTTTGTGGCAAAGTGCCTGGTGTGTCAGCAAGTCAAGGCTGAACATCAGAGGTCTGCAGGATTACTTCAACCACTCCCGATACCTGAGTGGAAATGGGAGCACATCACTATGGACTTCGTTACGGGCTTTTCGAGGAGTCCTAGTGGTCGTAATGCGGTATGGGTGATCGTAGATAGACTCACCAAGTCCGCTCACTTTTTACCCTTCAGAGTTGGGCAATCTATAGAGGTCTTAGCAGATATGTATATGAGGGCGATCGTGCGACTGCATGGAGTGCCAGTCAGTATAGTGTCTGACAGGGATACGAGATTCACTTCTTACTTTTGGCGGAGTATGCAAGAGAGTCTCGGCACCCACCTAAAGTTCAGCACATCGTATCACCCGCAGACAGATGGCCAGTCCGAGCGCACCATTCAGACACTGAAAGACATGTTAAGGGCGTGCATGCTTGATTTCGGCGGATCATGGGAGGACCATTTGCATTTGGTCAAATTTTCCTACAACAATAGCTATCAAGCGAGCATTCAGATGGCTCCCTATGAAGCGTTGTATGGAAGGAAGTGTCGTTCCCCAGTACGTTAAAGCGATGTGGGTGAGAGACGGATTCTTGGGCCAGAGTTGGTTGTTCATACAGTGGAGAAGGTAAAGAAGATCCAAGGGCACCTGCGAGCAGCACAGGACAGACAGAAGCATTGGGCGAACGCGCATCGATGACCCCTAAAGTTCCAAGTTGGAGACCATGTGTTTCTAAAAATCTCACTTACTCGAGGGACTATCAGGTTTGGAAGCAGAGGAAAGCTGAGTCCGAGATACATTGGACCATTCGATTTGTTAGAACGTATCAGAGAGGTTGCTTACAGGTTAGCCTTACCACAGACTTTAGAAGGAGTTCATGACATCTTCCATGTATCCCAGCTAAGGAGGTACATGCCAGATCTGAGTCATGTGCTTGATCATTCAGAAATCACAGTCGGCCCGAGTTTGTCATACCAAGAGGAGCCTGTAGAGATTCTGGACAGAAGCGAGAAGGTATTGCGAGGTCAGACTATCCCTCTAGTTCGTATCGCATGGAGACATTATGCACCAGGCGAGTCGACCTGGGAACGCGAGGAGGATATTCGAACATAGTGCTTTAGAAATATTTGTGCAATAATTACATGACTTAATACACCTTACCGTTGCTTCGATGTTTGGAGCACTACACTAGTGGTTACCTTCAAAAAAATTCATACACATTTCCTAGACATGTCAGACTACCTATCTGACCCTTGTGTAACTCTTAAATACTCAATATTGTGCTTCATTTTAGCTGCACAATATTCGTTACAAACATCCATGTATAATCCTAGTAAATCTAATTTTTCATAATTGCCCATTCCTAATTGAAATTAGAGACACAACCTCAACATATTCCATATAACCCAAATTATGGCATTAACCTATTCTGAGCCTGCTACGCCCATGATACTTATGTCCCACCCAATTTTAACCCCATGTATCTTAAATTGATTAAAGAACGCCTTGTGCATTAGCTTTATTTAAATTAATGTGAAGACCAACCTCACCCAAAATTGGACCCAACTTAGCCCATGAACACCCTACACCCTTCATGTGGACATGTCCCCACCCCAAAAAGCCTAGGCCAGCCCAATTCCCGAGGTCAACCCCCCTCTTTCTCTCTCCTATATAAATACAACTTATTCTCTCTCCAAACCCTAAAACCCACCTAGCCGAACCCTAGCAAAACCATTTTCCCTCTTCAACCCGATCACCCATCTTCTCCCTTCATCGATCGCACACTACCACCACCACCTCAACCGCCTCAGCCACCACCTCCTCCGCCTACCCTTTCCCGTCGACGCCGGACCACCGCCCCAGCCCGCCTGCACAGACCGCCACCTCCCCCAACCATCATCAACACCCTCCTCCAACCCGACTCCCCTTTCTCGACTTCCTTCCACTACCTCCACCGGCTAACTACTGACCGCCTCTGCCACCAGCCTTACCGTCTCCACCACCCCAACACCACCAGCAACCAACACCTACACCATCACCAACCACCGCTCGCACCACCATCATCACATCCCCATCACCAACCCGACCCCGATCACCCCCAACCCACCTGACCAACACCTACACCACCGCCAACCACCATAGCCAGAACTGCCAACCACTGCTGCCGCCAACCGCTGCTGCTGCTGTAACTACTGCCGAGACTGCTGCTGCCGCTGCTGCTTCTCCGTGCACCGCCAGAGCTTCGCCCTCGCTGAAGAACAGTACGTCGACGAACCCAGACCCCCTCTCGGCCACGACTAGGTAAACATCTTATTGCCCTCTTCTCTTCCTGTGTCATTGTATTATTGATTGGACACGAGTAAAGTAATGTGAAACCCTAAGTGCAGTATGTGTGTGTATGGTTATTTTATATTAGAAATTGATGTTAAGTAATTACTTAAATAATAATTGATTTATTGAGGAGAAAATACTGTGTTGACCTAGAACTTGGACAACTAGCCTTGTGGACGTATCCTTATAACATGCTAGTTAAGACTTATAATGTAGTATTGTATGTCTTAGTTGCATAGCATATCCGGACGTTTTGTTGTCTTGGAGTACACGCCACTCGTAGATAGGACACATGTACGTCTTAGCTACGTGCATACGCGACTATGTTAATTGACCAACTGTAACCCCTTAAGTCAGTGTTTAAGAGCAGCGTAGTGGTTCTGTGTGTATCACTTTAGTGTCTAATGATTGAATTGCTATATTATATTATATATAGGGTCACTGGACCAGTCAGGAGAGACTTCAGGAGCAGGCTATTGGCATTCGTAGCTTGAGGACCCAGGCAAGATACCTTGCCATATTTACTGTTTAATTTAAATTATGCATATGTTGTATGATATATCTTGTTGTTTTATTTCATATAACTGTGCGCGTCTGAGATTGACTCGGGTGCAGTCGACAAGTACGTCGATGAGTAGTGTACTTGACCTAGTCACTAGCAGACTCACCCCCATTGGGAGGATACTCTGATATCTTTCGAGACCTGACACTCTTACACGCATCACGGTGACAAACTCATATTGGGATGTGGGTTTGCGTACCCGACTAGCTATCAGTGCGTGTAACATGCATTACAGTTTAGTACGTAATCAGGATTATATGATTAGTAGAGACTTGGCATATAGATACGTGGTATGTACGTTGAGTATTCGACTTGTATATCTATATTGGGCGGGGAGGACAACTAGTAGGCGTATGGCGTACACACATTAGAATCTGTAGTATCCGGAGGAGCCACGGATCCAATGACTTCCTTTATTCAGATACCATATTTTTCGGAGCGATATGGACGATATACTATTCAGATGCCATGTTCTTCGGAGCGATATGGACGATATACTATTCATATGCCATGTTCTTCGGAGTGATATGGACGATATACTATACATATGCCACGCTCTTCGGAGTGTTGATGTTATACCTACGCCTACCCATACGTACCAACGTTGTTCTCATATTGCATTCACTTAGATGGTTAGTACACCCTTTATTTTATTTAGTATTTATATATGGCATGCATTTTTGTATCTTGTTACGTCCCTCTGAGGACCTGATTACCTTCCAGATTTGGACGAGGCCTATTACCCTACAGTATACGAACCGGGACAGGAGACGAGGTAAGCATTCGAGGAGGAGCTAGAGGTGCTACCGTCAGAGTTTCCGTGATCATTTGGTAGGCCTTCTGCCTAGGATTGGAGCATTATTATCTAGTCAGCCGATGCCCTAGTCTTTACTCTTTTATCTGTCTTTTCAGTACTTTTATTTTGTCATAGTAGTGGGTTTGTTTCCACCAGACATTTTGGATGTACTATGATATTTCCGACTGAGTTTTATTTCCAGTATTTATTTTAGTACTTCTTGGTTATATTGTGGATGAGATTAGATTACCTGTTTTGATGATTTGGACTTGTTAGTATTTTAGGACAGCGGAGTACTCTTCATAGGATCAATTAAATTGGGAAATCCCTCGGAGACGTATTAGCTGGCTATTGCCACGTGGCCTAGTCCCGTGTATTTTGGGACTGGGGCGTGATAACAACTCCAATAGGTAAACCCAAGTTAATGGACCCTTTAGAGTTCACTTAAGATATAACAAATATAAATACAAGTTTGACTTATCTATCATAGTATAATTCTAATCTCATCTACAGAAAGTAAATATAATTCAATATGATAGACCGGTCAAGATAATAGATAAATAAAATAGTCCATCAACAAGTCCAAATCAGTAGTATCTCGAGGAACAACCCGACAAAATAAGAAAAGAAAATCACACCAATACATATGTCCATAAGTCAAGATATGAAACAACAATAAGCATTGATAACTGAATACTCAGAAGAAATCCTCTAGCACAACATCGTCCTCTGGTGCCAGTATCGCTCCAACGTCAGCTCATGTCCCATAAAACTCGGAGTAATCCTCCTCTGTTGTACCTGGGAACATAATCCAAATCCAGGTCCTCAGGGGACACAGAAAGGTACAAGAAATACTCAAGCCAAATAAAATACAGTAAATAAAAATAGATTCTCAGGGCAAGCTATGTAACCAGCTATGTGAAATGCAAATGAGAGAATCACTAGTACTCAGGCTGTGACCACTATAGGCTCAGTGTTGGGGAGCCCATAGCACAAGTAGTATCACGACTCCAGTATATGTGCCAAAGCAAGTAGTATCATATATTCTAGTAGTATAGCATATATATATAATCAGCCTGTAGCATATGTGTCTCTTCCCACCCAATATAACCTCATGTCTCATGTCCACAATATCTCATGTCCATAACACGCAAGATCATAACCTCTTGCTAGTACAACGAGTCATAATAATATCTCTATATATGCAAGTCTCATATCACGAATCCTGTAATCATATATAGAAACACCATGAACAACTCAAGAAAGATTCTGCCACATGAAATAGTGTCAAGTGTCCTACGGTATGACATACTTGGTAAAGCAAGCACGTAAAAATATAGGATAGTGGAATCAAATCTCTAAATGACGTTATACGACTCCGCGTACAGCGTCGACACCCGAATCTTGTTCGAACGCTAAGCAACGTCTCACGGACCTAGGTTGAATAGGTACATCATAGAATTATATATATAGAAAGAACACAAGCAAATAATGTAACAGGATCTCTGTAGTTTTGGCAAGGTACACTTGCCTGGGCTTTGAACTCCGTCAACTACTCCTGTAAAGTAGAATCTACAAGTACGCCTCTGAATGCTGTAACAAATATCACTATTGCTCTCAAAATACTTGAAATAGCTAGGATTGACTACCCATAAGTCCAATTTGGACATAGGGGCAAAATTGACAATTTTGGGTCAAAGCGGGGTCCACATATGGCCCACTTCGCACCAAAAATATGCTAAAGATAATGTTTACCAAATTTGTCAAACTTAGTATCTACGAGTCCAGAACAATGATACGAACCTAACAGAACATCCAGAACTGGATTCTAATGAGCCGGTCACTAAATCACCCGTCAAGTGGAACCGTGGGGCCCGCAAAACGGTATTTCGTCAACGTTCTCAGAATCGAACCAAACTTGCGTCACATGACCAGAGTAATGCTGTGAATCTGATGGCACAAGTTTTGTTACAAAATGACAAGCACATACTAAATTATGATAAGTGTCCAAATAGGTCAATACAGTATTTTTTGACAAATATGTGTTGATTCCGGTGTGCATGCACATCCAAATTATGTTTCGCAAAATCTCATATGTCCACATTGATGATACGCATCTTTTGGTACAATTTGCATTGACGAAGTTATCTCGTTTGGCGGGACGTACCCCGTATCGAGAAAATTTGGGTTTAGGAAATCAAGTTTTTTGACAAATTTTAACGCTAAATAATCAGCAGATAAATCAACAATAAAATAAACTAATTGAAGAGAATAAAACTTAATTATGTTATCTAAATTACTGTTTAAGTAGAATTTTAGAATATTAACTAGGTTGAAAGAAAATTAGACACGAACATGGGAGGTTGGAACAGTTTTTGATCTTAAAATTAAGTTTTTTTTCTATTTTGTGTTGCGATTTACGATCGACACAGGACACGATAAGCTAAACTAATTAAATAGGGTTCATGGGGGTCAAGTGGTCTTTATATAGGATTTGACGGGTCATTATTTAGTTAACTGTGTAGGGAGATACAGAGGTGGAAAGAAGGGTACCTCACTTTCTTATGCCATGTATCTACCACTCATCTTTGAGCACTTACACATTCATATGAAAGAACCAACTTATCTATCTGAACCAACTTATCTGACCAAAGCCTACAGGATTCAACCTATTTTTCTTGTTCCTGATGAGGACGACTCATCTAGTTAATAGGTAGAATGGTCCAAGACAACCTAAATCTTATTCTAAAGTGCGAGTTAGATATTCTATTAGAAATCGTGCTAAGATTTAGAGCTTCTATTTGTCAACTTATTTAAATCATAAATTTTTTAAAGACCTGCTCTCAAATCATGCTAAGATTTAGAGCTTCTATTTGTCAACTTATTTAAATCATAACTTTTTTGAAGACCTATCCACAATTTCTAATAGAATATCTAACTCGCACTTTAGAATAATATTTAGGTTGTCTTGGACCATTCTAGCTATTAACTATATCATTTGTTATATTCCACTGGTTAATCCTTTTTATCACTATTTAATCGGTGAAGTTTCTTTTATGGTTTGTCCTTTTGATACCCGTATTGGTTACCAAAAGCTGTCCTAGCCATGTAACACTGATAATTTCTTTTACCCTTTTATAGTAAACAAGTTATGACCTAGAAGGCTTTATCTATCATAGTATTTCATGATCCTTTCCTAGAACTTGAAATAGGTTTTCTTATGGACTTCTTGTTTGCATCCTGGAAGTTGTATTTAAACTTCTTAACTATCTAGCCGACCGTATCTTTTTAATTCCTACAGCCTCATGTCTTCGTAATACCTTTCGTGGTACGTAGGATCTTCCCTGATTTCGTAATATGCAATATCTCATTTACCCATTCTTCTTCTAGTACTTATGCATACCTTGAACCTTGGAGACTTTCTGGAAGATTCAAGGCCAAGCCACGATTCCTGCGATCTATTCCTACCTCAAACCATATTCTTCCTTTTCATCATGTTTCTTCCATTCTGTAAAATATCTTCTTATAGGAAATATTTCCAAAGATTCATCTTACCGTCCTTCACCTGACCTATCCTTCTTATATCCTAGTCGTCCTTAAATTTTGAGGATGAAATTTTTTTAAGGTGGGTAGATTTGTAACTTTCGATTTCCAGAATTTTAAAACTACTTAGTTCTAAAATTTTCTTTTGCAAAATTATACATAAATACTTACGAAAATCCTTTATGCCCCGCGTGGGCCAGGCCCCCGCACACGTGTCATCCACCCAACCCCCCTGCAAGCATAGGGCCCACAAGCCAAAAATTTTGGATCCCTCCAATCATCGATTGACATGTGAGCAGGGGCCAATGGCCCCCACGGGCCATAAAGCAGGGTTCAAATACTTATTATGTTTCAAAATTATATTATTGGATTCATAAAAATATCTTTTATTTTTAAGCTTCAAAAATTTGTTGTTTTGAAATCATAAAAAAATTATTTTATTTTGATTAATTAGATTAATTTCTTAATATTTTGTATTCATATGAGATATTAAGTTAATAGAATATTTTATAATATTTTAGATTAAGAAATTTAATTAGTAACTAATTTAGAAATATTAGATTTTATGGGTTTGATTAGTTCTTAGAATTATTTGATTTTAATTGGTAACTAATTAAGATTTGTTTAGTCATGGGAAGCTTCTTTAGGATATTCTTTATCCTCATCCCTATTCATTCTTGGTATTTATATTTGGTTCCTCCATGACTTGAGGAGCAAGCCAAGTTCTTTATAAGGAGAGTTTTTCTTTTTTTTTATTCCAACACAAGTCCTATAATTCAAACCTAACTTACCATATTTTTCCACCACAGCAGCCAAAGCCAGTCACCACCCGCAGTCACTATCCATTGTGTCTGTACACAGTGTCCGTGTCCACCACTACCTTCTTCGTGTCGGCCTCGGGTTCGACCCCAGGTGTCTTTCCACTATTTTTGTATCCACATACATCCATAGTACAATCCAACCACATGCATGTCGTGTCCGACACCAGGACATGTAAAATTTCCTACAAAATATTCATATGTTTGTGTCAATAATCACAAATACTGTGTCCGACATGACTCAACCATTTTCCTAAAAATAATACAGAAACTACTAACCTAATCCTAGATATGACCTCCTCCATCATATCTTGGAGCCCCAACGCTACCGTCTTTGCCTCCACTTCCCGAGAAGTTGCATCCCTCACCCTCCGTGTGAATATTTTAGTTATAGTAATATTACAATACATTTAGTATTAAGCAGTAAATATTATTTATTAAGTCATGTTATATTATAGTTAGTTTTGGTTATATTATTATTGTATTACTATTTCTATTATTATTTATTATATTGTGTTAATATAGTAGGGCTTAATAATGGGTTATTTTGCAAAAATACATATTTTGGCTCTTATATAAATTATAGTTTTTCTATAAATAAACTTTATATTACAAATAGATTTAATCAGAAAAGTTTTAAATAGATATTTTTTAAATAATTTCTAAAATGAGTTTCATAGCATAACGTGTGGTGCCTCGTTCCCCCGTTACGGGGAGCACGGCTAAGAAATACTTTCGGTATCATCGATCGGGAAAGATTGAATCAAGATCTTTTTCTTGTTATGGATTTGCTCTTCAGAATTGATTCCCATATTCAGTGGACCATGCCCCAAGGATGGACTTAGTGGCAGAGTCAAGAGGGAAATCTTCGCTGCAAGTTTTCTTGCCTAGTTTTCGTTGTCACCTTTTTGCTTTCGTACTTTTGAGTTAGTTTTCATATTTTTGTTTTCTTGAACGGTTTTGATGTATTTCATTGCCTTCGTTGTTGAACTGCATTTTTATTCTGAGCTTGGAAAGATTAGAAGAGGTATTGATCATCTGTTTGTGGCAATACAGGAGATCATGCAGTAGACGTCGTGCCATCGGAATCTTGAAGTACCTCTTTCCTTTTCTTTCTCCAATCAACTTGTGAGTGGCTATAAATCGATTTAGTTGACCCTTTTTCCAAGTCTTCATATCTAAAATCTTGCCTTCTTGATTGTTCCAATCAGACAATACCATAATAACTAGAAGATATCAAGATAATGGATTGCTTGTGTTGTCAACCAACTTGTGAACGGTAACCTCGTTGCATGCTAGTTCGCTTAAAAACATTCTTTCATAGTGTTTCAATTCTAGTTAGAATATATACTTCTTCTATGATTGTGCTATGCATATAATACACATTGTTATGAAATAAACTGATCAGGGAGACTATGCAAACAGATCATGCCATGTTACTTGTCTCGTGCTCATGTTACTCAAACTACATCAATTAATAATTTAGTATGGACATCGTTTGATCACGAACAACTTGTGTACAAGGTTTATGGTTCCTGCGAACGGTCGCTGGGGCACTGGCACAAATTCGATCCGGACAGAACTTCACGGTAGTCTCACGTGCTGGATGGAATAGCGTGTAGCACCTCACGTACTTTCTTTGCATACCATCCTCATTCAAGACTATAACTCCTCCATTTTGGCATCAAGTCAGTGATCCTCTCATATATTTAAACTATGTAAGCTAACTATGTCTTCATGGCAAGGAAGGTCATGGTAAGTATTGTGTAGGTGGTTCAGACGGGCAGGTAAAAGTCACCGAACAGTGGCATATTTATTTCAGTAAACTTCCATATCTAATGCTTGCTTATAAAATGGACTAAGGCAAGATAAAAAGATCATATAATAACTAGCATGCTTCATATAAATAATGTGT